>CM050690.1:36343856-36979241 GCA_027574665.1 Rhynochetos jubatus
TATTATATTATATTATATTATATTATATTATATTATATTATATTATATTATATTACATTATATTATAGTATACTATATTACGTTATATTATATTATATCATATTATATTATATTATATTATATTATATTATATTATATTATATTATAGTATAGTATAGTATAGTATAGTATAGTATAGTATAGTATACTATTTTATATTATATTATATTATGTTATATTATGTTATATTATATTTTATTTTATTTTATTTTATTTTATTTTATTTTATTTTATTTTATTTTATTTTATTTTATTTTATTTTATTTTATACATGTGAGTATACTTCTATCATAAACATAGTAGCACATCAGTGAAAATATTCACTAAGGGCATTGAAACAAGTGATTAAAAGTGCAGGTGACAATTAAACTGGGAGTTGAGTCTTTAACATCCTGGATACATATTGTCCCTGACAATATAGTTGAAAATGCCTTTTTTTTCCTTAATGTTATGGTATGTGGTGGCACTAACGTACTCATATTTCCCTCACTTGTTTTGTGCAACACAGAAATGTATAATTAAGTATGGATAAGAAGGGGTAACATAAAAGGTACCTGATTTATAGGTCCTAAGGAAGTATTTTTGTGTCTATTATGAGACATTCTGGGCACGGCTGTAATAAGAATTTCAGTCACAAATAAGGAGTAATTGGACACAATCACAGTTTCTCTGCACTGAAAAGTACAGTGTAGATTTGAGTGGGAAAACTGCATTTTGTGTTAGAGATCTGCAAGAAAGTCTACATCCTTTTACAGACCTGCCTCTCTGTTTTTAAATAGAGCTACTCTTACTTAACCGCAATAGCTATTCATAGGAGATACATCTCCTTTCCTAGGAAAGGCTTCACCTGCCTTTGAATCCTAAGTGAGACAGTATCAAGTGTTATTGCTGGCAATCATTTGAATACTTTCATCCATATTTAGGTTTATCAAGATTCATTGCCCATGAAAGGTAGAACATATTGAGCAAAACTAGAACTTTCCTCCATGTGTTCTATTAATTTGTTCTAACCTTTGAACATTTTTCAGACCAATCACCTGAATACAGATCCAAAGGATGTGTAGTATTTGTCGTATCAGTGAGATTTTGGAAATCTACAGTTATAAGACTACAAGCTGTTTTAACCACAAAATTTCTCATTTCTCCTGCATCACTCAGAAAAAAGTAGAGATGAAAGGTGTGTGGGTTTTTGTGTGTTTTGTTTTGTTTTGGTTTGTTTGTTTGTTTTCGGTTTTGTTTTTGTTTATTTGTTTGTTTGGGTTTTTTGTTTGTTTGGTTTTGTTGTTTGATGGGTTTGGGGTTTTTTTGTTATGCAGATTAACTAGGAAAAAATCACGTATCATCTTTGGGATAACTACATTTTTGGAAACTGATTTGATAGTTGATGGTTAATTACAAATTTATAGTTATGTTTATTTTAGGCAACTGGAGATTGAGGCAGTCAAACTTAGAGACTCTCATCAAAAACATTTTCCTGATGCATGTAGAGTTTATAAGCCTATACTTGTAGATCACTTCAAGATAGCTGTGTAGAGCTGTCATTCAAAACAAAATATCTTCTTGTATTTGAAAATTCCAGGAAAACATAAGTCTGTCCTTTACTTTTTTGCCATGCGTCAGCCATGAGGGGATGGAAATGTATTAGAGCTTCTTTTAAGGAATGGTGTAGGGACTATTCTATTAAACCTGAGTTTTCCCTCACAAAGGGCAATTGCCTCACACACAGTCAACCTGAGCATAGTAATTTGCAAGTAAATCTTTTTGACCAGTTCAAAGATTGTGGATGCAAAATATGAAGTGCTGTAATCTTTAACATTTTTAGATTTTGTGGTATTCCTTCTCTGTCCCTGAGGTCCCATTCAGTCTGAATTTTAGTGCTGGGTAGCAGACACAATGGGCCATATTTTTTCCTTAGATATATAGCGCCAGAAAAAACGTTGACGTCAATGGGGGTTCTGTGTATGCCTGTAAGGGGAGACTTTATCCTGCTGTGGTTTCCCTATATTATTGTGTATTTTCCAACACTACTGAAGGGCAGCTGGTGTCTCTCTTTCAAAGTGCGGCTTTGCCACCCAGATTTCAGAGTCTATGGCCGGGTGGTTACTCAGGGTGGAACTTGGAAAAAAGAAGAAAAGATTCCCATGTACACAATAGAAGCACAATTTTCTTACAGGAAAACTGCTTTTCACATGCATGGGGGTGGGGGGATTTGCTAAATTAGCAGTTAAGTAGACTTTTACTCAGTACCATATGACACCACAAACTATGTCCCCACATCACAGGTCTCTCAGACATTGTGGAGTACATGCATACATATTATTTGAAGTGGAAAGAAGATAACAAATCAATACTGACCAACAGAAAAATTACTTTACAGATATTGTGGCCTGTAGATCCATTGAAACTTAATAGTTTGAGTACACAGCCATTGTTTTAACAAGTCCTGCTTAACAATCTGTCAAAATAAGCTGTAAAGCATGTCTACTGTATATAATTATCTCTTCTGGTTTGGCTTCACAGACCAGGGATTGGAAGGTGTCCAAATTTATAGTTTTGCTTAATGAAAGTGTTTTAATTAACGTACTGGTATAGTCGTTCACTTATCATGTAACTGACTTTCAGGATGTTTTATATTCACATTTCTTATCAACTACATTGTATGTTTTTGTACATTTTATCTTCCTTTTTTTCAGTGCATATGAGAAAATATTTATTTTTGTCATATACCTTCTCCTTTTATGGTCAGATCACAGATCTGTATGTTAGACTAGACTGAAGCATTTAGAAGAGAGTATGAACTCAGAGGAGAAATGTATTTTATTCTTAAAAAAGATAAAAGTAAGTTAGAAGCATACATTGTTTTTTGATCAGTGGAATGGCGTATAAGAGAAGAAAAAACCTCAATATAATTAAAATTATTTGTAACAATACATCTACTTAGGCTGAGAAAAATTAGTGAGTAATTATCACATTTTCAAATGTAATTGCATAAATTAGAATGCTGAACAGGTCTTTGTTTTGTTTTTGGACTATAACAGATTCAAGCTGTAGAGTTACAGAAGGCTACCTTTTTTTCTCTTTTCCATAATGTTGACTGTTACACTTACATCTTCTTATTCTTTTCATTGAGAGATATATGTATCTTCAGGATCACCTAGCTCCTTATTTTATTGTCAATAACTAGGAAAATTCAATTAGAATGACTGAAAAATAATAGGGTAAAGTTGTTGAATTTTACCACAGGGTTTTTTTATATTCAAATATTTAAGACTTTTAACCAGTTTACAATTCTTCAAATTAATCTGGTTTAATTATTTATATTAATAGTAGAATCTTTTCCTGGAACATTTTTATTGGTCTAGAGCTTTTGGATTATGTTATGTTGTCCTAGAAGTATAACCTAGTCAAATGCTGGATTGTGTGTCTGATCCACAGCTGTTTATTAGTAAATGCTGAGTCATACTTTATCTTCAGTGCATGAATAGTTTGTTTTTATTACATCTCAGACTGAAAGAATGGCTTTATCTTAAAATGTAAATAAATTATGTGAACAGTATGATGAAGAGAAATAAGGAATGTTTATTCATTATTACTTGTAAGGTAAGAAGTAGAAGAAAACTAACAAAATTAGCAGGCATCTGGTTTTAAGTGCAAGTACTGTTTCTATGGAACATGAAACTGAACAGCACAAGATTTTCTGAAGGACAAAAGTATGAATGAGTTTGAACAGTGAGTAGACAAACCATAGAAGAAAAGTCCTACATTAAGGCTATTAAACCAAAAATCTCAATAGAACCACTAGCTCAGAAAGAGTTATAGTTCAAATTGTCAGAAAATAAATGAGTGGAAGTAATGATGGCATTCTTTATTTTTTATTTAATCTTTTCTTAAATGTATAGTCTTGTCTACTTTTAGAGCCATCATTTTCAAATTAGTTTTTGGTCTCAACTTTTACAGATATTCTGTTCCTAGATATGTCTGAGTTGCAGAGGGCTGCCAGTCAGCCTGGAGTGTGGGTGAAGATAGTAACCATCATGTGTGCTTTACTTTCATGCTCTTTGCAAACATCATTCAGACAGCAATTGCATCTTTAACGGTGAATACAAACACCACCACAATGAAAATAAAAACTTCTGTGTTACCAGAATCAAACCAGAAAGGACATACATAGTTCATCCACTAAAAACATAAAATAATTATGGATTTATGTGAGCTTTAAGCTAGGCAGTAGAGAACATGAGTCTAGAGTCGACATCAGGTTTTTATCTTACTGAGGGTCATACCTAATTAAGGTGCACATCCTTCCCTCTTTGTGCCCTTGTTTGCTCGGTGTAAACAATCAGAAATAGCTGTTTTCCCCTTGTGTTCAAACAAGCAAAGACCTTTGATACTATGAAGAAAAATTAGTAACAGGTGAAAGATCGTGTTTAACTAAGCTGGGACTAAACAACCATTTGCTTTTAACTATTTCTCCTCTAATCTTCTTTAATTCCTAACAGATTACAAGTGTTGTCTGCCACTAGAACTCCCATATATCAATTTCTCTGAAGTCTCTGTCTAGTAAGAATAAACATTAAAAAAACCTTTAGTAATTTTGCATCATATGCAGTAAAGAAGTTTGAGAGAACACATGAAATCACTAAGATTTTCATAGGTGCTTTTGGCTTCCTTTTCATATTTACTTGAACAACACAAGAGAAATTGAATTTGGTTCCCTCACTCTAAGGATAAAATATTATCAGAATACATATGTGCTGTGATTAAATGCAGTTAAGGTGTTACTGGTGTAGAAAGAGACCGTAATTTACAGTGTTCTACATAGATTTCAATTTTGGATTATTCAGTTTCTTTCTTTCTATGTGCTTTGTCACCATTGTCTGTGGGGTTTTTCTGAGGCTCATTTTTTCATATACAAACAAGATGATTGAATATTTTTTTAGATGTTCCAAATAAGTTCCTATCTACTCCAAAAGTCCTCTGAGAGGCAGATATCCTCTTCACATTCATATTAGCTGATTCATTTCAGGTCAGAAATATCACTCACTGTGACACCATTAGATTTGATTTCAGAAACAGATTTGGTTTATATCTCTAATGAAGATTGTTAACAACAGATTAGCAGTTGTTTTGAGCTGCTGAGCTCTGTGAAGAAGTCCTATCACATAGCCAAGCATTCTAAAAAGACTTTTAAAGACTAGTATTTCGAACTATATTCATTGCACTAAGAAATGACACAGAAACTCAGTACAAAATCAGCTTTGAGATAGTCTTTTTCATACCATTTCTTACAGTTTGATTGGTAAATATCAAGAAAGTTGGGGGAGGGAGGGCTTCAAAAAATAGCAGCTGCTGGTCTCTAAAGAAGCTACTGAAATGCAGAACAGCTGCTTTCTAGATACAATACTGCAGAGTTTGTAAACTACTTGTTGAAGACTGGCACCTAACCTCCACTAAATAGAATCTCAGTCTGACTTTTTTCAATGTCTTACTGCAGTGATCTGAAGCTTCTGGTGCATGCAAGATATTAATGTATTTGAAATCGCCCACAGTTCAGTAAGCTGCGGGCAACATTGTGGCTCTCACAAATTCAGCATGCTTCACAAAACGATGGTAATATTGGCTTCAGGTCTGTGATTCTATTGCACAAAAGTTCTCACCACACACTTTGTACTCACAAGTGTATTAGAAAAACAAACAAACAGAAAAGCGGAAAAGCAATTTGAATGCAACAAACTAATTTAGCTTCTAAACAAAAGATTTTTTTTTTTATGAATTGCATGAAAAATGTTAAAACCATTACTGACTTTTAAGAAATGTGTGTGTGGCCAAGACTGAGTGAAAAAGACTGCTAATCTGGATGAAAAGTGTAAAAAATGCTATCTAGTGTTTCTCCATCAGTGAAGAGTGATACTTGCTACATGGAAATTAAGAGTTATTCCATGTATGATATCAAGTGAGAACAAGTATAAGCGTGAAAATGAGATGACATATTCTATTATTTAACATAAAAGAACTCCATTTTAGCATGTGGAATGTTCAACATTTTCTTACCAACATACTTTTGTCAAATATTCAATAGTGCTTAACCTAAATATAGAAGTAACCATGCTGCTTTCCAAAAATATTCCCATTAAAAATATACCACAAATGTAACTGTGATACTAAGAAGCCCATATTCCAGGTGTCATGGTGAGGAATCAGCTTTTACGGAGAGGAACCATCTTCTGTACTTTCCTATTCTGTTTCAGAAATACATTTCAACAGCCTGATGTACAGATGCTGAGACCTAAATATGAGGATTCTCAGCAAGGGAGCTGTGTGGTTTTTTCTCCATGTCTTCACGTCTCTCTACCATGAATACACTGCTTTCCACATCAGAAACATGAGCAGTCCTGGGTTTTGGCTTTGGGGTTTTTTTCCTCTTTGGTGGCATCTCATTTGGGGTAAAAGCTTTATTTCCTGCTTTGCACTAGCATAAAAGCAGATGAAGTCTTCAAAAACAGGGAAAAAAGAAAAAAATTATTTCTGTGTTAACTAGGATATTAAATTGAAAACAACACAGTATGTTGTATGCCACTTAGAATAGAAAACATTTTTTGATGTGCCCTTGATATGAAAACCAAGTAAAAAATCCATTAGAGCTCTTTATCCTTTCACTTGCCCACTTTTCTTATGTCCCTTCCTACTCTCTCTCTTCTCATCTCTCCCTTCAGCTCCCCTTTTTGTTCCTGGAACATTCTGTTTCTCTTATGAGCTAACAAGTTTGATGTGGCCCTGTGTCTCATTCCCTTCCAGGCTTGCAGCTGTTTTGGCAACAGAAGAAAAATCCCCATAACAAATCAAATAAAAGCCCATTCTGTGAAGAGGAATTGAAAACAGCAGGCCTCAAAGAGGACTGCACATGAGATGCCTTGTTCTGGCTTTCAACACGACTCAAATCAGAAACACATTACCATAATCTGAAACAGCCTACTGCTAACACAAGACAGATGGTGGGTAATAACCCATGTATCATTAATAAATAAATTCCAGCATTAAAGGATTTACAAAGTATGACAACATTATCCGGGCACAATTACTGCCCCTTTTCCACCCCCAACATTACTTCACTCTCTTGTGGGTCTCTTTCAGTCCCTTTCTCTTCCTTTTAATGTAACTCTACTTTTGAAGGAAATTAAACATGGTGCAAGCTTTAATCAGATGAAACCCATTTAGTGTACAAGTCTGAAACTCCAGAAGGGAAAAATAAAATAGCTGCCAAAGTGTAATAGCTCCCATGTACTTCTATTGGATCAGCAAATGACAATTTATTGCATTGCACTCCACTAGCTGTCTTTGCCCTCTCTCATATTCTACTATTCTTACATTTCACCACAAAATTCTAGCAAGATTTTTGGCATTACTTTTTCCAATAAATTGAAAGATATATGTATAATTTCTCAGCTTTCCTTCTACAAACTGTACCATCTGTCTATTCTGCTTTCTTCCTCACTCATTTCAGAGATAATTTTTGGTAAAATATATAACTTTTAACTTTAACTAATGTTGGACAGTATTTAAAATAAAATAAGCTGGACCTACCACAATGAATTTGTGCCTGGCCAACATGAGTACATCACTTGCAGTGGGAAGGGAGAACATATGGGATCACATTTTTACAGTGTGTACAGAGCTTGAATCTCAGGTGGAATTTGAAATCTGTGTTTCCAGAGTTCATAATATTACACTCAGCACTGGGATGCAAGTCTATCATAAAGACAGAAGTAGTCCTCAATGTTTGGGGTGTATGTCTGGTGGGTTGACCTTGACTGGCTGGCAGGTGCCCACCAAGCCTTTCAATCACTCCCCCTCTTTAACAAGACATGGGGACAACATACAATGGAAAGATTATGGGTTGAGATAAGGACAGAGAGATCACTTACCAATAGCTGTCACAGGCAAAACAGACTTTACTTTGGAAAACTAATCAAATTTATTACCAATTAATTCTGACAAGAGGATGGTGAGATATAAGAACAAAACTAAAACCACCTTCCCCTCTGCCTTCTTTCTTCCCAGGCTCAACTTCAATCCTACCTCCTCTACCCTCTGCCTGAGTGGCACAGTGGGATTGGGAATTTGGGTTTCAGTCAGTTCATAACCTTTGTCTCTTCCTTTCCTTCCTCCTCACGCTCTTCTCCTGCTCCAGCATGAAGTCCCTCCCAGGGGATACAGTCCTTCATTAATTTCTCCAATGGGGGGCCTTCCCATGAGGTGCAGCCCTTCAGGAATGGACTGGTCCAGTGTGGGTCCCCCACAGGATCACAGACCCTGCCAGAAAATCTGCACCTGCATGGGCTCCTGTCCATGGGCCAACTCCTGTCAGATGCCTACTCTCGAGGGGGCTCTTCACAGGATGCAGCTTCCTTCAGGGCACCTGCTTCATGTGGTGGCCCACCTGCTTCACCATGGACCTCCACAGGCTGCAAGGTTATCTCTGCTCTGACACCTGAAGCACCTCTTCTCCCTCCTTCTCCACTGACCTTGGTGTCTGCAGGACTGATTCTCTCACATTTTCACACTCACTCACTCGCTCAGCTAATGTTACACAGCCTTTTTTACCCATTCTTACATACGTTATCACAGAGGTGCTACCAGCATCACTGATAGGCTTTGTTTTGACCAGCCGCAGGTGTCTCTTGGAGCCAGTTCAAACATTCTTTCCAGAATGGGGGCAGCTTCTGGTGTCTTGTCAAGAAGCTTTCCCTGCAGTCCCCACTGCTGCCAACATCTTACCAAGAAACCTCAATATAATACGAAAACCACCATGATGCTGTATGAATGGAATATATCTCACTCTAAACATTACCCTGATTGCTGCATTTTTCAGTTATTTGCTTTAATAGACATTATTGCCTATGGAAAGAATTGAAGCGATGAATACACTCCGATAGTTGGGAATAGTAGTTCGGTTAAATCCAACCAAAGTAAACTATTGTATGAATATTTGCATTTTGAATTACATAAATTCAATAAGATACTCTCAATATATTTATTATAAATTTTAATTCCTGACCTAAACTGTTCTATACTTTCAGTACAATGAGATATTATGTCCAATTGTAGCAATTGAAATTCATCCTGGCTTATATAATTATTTACTTCCCTTTCACAAGACAAATTAGATAGATGTGATTTTGCTTCTAGATAATAAAAATCCTGAATGAATGTTTTTCTTATTTAATTGGTGGAACTGTGTAGCTTTTTTTGAAAAGATTTCTACACTGATGATGCAAAAAGACCTCTGTTCTTCATGTATATTGCAGCTCTATGATTGTGGATATCTTTGGCCATACCTATGTCCTCGTGACGTACTACCTTAATTCCTACAAAGAACACTATGTGGGCAGCTCTGAAACACCTACAGAAAACATCTTCTGCTAAACACAATGTTGTGCTTATTTAGTTTTATAAGATGAAATGATTGTTTGACTTGACTGGAGGATCTCATACACAGCATACATATTTAAAGCCAGTAATGGAATAAAATTTATTCTCAAGCATGTTCCCACGTTCATTATTTTGTCTAAAAGTTGCTTTAACTGTTAGGCATAGCTTTCTGACAAATCTACTTTACACAGTAATAACATAGTCCAGAAATCGCAGCTGGCAGCAAACCCCAGTTTCTAAGGGGGCTGAGGGATAGGCCTCTGTGGAGTGTGTTCTACACAGTTTATTTACATCCTAGCTTGTTATTAACAGGGATTGTTCACTTTTAGGGCCACTATTTTAAAGCAACCTCTTACTCCAAATTCAATTAACTTTAAGTTACATGAGTAGTGATTTAAGATGGTAATCATAAAATATACCAAAATGTTAACCATCCAACTTCCTTCTTTTGCAGTGCATTCTAAACAATTTTCATACTGTTGTCTTACCTAAAAAAAAATAAATAAAATAAGAGAAAGAAAAAAGTAGGCATAATCTTTTTAAAAGGGAGGGAGGGAGGGAGGGAGGGAGGGAGGGAGGGAGGGAGGGAGGGAGGGAGGGAGGGAGGAAGGAAGGAAGGAAGGAAGGAAGGAAGGAAGGAAGGAAGGAAGGAAGGAAGGAAGGAAGGAAGGAAGGAAGGAAGGAAGGAAGGAAGGAAGGAAGGAAGGAAGGAAGGAAGGAAGGAAGGAAGGAAGGAAGGAAGGAAGGAAGGAAGGAAGGAAGGAAGGAAGGAAGGAAGGAAGGAAGGAAGGAAGGAAGGAAGGAAGGAAGGAAGGAAGGAAGGAAGGAAGGAAGGAAGGAAGGAAGGAAGGAAGGAAGGAAGGAAGGAAGGAAGGAAGGAAGGAAGGAAGGAAGGAAGGAAGGAAGGAAGGAAGGAAGGAAGGAAGGAAGGAAGGAAGGAAGGAAGGAAGGAAGGAAGGAAGGAAGGAAGGAAGGAAGGAAGGAAGGAAGGAAGGAAGGAAGGAAGGATTAAACTGTTTTCAAGGGCTAAGAGTATGTTAAAAACTTCTGTATGTGCTTATACAGTTAGACAAATATGATCTGAAAGCTTCAATTATGTCCTGATTTTGTCTTTTTGAATTAAAAAAGAAATCAGTCATATAACATCTGTTCTGATAACTTCTATTCTCAGAAAAAAAAAAAAAAGCAACAGAGTGGGGAGGTACAGTTTTAGGCTTATTGATAATTTGACTTCCTTTTCACCATGGGTTTATATTTGTGATACAGTAGTGAAGAGTCCCATTTGCTTTACAGAACACTCTTGCAGGCTGTGTTTTGCTAATGCAGATAGAGAATTATTATTTAAAGGCTTACCACTAGTCCTTTAACTTTTGAGGAAGAAGGGACCTCTCAGAATATCATAGAGTCATAGAATCATAGAATAGTTTGGGTTGGAAGAGACTTTATAGATCATCTGTAAGAAGTCAGTACTGGGTCCAGCACTATTCAATATATTCATCAATGACCTGGACGAAGGGATAGAATGTACTCCCAGTAAGTTTGCTGACAACACCAAACTGGGAGGAGTGGCTGCCATGCCAGAAGGCTGTGCTGCCATCCAGCGTGACCTGGACAGGCTGGAGAGCTGGGCAGGGAGAAATCTAATGAAATTCAATAAGGGCAAGTGTAAAGTACTGCATCTTGGGAAGAATAACCGCATGGATCAGTACAGGCTGGGTTCTGATCTGTTGGAGGGCAGCTCTGGGGAAAAGGACCTTGGAGTCCTACTGGACAACAGGATGACCATGAGCCAACAGTGTGCCCTCACAGCCAAGAAGGCCAACGGCATCCTGGGATGCATTAAGAAGAGCGTGGCCAGCAGGTTGAGGGAAGTTATCCTCCCCCTCTACTCTGCGCTGGTGAGGCCTCCCCTGGAGTGCTGTGTCCAGTTCTGGGCTCCTCAGCTCCAGAAGGACAAGGAGATACTGCAGAGGGCCCAGAGCAGGGCCACGAAGGTGATGAAGGGCCTGGAGCACCTTCCATCTGAGGAAAGGCTGAGAGAGCTGGGTCTGTTTAGCTCGGAGAAGAGGAGGCTGCGGGAGGATCTTATCAATGTTTATCGATAACTAAAGGGTGGGTGTCAGGAGGATGGGGCCAGGCTCTCCTCAGTGGTGTCCAGTGACAGGACTAGGGGCAATGGCTATAAACTACAAAACAGAAAGTTCAACTTGAACGTCAGGAAATACTTCTTCCCTGTGAGGGTGACAGAGAACTGGGACAGGATGCCCAGAGAGATGGTGGTCTCCTTCCCAGGAGACTTTCAAAAGCTGCCTGGAATTCTTCCTGTGTGATCTGCTCTATGTGATCCTGCTCTGGCAAAAGGGTTGGACTAGATGATCTCTAGAGTTCCCTTCCAACCCCTACCACTCTGAATCTGTGAACCTAGTTCCAACCCCCCTGCCATGGGCAGGGATACCTTCCACTAGACCAGGTTGCTCAAAGCCTCATCCAGCCTGGCCTTGAACACTTTCAGGGACAGAACCTCCACAGCTTGTAAAGGCAACCTGTTCAATGCCTCACCATCCTTGTCAGGAAGAATTTCTTCCTGATACCCAATCTAAATCATTCTCTTCCAATTTAAAACCATTACCCTTGTCCTGCCATTATATGTCCTTGTATAAAGTTCCCATCCAGTTTTCTTTACTGGAAGGCTGCTATAATGTCCCCTGAAACTTTCTCTTCTCAAGTATGGACAAGCTCAACTCTCTCAACCTTTCTTCACAGGAGAGGTACTCCAGCCCTCTCATCATCTTCATGTCCCTCCTCTGGAGTCGCTCCAGCAGGTTCATGTCTCTCTCATGATGAGTGCCCCAGAGCTGGAAACAGAACTGCAGGTGGGGGTCTCATGATAGCAGAGTAGAGGGGGAGAATCACCTCTCTTTTGCCCTGCTGGTTCTCTTGATACAGCCCAAGATATGGTAGACATGCATCCCCCATCCTTGAAAAACATCTGTTTGTATCATCTACTGTTATTTACATGTACTTTATGATTTCAACTCCCACAGAACCCATCTTCCCCAATATTTATGATTTATGGAGATAAGACTTTGCAAATAAAATTTTTTTCTTTAGCCTATTTTTTTAGCATCTGGTTAATGACAACCAGGATTTTCAACTTATACCATATATTTCTGGACATGACAAGAAACATATTTGTGGATATAAACATCAGAAATGCAAAGGATTCATTCACTAATGCTTGACCTTCTATTCCTTTCATGTATAGAAGTTTAGGTCTGTGCAAAGCAGAAATCTGCATAAATAGTCTACTAAGAGAATATTATAATTCAGATAAAAACTGATGAAAAATATATATCAGAATTTGCCTAAAAGTTGTATTTTTTTCTGGAAGAGGTTATTTCTTTCTGAGATGTTCCTGAGCTTAATGCCAGTTTTTCAGCAGTGACTCAGTTGTTCAACTTATATCCAGCTCATGTCAAGAACCTTCAATGGATTATATTGTCTGAGCTCACTGAACCAGCTCAGAACTCTTCACACCATTTCACCTCCCTTAAAGTCTCACTTATGCTTCCTAAGTGATGCAGAGGGTTCATGGATCCTCCTACTCTGGGGAGGAATTAAATGGGCATGTGATAGATCTATCTGTGGGTAATTAACTAATGAGCATGTTCTGCCATTACGCAAGAATATCCATCACTGCTTAGAAGTAGTATTGCAATAAAGCAGTTCTTAAGTATTATAAACAGCTTTGTGAAATGTAGGCCATGGTTCAACTTATTGAATTTCCTGTACTATATGAGAATGACCCTAATTTTCTAAAACAAGTGCTGTCCAGCAGACTTAAACTAGGTTCAGTACTGGATCTGCAGGCATTCAGAAACTTGTTCAGGATGTTAGGTTCTGCTTCACAGATATGAAAGGCTAATAACTCAAATAAAATATCTTTTTCTCCTATGAAATACAGAATCTTGCATATGAAATTCCTATTTTTTACTCATCCTAAAATAACATCACAATTTTTTTTATAATTCTATCAAAATGTTATAAACTGGCATAATTCTGCACAATTAAATGTCATTTTTCTGTACATGAGAACAGTTACATTGGTTTAGAAAAAAATATTAAAAAATTTTTATATATAAATGTAGAATATTTATAATAATACATTTTTTCTTGTAAAATTAAATTCCCATATAGGGGACACATGAAGTATGAACTCATTTTAGTTGAACAGAAGCATTGAGATGAAGGAAAAAAAAAATAGTTGTAAATGTCATAATACAAATTTATACAAAAAATACATTGAATTAATAACATACACATTTTTGTATAGAGGAAGTTGTCCTTTGTGTGCTTATCATTGGCGCAGTTTTCAGTTCTTAAGTGTATTCAAATGACTGTCAGTCATTTGTTCCTTGTAGAAATACACTGATATTTTTATTCTGAAAGCTGTAAATACATTAAAGGTAAAATAGAAAGATAAGGGAAATTGTAACTCCAAATATCAGCTGAAATGTTGAACAAATGAATGTTGATGTTGAAAAGTAGCTTTTGCCTTTTAGATTCAGAATTCTTAAAAAGATTAATTGTAATCAGATGCATAGCACAGTTAATTTCAGGATTATAGGAACACTGAGAACAATAATGAAGGCTTGGGATAAATAATGTTTAGATGAGTACATATATATGTATATTAATATATATATATATTAATTTCCAGGATCTTAGGAAATTTACCTTTGACTGTTAAAGGACTAGCTGAAGATATCTATGAACCATTAGTAAAGAGCCCCAAAAAGCTGTGGATGACAAGTGAGGTCCCAGAGTAGTAGTAAAGGTCAAATGACATTAAAAAAAGGAGGAGCATATAGGGATCTATATACTGTTCAGTCTAAATGCAATAGTAGAAAGCTACTGGAACGATCAATCAATTTGTAAGTTCTTGGAAGCTAATCAGGTGCCAAGGTATTGGTCAGCAATAATTTGTCAAGAACAAATGGTGTCAAATCAACTTTATTTTATTTTTTTACAGAGTACCGGCTTTGTGGTTAAGGAACGTTCAGCAGAAGTGCTGTTTGTTGCCTCTATTAAATATTTGAATGCACCCCATTTCAAACTAACAATTTTGGCTTAGATATTACGACTAGATGGGTCACAGCTGGTTAAAACCTCAAAGGATAGTTGCTTGTTTTCAAATATAATTTACTACTAGTAATTTTATTAGTTTTCACACTAAAATTCCAATTATCAGTCTACTACATCATTGATAGAGTAATAATAAAACAGTGGAAATTTACAGATGACATTCAGGACTGAGAGATAGCAGACCCTTTAGAGTACTGAACTAAAACATTAGTAAATTGATTTTGATAAATTGATGAATGACCCAAAATCAACAAAATGAAATTCAAAAGAGATAAGTATATTGTGCTAGGTTTAGGAAGAAAAATAATTTCAAAATGAAAAATAACTGCTTAAAAAGTAGTACTGCAGAAAAGAACATACGTATTTTCTGCACTGTGGTAAAGACTGAACGTAGATTGATAACGAGATGATATTACAAGACAGGCTACTGTCTATCAGGTTATGCTAACAGAAGCATTAAAACATAAGTGGCAATCACTTCATTTTTTCAGTCATGATGTCTCACCTGATGTAGTATACACAACATAGGTTACACAGATTACTACATAGTGAATAAAGTGGAGACAGCCAAGAGAAGACCAACAAATACAAGTAGATTTAAAAGCAGAGTATATAAAAATATGTGAGAATTTGGAGGTATTAGTTTGCAGAAAAGAATCATATAAGCAATGTCACAATCATCAATTATGTACAATTTAGATTTTAAAAGGATGATGATGATCGAAGTTCACTGTCACAGAAGAAAGGCAATAAACGAGGAGGATATGCTTTCTAAGTGAGGAGTATCTTTAACAGCAATAATTTTGCAATTGAACAGGTTATCTACATGTGCTTAACCTCTATCACTGTAAGGTTTTAAAAATAGGTCATATAACATCTGCCAGCTATGAAACAGGCATAGATAACCCAGCCTTAGTCCAAGGATCAGCTTGCCCTGGCACTTCTAAGGTCCTGATGAGTTACTGCAGTCTGTCGAATGGGAAGGGAAGATCCTGAGGCAATACCTGATAACCGATGTCATGTATGCCAAGGATTTGGGTGGAGTGTTCCAAATGTCTGAGCTTGAAATTGCATGTATAGCAGTTTTTCAACATTCACTGATACATCAACATAAGTAGTTATAGGATATCTCAAGAATTATTAAACTTTTCTTTTCTTACATATATTTCTTTTTTTTTTTCCCCAACAAGATGATGTTGAACATGTTCAGAGGCAATTGCAAAATGTTTAACAAAGTTACGGTTACAGTTTATTTCCAGTACTCTTTTTTACTTATTGTCACACATTTCAGAGTCCTTGTGTATCTTTAAGCCGTAGACAATGTCTTTTATTTAACTGGTCAGGCAATCACCTTTTTGGAGGAAACGTCTTGTCCTTATTGAAAAAGCCTGCTTTTTAACTATAGACCATAGCTAGCTTTAACATGGAAGATGAAAAACCCTTTATGACTCCTTGGCAAAATATCTAGTCCCTATTTATTGGATGGTATAGTAATTAGGTTCTGTTTATATATCCATGCAGTTTTTGATGAATATTTGAGAAGCATTTAATAGTGTCTCATAAAGGAAGAATTTTCATTGCCTGTTTTCTATTAAGAGATGGTCCATAAAAGGCTTCTGATTTTATAATAGCTTCCACTGTGTTTGAATTCAACTACTAAGGAATTTATTTACTCTGCAGAGTAATTCACTGAGTTTATCTGTCTTTCTAATTCAATATACATGGATCATAGTGTAGGTGCATGGTGTATACTGTACTTCCCAAAATTTTGCCTGAGAGAAATATAAAATTGGCCAGTAGAAAGAGAAGTAAGCCAAGAAAAGTGATATTTTTGAGCATAAGCCAAGACAGGTAGTATTCTTTGATTATTTGTGTTCATTCCCTTAATTGTTGTCAAGTTATTCAGGAGGTAGCTAATCAACACCAAATTTATGATAGTTGGCATCCAAATAATACACTTGTTATTTGAATTTGTTATTGTAATGTTAGTACAATGCATGTACTTATAGCCTTTTGTTCTAGAGGGACAAAACGAGTGCAGGTTTGATTAACGAAAGGTTGTTTCATTTTTATATTTTTGGTGATACTGCCAGGCCTTGACTTTGTGCAAAGAAAGGGAAGAAATATGTGTTCAAGTTTTGTTACATATTCCACTATCTTGAAAGTAAAATAGGATTCTTGAACCTTCAGACACACTCATTGCAACAAGAAGTTGAAGAATAAATTATTTGGATTCTTTCAGGAAAATGAACTAAAAAATTAATAAAAAGAAAAAATAAGGCTTTTCTCGTGTTAGTACACTATATATTTGGTAAGAAGTATAGGATTGCTAAGGAGCTATATTAGGACCAGCACAAGTAAGCTGGAAGACTGTCTTGCAAGTGTTACCTGGCAACATACTTCAAGTTACAACTTGAGGACTTTTTCAGCAATGTCAAGAGTAGCTTGCTGCAAATGCACACAGCTGGAAAGCAGGATGTGTTCTTAAGGAATTTATGGTCAGAAGTTATTATTAACAAGCACTGCATAAGGCAGAATTGATTTTTTTTTTTGAACACTTAAGAAAGCTCTCATCTTTTTACCCGATATGTTTATGATCTTATATACATAGTTATTCAGAAAGATTAGAATATGAGCTCTGTTGTTCAGAACAAAAATAAGAGAGGAAACATGAATTAAGACCTCCTTTGATATTTTATGATGAAATTCTAGAGGGTTCTGGTGTTTCTTTTGAATAATATAATTGGAAAATATAAAAACAGCATCTCGTCTAGCAGACTACTAATAAAGGGTTGCAAGCAAAAGGGAAGTAAAATGTGATTAACGTTTTAAACCATTATTTTAAATATGAAACTAGAATAAACTGTGTGATTAGAGGAACATAACTGATAGGGAAAGAGTGAGAGAAAGGATATCCTTGTTTATACATTGTCAGGGAAAGTCTGGTAGCTATGCACAGCCCCAGTGATACAGGAGACCTTCTGGGCCAAACTTCAGCTATGGTAGCACTGAGAAGGACTAAAGTTTCATACTTCTGCTGAAGTGATGAGATCCACCTGGGCATTTTAGAAATGACACTAGATTTCATTCAGGGTCAAACTTCACCTGCAAGTGTTAATAATAGGTCTTTTGTACATTGCCAGAATTGAACAGACATCTAGGGAAAAAATATCTTCTTTGAAACATTTATTGAGTCACTAAATTGTACAAAACTGAAATAACTTACTGATGATCCTTAACTGATCTGGCCAGTTCTATTTTGACTGCAAAGAAAACTGTTGGCTGTTAACTTTCCCTAAGCACTATGAGGTTTGTCTTAGTGGGCTTCTTCATTTGATAAAAGAATATCCCCATGCGGAAGAGTCTGGCTATCCTCCTATTTTTTTCATTTAACAAAGCTTTCTAAAATTGTACTGAGTATACTTCAGGGATACAAACGTCGAGCTGTATACATACAAAGATGTTCTGAACATGTAGTCTCATTCATTTTTAAGATATGAGTAAAACCAGGGAGAGTCTGAAAAAATTGCTCAGTTCTGCTGTAATTGAAAGATTGCCTTCAGTCTAGTGTATCTGATGCCAGTATCAAATGCATCGCACTTTTAAGAAGTATGGACTTCTTCTGACCCTTAGGAACTTTTAAAAGAGAAAACATTTTTTTTCAAAGTGTATAGGATAGTTAGAGTTTCTTGTTTAAAACTCACTATTTCTCATCCATGATTATATAGCTTCATGGAATGATCTGATCAGACATGAAAGCAGATGTTAAGAATATTAAATGAAAATAAAAAGGGTCATTGAAGTTAATTATTGCCCTATTTATAAATTCTTACAGCAAAATTCCTTGAACCTCTGTAGCTCATTTTAATAACTTCATGGGAGATAACTTACTGCAAAGTGTTCAACGGTAAAGAAAAATAAATGCGTATGGTATCATGTTTGCTGTCAAGAAAGTAATCTCGATAAGTAAAGTCATTCAAAATTAAGACTGCTGTCATATCCCTAGTACAATACTCTAAGGATCTGTGCTGTGACTCGTTCTTATATAATTATGAATTTTTTATGTTCACAAGTGGGCAAAGAACATGTGTACAAAATCTATACCTGTACATCTTAAAGTTCTGTTTAGATAGGTGTTTTGCAATATGAGATGTTTATTTAGTTTTTTGAAGGGACAATTAATATGGTCCAGCTCAGTGGTTTATGTCTGAAAGAATTTTCTTATTTCTGAGTAATTTTTTTTATATATTTTTAAACTATATTTTTATAATATATTTAAAAGATAACCCTAATAATTCTTGTTTGTCACTTTAAGCCACATATTCTGGGGGTTAGTGCATATGTGGGATCTGATTTTGCTAGAAGTATGACATCTAATAGAAGTTATCTAATGCAACCTCTTTGTGTCTCCCAACAAACCACTCCTCCAATTACTTTACATTAAAACCTGGCAAGTCTATTCCCCGTAGTAATTACATGGATCACTGACATGCCAGTCCATGATGCTTCCATGTCTTGATCCAATGTCTACAATCGTGGCTTCTTAATCTTAAACAGTGCCTTCTGTAGTTCAATGAGCATTTTAGATTTTGTTTGACATTCTAACATTTGTTTTATTTAACTGAGTAGCGTATTGCACAGTAACTGCTCTGGAAATCCTAGTACTGAGTGTTTTAAATACAAACCTAAATTCACACAACAATGACTTTGTTTATCTTAATGTGCATTAGTTATATTACAGAGTTGCACTGCACTTAGATTTGTAGAGAATATGAATATAACTGTCATATTTTAAAAAAAACCCAAACCCGTATAACTTCAAACACATTGTTACTCAAGCTCTAAAGCAGTTGTTCCAACCTCAAAAATTTTACCACATTTCCTGCTATAAGAATATTAAGCTAATTATTTTCAGAACTGTGTTTTTCTAAGCTAACTATGATTATTATATTTACATGAGACAGTGAATAAGCATGCAGTGTACTAATTTTTTTTTCTCTTGCCCTTCCTCTATTTTAGAATTGGAAAATAAAACTACAAATAAAGTATTTTAATGAAGTTAAATCCTATACAGAAAAAAAAATATCTAAGTTCACAGACAACTACATAACCTTATACCTTGTCTGACAACCAAAACCAAAGACTTGCAGAGCCATAACTAAAGCTTTTAGGAAATTCAAACTTTTGACTCTGGTTTTATGACGAGTCTAACTTATGTGTAAAAAATGTGGATAACAAAGAAATATCTGAAAGACCAGATGAGCATTAAAGGTTTTCCTTGATTTGGTGGCCTCTTGGTTGGCTGGAAAGGAATGTCTTTTAAGGTTTTCCTTTCACTAAATATAAAACAAATTCCAAGCTGCAAGCCCTAGCACTGTAAAATAATAATACAGTGTATTCACTGTTTGTCATTGAGCTAGCATATGGTTGTCAAGTGACAGAATTTGGCCTTTTCCTAGTATATGAATAAGATTTGATTCTTCATGCTCTTTCTTTAGGACCTCAAATACATAATGACAATGCTAATGAACAGAAGGGAGTTTAGATAAACTTTGAACAAAGACATCAAGTAATTTGTGATTTAATTTAAGCATGAAATGAGAATAAATAATATAGCTTCTTTAAGTCATTGAAGTTAGAGTTGAATGCTTTCTTGAACATTCAAGTGAAATTCAGGTAGATTAATGTGGGGGTATTTATGGTTTTGTTATCTATAGGTTAATGTACAATGTAAAAAAAATATTGTAGTACAGTTATTCACTCTATTTGATGTATAGTCAGACAGATTTTTCTGAATGTGAAAGTTCTCATTTACAGAACCAAATTTGACATAGTGATTTAAAGAAAACTTGCTTGGGGTTCTGCTTCATTCGGCTTCATAGGCCCTGCCCATTTTACCAGAATATCCCACAGAAAACAGTGTTATAATCAATGGAAAAAAATTTGTATCTTTTTGAGAAGAAGAAGATAGGCTAGTCAAAAATATGTGCACAGTGTAATTTTTGTCTATTTCTATAAAAGTCTTTCATCAGAGATTGATTTGTAGTTTTATTTCAAGGACATCCAAAAGACCATGACTGTACTGGTAAGCTGACCAGTGAGGCTCTTGAATGTGAGTCAGGAATGCCCAGACCCTCAGCTCTCGCCTGAAGTTTGGGGGACATCTTTGTTGAGTGCATTGCAGCTCCATCTGTACCTGTTGTGGATGAATTTCTTTATAGCTGAAATGCTGACAAGGAGAGTCATAGTATTCGGGCTGTGTACAAACATGCAAAAAGATACCATTGAACCTCAGGGTGACATAAGCTTCTTGGGATCTGCCCACTCTGCAGATCACCTTTACTCTTGAAAACAAATATATCTGAAATGTGCTGAGGCCATTTTATACTCAGCAAGGTACAAATGCAGAGCACTAAAAAAGCTCTGTCACTGAGTGTTTGTAGTCTAGATGGGTATTGAATTGCAGGGAAAAAGAATGAATGATGAAATAATGCTAGATAAATTACATCCACTGTTTTCCCCTCATCCAAAGGTCTGGTCACTTTATCACAGAGGTCAGTCAGGCTGGTCAAGTCTGGTTTAGCCTTAGTAAATCTGTGCTGGCTATCCCCAGCCTCCCTCAGCTGACTCAAAATGTGCTCAAAGAGAACTCCTTCCATGACTTTCCCAGACATGGAAGTGAAGCCAACTGGTCCATAGTTCCCCAGGTTTGAAGATGGCAATGACTACATCAGTGTTTTCTGTCCACTGTTACTAAATTACCTGCTCCGTTCAGCAGCATTCACACTTTTTCCTTGTTCAGCCTTTCACTACTAACATAGCAATAGAACCCCTTGTCGCCTTTGATATCCTCACAGCTTCAGCTGAGTTTGACTTTCCTGAAACCATCTGTTCATACCTGGGCAATGCTTTAAAATTCTTCCTTTGTGTTCTGTCCCTGTTCCACACCTTTATGCTGCCTTTTTGCATTGGAGCTATGTTGTGAGTTTCCCACTTAGTCAAGACAACTTTGATTTTCTGAGTATTGATGTGGTGGTTTTAGTCAGGAGTTAATTTTCTTCACAATGGCTGGTATGAAGCTATGCTTTTGGATTTGCCCTGAGAATAGTACTGATAAGGTGCCTTTTTAGTTGGTGCTGGGGAGTGATTGCACCAAATTCAAGGTCTTTCCCAGCTTCTGATACTTGCTGTGCTCCCAACTTTCTCACTATAAGCAGTGTGTGTGCGTGGGGACACAGTTCAGACAGATGACCCAAACTGACTGAAGGAGTATTTCATTCCATAGTACATCATGCTTAGTACATAAGAGAGGATTACTCTTTTGTTGTATCATCTTTTGTTAACTTTTTAGCTCCTTACTTTTTGCTAACTCTTTTGATGGTTCCTTAGCTCCTTTGTTAGTGGTTTTGCTAACTCCTTTGCTTGCTCCCTCGTTAGTGAGTTGATGGGTTGATTTGCTTTCCCGGTTGTGCTGTTGATCGTGGGGCTCACCTGGACTCTGCTGCAATCACTCTCAGGCTCAATCTCTCGGGCTCTGTGGCTCTGACTCTCACTACTCAAGACCTGGCTGTGTGTCGGTTAGTGGGTGATGAGCAATTGTATAATAGGTTTTATTATCTACTATTTCAATTAATTATTATTAGTAGTATTGTTAATATTAATAGTATTACAATAATATTAATTTATATTCAACTATTAAGTAGTTCTTTTCTCCATTTTATGAGCTTCCTTGTCTTTTCCGCCAATTCTTCTCCTCCACTGGAGGAGGGGAAGGGAGGTGTGCAAGCAGCTGGGCGATACTTTATTGTTAGCTGAGGTTAAACCACGAAATTGGGATTATTAGTTCTGCTAGTATGTCCTTAAAGACTTATTAGCTTTCCTGAACTCCTTTGTCATTCGAATCTACCTCCCATGGAATACCATCTAACAGTTTCTGAATAATTTAAAACCTGTTCTCCTGAAGTCCAGTCTCTGTGCTTCGCTGCCCTCCTTCCTCACTCCCCTTGGGATCTTGAAGATCATTATTTCATGGTCACTGTTGCTGGGAGTGTCATTGATACCACATGTTCAGCCAGTGCCTACTGGTCAGTGAACAGCAGATCCAACTGTGTGTCAACCCTGCTTGGCCCACCTAGTACCTGTATCAGGAAGTTACAATTGATAGTCCCCAGCTATCTTGATTGCTTGTGTCCTGCCAAACTGTCCTTCTAGGCGGTCTTATGGGTCTGTGACACAGAAAGTTCCTTAAATAGTTTACGGAAAACTTCACCCATACCCTCACCCAGACTTGCTTGTCTGTTAGGTCACTTTCACTGTGTTGTCAGCTTTACTGGTCTCTCCTGCAACCCTGGCCCACAAGATGTCCATCACCTGCCATCTGTCCCACACATCTGACTGCTTCTCCGGCAGAGAGCATCCTTCTTCTCTCTTCCCTGTGTCTGCCTCATGAAGGGCTTGTGTCTGTCCATCACAGCACTCCAGTCACATGACCTGTCCCACCTCCTCTGAGCAATCACAGCGATGTCCCAGCTGTGTGACTGAACTTGTTCCTTTTCAAGAGAAATGATATTTTTGATATTACTTAAAATAGATTGGTCGGAACAATAAACCTCCATTATCTTCCTTTTCATATTAATGTAAGATGATGAAAGTTTCAAAATCAAGAAATCCGTGAATGTTGTAGGTGTAAAAAAAATAGAAAATATACATAAAGTTATAAGAAAGGCAATCCATGACATTTGCCTCTTGATTTTTGAGGAGCCATACTTTGGTTAAGAGAGACTGAAAGCTGCAGCTGATACAAATTGTGTAAGTGGTAGTGTGAAATGGTCTGTCAGATATGAAGCTTGTCATTTGGGTAAATACCAGTCCTGACACTTGCAATCACTCCACTTGTGTAAAAGCATGTGTAAATGTCTCTTGGTTTGGTAGCATCTCACAGTAATTTTTAAGGGTGTAAATGACTTCATGAAGTACAAGCCTGTGTGGATATTTACCTAAGGAATGTTTGACTCTCTAGTGGGGGTTCCCTAATATAGTAAGCAGTAAGGTTCATGTTAGTCACATGGTCTTAACTGAAGTCTTAGAAAGTTCTGATATCTTATTTTACATTTAGCAATTTTTCCATGAATGTGAATTCTTACTTTTCAGTTTTTGAAATAGTAAAGTTTGGAAATTAATACTGCATGTATGGTAGGGGAGAAACTGAAATTAAATGGTGGTTCCACATTTATAATTTTATCTCAGAATAAAAATGTTCAGTGTGATTTTTCTCCTCTGTTGATAGATTAGTCAACAACAAAAGAAGAGTCCAAGGAAAAGTTTATAACATTGGTAGTTATAAAATGCACTTGTTCTTACAAAGCTATGAATATTAACACAGTTATATTTTTTTAAATGGTTTCATTCATGTAAAATTCTTTCTGTACCTGAAAAATAAAGGACATAGCTTAATAGTGTGAAATTAATAACTTCATTCTTCCTATAGGGGAAGCACAAATTTGAAAGACCTACTGTTTCAGCTATGAAATATTCAGTAAAATTAAATCACTATAAATATTCAAACTACGTAAAAGATATAGAAAGTAAGAAAATGCAGTGCTAGCTGTACAAACACCAATAGAAGCAAGATTTTTTAGTAACAGATAATCAGATTACTCAAATATCACTGTAGATGTCTTATTCCTCGAAGGCAGGTAAATGGAACAATTCAAAATGAATATCACTTAAATAAAGATAGGTCTGTCCTGGCTCTGTACAGAAATTACTGATCTCATCCAGACCTTATTATATTAACTTGTGACTTGTTATTAACAGCATTTCTATGAGCAATAGATCTTTTCATAGATTTCTAGACAAGTGGGTACAATTAGCTTGACTTAGATAGACCCTTTACTCGGTATAAAATGGCTGGGTTGAAGGCTAATTGTGTTTTGCATCTGCCACCTAATAAAATTTTGTATCCCTCAGGGTTTTCATATGACCAAGATTCATCACCTCTCATCATCTTCAATTCTGAATCCCTGGAAGCCCATGCAAGAGCTGACAGTGTGACCTAGGTTCATCTGCTAAATCCCTTGAGGAATGAGGAGGGCGTTTTGTTTTAGGCAATCAATTTAAAACTACCTTATATTTTAAAGAGCACAGGGGGAGGTTTTAGGCTTAACTGGTTTTATTACAGAAGCCACCTTGAGCATTCTGAGAAATGCTCTGGTTGTTATAATCAGAGGAACAAAATCAGGTCAAGGGGAAATTGAATTATATAATGGAATATTCAGTGAAGTCTTATGGGATAGAAGCTCAATAATGATAATTTCAGTTCTTCTGCAAAAGCCTTCTGTACTTTGCTACATGCAAAAAATATTATACATTTAGCTTCAACTAATATTATGGTACTTTCCAGAATGGACTTTGAAATGTTACATGAGCCAATCATATTATTTTTAAAAATAAACTCCAGTGAAGAAAACAAATGGTAATATCCTTGCTCTCTCATGCTTCATTGTACATTTTCAGCGCCCAGAATATGTCCTTGACCAGGCATCAAGGAGCTGAGGAAGGAGCACAGTTATCGTTACTTTCCTTTTGAGATAGAAATGAGAATTCTCAGTAACAGGAAAAGATGCAGTCTTGCCTTCACTAAATGGGACATGGTCATACTGCAAAAAATACGGAAATACTCTGTTTCAGAAAACACCAGTGTAAAACTTGCTAGAAGGAAAATGCAGGATGGAGTGAGGAGTCTAGTCAAAATTATTTCCTCTGCAAAACTGATCATGAAGTGGAAAAATTTTAGCCCAAGTATATGCTAGGGCTTTCCATGTCACATCCTTTGAATGTCCAAAATCTTTTGTAAATCACACATTTAGCCACCTAGCCAGCAAAAAGTAGAATTCATTCTGGTTCATAAATGCTGCTACAATGAAGAAATAACTTTTGCTTCTGTAAAGCATAAGAAAGCTTTTATATTCCTGCATACTTGGCTTTTGGACAGTCTGTAAGTGGCACCTCAAATAAGCTAGTGTCATGGTTTAACTCTGGCTAGCAAAATACCACGAAGCTGCTCTCACAAATCCCCCTGCCCGCCTCCAGTAGAGTGGAAGAATTGGAGGAAAAAGAAACAAGGAATCTCATAAAATTGAGATAAGAACTATTTACTAATTAAATCTAAATCAATATGTACAGATACTACTAACAATAAATAATTAAAATAGTAGCAAATAAAACATATAATACAATATATACAATATGACAAAATATGATACAATTTCCCACCATCCACAGACCAGTGCACACCCAGATGTTGAGTAGTGAAAGTCAGGCCCAGAGAGGACAAGAACCACAGGCCAAGAGCAATCATAGCCCAAGAGCCGCAGCCTGAGGGCTGGAGCCCAAGAGCTGATGCAGCAGATTCCGAGGGAACTCTATCAGTGATAGCACGGCCATGAACTCTAAACAACCCACTAACTCCCACACGAACGAGCCAGCACAGGAGTCAGCAAAACAGCTAATGCAGGAGGGTTAACATGTTCCCCGGAAAGTTAAGCAAGGGCATAAGGCAGAGAGTAATGGAAAGAGTAATGGCTACCGGCCCCTTCCCTGCTCAAGACCCAGAACCTGACGTACTACAGAACGAAATACTTCCTTGGTCAGTTTGGGTCAGCTACTGTATCCAAAGCAGACAAAAGACCTTGAATTACAGGCCCTCCCTAGCAACAGCTGAGGCCTTATCAGTGTTTCTCTTAGCAACCACAGTAAAGGGAGTTAACCCTTTCCTGAGTGAACCCAGCACATTCTCCATCCCTTATTTCATACCATTTACGTCATGCTTAAGTTCCATACTATCCATAAATTCTCATGAACCAGCTTCCCCTTTCCCATCCCATCGCACACAGATATCATTCCCATAGGCTATGAACCATATTGGCAAAACATCCATTAGGCCGTGACTTCGGGTTCCATCAGGTGGAAGGAACATAAAAGGATCATCTATTCCAGCCTCCCTGCCATGCACAGAGACATCTTTCATCATATCAGTTTGCTCAAAGTCCCGGCCAACCTGAACACTTCCAGTGATGTGGGACCCACAACTATGGGCGACCTGTGCCAGTGTCTCACTACCTACATTATAAAAAATGTCTTCCTTGTGTTCATTCTGAACTTATCCTTTTTCCATTTAAAACTGTTGTCTGTTCTTCTGTCACTATAGGCCTTAATAAAAAGTATCTCTCCATCTTTCTTATAACCCCCATTAATATATTGAAAGGTTACAAAAAGGTGTCCCTGGAGCCTTCTCTTCTCCAGACTCAACAAACTCAACTCTCAGCCTTTCCTCACAGGAGAGGTGTTCCATCGCTGTAATCATTTTTGTGACCCTCTTGTGGACCTGCTCTAACAGGTCCATGCCTGTCTTTTACTGGGGACCCCTCTTCTTGACCCTTCTGTCCACACTTCTTTTGATGCAGCCCATAATGCAATTGACTTTCTGGCCTGCAAGTGCACTTTGCCATCTCATGTCCAATTTTTCATCTAGAAGTATCCCCAGTCCTTCTGTGCAAATCAGCTCATCCCCCAGTCTGTATAGATACTGGGGGTTCCCCTAAGCCTGATGCAGAACCTTCCATTTAGCTTGTTGAACCTCATGAGGTTCACATGGGCCCACTCCTCAAGCTTGTCAAGGTCTAGATGGCTTCTTCTTCCCTCAAGCATACCAACTGCACCACTTGCTGTCATCTGAAAACTTGATAAGGGTGCACTCAATCCTCCTAGTTATGTAATTGATGAAGAAATTAAATAATATTAATCACAATAGACACCACCACTAGTTACTGATTTCCACTGGGACACTGAGCTATTGACTGTAATTCTTGGATGTGGTCATCCAGCTAATTTCTTGTCCATCTCCACAGTCTATCCATCAAATCCATATCTCTCCAATTTACAAGTAAGAATGTTTGCAGGGACCATATCAAAGACCTTACAGTATTCGAGATAGGTAACATCAGTTAATCCTTCCTTGTTCACTGATGCAGCCACTTTATCGTAAAAGGTGACTAGATTAGTCAGGCATGATTTCCCTTGTTGAAGCCGTGTTTGCTGTTTCAAATCACCTGCCTGCGCTCCATATGCTTTGGTACAGCATTCAGGAGGATCTGTTCTGTATCTTACTAGACACAGAGGTGAGGCTGACTGGTCAGTAATTCTCAGGGTCCTACTTATTTCTCTTTAAAAACATGTGTAACATTTCCCATTTCCAGTCACCAGAAACTTCATCTGATTGCCATATCCTTTCAAACATGACGGTGAGTGGTTAGCAACTACATCAGCCAATTCCCTCAGCACCCTGGGAAGCATCTCTTTGAGTGCCCTGGACTTGTATATGTTCAGGTTCCTAAGGTGGTCTTGAACCTGCTCTTCTCTTATGGTGGGCATAACTTGAGGTTCAGGTACTTGATAGAGGTGGAAAGAGTGAAAGCTGAGGCAAAAAAATGCATGATCACTGAAGACAGTCTGCCACCAATCCTGACGTCTAGTTAGCTCATCTGTGTTCGTAAGCAACAGTAATGGTTCACCACTGGTTGGGCTATCACCTGAATTGTGAATCTATGCTCAATGCACTCCAAGAGTTCCCTGGACTTTGTAGCTTGCTGTGATATTTTGCCAGCAGATGTTAGGGGGATTGAAGTTCCCCAGAAGGAGCAGAGCCTGAGACCATGATAATTTTTAGTAGTTTAGCTTCACCAACAGGATCCCCTTGACTGGGTGGCCTGCAGTAAAGCCCTGCCACAAGGTTTCCTTTGTTGGCTTGGCCTCTAATTTTCATCCCTAAGCTCTCAATCTGTTCATCACTCTTTTTCAAAGACAGCTCTATGCAATTGATCAATTTTTTTACATAGAGTGCAACTCTTGTCCCTGCCTCCTTCCTTGCCTGTCTCTCAATTGCAGCAGTACAGTTCTGTGTTTCATCCCACCAAGTTTCAGAGATAGTAGTTAGATCATATTTTTCTAGATACACAGTAGTTTCCAACTTGTCCTGTTTGTTACCCATGCTACATTCATCAGTATACAGGTACTTCAGCTGGGCTATCTACCATGTCACCATCTTAGAGAAACTAACCCTAATTCCTTTGAGGCATTTCACAGGTGTTTCCCTGTTGGTTCTTAATATATCAACACTCCCTGACTCTTAGTTATTCAAAAATTAATCCCCTTCCCCCCGTTAAATCAAGTTTGAACACCCTGTTGGTAAAGATGACCCTCTTGGTCATGTGACGCCTATCAGCTTGGAACAGACTTGGCTTCTCAAAGGCAGATCCATAACCATAGAAAGCAAAACCTTGAGTATGGCAAATCTGTGCAGCTAGACATTCACCTATTTGATTCTTCCTTCCTGAACCCTCTGACTGGGAGGATAGAGAAGAACGTCACCTGTGCTCCTGCCACTTTTAAATTTGATCCCAGGGACATACACTCTCTTTTGATAGTTCCAAGTTGACTCATCACAATATCATTAGACACTATATGGAATAGTAGAAGGTGATGACCATCTGTAGTGTTCACTGAGCTCAGTAGCCTTCCATGTCATGAACCTGAGTTCCTGGGTAGGCAGCAAACTTCTCTAAAATCATTGTCTGGATGGAAAATCGAAGTTTTGCTGACTCTCAGTAAAGAATTTGCAATTACTAATGCCTAACATGCTTTTCATGTGGCACTGGTTTTAATGGGGGTAGGTGATTGGATCAGCTTTGCACGGTCGACTTCTCCTAGATCCTATCCATTACTCACATGCCCTTCATTCTCCAACCCCAGAGCATTGGGTCTATTATGTAGGGGCACTTCAGGAGATTAAGGAAAGTTCCTTCTGCCCTGAGCAAGAGTCCATTCTCCTTCATCTTATGAGTTACCTTCCCCTTCACAGACTTAAAGCAGGGCTGTTGCTCAGCCTGGGACAGTGCACAGGGCCAGCTGTCTACCTCCTGCTCACATTCCCAAACACTGTGGCGTTTGAGCTCTTCTTGCAACATATCTCCCTGTCCAAGTTCTTCCAACTGGACACACTTAAAGCTATGACATCCATTGCTGCCTTCACGTGCTAGGGAGACTTCCAGATACTGGATCTTGAGGGGAAAATTATAATTGTAACTGCTCAGCAGTGGCAATTAATGACCGAAGAATGACCTGGCAACCTGTCATGGATGACCAGAAGACCCAGCCGCAACAAAGAGTTAAACTGGCTGGAAGCAGGAATGCCAGAGACAGAATTATTCCTTGCAATTTTTCCTTGGTGAGGAGATAAGAAAAAGTCTTGTCACGTAAACCGTCCTGAACTGCAAATGCTCAAGGCCCCAAGCTCAGGGGCCACTTTTGCATGGCAAAGCTGAACCCGATGATGGACACACAGCAAGGTTGAGTTGCCTTTTGCAACTGCTTAAGGGATTAGTTCTGGGGCATGTGTATTTGACCAATATGCTTGTGATACAACTTTGCAGACACCGTGTAGGACTGTGTATTATGGTGCATTGTTCATTAAATTATTCTTTATTACTTAAGCACAAATGTGTGTTTAATTTACCTCAAGGGGTACCATAAAAATTCCTCAAAAAGCTCCATGCAACTTCAGGTATGGACAGCTATTTCATTCATTGGCAGGTCTGTTTGGGTGAAATGGTCAGCACAGGTAGACCACAGTACTTCCATTTGCATTTCAGACACCACCTTGCAGTTACAGTAGGTGGAAACCATTTTCCTTCAGCAGGTGACATTCTCATTATAGTTCTTAGAAAAAAAGGTCAGTTTATAAAATGGTAATTAGTTTGAAAGATGTTAACCTTCTAATTCTAATTTCCTGGAGATCTCACGCTTCTGGGTAGGCTTGCACAGACACCAGTTAATTGCAGAGATTGTCAGGGTTGAAGTCTGACCCTGTGGGTGAGAAGAGCTGGCAGCAGCCCTATCACTGGCAGAGCATGCAGCCCTTCCCTCATGCTCTGCTGTGTGATCTGCAGTGCAAATGGTTGACACCATTCCCAACAGATTCTGCTCCTGTTTTTGCACCCAGGTTGTAACACTCCTGGTGGCTGCTGCTCTCTCGGGGCTGGTTATATGTCACTTGCTATGGTTTGAACTGACTGTGGGGACCTCCACCAGTGTTCAACTTTTGCCTGCCCCTGTGTACATGAGGTACCAGATGTGTTCCCCTAAACTTACCTAGTTTCTTGACCCCATGACACAAAAGATAGGCTATGCTGAGTGGTTTAGGCTGCTTAGAAGATCAACGTCACAAATATTAGGGAAAAAGCTGTTATTTTTAATATGAATTTGAGAGAAGCGTGACTTAACAGAGTTCGATGGCAAGGCCTACTCTACTACTTATTCAGCATGGAAAAGCATACAAAGGTGAAATCAAATTAGCAACAGATTAAAATAGTTTGTACATGAATTGAAAATTATTTACAGCCAGAGAAATCCAGACAGGATTAGATGGTTGTGATATGGTCTAGGCAAAAGAGGCAAGGAAAATCCTCCAATTTGGTTACAAGTTTCAGAGTATACCCCCTTGCTTTCTAAACTCCCCAAAAGAGAAATCTATGTACGGCTGAATCCACCCCTAGTCCCAGACCTAGTCAATGGTTTATGTCTAAGGAATTAGGGAAAGGATCACTGTGTGTGGTGTTTGTGTGAAACTTTGAGACAGCAAGAATCTGGAATAGCATCAATTCCAAGTTCCTAGTCCCTGACCTGGACAACGGTTTATGTCTAAGGAGTCAGGGAAGAAGGGAATGATTTACGGAGAGAGGGCAAGGGAATTTCCTCCTGTTTGGTCATGAAGTTCAGAGTGGACCCCCTTGCTTCCTAAACTCCTCAGAAGAGAAGTCTAGGTGTGGCTGAATCCACCCCTGGTCCCAGACCTAGTCAATGGTTTATGTCTAAGGAATCAGGGAAAGGATCACAGTGTGTGAAGTTTTGTGCTTGGTGTGAAACTTTGGGATAGAAACAATGCAGAGCAGCAATAATTCAAAGTTCCTTGCCACTATTCAGATATGCCACACAATTAGATCATACAATTCTCCAGCAGGACTTAACTCTCAATAAATCAGTACAGGAACTTAATCAAAGATTTAACAAAGTTATAGACATAACATTGCATGCATACATTCACGCAAACAGATACAGAAATAGAGATAGATATAAGTATATTGATATGAAGGTATCTGTTAAAATTTCCAGTTGAGTTAGGTGAAAATATTCACATTGGATGTCAGTGCATCTCTCAATGGGTGAAGAGTTGAACCTCAAAGGGGGTTTTTCAGCCCAGGTTTTGTCAACTGTTCTCTGATTTCACAAACTTGAGAGTTTGTGAACTCTGAGAGGCATCCCACTCAGATGGAGATGCTGGCACAGCCTGCTGCAGTCCAGGAGAGCTCAAATTGTCATCCTTGGAACCCCTATTTATAGGGATGAGAGATAATTGACTTTAGGCATAAATAATTTTACATCCTGACCTTAACTGGGGCAGGTGTTCATTCTAATTCCCAGCTGGTACTAATCTACCCAGGCACTGATAAGGTTCAAGGCTGGCAGGGGATGAATTATTTCACTTTCATCCCCCACCGTAATCAGGCAACTGACCCCTAGTATGGCCATTCCCCACCTTGGCACTGCAAGAGTGTTTTGACATGATAAGGGGCGCTTAACCACCAACTCCCTGCACAACAGCTAAGGTTTGATGGGAATCTCTAAGGCCATAAAGCTGTCCAGGAGTCAAGGGGAAGAAACGCACCACCACATCCCATCTGTTCTTACTTCTCTACCTGTCATCACCAGCATATCCTATCCATTTTCAGCAGCTATTTGACATGGGTTCTTTCATGCAGACAGCATTTCCCATAAAATCTGAACTCTTCAAAATAACGTGACATGGACCTTTTTGCCTCCTCAATTCTTTATGCAAGAAATAAGGAGGAATTAATACAAAAATACATCTGTGTGTGTCTGTGAGTATGTACTTATAAGGACTGAGAGAGCAGAGTCAGAAGAAAGATAACAGTAGGGTGGGATGTGAGGTTGGGAATAGGTCTGGGTGGTGTATAGGCAACTATAGCTGAGGAGGGAAGAGCAGAATATTGTACAGACACTGTGAGTTTATGTAGAGGTTGAATGAGCTGTATGTGTCTTGCATGTTTCTATGTGCTACGTGTAAGTGTACAGGTCCAGGAGATGAGAACAGCATTCATGTGCATGTTAGGCTTACAGCAGAATATTTGTCCAGAAAGATTATGCAATAGAGATATCAGTCCCTCTTGTACCTGCATTATGACTTGAGCTGTTGGCTTGCCATATAGCCCTCCCTGCAGGGGCCACTCCAGTCCTACTGCTGCCAGCCTCAGCTGCAGCATGCAGCTGGGCTATGCAATACCTCAGACACGACTACCTGCAGAGGCTAGTAAATGGGGTTACGCGGTATACCATCCCATCACCTGCTTCTGCATCCACCAGTCTTTGAATATAGAGCTTTCCTAAGTCTTTCCTGTTTAAAAATATTATATTCTAGTGGTACTTCACATTAATTAGATTTATAATTTTGAATCAAAATTTTATCTTTTTGGAAATAAATATTCTGAATTTGACTATCCAGAGGCAAAATAAAATACATTTTGAAATACTTAGGTTTCATACTGAGCAGACATTCTCTTCCAGAAAATTCCAACAGGGAAATTTTGGGAGAACCAACTCTAAAAAATCCTAATTAATGTATTAGAAAGACACTGGAAAAAAGTAAATGTGCATCTCAACAGCAGAGAATCACAGAAAGGTTGGGGTTGAAAGGGACTGCCAAGGGCATCTGGTTCAAATACCTTGCTCAATCAGGGCCATCTATGGCCAGTTGTCCAGGAGTATGTCCAGGCACATTAATGTATCTGTATCCTCTACATTCAGAAAAAAATATCTAAGAAATCCAAATATTTACTTTTTTTTTTTTTGCATAGTTAATAGATTATATTAATTTCTCATGCCTAACTAAGTAAGTAAATTCAGTAATTGTCACTTTCCTCTTTATGCTAGCCAAATATGGGTATATATACATCCAAAATGATACTAAACATCCAATGCAACATCAAGAATTTAAATACATTTATAAAGAAACAAAGTACATTTTTATGACTGATTATAGATTACAAATAATAACGTTGTTTCAAAACTTGGATTTGGAAAGTCATTTGATTCAGTAAAATTTACAAAAGATTAAAGACAACTGAAGATGTAGATTTATATAACATAGGTCCAAAATAAATACCTAGAAAATATTTGCCCTACATTATCATAAAATGTAAATAATCTATTGCTGATATAAATGATCTGATGATACCAGTCAAACATAGTTCTTTTTTGCAGCCTGACTTTATTCCTTTAAAATGCTTGTCAAAGCTTCGTGTAAACATAAGTGAAGCAATAAGGAAAGCAAAGACTGCTTTTGCAAAACTCCATAGGTTTTTGTTCACTAAGGTATGAACTACATCTGTTGTTATTTAATGTGTTAGGGAAGCATTATATCATACAGTACATACATCATTAGAGCAATCTATTTTATATGTAAAGCTTGAATCATAAAAAGTGCATCTGTTGTTATCATTTACTGTTTCTTGAGGTACATTACTTTTTAAAGGTTTCATTAGTTCTTTAGTAAAGTTGCAACTATCCATGAATCTAGCTGTCAAAGTGTGGTGAGAAGGGGAAAACATGTTCTTGTTTCACCTAAGAAAACCATTTAATCTCCTTAACATGTATGCATGTGTATATGAATGTAAACATATGCAAAAATCCTGAAAGCTTCTCCAAGAAGAAACTTATTTACATATAAAACCAGTAATTCCTTCATTGATCTAAGGCACTTTCAATCAGAAAACTTACTCTAAATTACTGATATTCATAGAATCATAGAATCACAGAATGGTTTGGGATTGAAGGGACCTTAAAGATCATCTAGTTCTAAACCCCCTGGCATAGGTAGGGACACCCTCCACTAGACCAGGTTGCTCAGTAACACACACTGGGTATAATTGTAAGTCATTATATAAAGAAATAACAAAATGCATTTATAGTGAAGATTAAGTAATGTAGGTGATAGGATTCATAATGTGAGGTATGTCACACGATTAGTAGAACAAGGATATTTAAAATTTTATGTAGATGCATCACTATTCATGTTTTCTAAAACATAGCTTTATTACAGGATTAGTATAGACTTTGATACAAATAGCTAAGGAGAAATTCATTCCCATCAAAATCTGGGGCTGGACCACCTAAAGCCAGATGGTGTTTCTCCCCCAGCTGTTCTGGAACACCAGGAACAGGCCAACCTTCAAGTGGCACAGAGGTAAGGTGGCAGAAAGGGACATTAGAAATCTGATAGAATTAACTTTTTTCCTTTTCATCCCTCCACCTCTCTAGTCTGTCTTGTGTTCCAGAGTTTTCTATTGCTCATGAATAGATTTAAACAACAAAGGAGAAATCTTATTCAGAAACCGGCAGGCACTGAGGTTAACTACCTTTTTTTTCATAGAAAATCAGTGACAGTTTGGTCACTGACACTGTGTTGCATGTCAGGGATATGTGAAATGACTGGAAGAATCTTACCACAGATGGTACTGCCCTCAGTTGGCCATGCATGAGTTTCTGTGCAACAGGACTCAAACACATACCTGAAGCTGTTTTAATATTTACAGGCCAACATTTCAGGAAAAATTACAAAATGGAGGCTGAAATTCAAATATTTTTCAGGATCACATCTATGTTATTTACATATAAGAGAACATAATATAATAGTTACTAAAACCTTTCCTTAGGATGCTATGAAATGACAACACTGCAATTTCTCTCCATGCTCGCATTGATGAATTAATCAATTAGGATTGATAGAAAGGCTTTGCTTTCAATCATCTTGCTAGCAGCTATTACAATCTTTGAAAAGTTAGTGAAGAAAATTATCATCAGTTTAAATTAAAAGAAATTGTATTTTGTGTGGGCAACAGACAACATTCTATCTCATTCAGAAGGCATGTAAATTAATAGCTCTGCAAAGAGGAACTGGGTAGTTAGAATGAAAAGAAAAAACATCACAGTTTTTATAATTGTTTTACAAATAGTCAAAATACAGGCTAGAAATACATCTATTCATACAGAAGGATACATATATATGAACAAGGATGATATAATGACCTTTTTATTAGCCTGGGAAACTAGGAAATTTAATCTTAAAACTCTAGTGAATGTAAAGACATGTGTTGACTTTTTCTGTGTTGCCAGGGTTCTACTGTTCTCCAGCTCATTAACTGGTCTGAAAAGGATATAGGAGCTTGGAAGCATAGCTAAGAAGCAGTAGAATGGGTAAAGTGACATTAAAACTCTGAGCTTTCCAATGGAAGTCTGCATTTTTTTTTAACAAAGGTTTTACAAAACTGATCCTTCTCAGGGAAAAGCCTTGATTTAGGTGAATTGATGTTTATTGCTTGGGGAAAAAAAAAAAAAAAAGGAAAGTTATATCTGAGATCTTCAGACAATAAAAGTGTTGCTCATACTGTGCAGGGATGGAAAACTAACTCACTGACAACAGCCTTACTTTTAAGGTTGTGGTATTCAAATCCCACTGGTAGTTTGGGAAAATCACTGTCTTTGTCTCAGTCTTTAGAAGAATGCTTACTTACATCATAGACATGTGGATTATAAACATCCAAAGATGTAAGATGCTCAGATACCTATGTTATTGAATATATAACTTTAGTTGTCAATATACAGAAGGTACTTTTGTTGGACCAATAGGTTGGTAGCTTGCATTCATGTAATCTTTTTGAAGATATGAAGAGAACAGCATCTCTTCCCATGATGTCACAATATGGTGGACAATATTCTCTACAAAGTAAAGTTCACTCAAGAACCTGTGTTGTTTTGATGCCTTCAATGAACACACTCAACTTCTAGTCATGCATGAAGGGATCAACATGCTGTGCAACACTAGAAAGCTATTTGAATCTTCAACGATTTGTGTAGCATATGTCATACACCAGGGCACAGTATTCTATTTGGTATGCTCAATTCTGTCCCACAGTGTGACTGAGAGGTGCAGAAGGTGTTATCTACAGCCATTCTATTTCAAGCATACAGTCTCAGAAACTGTGAGTGGGTGTCATCTGTAATTTGCAAGCCAGACATCCTTGCATTTCTGTCAGCAGCATTTGCTATCAGGTAACTTAGTGTATACCCATGATTTTAGTGCTTATGACTTGACTCAAGGTCTAAGGCATACTCATGACCTCCCTCCTTTCATTTCTTCACCTCTGCACATTTCCTCTTCATTATTCCTTGATTGATTTAATCTACTAGGTTGAGATGTTATTGATGGATTACCAAATTCAGTCTTCCTTTCCTTATTACTGTTTCATACCATAGACTACAATTCTTATAAATAATCAATATGACCATTTTATTTCATAGTTTCATCTTAAGGCCTACAAATACCTGAAGTTGTACTGTGCTATGGTTTGTAATGAGTTTTCACCACATAAATCCTTGCTTATACTCAGGCTTAAATACTTGTGGGCTTTTAGTGATTTTCTTTTTCAGCGTACAGAGGACAGTAGGATAGTAGTCAGGAAGTACATATTCAGCATATTATCTGTAGTAAATACAAATAAGCATTTGATAACTGTAGAAAAGACTGATAAATTTAAAGGATGGTTAAAATGCACAAGTCAGGATACAGATGTTGCTACAAAATCTTTTACTAAACAGCTTTTTACTAAACAACTTTTCACTAAAACTGACCCCTAATTTCCCTTCTTCTAGTCAGCAAAATCTGACAGTTTTGTGTTCAGAGAACAGGAAAATTTTCTCAGATGAAAAAAAGAAACTGTGTTTTTTAAATTAATAGCTTAACAAGTCATCCTCAAACACATGAACTTAACCATTTCAAGGCCAAAATGCAATCCTTACAACTAGTCAGATACCCTATTTCATATTTATGAAATGGACAGCCTTAATCATATGTGACAAAATACATTTTGCTTTTAGGTGTCTGCCAGAAAACTACTATTCTACTCCCTCTATCCCACCATCCACCTTCCCTTAAGCCAGTTGTCAGTAATTCAGGTGGATATTTCTGACCTGAACATATGGGAAAAGTGTATTATTTTCATGGTTAGAAACTAAAAAAAAAAACCCCAAAAACCTGAATCTTTCTTTGAGCAGAGGTTAAGCAAGGAAAACTTCATGCCAAGAAAGTAAGAAGAAAAGAAGAACATGCACACCAAAATCTAGGATAGAAGTTACAAATCAGTACAGCTTAGTTCTTACAGAAAATGACAAATGTAGTTATAAAAATCTGTGTCACCAGCATAACTTCCATTAACTTTGGAGCAGTTAAAATTTTGTAGAATTTTCCATTTATAAAACCTCTGTACAAATAGTAATACCTTAATCATAACATCACAGAATCACAGAATCATAAAATCATAGAATACTTTGGTTTAGAAAGGACCTTAAAGATCATCTAGTTCCAACCCCCTGCCGTGGGCATTGACACCTTCCACTAGGTCAGGTTGCTCAAAGCCTCATCCAGTCTGGCCTTGAACACTTCCAGGGATGGAAGTGTTCAAGGGATGGGGCATCCACATCTCCTCTGGGCAACCTGTCCTAGTGCCTCACCACCCTCTCCAAGAAGAATTTTTCCCTGATATCCACTCTAAATCTACTCACATTCAACTTAAACCCATTACCCCTTGTCCTGTCACTACAGGCCCTTGTAAAATGTCCCCCTCCAGCTTTCTTGAAGGTTGTCTTCAGGTACTAACAGGTGCTATAAGGTGTCCCCAGAGCATTGTCTTCTCCAGGCTGGACAACCCCAACTCTCTCAGTGTTTGCTCATAGCAGAGGTGTTTCAGTTCTCTGATCATCATCATGGCCCTTGTCTGGATGCACTGCACCAGGTCCATATCCTTCTTATGTTGGGGTCTTCAGAGCTGGACACGGTACTCCAGATGGGGTCTTGCGAGAGCAGAGTAGAGAAGGAGAATCCCCTCCCTCCACCTGCTGGTCATTCTTCTTTTGATGCAGCCCAGGATATGGTTGACTTTCTGGGCTGCAGGAACACATTGCTGGGTCATGTTGAGCTTCTTATCAACCAACACTGCCAAGTCCTTCTCCTCAGGACTGCCCTCAGTCCATTCTTGGCCTAGCCTGTACTTGTGCTTGGGATTGCCCCATCCCATGTGCACTTGGCCTTGTTTAACTTCCTGTATTTCTGAAAGCACAGCATGTAGTTTTACCTCCTGTTTTGTACATGGAGAAACACAGAACAATTAAGATCATATCTACTTGCTACAATACAGATAGTGGTAAATTAGTTGCTGGTAAGTACCATGCTAGGGCATTAATTTGAGCCCTGGCAACAGCAACCCCATCCGTGTGATGATACAGACCTGCTTCATGTTGGGACAAAGGGCCAGGCAGTCATGATACAGCAACATGGTTTATGGTCATACATTACTGCTTATAAATTAGTTTCAGGTTTTCTGCTGTGTTTTACTCATCCAGTGATATGTTGATCACTAACCACAGAAACACTCTGAAGAAAAACTGAGACTGCATCCCAGAACAGACAGGACAGTTCCCATTTCCCACTGCTTCACTACACTCAACCATAGAACTGTAACCTAGTCATCATGTAACATCTCATGAGGTTTTACCATTTGTTTCCCTTCAATGGGAATTGAGGTATGGGAGTGAAAATTATTTCTGGGGTAGTCATACTCAGTTCTTTAACTGATTGCACTAGAATAGACTAATTACTGTCCCTGAATGTTAAGACTTCATAAATTAAAACACAGCTCCAGTAACAAATGTTTTCTAAGAACCTGTGGCAATGAATGTCTTTTAACTGTGCAAGTTTTAGGGGTTATAAAAATTCATATGGATTTTGTTTTAAACCTGCATTCTGACAATCAAATGAGCACTCACAAGTGTTTATGTTAGGATATGATGGGTTGACCTTGGCTGGCTACCAGGTGCCCACCAAGCTACTCTGTCACTCACTCTTTTCAACAGAACAGGGGGACAAAATACAATTGAAAGATAATGGGTTGAAATAAGGACAGGGAGAGATAAGGACAGGTTGAGATAAGAACAGGGAGATCCCTTACCAATTGCTGTCACAGTCTCTACTTGGGGAAATTAATTTAATTTATTGTCAATTAATTGTAACAGAGAAGGATGGTGAGAAATAAGAAGAAAACTAAAAACACCTTCCCTCACCCCTCCCTTATTCCCTGCCTCAACTTCATTCCTAAATCATCTACACTTTACCCCCAAGTGGTACACGGGACGGGGAATTTGGGTTGCAGTCAGTTCATAACCTTTGTCTCTACCTCTTCTTCATTCTCACGCTCTTCCCCTGCTCCCACATGGAGTCCCTCCCATAGAATACAGTCCTCCATTAACTTCTCCAATGGGACTCTTTCGCACAACATGCAGTTCTTCAGGAATGGACTGCTCCAGTGTGGGTCCCCCACAGGGTCACAGGTGCTGCCAGAAATTGTGTACCTGCATGCGATCCTGTCCATGGGCCACAGCTCCTGCTAGAAACTTACTCTTGTGTGGGGTCCTCACAGGCTGCAGCTTCCTTCAGAGTATATCTGCCTACTGCAGCATATTGTCCTCCATGGCTGCAGGGGCACAGTGTGCCTCACCATGGTCTTCACATGGGCTGCAGGGTTATCGCTGCTCTGACACCTGAATCACCGCCTCCCCCTCCTTCTCCACTGACCTTGGTGTCTATAGGGCTGGTTCTCTCACATTTTATCTGTCTCTCACAGCTGCTGTGCAACATTTTCATCCTAAATATGTTATCACAGAAATGCTACTGATGTCATTGATTGGCTCAGCTGTGCCCAGCAGTGGATGCATCTTGGAACTGGCTGAAACTGTCTCTCTGAATTGGGGCAGCTTCTAGTGTCTTCTTACAGAAGTCCCCTTACAGCTTTTCCACCACTAACAAAACCTTGCAACATAAGCTCAATACATAGGAGAAAGAGTGAATAATTTATTTTTTATTCAGCACATCCCTTAAGTTCATGATTTTATAGACATCTAGCATACTTTTCTCTCTTATCTTCTGACTTTTTTGCCAAAATAAAATGTTCATGGCTAACTAACATCTCCTTTTACAAAGACCATTTTTCCTTGGAGCATTATTTTCACTATTCGTTGTGCTTTCCTAGTTCTGGTGTTTTCTATTTTATAAAATGTGAACCATATGTTGTATTTTAAATATGAATTTATATAGCAAAAGTGATAGTAATTTCTACTTTATTCTCAGTACTTATGTATGATATTTTAGATGTTGTTAAGGCTTGCATTGACTATTTCATAGAATTATCTACTGTGACCCTTTTCTGGGTAGTAATAAAGTATCATTGTCTTGATATGTTTAGGCTTAATTTTCCATGTAAGTAACTTTGTGTTGACAAATACTTTATGTTGACAAACAATTAAAAAAACACTCACTCCTGTAAGATCCTTCTGTAGCCCTTAACAGTCAATATTCTTTTGGTTTATTTTATTTATTATCAGCAAATTTTGTAAATTTACTATTGACCTTCTTTCCTACATTGGTTTTGAATACAATCTGATGTCACAAATCACCATAACTGCTACTCTTCTACTGTGAACACTGGCACGTTGAATATTCAAGGAATCTTTCAGATTGTGAAAATCTTGTTATTTTTTCCCTAGTACAGTGTAATAATCCAGATAATCAGATTCTTTAATATAATAAGGAATTTTATTGCTACTTTGTTCACTAAAGAGGTCAGAAATAAAGGGCTGTGTTTCTCTGGCACTTACATAGAAAATTTTCCAAAAATTGATGTCATGTTTTGTTTATTTTTTGTTCTTTTGGTATAGACATTAATGATAGTGTTGGGTTCCACATCATAACTATTTTGGATTTTTGCTTCTCTGGAACACTTGAGTGAAATACCATCTCATTATTGCTATTTGTTACTGTTTGTAATTTGTTAACCAGTTTATTATAAATTCTGTTATAGTGACATTTTAGTATGAATCCTTCCCTCGTCCTCTGTGAAGAACAGTTTTACTGGGAAACATTTGTAAGGAAATTTGTAGTGGATATCCACAGAAAAAAAAAAATTATTTGGCTTTTCTACTATGCATCAATATTCTTTGATACTCCCTCTAGACCTTAATCACATATTGGCCTGATCAGCTCTGTGGCAGGTGTTTGAAAAGGCTGCCTTTTATTAGCTTTTAAGTTTTTAGTTAGTTAATGCTTACAATAATTTTCAGCTTTTCTGATTGTGACTTAACATGTTCCCTACAAAGCCATGTGTTCTTCATTTTTTCTTTTCTGAGAACTGGCTTTTGTTGTTTAACAGATGCCCCTTTACTTCCATTAGTCTCCTAGTGCCTACTGTTTAACTTATGCTGACCTTAGTGTAAGGTCCATTTAAAGACTCTATTGATCTCTCTGTACTTCAGTAAAACATTTCATACACATGGGAAATTATTAACCAAACTTGAGAAGAGGATGATCAATAGAGAATTCAAAGGTGGATAAGAAAGTTGATGGAAGGATATGTGTCAAGGTGAAAAGAGGGTAGGTGACAGTTCCTCAAGAATTAGCCTTAGGAGAAACAGTACTGCATATTTTAATAACAGAAGAAAGGCAACCTGACCTGTCATACAGAGAGCTGGAAGACTTCTCCACATTTAAAGTCATAGTTTATCATACCATGCCAACAACTCTTCATTATTTACATTGCACTGCTGCTTATACAGAGATTCTTAGTGCTCACTGAGAGGGAAACATGTAAGTGGAGGACTGTTTTCAAAGTTTAACTTACTGCTCTTCAGAGTTAATAAGCTCTCTCACAATAAAATACCCTTACTGTATAATAGAAATCATCACATAGAGAATTATTGTAGAGTAGCTATAATAATAGAAGTTCTTATCCTACATCACTGTGCAATAACTTTGCTGGATAAACAAACTTTAAGAGTATTGCTTATTTAGCCTTGTATTTTAGCTGAGGCTAAGGCACTGTCCTATTTTATGTTATTAATGGCTAGGCTGTAGTATTTAAAGCCAAACCTTCAGGATGTTGTAAAATTGCCACTGGTATTTGTGGCTTCAACGTTATACCTGCATAGCAGCTGAAATTATTGTAACCTACTAGAGTTCTACCACTTGGGCACAAAGCTCCTCTTGGTTAGAGTGAATCAGAACACCTAAATCAGAACCATGCTCTTGCTTTCTGAGTAGCTTCTAAGTTCACTGGCTTTTGATAGTCGATTTCCTGTGAGGGCTAAGGGAAAACAAAACTTCATGTCCTCCTCTATTGCCATGGAATGTGTGCAACTCATACCTAAGCATGACTTCTCAGTCCAAATTCCAAAACTCATACCAAAGGATTGACTTTTGTCTATACAAATTGGTTGAGGGACAGGTTGATAATCTATAGAAAAAACTTGCTACATAAATCATACAGAAGTTCCCAGTCACCACAAAAGAATCATATCAACATCAGCTGCCAGTTAACCAGCTGCATTTCATTCTTGGTTGCACATCGGGATAAGATCTACAAGTTGTGTCTGCCACATTCGTCTTCGGTTCTCAAGATATAAAACTGGAAGACTAATACTTAGCATTATGGAAGTGAAGCTATTGATCATTCTGAGACTTTCACATGCTACACAGTTAGTGGCCATATAGGTGTTTAAATGGATAACAGAAGGATGGAGTGTCATGCACTGCATACATCAGATTTTATGTAAAATGGCATTCAGTGGGTAAATCCAATTTAACACATGCAATCACTGTTACACTATGCACATTAGGTGGCTGTTCATACACAGCTAGATAAATACTTCCACAGAAACCCTGAGCCTTATATTAGCAAGGTAGTTTTTGAGGCTTCTTATGTCATAGTAAAATGAATAGGTGTATCCTGTAAGAAAAAATTGTCAGGGATTTAAATTCAGATAAAACATGCATAGATGAGAATTTTAGGTTTTTATGAACGTAATGGAAATAGGATCAGAACATAGCCCTATACCCATGTTACCTCTTGTAGTTATAAAACATGTGAAAGTAGGAAAATCCATTTCAGTCTGTAGGTCTCTCAAACATAGCTTTTTTTCAAACAGTAGAAATGCACTCTACAAGTACTGTTGTAGCAGTTCATGACTTCTGTAAAGTACTGGAATGATCACGTAATGTTTTTCCATGCCTGCTTGGGGCTGATTTAGCTGAAATATTTTTAGCTTCAGAGAATTTCAGATGTACCAAGCTTTGATGCAGAAGACTGACTATGGAGAGGAAAAAATACAGCTCTTTGTAAACTTTTTATCTAAGTTAGATCATCTGTTTATTTTTCTGTTAAAACATCTGGATTTTAAGAACAACTGGCCCATTCTGCAAATGAAAGTCCAACCATAAAACAACAGCCCTTCCAAGTTAGCAGCAATAGAAGAAGGAATGCATCAGAGTGATCCACACCATCAAACTGATTTATTAGTACATCTGGCAAAAAGAACTAGCCAAAGTCCCGTATTCACCTCAACTGTTTATTTATGTCACTTCTAGACTCTCAGCTATTTCAGGAAACTGACAGAAAAAGCTCCGAAAAAAAATTTTTAATAGCTTTTCTAAAGATAAACTTTAAAAACTATCATAACAGTAGCAAAGACAAATCCAAAGTAATATAAAACTGAATATGTATATGTTTTCCCAAGAAATGTGTCTACTTTCAGTTTTTATTACTGATAATGTCTAGGTAGTATTTCATGATACTAAGTATCTACAATCAAAATTTGGAATTCTACAATAACAATGTTGAAGCCTTAACCTTATTCCAAGGATTTGTTTCACTTCCTGTATGTAAATATCTCTAATGACCTCAATAAGAATACACTTGCCTATTTACAGTGAAATCGTTGCCCCAGAAGTCATCCTACAAGGAATAGTTATAAATGAACTTTTGTTTTTAAATGCACAGAAAGCCTAAAAAAGAATTATTTACATGTACTGAAAAAGGTTATAATTACTAAAAGTATGAGCCATTGAGTTGTTAACAAAGTAGTTGATTTTTAGAGATTTTGAAATGCTACAAACCACTTTACAACATTTATCAGTTTTCTGCAGTTTTATATAGTTCCTTATTCTTATTCTATATTCTAATTTCTGTTAGCAACAGTTTCATTCTATTTAAGTCAGAAGAAAAAAGTAATTTAATTTAATTGTTAAGTGAATTATATGATTTATAGTCATTTGTGTATATTTGAGCAACCTTTCCTTTTGTATTTCCATTTTTACTGACTGAGAAATAGAGATGCCATGATCCTTATTCATCCACAAAATGTTTATTTTGTGTCTGAAGATATTTTCAATAATGCATAAAGATTAGGGAGATGCTGACTCAACAAGGCTTCCGAACATGTACCCAGCTGTAACAAGTTTATAAGTTACAGGTAGTTCCCTTGGGTACCCTTGATCTTAACTTACATATCTGTTTGATCACTTGATAAATCAGAACCTAGTTAAATCCTGGGCTTCTGAACAGACATGACAATGTCAAACGATGATATTTTAACCATTTCTTCTTGAAGAAGGTTAATTATCAAAAAGGAAGACAGAAATAATGTTTTTACTTTTAAAAAATAGGACTAGCAGTGAATTCAGAAATAACCATTTATTATTGATTGTAGAGAAAATCTACCATGTTTCATAACTGAAATAATGTATTCTTTGAGATAAGGTGGTAGCTAAGGCAAACTTGCTCATGTCTGAAAGTCTCTGGTACTATATGATAAAGTATCTCTCTCCTAAACAATAAAAAGCAGGAAGAATCATGTCTGTTTCACAGCCTCAGCTAAATTCACCCCACTACTATGCAGAGGAGAAACACACTACTTTGTCTTGCTACCCCGTGTCAATATATAGCAAAATGGGGGAACAGTCAATCTAAATTTCAGTTTTCTGCCAAGAGAAGGCCATAGTTGTTAGATATTTTTCCCTGTAAGGCACACTGTGTTTCAAAAAGTCCAGGTCTGAGGCTATGAATAAAGTTTACAGGTGTGTCAGTTTTGTAGCTAAGTCTCTGATGCTACAGGAGAAAATGTCAAGTGAAATGATTTAGCCAAACATTAGCATCCAAAAATGAATTATACATTGGCTTGATAGGTCTAATGTCACAGCCCCAACCAATACATTCTGAGTTGTTTCAAAGAAATCAGGTATAAAACTCTGAGACATCCTTACCACTGATGTTTAATTTTAGATAGGGGGTCAGTCAAAGGAGTCAACCTTTTAAATACCATTTGATTTTAGTGTGATCCAGACAGCAAGGTTCCTGCATAACTGTCATATGTTTTGCTAAGGTATCCTTCTCTTTTAGTTTAAAAATGAAGTTTTTCAGTAGTTTGTTTTTGCAGTCCTGCTCTTACTAGGAGGTGAGGGGAAAAGAGTTTCACTTCAACACTAAAAATATAAATATGATCTGCTGTCTTTCTGGATTGTGTTTATGAGCTTCTTGGGGATCATGGAGATTTCTTGAGTTGGGAAAAATCTGCATTTTTGTCACTGATTTCGTAAAGTTAACAAGTATCCTTCTTCCCTAAACATGATTATTTTTAGTCCCACTGTTAGAAGGAAAAAAAAAAAAAAAAAACAAACAAAAACCCAAAACAATATAAATGTATAGGTAATGGATATAAAAATTATAGTCAGTTCCAAGGATTATAAATAGTGCCTGTATGGCAATCAGGAGAGGCAGCAAAACAAAACAATTTGTGGTGACAGTTTGAGGCAGCAAACAATTTGAACAATTTCTTTCCTGATGGTAGAGCTAGTAGAATACATCTAAGCCAGAGAAACTTCCTCACATAGATCTCTGACCCTGAAAAGCAAAGCGGATTTCATATTCTCTGTTCAGTGTTGAACCATATACATTTATTCATTAGAAACGACTGAGAAATATAATTCATTAGGTATGAAGCAATAGATGGAGGAGAGTTTACTTTTAATTAACTTGAGTAAACCTAAAGGACAAGAAAAGTTCCTATAAGTAGTCAGACAAAAGGAATTTAGCCCTATGTTAAAGGTGACAGTAAAATAAGTAAAAAGACGTGTATTGTACACTTTGTTTCAGAATCCTGCATTCAGTTTTCTGGTTTAGTGCCCCCACTGCACAAACACCTAACATAACGCATAAATGAAGTGTATTCCAAGAGCCAAGTATATCTCAAGAGCCAAGAAATCAACAGGATATCTTCAGTACTTGTTGATATTCTGAGAGACCTTAAATTAGAGTCAGGAGAAGCAGATGGCAGTAGTAATATTATCTTATCCTGCTCAAAATTCTTGCCTAACACTGTGCTTCATTTACCTCAAAACCAAAAGCTACACAAAAATAATGGTGAAGGGAAACTTCCTAATTCATCAGTAGGTAGGTAAGATGATCAGATGCAATATGCTAATTAAGAAAATATTGACTATATTTTTTACAGTAATATCCTTATTAATATACTTCATTATATCTAATATCAAAAGTATTCTTTAAGCAATATAATTGAAATAATTTCATGTTTTGTTTTAAAAAAAATTTTTTTCCATGTTTCTCTCAATAGGAGCAGGGACTGTAGATGTCTACTGCAGGAACAGAACAGAACAGCTAATTTTAACCAAACAATTAGCTGAATATGAATGTGAAGTTGTATGTGCCATATGATTCCTTTTATTAAAAATGTTTAAGATATAACTATCCCAATATAATAAATTTTCCTGTTGCAATACCTTAGAGTAGAGGATGCCTTCCCCCACTAGGTAAGAATAAATACCCAGAAATACTGTCCTCTTTCAGGGCACGTGGCTGTAATGAGACTTGAGTTCATTCACATTTCTCAGGAATGAACTATTTGAAGAAGTCTAATTTTCGTTTCTTTAATTTGTCATCCTTTGAACAACTTAGACCATTTTGACCATCTGGGTAGGGAAAAAAAGAACTGAAAGGCATACCTAGGTATATTGAACTAAATACTCATGTGACTGAAGGTATGAAAGTTAATAGTAACTTTATATATTTTGTTCCTTTTAGACAGTACAGAGTTAATTTTCTTCACAGTAGCTATTAAGGGTCTGTGTTTTGGATTTGCCCTGAGAAGAATGCTGGTAGCACTGATGTCTTTTAGTTGTTGCTAAGCAGAGTTTTTACCAATTCAAGGACTATTTCAGCTTCTGATATGGCCCCTGTGTTCCCAACTTTCTCACTACAAGCAGTGAGGGCATGCACACACAGTCAGACAGCTGACCCAAACTGACCAAAGGAGTATTTAATTTGATTGAAAATCATGCTCAGTATATAAGTCAGGGGTGGGGAGGGGCTGAGGGGTCACAGTTGTTCAGTGTGAGATAGTTAGACAGTCACTTGGTGAGTTGGTTGGCTTTGTTGGTTTGTACTCTCACTCATGGGGCTTGCTCAGACTCTGGTACAATATTTCTTTTGAGCTCACTCAGATTCTTCTCTAATTGCTCTCGGGCTTGGGTTCTTGCTACTCAGGACCTGGCTGTGTATTGATCGGCTGGTGGTGAGCAATGCTATAATTTGGTTTATTTTCCATTGTTTTCATTACATATTATTAGTAGTATTGTTAATATTATTAGTATTACTATTTTGTTCATTTATTTCTAATTATTAAATTGTTCTTATCTCAATCCATGAGCTTCCTTGTCTTTTCCTCTCATTCTCCTCTTCCACTGGAGGAGATGGGAGGTAAGCAGGTGACCGTGTGGTACTTAATTGCTAGCTGGGTTAAACCATGACACATATTAAACTGTTTAAATAATTTTGTTTAGTAAACAGGAAACAATGTAGCTCTAAATTATGTCTTTTGACATGTATAATGAACCAATCTCAAGAATTGTTGCTGTAGGTTCTTTAGATAGTAGTCTTTGTGATATAGATTGCAAATCTGTCTTACTAGCAAAACTTATGTGAAGGAATGAAGTGACCTAAGTGGTCAAGAGATTTACCCTCTGGGCTTAATGACTCTAATCATGAAGACAGGAAATTAATCAATGTACTTGTTGACATAAATGATAAGTTATACAAGTTTCATGTGAGTTCTGTTTTGTCCAAAGTCAAGCTCTTGTGTTCAGATTCTCTCTCTCTTTGTACCTTTGCGACACCTGGCAGTTTTATGACATGTATAGGATAAATTCCTATACAGAAAAAATCTTGAGCAGCTTCAAAGCATTATTCAAAACTTTATGCTATTGTTGCCACACATCTGAACAAGCAGTTTTATGTTTATTTCTTGAATAGATGGGCCCATATTCATGAGAGGGATATATATACTTTATATACAGAGATCAGATGCATAAAACTCCCATTTTTTTTCCCTGACCAGAATTCCTGGTTAAACTACATCTCCCTTGTCATGGTACTCTCACAGGGCTGTCGCAACTGTTCAGTTCAGAGGAGACATGGCAAAGCACAAATAACACAATAGTACCTCCAAGAAACTTAGTTTAAATATTCGTAGATTCTGGTAGCTAACACATCAGTATGAGTAAAGAAAACCCTTTTAATGGATCTAGCACATACATTCTACATCACACATAATGTTGTTCCATACTTTTTATACTCCATGTTCAGCTCATTGATGCTACCTTTTAGTCACAACTATTCATCATGCCTTCAATGTAACTAATGGTTGCATCATTAATTAGTTTTATTTATTGCAATTGTCTCTCACATGTGGAAAGGCTGAGACACCTGGTGTCGTAGTTTGACGACAAGCCTTCTCTCCCACTCCAGCACCCCCCCCCCCCCCCCCCCCCCCCGCCTCCTCCCAGTGAGGAAGGGTCGGAGGAACAAACCAGGAAAAGCCTGTAGGAGTTGAGATAAGAACTATTTAATTATATAAATGAAACTTAGGGCGTTACTAACAATGCTAGTGCTAATGAGTAATGTAAGGAACGGAGGAATAGGGTAGAACAAATGGTACAGGATCCCACCCCAAGAAGGGAAAAAAGAAAACCCCACCCGAAGGGAGCAAACCCCCCACGAAACCGCCCGGGGGCCGAGAGAGTAAGAGAGAGAAAAAAAAACTTTCAAACCCCGACTCCCAGACCGATCTGCCCGGCAAGATGCTGGCTCTGCCCGGAGCACCAACCACTCGCCACAAGGTCCCACAACAAACTTCCACAGCCGGAAGCCCCCCCAGACCCTTCCCCTTCCCAGGTTCGTGTTCAACCACAAGCCTTTCCACTCACATCCCCACCCCCTCCCCGCTGGTCCTGCCGCGCCGCAGGTCCTGGGCTGGCACTACCTATGCAGCTTGATGTGTTATGGGGTGAAGCAAAACATAGACTAGCTGGTGCAAAGCTAAGACACCTGGGTCTATTTAGGCCAGAGAAGTGAAGGCTCAGGGAGGAATGTCATGAAAGTATATAAGTAGCTAAGCTATAGTACAAAATAAACAGAGCCAGGCTCTTTTCAGTGGTGCCCAGTGACAGGACAAGAGATGATAGGCACAAACTGAAACACAGGAGGCCTCCTGAGCATAAAGAGACAACTATTTTTACTCTGAGGGTGATTTAACATGGCGAGTAGCCCAGAGAGGTTGTAAACTCTCTGTCCTTGTGGATCTTCAAAAGCCAGCTGGACATGGTCCTGGGCAACTGTGCTGGGTTTAGTGAGGAAAGAGTTAACTCCCTTTACTGTGATTACTAGGAAGCTGCTAAGAGAAAGTACTGATGAGGCTTCAGCTGGTGCTGGGGAGGGCCTATACAGAATTCAAGGTCTTTCTACGCTTCCGATACTGCAGCTGCATTCCCAGCTTTCGCTGTTGCGTGAACAGCGTAGGGGACACAGTCCAGATAGCTGACCCAAACTGACCAAGGAAGTATTTCCTTCCATAGTACATCATGTTCTGGGTCTTGGGTGGGGAGGGGGGTCCAGTAACCATTACTCTCTCCCTTACTCTCTTGCTCGTCTACTCCCAGGCACCTGCTAACCCTCCTTGTGTTAGCTGCTTTGCTAACTCCTGTGCTGGCTCATTTTGTGACGGAGTTAGTGGGTTGTTTAGAGTTCATGGTTGTGTTATTGCTGATCGGATTCACTCGGAATCTGCTGCTTTAGCTCCTGGGCTCTGCCCCTCGGGCTGCAGCTCTCAGGCTGCAATTGCTCTCGAGCTGCAGTTCTCGGGCTCTCTGGGTCTGACTTTCACTACTCAGCATCTGGGTGTTCATTGGCCAGTGGATGGTGAGAAATTGTATTATATTGTATCAATAGTATTATATTGTATCATATGTTTTATATTCTACTATTTTAATTATTTAGTAGTAGTAGTAAATAATACTTATCTCAATTTTACAAGCTTCCTTATTTTGTTTTCCTCTGATTCTTCCCCTCTGTTGGAATAGGGGAGGGAGGATTTGTGAGAGAAGCTTCGTGGTATTTTGCTAGCTGGAATAAACCACGACAGTCCTGAACATGAGCCTGCTTGAGCAGGGGGGACAGACCAAATGGTCTCCAAGGGTCCCTTCCAGCCTCAATCATTCTGTTATTCTATGATTCTGTGATTTAAGATGATCTTTCTTACCAAACAACATCTAAACCTCTCCTTTTGTCTAATCTTCTTGTCATCCACATCCTTTACCCAAAAGTATACACCATATATTTTGCAATGCATCTGATTGCTTTCCTTGTGAACAGCCACATATATTTTTCTCTTTCCCTGTCTCTGTGATGAATGACTAGTCTCTCTTTTTTTTTTAATCTCCTGTAACCCACTGCCCATCATTTTGAGACAACATTTTTTGCTTTTTTCTTCCTCTTCTACCTTCATCACCTTTACACAAGTGATTTTCTTTTACTAAATCTTGTATGGGACCACCCTTTCTGAAGTCTGAAAACCTGTATCTTCACCTTTTCCCGTGGTTTTCCTTTGTCCTTGATATGACTGCTTCCTGACTTGAACTTTTTTTCTGCATTATTATTCTGAGTTACATTTTTTTCTTTTCCACATCCCTCTCTCAAATGTAGCTGTTTACCTCCTTCTCTACATTTAATTCACAGTCAACTCTCTCTTTTATTATTTCATCTATGCTGAAAACTCTGAAGTAATACATTTGTATTGTGTCTTTTCATTTGGCTTAGTCCTTGAGAGGTACAGTATTATCTATTGTAAAGTTAGTGTATTAAAACTGATATAATCTTTATTCCATACCACCACTGTTTGTTGGGGTTTTTTTTCTGCCCTTGGTAGTATTATTTGCATGATTGTTGATAGAGGGCTAGAAGCTGGGCATGCAGAATCGGAAAACTATCACTGAATTTCTGTAATGATTATATACTCTTTCCATGGCATCTATTACTGGTTATTTTTCTGAATGATGCATCCAAAAGGATGGCTGAAATCCAATTTATTAAAAAAAAAAAAAAAAAACACAAAAACAAAACCCAAACACTAAAGAAAACCACCACAAACAAAAGCTACCTTGGAAAACAATGAGGCAATAAGGAACAAATAAAGGGAAGTAACATCTGCTTTCAAATGGACTACAGGCCTGGTTGGATAAAGAATCTAGTTAAGTATAGTTCTCATATCCCATACTTGCTCTCATTTTAAAACAACGATTTTAACAACTGAAGAAAATATGATGAAACATAGTCAGATAAATTGTTCAGCTGTAAAGATGAAAGTAAAAACTGATCTCTTTTTCTGTGAATTATCTGGCATATAACTGCTATCAGACCTTTGAATTGTTTGTGCAACAGGTTTTCCTTACAGATAATACTTAAAAAGGGAAATATTGTTCAATTTCTGGTTTGTCTTCTGGTTTGTATGTGCATGGACACATAGAAAGAGTATCTTTGGATTTTATAGTGTCATATTCTCTTCACCCAAGTAGTTTTAAGCTGTGTGGTTCTCATCCTGGGGAAATAACTGCCTCAGTTAGAATGATCTATGCAAAGTAACTTAGTCCATAGTCCTGTTATTTATTCAAATATAATGATCACAAAAAATCTTTCTGGACAAATAAATATATGTTTTTGTCAATGGCAACAATGGTAACAATGGGAATTTTGCGGGCACATCCTGAGTACTGAGATGTTCTCTAATGCAGCTTAGAACAGCCATGTGATTAAAACAATCAAGGAAAGTAATACTTTTTTAATGTGTTAATGCCTTTGCATCTCAGTTGTAATGCATCTCAGCTCCTTCTTTTGCTGCTTTGGATGATGTCATGGTCCCAGGCAGCGATGAGCTGCTCTCCTAGAGCAGTCTATAGATTTTTGTTTCATTCCATAATACATCAAGCTGAGTGGTCACTGTTACCTCCTGTACCAGCAGTGTTGGGAGAGAGCAGGTGGGAAACTTGTAGACACTGGACCTGAAAGGTAGGGGTTGGGGGGGAGGGCACTGAACTTTCCTGCCAGCAGTGCTGTTACTTGCCGGTAGCACATGATTTTTTTCTCGACATTGCAGTCTTGGTCTGGACCTCGTGTCGGACGATTAACAGCTTGGAGCTTTGGATTTAGTTTTTGCCTTGCCGTTATGGAACCTGGCTGTGTCCGTCTGTGTGTGGTAAGATCCTGTATAATTTGTTCTATTTTTCTGTTCTTTTCATTACTTATTAGCAATAGTATTGTTAGTAACTCCGTAAGTTTCATTTATATAATTAAATAGTTTTTATCTCAACTTTTTTCGAGACTCCCTTAATTTTTTCCTCCGATCTTTCCTCATTTGGAGTGGGCAGGGTTGGAGTGGTAGAGCAACTGGTGGTGCTTAATTGCCCGACAGGGCTAAACCACGACAGCTGAATTAGAGATATTTAGAGAATATGAGAAATCCTTGAGGAAAAAGGAAGAATTCTAGAAGAAACACAGAAATTGGTCTGAACACATTTATATCTACTGTAAGGGAAACCAAGTGTAGGCCCACTTTTAGGCTAGCCAAACAGTACTGTACAATGCACTGAGAACATGACAGCAATTGAAATGATACAGGCAAAGAAAAATCTTGCTGTTAGACTTAATCTCCCACTGCTCTCTAGGAACACTGCCTAGTGCAAGAGTTGTCTTTCACTGTTCATAGAGAAGAGAATCACCGAATTCCAGGTAACTATAGACCAGTCAGCATCACCTCCATCCCTGGAAAGTTGATGGAACAACTTGTTCTTGGTGCCATCTCAAAGCATGTTGAGGAAAGGAAACTAATCACAAGTCGTCAACATGGATTCAACAAGGGGTCATTGCTTGACCAATCATCTGATAGCTTTTTATGATGGCATCGCTAGGTGGATGGACAAGGGGAAGGCAGTGAGTGTGATCTACCTTGACTTCAGCAAAGCTTTTCACACGGTCTCCCATGGCATCCCCATAGACAAGATTAGGAAGTGCGGACTGGACCACTGGGTGGTGAGGTGGATTAGGACCTGGCTGGAGAAAAGACCTCAGAGAGCTGTGGTCAGTGGGACAGATTCTAGGTGGAGGCCTGTGGCTTGTGGTGTCCCTCAGGAGTCAGTGTTGGGCCCAGCACTATTCACTACATTCACCAATGACCTGGACGAAGGGATAGAACTTATGAGTTTACTGACAATACCAAACTGGAAGGAGTGGCTGCCATGCCAGAAGGCTGTGCTGCTATCCAGCATGACCTGGACAGGCTGGAGAGCTGGGCAGGGAGAAATCTAATAAAATTCAATAAGGGCAAGTGTAAAGTACTGCATCTAGGGAAGAACAACTCCATGGATCAGTACAGGTTGGGGGCTGATCCATTGGAGGGCAGCTCTGGGGAAAAGGACCTTGGAGTCCTACTGGACAACAGGATGACCATGAGCCAACAGTGTGCCCTCACAGCCAAGAAGGCCAACGGCATCCTGGGATGCACTAAGAAGAGCGCGGCCAGCAGGTCAAGGGAAGTTATCCTCCCCCTCTACTCTGCGCTGGTGAGGCCTCCCCTGGAGTGCTGTGTCCAGTTCTGGGCTCCTCAGTTCAAGAAGAACAAGGAGCTATTGGAGAGGGTCCAGCGCAGGGCCACGAAGGTGATGAAGGGCCTGGAACAATTTCCATATGAGGAACGGCTGAGAGAGCTGGGTCTGTTTAACACAGAGGAGAGGAGGCTGAGGGGAGATCTTATCAATGTTTATCAATATTTAAAGGGTGGGTGTCAGGAAGATGGGAGCAGGCTCTTCTCAGTGGTGTCCAGTGACAGGACTAGGGGCAATGGCTATAAACTGCAAAACAGAAGGTTCAGCTTGAACATCAGGAAATACTTCTTCCCTGTGAGGGTAACAGAGCACTGGGACAGGCTGCCCAGACAGGTGGTGGATTCTCCTTCCCCGGAGACTTTCAAAAGCTGCCTGAACTTGTTCCTGTGTGATCTGCTCTATATGATCCTGCTCTGGCAAAGGGGTTTGACTAGATGATCTCTAGAGGTCCCTTCCAACCCATACCACTCTGTGTATCTGTGAATCATAGTCTTAGAATGGTTTGGACTGGAAGGGAACCCTAAAAATCATCCAGTTCCAAACCCACTGTCATGAGCAGGTACACCTTCCACTAGACCAGGTTGCTCAAAGCCTCATCAAGTCTGGTCTTGAAGACAGCCAGGGATGGGACATTCACAAATTCCCTGGGCAACCTGTTCCAGTGCCTCACTATCCTCTCCAGGAAGAGCTTTTTCTTTATATCCAATCTAAATCTACCCACTTTCAATTTAAAATTCTTGCCCTTTGTTCTCTCAATACAGAACCTTTCAAAAAGTGCCCCTCCAGCTAACTTGTAGGCCTAGGCCCCCTTCAGGTACTGGAAGGTGTTATAAGGTCTCCCTGGAGCCTTCTTTTCTTCAGGCTGAACAAGCCAAATTCTCTCAGCCTGTCCCCATAGGAGAGGTGTTCCAGCCCTCTGAGCATCTTTGTGGCCTCCTCTGGACTCACTCGAACTGGTCGGTATCCTTCTTATTTTGAGGGCTTCAGAGCTGGACACAGAACTGCAGGTGTGGTCTCATGAGAGCAGAGTAGAGGGGGAGGTGATACCTTCACCTCTGGGCTGCTCTCTATCCATTGTCTGCCCAGCCTGTACTGGTGTTTGAGATTGCCTTGACCTATGTGCGGGACCTTCTACTTGGCCTTGTTGAACTTCATGAGGTTGGCAGAGGCCCACCTCTCCAGCCTGTCAAGGTCCCTCTGGATGGCATCCCTTACCTCCAGCATGTCAACTGCACCACACATCTCAGTGTTATCAGCAAACTTGCTGAGGGTGCACTCGATCCCACTGTCCATGTCACTGATAAAGATGTTAAATAACACCAGTCCCAATACTGAACCCTGAACAATGTAACTCCTCACTGGTCTCCACTCAGACATCGAGCTGTTGACCACCACACTGAGTGTGACCATTCAGCCCATCAAATCCATGCCTCTCCAATTCGGAGACAAGGTTGTCATACGGGATGGTGTTGAACGCTTTGCACAAGTCCAGGTAGATGACCCGTTCTTTATCCATCAAGGTCATGACCTCATCGTAGAAGGCCACCATATGTGTCAGGCATGATCTGCCCTTGGTGAAGCCATCTTGGCTGTCACCAATCACCTCCTCATTTTCCCTGTGCCATGGCATGGTTTCCAGGAAGATCTGCTCCATGATCTTGCCAGGCACAAAGGTGAGACTGATTGGCCTGTAGTTCCCTGGATCTTCCTTTTTTCCCTTTTTAAACATGGGAATTATGTTTCCCCTTTTCCAGTTAGAGGGAACTTCACCAGACCATCAGGACTTCTCAGTTATGATGGATAGGGTTTTTGCAACCTCATCCACTAGTTCTTTCAAGACCCATAGATGTATTTCATCAGATCCCCAGGACTTGTCCATCTTCAATTTCTTCAGGTGTTCTCGAACCTGAACCTCTCTAACCATGGATGGTTTTCCATTCTCCCAGTCCCTGCCCTCGCCTTCTGCATCTCAGGGCATATGGCTTCAGCCCTTTCCAGTGAAGACCAAAGCAAAAATATCATTGAGCACCATTCCAATACACAGAGGGCCCACTTTTTCCCTGATGTTCCTTTTATCACCCATGTACAGAATGTCTGTTGGTGACAGTGAGTGAGTGAGTAGATGTTCCTCTGAGATAGCAGAGATAACAGTATACCCTAGGAAAATAATGTTTTCTCCAGCAGTCACATAACATAGTTATCTCCCGTTGTCCTCCAGTGCATTCTTTGTGTTGTTTTCATTTTTTGTAAAGGCAGAAAATACATGTGAAATAGGTCCATTAATTGATTTGTATTTAGATTATAGAAGTGGTCAGTTGTTAGAAAACACTGACATTACCTAGCTGAAGTCTTTGTGAACTTACTTCTCCTTGTGTCCATGTAAATCCAAGTCTGATTACACAGTTTATGTTCTCTTCCTGTCAATTCACACAGATTTTGTTTCTTTCAGAGCTCAAAATATATATGTACATTGGGTAACATGAGAAAATAATTGTTTTAATATGCAATCAAAAATCTAAGATTTGTTAGCTCTTGAATATTTGTCATCTTTTTAAACATGTTTTAATTATGTTACCGTATATCCACTAAAGTATAGAGGTCTTCAGTCTTTCATGTAAAAATGTAGGGTTGCAAAGGATTATGGCTATGGATGAGATAGTGTTATGGCTGGGATAGGGCTATGGAATTATATGAATGGCTTCAGTTAACCCTATGTGTATTGTTCACTGACTTTTAAACTGCAGTTTGTGTTCCATCAGTGTAGGTCCTTCCTGACCCTGATGTATACTCTCTTTGAAATGGAAATCTTCAGTTGCTACCTCTAGACAGCTTCAAAGGCTTGACTGCCCACACTGAATTCCTCTGAAATGCTTAATTTAAATCATAAACTATCCCTGCAAACAGTCTCATTATCTTGTTAGACATCATGTCTCTTTTAAAATGGGTTTCTGTCCATAGGCCTCTTTGATGTGTTGCTTAAATATGAGGAATTCCTTAGAACTTTTAACTTTCACAGCTGGTAAAGCTTAATCCTTTTAAACTTAGTATGTAATGATTTGGTAACTCATTAAAATGAGTTTATTTCTGAGGTATTATCTATGGATTTACAATAGAGTATGTTTTTTCCATTGTTTTGTCTACATACATGTTTTTCTTGAAATTTCTGCCAGATCACAGAATCAGAGGACAGTTGAGGTTGGAAGGGACAACTGAAGGACGTCTTGTCCAACTCCCTGGACAAGCAAGGTCGTGACTGGAACATACTAATATTCACATATTTGCCATGCTAAATATTAGTCAGTTAGTTAGTTAGTTAGTTAGCATGAAGTTTAATCACAGAGAAGACACAGCCTAAATATGATGCAGGAAAAAATAAAAATGCAAGTTTCTGGTTCTTCCAGACTTGGGAAAGCTACCTTATAATCCAGTAAATCACTGCGAGCTGGGGCACTTCCTTCACCTGTATCTAGAGACTGATTTAAAACACTCAGCTTACAAAAGGTGCTAACAAAATTTAGAATATCTACTTTAGATTTCTAAGTTTCTCAGCAAGTGGCCTCCTCAGGTAGATGGTTGTACCAATTGAAGCCTAGGATAAAGGCTGTTACGTTAAAAGCAATTTTAATACTTTTAGGATTTTGAGTTGTTATTATAAACATTAGATAAAAAGTGCTATAGCACTTTGTTCTGTTGGACAATGTCAGCCATTTAATACTAATATATTTCTGAAAATGCTATAGATTTTAATAATTCTTCTGATTTGTTCAATCAGCATTAGACACAGGATATCAGTGATTTCAAAATCCATGATCACTTGGTCGACTACTCTGCCTTATTCCATGTGGACATATTTCAAGAGTTTCACAGAAAATTCTGAAAACCTATCAGCACACCAAACTGTAGAAGGAGTACTGTTCACTTCAACTGGCAATGATTAGCTATAGGATAGGAAAAAAAATCAAAACGTGTTCCTGCAGTTTTTCTCTGACACCGTTCCATTATTATGGACACGTTGCATAGCCCTTCACTACAGACCCTTAGCTTTAAAAAGTTCATGTTGAGGCCATCATGCCAAACCCACCTTATTTACAGCCACGCTTATTAAAACCTATAATAAACATTCCATATGAGAAAACACATTTGAAGTTATTGTAAAGGGAATATTTGTTACCAAGGTAGCAAATAAAATCTGTACTACTATTGTTTATTTTATTTTCAATGAAGAACTGAATCCTTTTCAATTATTGGGTAGGATGAGAAAGTAGTAAATAAGGTTATAAATCTCTGGAATTTGCTTCATGGTAATAGTACATTAAGCAGGCAACTGGTATTTTCCATGCATTGAAGTAAAACTACTATGACCCACTACTTTATAATTATGTGAGGATTATTAACAGAACAGGAGAAGGAAATTGGATACTCAGCACAAGTACCACTCTGTGTCTTAGCTAATTGCATATATCCTAAGTTAGCTGAGCTAGGCAGATCTCCTATTGTGCTTGGAATTGACAGACATACATAAAAAAGGTAATAATTTACAAGGTAATGTTGGTGTTGGAAATCACAAATGTTCTCAGAGGATAATTTAAATTGAGGTTTTATATGTTTTTTTAGTTTAAATATCATCATAGCAATCAAAATTGAAAAAAAAGAAAAAACCTAACACTCCATAAAATTTAATTGAAATTTTATGTCTTATCACTATTATGTATCCTGTGTGGCAAGGAAGTTTAATTCTGTCAAGTTGAATGAAGTTACAAACCAGTACTGAATTATTAATATACCTGTTATCTCTCCTGAGTAGTTACTAAAATCTTACATGGTCTTAATGAACTGACTGCTAACAAACACAAATACAGTTTTTACTCTGTGTGTGTGTGTATAAAACAAATATAAAAATGTGTGTTTGTGTGTAAATATATATTGCTCTAATAAAAATATTTATATCTTTTGCCGTGGTTTTAAGTAAGCAATGTTAATACTAAAAATATTTCAGAGATTAGGAAATCCTAAGCAATAGGACTTTGTTGTGGTTTAACTCCGGCTACCAAAACACCATGACGCCACTCTCACAAATCTCTCCCTCCCCTCCTCCAGTGGAGGGGAAGTATTGGAGGAAAAAGAAATGAGGAAGCTCATAAAATTGAGATAAGAACTATTTATTAATTAAATCTAAATTAATATATACAAATACTACTAATAAGAAGTAATTCAATAATAGAAAATAAAACATACGACACAATTATGACAGTTTCTCACCCCCCCACTGACCGGTGCACAACCAGGTGCTGAGTAGTGAGACTCAGAGCCAGAGAGCCCAGAGCCCAAGAGCTGTCACAGCAGATTCCGAGTGAACCCTATCAGTGATAGCACAACTGGGAATAATGAACAAACCCACCAACTTCCTCATGAACGAGCCAGCACAGGGGTTAGCAAAGCAGCTAACACAGGAGTCAGGGACAATGTTAGCAAGCGTACAGAAGTCAGAGAGAGTAAGAGAGTAATGGCTCACAGACCTCCTCCCCACCTATGTATCAAGCATGACGTACTGTGGAATAAAATACTTCCTTGGTCAGTTTGGGTCAGCTGTCTGAACTGTGTGTCCCCTACATGGCCTGTAGTGAGACAGCAAGAGCTGGGAACGCAGCTGCGGTGTCAGAAGCGGAGAAAGACCTTGAATTTGGTGCTGACATTCCCCAGCGCCAGCTAAGACCTTAACAGTACTTCTCTTTGCATACAGGAACACAGTGTCATAGCAGCCACGGTAAAGAGAGCTACCTCCTTTCTGCCTGAAACCAGAACAGGCATGTAGTCATAGGACAAGGGCTAATGGCTTTAAACTGAAAGACGGTAGATATGGGTTATATATCAGGAAAAAATTCTTCCTGGAGAGGGTGGTGAGGCACTGGAACAGGTTGTCCAGAGAAGTTGTGGATGCTCCCTGCGTGGCTGTCTTCAAGGCAAGGCTGGATAGGTCTTTGAGCAACCTGAACTTGTGGAGAGTGTCCCTGACCATGGCAGGGGGGTTGGATCTAGAGGGTCTTCAAGGTCCTTTCCAACCCAAGGCATTTTATGATAGCAAGGCAACAGTATTCAATAAACTATGCTACTAAATGCTGTGTAATCTAGCTTTTTTTCTGGAAACACGTGTGTGAAAAACCTTATTTGTTGAGCAGTTCATAAAATAACTCCCAGAAATAAGGTACATATGTGCATAAGAGTCTGATCTTATGAACCTTTATGCAGTGACTTACCTCTGGTATCTTAATTAGTCCTACTGGTTTTAATTACTTCACATACAAATGGCAAATTTAAGTATCAATTTGGCTGGGACTGTATAGCTTATACAAGATGAATTAATATAATAGTGTCATAAGAACAAATTTTGTGGCAGGCAGTTTTATCTGAATCCTGAAAAGAGCTCAATTGAAGGGCTGGGTATTTAAAGGACTGTTGTAGGATGAAGTGTCTTTAATCTATCTCAATTCTAATCACAAATGTTTTAATGTTTTAATAATCTAATAAAAATTGTTTAAATGTTCACTGGTTAACTAAACTTAGTATAACAAACATCATGAAAAGTAAATAAAAACAAATGTTTTGTGTGTGTGCACTCATTTCACTTTCATCTTTTCTTTTAGTAGCAAAACATAAAATACTAAACTCAAACACACTGTTTCTGGAATATGAACAGTGGTCTATGTATATTGCTAAATCCAGAGCATTTCCATTCACAGCATCAAAGACAGCAAAATGTCACAAATGCATAGTAATGTTCTGATTTTTATCAAAATAATCTGTTGAGTTTACTCTCCTTCTTATCATTTTCTTTCTCTGTTACTGGGTAGCTAAAGGTGTAGAATAGAAACACCTAACATTAAGTAAGAAAACATGACAATTAATATAATTTCATTTGACATAATCATCCTATAAAAAAATGAAATACATTTGGCACAATCTGCTTTGAGGAGCTTAGCTGTGCTGGTTTTGGGTGGGATGCAGTTAATATTTCACTGAGCAGGCCATATATATGGTGCTGTGTCCTGGCCTTGTTGATATCACAGGGATATTTTTCTAATTCAGAGCAGTGCTTGAACAGCATTGACACGTTTTCTGCTCTTCATGTTGCACTGCTAGTAAGTGGGCTGGGGGTACACAGGAAGTTGGGAGAGAACATATCTGGGACATATGCCTCTGCTTGGTTGGGGTCCTATGCCCTATGGCATCAGGCTCAGCAATAAAAGGTGTGGAAAAGAAGGAGGAAAGGGGGAACATTTGGAGGGATGGTGTTTGTCTTCCCAAGCAAATGTTAAGCATGATGGAGTCCTGGTTTCCTGGAGATCGCTGAACACCTGCATGCCGATGGGAAGTGGGGAATGAATTCCTTATTTTGCTTTGCTTGTACACACAGCTCTTGCTTTACCTGTCAAACTGTCATTATCTCAACCCAAGATTTTTCTCACTTTTGCCCTTCTGATTCTCTCACCTAGCCCACTGCAGCAGGGTGAGCAAGCAGCTGTGTGAGGCTCAGCTGCATACTTGGTTTAACCTACAACATTAGCCTAGAAGTATTTTCTTTTTGGCACAATTTTACTACATTATAACAAAGTTCAGTAGATAATTCTTAGAATCTGCTAGTGTAAATTCATTCATAGCTCTTTTTATTCAGAATAGATTAAATACATTTATGGCTTACTGGTGGTAAAACATTTCTGCTAAATACCATCGTTGATGGCATTAAATAAGTGTTTCTCTTTTTTGAAACATAAGTGGAAAACAGGTTTTACTGTTTCAGTGCTGTTTCAGTCTCATTTCAGTCATTTGGGACTGTAAGCTTCTCTCGTTTTCTTTCTGGGAACTAATGACATTGGTCTATTAAGCAAGAATATCTTAAATATTCCATCCTAATGTAACATGGGATATTTGAGGCAGAGCTTTGGTAAACACCGCTCCGTAAAAATCTGATTTAATTTTTCTGGTTCTACTTCCAGATACGATTGTTGGTTAGTTTATGAAATTGATTGGCCATTTAGTATAAACAAAAATGACATATATATGAAAGTTCAGAATTTGGTTTCTGAACTAATAAAGATACCGATGTTTGAAAATTCTGTTCTGAAGACTGAAGGCAAATTAGATTAGAAAACATTCCAGAAAAAGTAAAAAAATGTTATCAATTGTTAAGTTTAAATTTTGAATGCTTTGAGAGGACTTCAGAATGTCAATTTTTCCATTCATGTTTTCCAATAAATTTTCACCAATATCATTACAGCTAAGGGTCTATGGAAATCAAATAAAGTGTGTCTCATTTCTAGTCATGGTTGCTCAGTTTAGACAACTACACTAGAAGGGAAAACCAGGTAGCATTGTAACAGAAAGTAAAACAGGACTTGAAATAAGATACATATATATCTGGTAGACAAGAATTTTGCATGAAAATAGTAGGACTGACTTTTCTACTTGGTAAAAGGAGAAAAAGACTGAACCACTTCTGCTACATATAGATTTGGAAAAAAAAAAATTTAAATTGTATCTTTTTGAAAGCTACGTATGCCAAGAATATCAGTTCTGAAAAGAACAAAGCTGACAATTATTTGGGAGAGAATCCAGAACTACATTTGCTTTGTCATGATGGAATATTGTTTTCCTATGACTGTTACCTGCTTTTTTTTTTTGTTGGTGGTGGTTTTTTGTTTTGTTTTTTGTTTTTTTTTTTGGTTTTGTTTTGGTTTTTTTTGTTATAATAAAGAAATATGCTTTTGGGGGTGGCGGGGGGTGTGTGCGTGGTGGTGGAAACCCATGCCAAAAAACAATGTAACAACCACCAAAAACCCCAAACCATACAGAAACCAAAAAGCGGAGAATATGTCAAAGGATGTGAAATAGCTAAAGACAGCCATCCCAGATTACAGCAGATTGTTGCCATGTGGTAGTGGTTTATTGCATGGTGAAGGTTGGAAACAAGTCAGTTTCTTGCAGTTCGGCCATCTTCAAATTACAGTAAAGATGGCCATCTTCACTTCATTTCCTCTACCACTTGAGCCAACCAGGCCTGTAACTGTGTCCCTTTTGCACCCTCTGTCACACTGGATATCATCATTCGATGGCAAGGAATTATGATCACAACAATTTTCAGAACAAGAAAATTTGCCGGTTCTGCTTGATTATGGGTTTAATTCTTTTTTATGCTCATCTAGATTTTCCCAACAATGAATTTCAACACTATGAAGAGCCTGAGGTAGTGGCAGGTTTATTATTAACAAAAGATTGCATAAAAAAGGGAAGAAGACTAGCAATTTCTTAAAGGTCATTCATATAACTAGGTATTTCTTATAAACTAAGTAATTCTACATTTTTTTTCTTTAAAGACAATTTGTATATTATGATATTTAGAAATGTAATTTTTCATACTAAAAATCTCCCACAAGAAAACTTCAGGAACTATAAAAGACCCTGAGTTTCCCTTCTAAAATTAAAATCGAGGTCAGGTTGAAGAAGAATAATAAGAAAAAAATAAATAAATTCCCTGTGTAACTAATACATCTAATGGACATTTACAATGTATGATTTAATAGATAGAACTATAGTTTATAGTTATATATATATATATATATATATATATATATATATATAATTTGACAAACTCTATCTTTAGAAATCTTTATTTTGAAACATAATGTGTATAGCATCCACAATTTTGAACAGCTTTCTGTTGTAAATAATAAAAGCCAGAAGTATTTAATTGAAATAGTTTTACAATATTTTCAACAATCTTTTATTCTTTTCCCTTAAAAAAGGAAAAAGCTTACCCAATTTGTTTGCCATGACATGACTTTCCAGACTCTTCAAATGTATTTTTTTCAGAGATCTTCTTTTGGAACAGAATTTTTGTCCTGAAAGCAGCATTCATCTGATTTTTCTTTTGCAATCATTGTTCCAGATGAGCATATTCCCATGGACAAATTTAAAAGAACTAATGCATCTTTATCTGTTTGAAGTGGCCTCCTCTGTTATCAACATTCACTGAGCATGAGGACTCAAGATGTAGTGTTTTTTGGTAAGTGCCACCACGTTTTTATTCAGCCCTCACGAGAGTGCTACACTTTTAGCTCTCAGCAATATCACAGAAGATGCTTCTGGGCAGCCAAAAATAAATAAAAAAAAAAAGGCTCTAGCCTACAACAACAACAACAACAACAACAGATCAAAACAAAAAAAACAAAACAAACAAACAAAAACCAACAACAAACGAACAATGCATTTTATTTGTGTGAATCTCTGAATAGATCAGGCAGATAGTCATCCCAGAAAAAAGACTTAGGAGCTTGCAGGCTGCTTTGCTCACAGCTGAGAAATAAATAGTTTTGGGTATTAGAAAAAAATTTCTAGGGAGTGGTTTATAAGTGAAGGCAAAGTTTTTGTCTGATTTATCATAATCCTAAGATTGGCCCCATAGATCTAAAGGGAATGGATAAATTATAAGAGTCCCTCTGCATTCTGAGAGGTTGTCTCATCTGTTGTCACCAACAAGAAGTAAGTCTCTAACTTCAGTGTAGTTAAAAAGGAAATGAGATGTGTTTTGTGTCTCCTCTACTGAGAACTTCTTTCTGAAAGCTCTGGTTGGACTGGTCTGTTAGATTTTCTGTTTAAGCAAATTTGCATGGTTTTTATGTCTCACAGTTTGCTATTTCTTTATTTGTAGTATTTTTCCCTCTGAGGTCTTTTCTGCCATGTACCTTTCCTGTTATTTATCCCATGTGCTTCTTATTTTGGGCAACAGTTCTACTTTGTAGGCAATGCCTTTTTTTCCAATAGATAGCACTAATCATTCATGTTCAAGACAAAGTGGCCATGACTATCTGTTTGTGTAGGAAAGAGTTTGACTATGGCCAGCTTCCACAAAACCAGCAAAGTTTACTGCACTAGACCTATGTGGCAGAAGTTAATGTGGAGTGCACCACCCTCATATTCTAGCATGCTTTCACTAATAACTTGGAGAGAGGATAAGGCACCAACTGTAGATAAGAAAATTCTCTGATTCTTAGAATATGAGGAAAGCCTCTCCTCCCCAGTACAGGTCTGTGTCTCAGTTTTGGAGAGACTGTCTAAAGAGCTCAAGGAACTCTGAGAGGAGGTGTTCCGTTCCCCACCTCAACAGGCCAGTGTCTTAACTATCAAAAGCAAGCATTCCTCTGCTCCAAGAAAGGAATACAACAGACATTCCTCATGGGGTACCCTGTGGTTTTACCTGAGAGACCACGGAGAGGACATGAGAAGCTGGAACAGAAAATCTACCTCTCTCCTGGAGAAATGAGTAAGTGAACTGAAAGGAAAAAGCTCTACTAGCAGGGACACTGTCAGGAAAATGGCTGCTCTCATACCTTATAGGGATGAACATTTTGACATGGCCAATAATCCTTTTCTCCAGGACATGAGTGAGGCACATGAATATTAGAGGGGCCCTGCCTCCAGCCAGATGGAGGAAAAGGACAACCGTGTTTATTGGACTATGTGGATTCAATGGCCTGGCACATCAGAGCTGCAGGAGTGTAAGGCTCTAGTGGACACGGGTGCACAGTGTACCCTCATGCCATCAAGCTATAGCATGCTACTGTCAATGAGTCTTTCTGGTGTGACTTGGGGATCTCAACAACTGACTGTGCTGGAGGCTGAAATAAGCCTGACTGGGGAGGAGTGGCAAAAGCACCCTATTGTGACTGGCCCAGATGCCCCATGCATCCTTGGCATTGACTATCTTAAAAGAGGGTACTTTAAGGACCCAAAAGGGTACTGGTGGGCTTTTGGGATAGCTGCTATAGAGACTGATGAAATTGAGCAGCTGTCCATCTTGCCTGGTCTCTCACAGGACTCTTCTGTTGTGGGATTGCTAAAGGTTGCAGCCCAACAGGTGGCAATTGTTACCACAACTGTGTACTGGCGACGACATTACACCAGCCAAGATTCCTTGCCTCCCATAAATAAGCTGATTCATGAGCTGAAGAGCCAAGGGGTGATCAACAAAACCTGAACACCTTTTAACATCCCCATCTGGCCACTGGGTAAGTCTGATGGAGAGTGGACGTTGACAGGGGACTATCGTGGCCTGAATGAAGTCACACTGCCACTGAGTGCTGCCATGTGGGACATGCTGGAACACCAGTATGAACTGGAGTCAAAGGCAGCCAAGTGGTACACCACGACTGACACTGCCAATGCATTCTTCTCCACTCCTTTGGCAACAGAGTGCAGGTCATAGTTTGCTTTCACCTGGAGAGGGCATCCAATACACCTGGAATTGAGTTCCCTAGGAGTGGTAGCACAGCCCTATCATTTGCCGTAGTCTGATCCAGACTGCACTGGAACAGGGTGCAGCTCCAGAACACCTGCAATACATTGATGACACAATTGTATGGGGCAACACAGCAGATGAAGTATTTGAGAAAGGGAAAATGTGTTCCCAGATCCTTCTGAAAGGCAGTTTTGCCATCAAGCAAAGTAGGGTTAAGGGACCTACACAAAAGGTTCCTTTTCTAGGAGTAAAATGGCAAGATGGACATTGCCAGATCCCAATGGACGTGATCAACAAAATAACAGCTGTGTCCCCAACAAAGAGCAAAAAGGAAACACAAGCTTTCCTAGGCATTCTGGGGTTTTGGCAGATACATACTCCAAATTACAGCCAAATTTTAGTCGTCTCTACAAAGTGCATAAGGAAAACTATTTCAATTGGGGCCCTGAGCAGCGACAAGCCTTTGAACAGATCAAGCAGGAGATTGTGCATGCAGTAGCCCTTGGACCAGTCCAGACAGGGCCAGAGGTAAAGAATGTGCCCTACACAGCAGCTGGGGAGAATGACCCTACCTGGACTCTCTGGCAGAAAGATACAGGGAAGACTGGAGGTTGACCCCTAGGATTTTGGAGCCGGGGATGCAGAGGATCTGAGGTTCGCTACACTCCAACTGAGAAAGAGATACTGGAAGCTTATGAGGGAGTTTGATCTACCTCAGAAGAGGTTGGAACTGAAGCACAGCTCCTCTTGGCACCTAGACTACCAGTGCTGGGTTGGATGTTCAAAGGCAGAGTCTCTTCTCATCATGCCACCGATGTTACATGTAGTAAGTGGACTGCCCTGATCACACAACGAGCTCGAATAGGGAATCCCAGTCAGCCAGGGATCTGAAAAGTGATCATGGACTGGCCGGAGGGCAAAGATTTTGGAATGTCACCAAAGGAGGAGGTGACACCGGCTGAAGAAGCTCCTTTGTACAACCAATTACCAGAAAATGAAAAGCAGTATGCCTTGTTTACTTATGGGTGCTGCTGCATTGTAGGGAAACATCATAGGTGGAAGGCTGCTGTGTGGAGTCCCACATGACAAGTTGTAGAGACTGCTGAAGGTCAATGTGAATCGAGTCAGTTTGCAGAGGTAAAAGATATCCAGCTGGCTTTGGACATTGTTAAATGAGACAAATGGCCAGTGCTTTACCTCTACAATGACTTGTGGATGACCACAAATGTCCTGTGGATGTGGCTACAGCAGTGGAAACAGAGCAACTTGCAGCGTAGATGCAAACCCATCTGGGATGCTGCACTATGGCAAGATATTGCTTCTTGGCTAGACTACTTGATTGTCAAAGTGTGTCACATCAATGCCCTTGTACCCAAATACCAAGCTACTGAAGAACTTTGCCACAATCAGCAGATGGATCAAGCTGCTAAGATTGCAGTGGCTCAGGTAGATCTGGACTGGCAACATAAAGGTGAGCTTGTTGATGGCTAAGTGGGCCCATGACACCTGGGGCCACCAGGGGTGAGATGCCACATACAGATGGGCTCATGACCAAGGGGTGGACTTGACCATGGATGCCATTGCTCAGGTTATCCATGAATGTGAGACATGTCCTGCTATCAAACAAGCCAAGAGGGTAAAGCATCTTTGGTGTGGGGCAAAATGGTTGAAATATAAGTATGGGCAGACCTGGCAGGTTGACTACATCACCCTCCCCAAAACCCACCAGGGCAAGTGCCATGTGCTCACAATGGTGGAGGCAACCACCGAGTGGCTGGAAATATATCTGGTGCCCCACGTCACTGCCCAAAATACCATCTTGGACCTTGAAAAGCGACATGGCAACATGGAACCACGGGAAGAATTGAATCAGATAATGGGACTCACTTCCGAAATAGCCTCCCAGACACTTGGGCTGAAGAACATGGAATTGAGTGGGTGTAGCACATCCCCTACCATACGCCTGCCTCAGGGAAGGTCAAGAGGTGCAAAGGGCCATTAAAGACACCCTGAGAGCAATGGGGGGTGGAACACTCAAGAATTGGGATACCAACTTGGCAAAGGACACATGGCTAGTTAATATCAGAGGACCCATCAGTTGTGCTGGCCCCAGACACTCAAACCTTCTATGGACTGTAGAAGGAGATAAAGTCCCTGCATTACATGCTAAAACTATTTTGAGAAATACCATTTGAGTTACTCCTGACTCAGGCAACGGCAAACCTATCTGTGGTGTTGCTTGTGCTCAAGGGCCTGGGCGCACATGGTAAGTAATGAGAGAAGATGGGTAAGTCTGCTGTGTGCCTCAGGGGGATTTGATTCTGGGAGAAAATAGCCCATAAATTACAGTGTATGAGGGACATGAATTGCTGCCACTAACTCCTATTCTCAGCTTTCTGTTAAAGGCAATTGCTGTGGCACAAAATCACCCAACCCTGCAAAGGTCAAGCCTTTGCAGAAGCACAGCAGTGACCTGGCCTGAGTTGGCACTGATGCCCAACGACCCCAGACAATACTCTACCTTTCCCGTCTTGAGTGATCCCCACACCTGATGGAACCTGAAGTCATGGACTAATGGACATTTCACCAAGATGGTCCATAGACTAAAGGGAATGATATCTGAGTGGGATGGGATGGGATGGGAAAGGGGGAGTGGGTTAATGAGAATTTATGGAACAGCATGGGACATGAGCATGATGTAAAGGTATGAAACAAGGGGTGGAGAATGTGCTAGTATCAGTCAGGGATGGGCCCACAGGATCTTGTTTCATTTTATGATAGTTCAAGCTGGGTGGTCAGTGTCACCTCCTGTACCTGTGGCACTGGGGCCAGCGGGGAGTGGGGCGCCAGGCTTTGCAAGGTGCGTGGGTTTTTTGCAAGCAGTGAAAGGGGACTGCAAGAGATGTGACCCGGATGGTATGGTGGGTGTCGGCTAGGAAATTCCTGCCGGTATCATGGTCTTTGTTTGGATTTCATGGCCCATGATTAGCAAAGAAGGAGCGTCTTTTGTCAGGGAATTGTTCTGGGATGTGGGGGGTTGGAAGTTTCTTTCTCCCTGCTCTCAGCTCCTGGGCTGAGGGAGTGGGGTTTTCCTCTCCATTTGGATTCCTTTGCCTTGCTATTTTGGAATCTGGCTGTGTTGGCTCACGGATGGTGAGATCCTGTATTATATATTCTATTTTTCTGTTCTTTTGATTATTTATTAGCAATAGTATTGTTAGTAACACTGTAAGTTATATAAATAAATAGTTCTTATCTCAATTTGTACAAGCCCTCCTTGTTTTTTTTTTCCTCAGACCCTTTCTCACTGGGAGAGGGGTGGTGGAGTGGTAGAGTGACTGGTCATTCTTAATTGCCAGACAGGGCTAAACCATGACACTGACTTATATGTTTCTTTCCTCTAAGATACTTCTTCCATCACCAGCTTAGTGAAGCTCTTAAGCATATTATGTCTTGCATGCTATTCAAAGTGAAGTACAAACATTATGATGGCATAGTGATGTTTTCTTAGGTTTTGTAATGTTTTCGTAATAATTTGATTTTGTCTGCTATTGCTTTCGTGGAATTATCTTTTATAACCTCAAGGTCTTGTTCCTGAGTGATAACAGTCAGTTCAGCATCTATCACTTTATATGTGAAGGTGTGATTGGTTCTGCTTATGTGTATCACCTAGTTTAGGGTTACAATATTCTGATTGAGGTCAGGAGACCATGTTATGACTTTTAACAAAGTTAAAATTCTTAGATTTTCTCGGTATTATCATAGAAGAAATGTGAATAAGCTCTCAATGAGAATTTCTCCACTTATGAAACAAAATTGCAATAAACAAATTTGGTTTTAGATGAAGTATCTTTTCTAAACATGTCCAGTATTGTCCTGCTATATACATCTCTTTGACATATAGATTTATATAACATCTGTATACATAAGTAGAGAGCTTTTTTTGGCTTGTTCAAACCCCTTCCTGACATTCATAGGATAGTTGAACATCTGTCATTCTCCAGCTTCTAATGGACTGCCAATTTGTCTTCCACTCCCTTTCCAGAAAAAGAATATTTTTAGATTTCTTGTTGAGATCTCTCTATGCTAATGGAATATAAGATGTGGAATAAAGAAGTGGGAGAGGGTTGAGGTTAATTTCCTTATCCTCATTATTATGTGGTTGGTTTGGGGCTTTTTCCCAAACACAAAATCCAGTTAAAGCAGCTCTCTCACCCCAGCCTACTATTCCTATGCCTGCAATGGCTTCTTAAATACATAAACACAATTTTGGGGTGAGGACATTATAAACAAGATTAGTAAAGTAGATTTGTAATCCTCTCCAGTTTTTATTTGCTTCTTTAATTAATCTAATTATTTTATTTTTCTTTTGATTCCACAAACCTGCACAATAGAAAAAAGGGTGGAGTGCAGATATAAGAAAGAGTGACCAATGAACAGGAGACGGTTAAACAGATTTTCTTAAACAACGTTTATCACATGTAGTCATAATGTTTCAGTTAACTGAGAGGATCCACTGTACAAGTGCTCTTGAGTTTTGCTTCTTGACACAAAACAAAACTTGTATTCTCTTGTTACAGAAGCTTACTGAAAAGTTCATTATTAGGTCATGCATGGTAAACACAGGGATATAAAAGATAACCTCAGTTTCTCCACACTGGAAAGCAAATAGGCTGTATTCATTCGATCTTTTTACAAATGTCTCAATGACAAATTAGCAGATGACAGCAGAACAGAACACTGCTGCATACTCAGTACAGTTCTCACACAAATGTATGAGCTCTGATAACTGGTTCAATTTCAACAGGCAATTTAGAACATAGAAATTTTTTTTCAGATATTAAAGCTCACATTTAATTATGCTATTCTTAAAAATCATTTTACTGAGAAATCGGCTTTGCTTGTTGCCATTGCTTTCCTTTCATCTGTCCAACATAAATTTCTCTCTTGAACAAGAATCTCACATGTTTCAAATTAATTTTTCCTGCTTACTCAAATAAACATTAGGAAATAATTTAATAGGGAAAGGAGACCTGGTCACTTCCTCTGTGTAATTGTATTGAAAAGGGTAACAAAAGCGATGATCCTACAAAATTAAAATCAAGCTGATGGGTCTGAATTTTAAAGTTAGCAGCCCTTGAATGAGTTGTAGGATGCATGCTGCTCCTTAGCTATTGCAGCTGCACAGTTTATTATACATTGTTGAGAAGTATGAGATGAGGATCCTCGAACCAGAAATTTTAATCTAAAGTCTGAAAATACAGGAAGCATTAGGTTGATCTGCTGTTAACTTTTAGACGACACAGTGGCAACAACCTTTCCTTTCTCCTCTCTTTTTGATGACCCCTTTGTCATCTTGGTCCTCTCACCATAAGCAGAAAAAGAACAATTTCACTGTTAAGTGAGGAAATACTTCCCCTATTTTAAATCTGTGTTTAAGTTTTCTCACAGCAATAAGAATGGTGTTCTTCCTACCTTTCTCAGCCTGACATCTTCAAGACTTGCTACTGCCCTGAACAAGATAAGATGCTGTTTCAACAGGATCTTGATATTTCCGTACAGTGAGTTTTTATTCTCTGTTGCATTGCTTTCTAAGGTTTTTGCTTTCTGGTTTTGTCTGACAGCTATAAACATGCATGACCCAAGAAACAAAGAAGCTGGATTTTTTCTTGCAAAACAAATGACTGTTAGAGATGCACCTGCACAGGATAAAATCTGCCTGTTCTCTCATGAGAGTAATGATTCAAATAGCTCTGTATTTACTCAATCACCCTCTGTTGACAAGTGCAATGGAACAACAAATTAGAAAGATACTTAAACGTATGTCTATTTTTAAACATATGAGTATTTTTAAATAAGACAATGAAACTGATTATATGCTTAAAGTTATGCATAGTTTAGCACTGAATTAGAACCTGTGAACTTCTGGAAGATTGGAATTATATGTGACATTATATATGACATGAAGTATTATTATGTTTTCATACATCTTCAAGTATTTTCCAGATAACTTGACAACACTTACATATTAAGGAAAAAAGAATATAAACAGATATTTTCAATGTTAATTTAAGGACTCACAACTAATTGAGAGCAACGTATTTTTTTAAGTAAACAAATAAACCAACCTAACAAAACAAAACCAAAGAAAACAAATAATGAGGCAGAATCCTATAGAAAATGCTATGGACCAAGATTTATTGCTCAGAGACCTATGATCACACTGTGCTGCAGACATTCATTCCCTAGTCTGAGGAATATTATATTGAGTAGGATTGCAAACTGGCATGAGAGTATTGTAGTTTATTAAGCAAAAGAGGTCTTACTAAACTTGATAGAAAGGCCTCAATTTTTGTTGCAGTCTTATTGCTTCCCTGCTTCTTCCCAGTTCTAGAGAAAATTATTTGATTGTCTTTTTTTTTTTTTAAAAGCTGATCTACAAAACTGGGGAACAAACAGCTGGTCCTGATCAGAACAGGTCAGAGAGTTTTCAGGCTTCCATAATGAATGTAAAGGCCCACACATCAGACTCTTGGCTAAACCATACATTTTTGTAAAAATTACTAGCAGCTTTATCAAGTTACAAGTGATTTATCACCAATTAATGTGATCCAAAACCAAAGGGACTCTTGTATTTTTGCTGAACACAAATTCAACCTCCATAAGTGAGTTCAGGAAGACTAAATGAATGTAAGACATACACCTGGACAAACACAAATTATACATGTCTGCCTACAACCCTTCTCTCTTGTGAAGTACTGGTACTGCAAGTCAAAAAACTGTATAATACAGGCAGATTCTCGGATCCCTAATGGAAAAGGAGATGCTTTCACTTGCTCTTAAAGCAATGGAAATATATTGTTCACATTTAGACAGACACTTTCTATTTTTAAATATCCTAATGAGCAAACATGACATTTTGATTTTATCCCATTTCTTTTGCTCCAATGTCCTGGATTGCAAGGGCTAGTAAAATAATGTAATAACAAAAATAGGAAGAGGAAAATAAATTTAATTCACCCTTTATATCAGAGCCAAAGCAAAACTTCAGTAGCATACAATGAGGAATAGCAGATGAACAAATTTGCTTCAGGAAGTTACAGCCATAAACAGCCATGTTACCTTAGCAGTTGCTGAGTATAAGCTACAGTATAAGTGAGTGTGTCTTGGTACATTTACATACAGGACTCATAAGCCCATGCTAGAATTACAGAGGCTGAACACAGTACAGAATTGATCCCTAGATTTAGCTTTTATACATACTTTTTTCCTTGATGGTTACTTTTCAAGTGTTATTTTCATGTTTTCACAGGGACCTGTGCCACAGGAATGTACATTTTTAATTGTGACCCATTACTTTGAATGTTCACATGGGCTTTAGGCCTGTGACTTGTGAACTCTGTGTGTATTTTGAATACAGGCTTCTTTGCAAGGGCCTGAAGGGTATCAGAGCCCATTTTCCAAAGAAGGAGTCTAAGGGAAGGTCAGGAACTTGCTAAGAGCTCTACACATCTGGTGATGGGAAATTTTCATATCTGGGTGGACCACAGGGATAACAGAGGTACGTAGTGGCTCAGGAATGGATTTGCGGTAAGTGCTATTAAGTGACTGTGGGACTGAAGAGTCTTGACTTGAACAGCTGTGAAGCTGGTAGGTGCTGGTGGAGATGTTGGTTTTGATTGCCCAACACACATGACTCTGCTCAAGTACCTAAATTATCTTCTATCACATAGTTAGGAATGATCCTGATCTTTTATTTACTCTTTCAGTCTTGTGTTGCCTCAATATGTTTCCTCTGTTGGAGCTTGGGATATTTGTGGAAAGAAATCCAGTTTATTGCCCCATACAACTGCTGCCAAATCACGGAGCACACCACTGAATCCCCTTGTTAAAAAACAGCTGCTTGCATCAAAGCACAAAAAACATGCACCTTTTAGGGTTACATCTACCCTGAAGTGGCTTTCCTTTTGCTGTCATATCAGTATCAGTTTCTTCCCTCCTTTCCCACACCCTGCCCATGGTTTTCACTGCTTGTGACTAGAGTTCAAGATCATTTAAAAACAAAAACAGTAATGGCATGTGGGAGGTGGGGAGAACCCCAAAGCATAATTGGATAGAAATGGTTCTATGATCCCTAAAGGGGGAGAAATACTTCAATTGTTGCTGATTGGCACAAGAAACAAACCTTTATTCTGGAAAAAGTATTGAACCCGGCTGCCTGACAGATATACTCATTTCCTTCTCAAGGGAAAAGTAAATGGATTACCCAGGAGTTTTATGCTTATCAAGCAACTAAGGTAGCCTAAAAGTATTTGTTTTCTCATTTCTGTTTACAAGTGTTCAAGACCTAAGTTCAGAAAAACATTTATGTAACAAAAGCATAAGTAAATTCTGCATTTTTAAAGCAGAGGCTTCTTTCCATGTCTTTTTTTGCCAAGTCATCTGTAAAGCAGGTAGGTAGACAGGTAAATTGCCTGTAGGGATATATTTTTAGTTCATTATTTTTAGTGCAGCATTAAAATCCCTCTTTAGATTCTTGTAGCTGCAGGGATTTTCATTCCCAGCTACTCCCACCAAATAGTTTGCCATCACATTCACTTTCTATTAAATCTGGTATAGCTAAAGACATTCAAATTGTTCTGAATAACAAGCATATTAATCTTTTAATTTCTGTGGCTTTATTGTTAGGCAGATGATTAGAGTCTTACTGAAATGTAGATATACAGAAGTTACTTCTTGAAAATGAAGTCTGTTAGTCACCTGTTTCCTAGTTTTACCTTTTTTTATTTCAGAGAAAAAAAAACAACCAACACACAGGGAACAAACAAACAAACAAACCCCCCACAAACATCAAAAAACCTCAACACACAACCAAAGAACCTTACAAGAAACTACTCACATCAAGTTATACACGTAAGAAACCATTGCTGTGAATGTTTCCTCTACTGTTAGTTTGGAAATATCTGATGCTACAGAATAAGCAGAAGTGCTCTTATAAATGACCACAGAAGCTTCTTTCAGTAAGAGATTCCCCACAGTTTGCTGCACAGAGGAAAACCTACCTGCTTTGTACAAAAGAATACTGCTCTCTAGTGGAATATGGGAAAAGATTCCATGACCTCACCACTTAATGTTCCTCTGCATTCTTAGCTGTTTGCAGATGAAAGGCAGCTTAGCTTTGTTATGACGTGTTATGATATATGGCTACAATTACCATGAGATTATACTGTGAAGTGGATTTGCTTTTGTAATCAAGTAAACGGAAATTCTTTTATTTTTCCTTTTCTCCAAAACTCCTTTGTAAATTGAAACCAGTGTTTTTCACCATCTTTTTTCAGAATGCTGCTGTCTATATCAAGAGTGTGGAACTAATAACTATTTAATTTACACAGGAACTCATAATAATTTAGCTGGCATAAGGTTAATTTGGGAGTGATTAATAGCTGCATTTATACAGCTGGAAATTTTAATAATGTCTGTCTCTGGAATATATAGTGCTATTACTTTATAATCAGGATTCACTTTCTGTTGTAGTCATTGTCTCCTTTGGAGTGAGAAAGGTTGGTTGAAGCAGGTATGGAGTTGTACAGACTGTTCAATACACTGTCTGTCTTAGCAAGTGGGACACTATGAAAACACATACACATGCACAAAATGTGGTGCTTTCAGTTTCCTTCCTTCAGGGCTAGTTGTAGATCTGTCATCTGTTTGGCTAGACTTGATGGGATCAGGGCTCCTTTGACAGCTTTAATCACTATCACTACTCACAGCAAGCCTTCGAGCTAGTGAATTGACATGCTGGACATACTTAAAATGGGCATGTAGTGCAGAACTGAAATGAACCTAGGCTGGAATGTGCTGTAAGTGTGCATTCAAAACAGGCATGCAGTGCTTTGAGGTATTACAATGTAAAACCTGGAGCCAGCTGTTTTCTGAAGATTTATTTCCTATATGCCCTGTCCCCTAGGCATTGGAGAGTAACTTAAAACATCATCTGCAAAAAAGCTGGTTAGTTGGTTGCCAGAGTGCCTGCTTCTTGTTTTGCTTTCCAGAAATGGTGGTGGTCACACTAGGCTAATGGAGGAATTTTCTGAAAAGTGCCTCACTGAATAGCTGTTTAATGCACTTTTCAGATTGTGAATTACAGGCATTTGAAAGTTTTGTAACTAAATATCATAGAATCATAGAATTGTTTGGGTTCAAAGGGGCCTTAAAGATCACCCAATTCCAACCCGCCTGCCATGGGCAGGGACACCTTCCACTAGACCAGGTTGCTCAAAGCCTCATCCAGCCTGGCCTTGAAGACAGACAGGGATGGGGCATCCACAACTTCTCTGGGAAACCTGTTCCAGTGCCTCACCACCCTCCCTGTGAAGAACTTCTTCCTGATATCTAATCGAAATCTCCCCCCTTTCAATTTAAACTCATTACCTCTTGTTGTGTCACTATAGACCCTTGTAAAAAGTCCCCCTTCAGCTTCCTTGTGGGCCCCTTCAGGTACTTGAAGGTGCTATAAGGTCTCCCTGGAGCCTTCTCTTCTCCAGGCTGAACAAGCCCAATTCTCTCAGCCTGTCCTCATAGGAGAGGTGCTCCAGCCCCATGATCATCTTCATGGCCTCCTCTGGACTCACTGCAACCCATCAATATCCTTCTTATTTTGAGGGCTTCAGAGCTGGACACAGAAGAGCAGTTGTGGTCTCACTAGAGCAGAGTAAAGGGGGAGAATCACCCTACTGGTCACACATTTTTCTTTTGAAAAAAAAAAAAAAAAAGAAGTAAATAGCAAGAGTAATCAAAAAAACCACAGTAAACACTAAGGAGCTTTTTGAGTGTTAGAGGCAAGGAAAGTAAGCATAGGAAGGTACAAGAAGATTTTTGGCCTCAGAGGTTTTCCTTCTTTCTTTTCTGCAGAGTATCCTCAGCATCCATGTGTGAATTATACATTGAGAAATATGTACATTTCAGTTTTATTCTCTGGGGGATGTTGCAGTTTACTTGTAATTGTACTGAAACCAACACATCGGAAGAACAGTTCCTCTTCTGAAGAACTTAAAGCATTTGAAACTTTTGCTGCTTTATATTGTTGGTTATGCATTAACAATTTTGCAATGTTTTCTGTAGTTGCAACTCTTTGGAACAGGAACAATTTCCACCTACAAGTTATTCAGGAATGTGGTGTGTTTCAATCACAGAAATCTGCTGTGTTGCAGATTTCTACACCATAATAGATTTTGCTTCTCTTTTTTGGCAAATATATACTGCTCTCTGACATCATGCTTTTCTACTGCAACATCTATGCTGAAAATTCATTCCTATACTAGAAACAGCATTAAAAACATTGGTGAATTTATCCTTGAAACGTAGCAGGTTTTAGGATGAAAAGATTATTGTCCTTTTTTGCTGGCAAGGAAATTAAGGTAGAAAGAGGTGAAGATGAAGTGTTAAAATTACATAAGATTTATATTGGTGCTGGGAATGGAACCCAGATTTCTTGCCTCCTACTCCTCTGCATTAACCAAAGTATTATGCTTCCTTCTCTGGAGTATTTACAGTCTTTCATTTCCACTGGTAATGGAAAGTTTTCCTGGGGGTGGGAGGAAATACTATAAAAGGAGAGCACAAATAAAACCATCTGGTATAGAGGAAAATAGAAGACTAAATCATCTTCAAAATGTAGTAATGTGATATAGAACAAACAACGAACTATGGCTAACATGCCATAGTTTCAATGCATATTGAAACGCATACAGTGGAATGGTCCTTGATTGTTCTCAGATGTCTTTAGCACTTGAATTGTAGTTGAAAAACACAGGGATATATTCATGTGGCATAACCAGAATGGTATTCAAGTTATACCTTAAGGTTTTCATTGTGCAATATACAGAAATAATACAGAAAGGACATGGGTTTCTCCTGAAAAATCTTCACAGAGCAGATATTACTACAGGAAATGTGGTTTCTGCAAATGTGACAGATGTTTTGTTTCCTTCTGACCTGAATAGGAAATATTGAAAATTTTGTTAATGGCTCAGTAATTATCATTAATTAATTAAGATGGATATTTGTGAAGCACATTAAACATAGCAAGCACTATTTAAGTGCTGAGTAATATTGTTATTGATGTACAGCACCTTTTGCAAGGGCTTTACAGAATAAGAAAATAACTAGTAGTACAGCCTGTGTTTTTATTTTTTAAAGTTGAATTATATGGGTAAATGACAAAATAATCGGAGTGAAAAAAACTTTCAAGCCAACATTCAAAGGAAGTCAGGGAATTAGCTGTTCAGCTCTCATCTCAGAGACTGTAATAAAATCAGAAACAGATGAGAACTCACATTACTTAGTAGAACACAGAAAATTGATAGACAAGGTTCTACGTCAGAAACCTGAGAAGATGTTGAAGAGCTTTCAAATAGCTGCAAGTAAACATGAGAGGACTCAAAATAGACTTCATCCACATACCTCCTAGTTTTCTGGGTCACAAACCCTAGATATGCACATAAAAACACTTCTTTGCATATGAACATGTCCAATGTCTTAATCCAAAATTTACACAGCAGAAGCATTGTGCATGTGTCCCAACTGTATCTTCTGGGAAAAAAGATACGGAGCTTGTGTTGCCAGAAACCGGAGTCAGGGCTTCAGGGCACATAAAGATCCCCTGAGGAAATTCAACCATTATTAATTTCTGACAGTTTTCTTCTTTTACTTCTTCATTCTGTCACCTATCAACCATCCTAAAATAATGCTCTATTAACCCTAAGAACATCACCAAATGGGATGGGATGGGAATTTTCCTTCCAGAGATTTACATCCTGTAGGAGGTACTTATGTATGCTTAAGTGTAAAACTTTGTCTGGAGATATCCACTTCAAAAATGTGTGGGTACACTAAAGACTTTGATCTTACATCTGTCTTCTATGGCCTCTCCTACTATTTCTTCACAATATTTAATATATGGTCTTACAGACCACCTTGATTATACACGTGACCTAAGGCAATGAAATATATAAAGTATGAAAAAGGACTTGGGACTATGCAGTTATCAGACAGTGTCTTTTCTCCAGAATTATATCTTCAAGGGCCCTTGAGTCCATATTACCATTTTCAGTTTTGGAAAAATTAGATGATTTCAACTGGTATTGTTCTCAGAGTTCCTGAAATTTTGCAGGTGATAACAAATTTGAGACATGTGCTACACTGAATGGAAAAAGCAGGTCCATTATTAAAGGAGTCAGCTCCGGTCTCTCCCTTCGAGGTAGTATTATAATACTCTTGTTCTTATCATAAATAAATAAGTTTCTCCTGTCCAGCTTCTAAATACCATTTCTCAGAAGGGAAAAAGAAGAAGAAGAAGAAAAATACGTAGGGAAAGGGGAAAGGAATACAGTAAAGGAAGTTCTAAAACCATACAGGACTTAACTTGGAATCCCAGGAGTTTGTTGACCCTTGACAATCTAGTTAAATGCTGACAAGAAGATATTTGGAGTTAATATTTTGTTTCACAGTGTTTCACAGTGTTTAGAAGTCATGCTGGCTTGCCAAATTGATTGTAAGCTGTACAAGATATAAGCATTTGCAACAGTACAATAGAGGTGGTATTTAAATTACATTTATATATTGTTTTATAATCTCCTGTTGGTAGGAAATGTGACTCGCTAGTCTTAGGTCTTTCAGATGTCTATATCTATGAACACGAGAAATCGTAAACATGACTGTGATTTGTAGGAAAGATAGACTACTACTTCGTAAGTCCATCAGAGTCCATTTCACAGATGTTATTGAAGCTGACAAAGCCCTTCTCTGACTTTTTTTACTCAACTTCTTTATGTATTCAAAAAAGGAAGTAGTGAGATGGTATGTTGCCAGCATCCATATGAACCTATCTGTTATGAGTGTGTCACGGTTTAACCCCAGCCGGCAACTAAGCACCACACAGCTGCTTGCTCACTCTTCCCAGTGGGATGGAGGAGAGAATCAGAAGAGTAAAAGTGAGAAAACATGTGAGTTGAGATAAAGACAGTTTAACAGGTAAAGCAAAATCCATGCACACAAGCAAAACAAACAAACAAACTAAACAAAAACAAATCCCACATACACACACACACACAAAAGGAAATTATTCATTACTTCTCATATGCAGGCAGGTGTTCAGCAATGTCCAGGAAAGCAGGGATCCATGACCCATAATGGGAAGACAAACCCCATCACTTCAAATGTCCCACACTTTCTTCTTCTTCCCTCACCTGAGCATGACTTCATATGGTATGGAATATCCCTTTGGTCACTTTGGGTCAGCTGTCCCAGCTGTCTTCCCTCCTGACTTCTTGTGGACCCCCACCCCACTCACTGGTGGAGTGGTGTGAGGTGCAAAAAGTCTTGACTGTGTGTCAGCACTACTGAGCAGCAACTAAAACATCCCTGTGTTATCAACACTGTTTCCAGCACAAATCCAAAACACAGCCCCACAACAGCTCCTATGAACAAAATTAGTGCTGTGCCAGACAAAACCAGGACAGTGCATTAATCTTCTGCTATACATATTAAGCAGGGATTCAACCTGGGTTTAACTGAAAATAAGTTTGACAATTGCAGTCAGGTGGACCTCCAGTGAGGAAATAAATAATTAAGGTTTTGTTGTTCGGGGGGTTTTTTTGGGTGATTTGTAGTTTGATGACATTTTGCAGGCACAGTTGCATGGGAATTTTTGTAAACCAGGACTCATAAGTTCTGCAGCTCCTTTCTAAGGCAATTCTTGACCCAATCCAAATGTCTTTGGTGGACCTACATTTGTAATTTGTTAGGATTATACCTTATACCTATGAACAAGATGTTCATACTCCTGCATGTTGATTTTGACCTTTAAACCCTTTCTTATCCAGAGTTCTCCATATACTAAAATGATTTCAAGCAGTTGAGAAACAGTACCACCTAACATAAACCATGTCCAGCTAATCCATGTCCCTTTTGACTGAAGGGGGATGCAGAGAAGAATTTCTGATCAGAGTATTCATCAAAATTTTACCCCATTTTCTGTTGAACAAGCTGTCTCATTATATAAAATAAAATAGTTATAAACAATCCAGCATTACTGAGATGTCTCTCTTTTGGGACATCATATATATGTTTGTTATAGTCTCTGATATTTCTACATGATCTCATAGTGCAATGTAGTTTTATCTGTGTTATTGAGTACACTGCTTTAAATGGCTTGCATTATCTGAGTAAAACAGAAGTTCATGAAAGAAAACCATGGGTGTTTCTCACTCTGTTTGGAACAGTTTTAAGTAGAACACTTCTAAATCTCTAAGTTTTAGAATGAGAAACAATAAAGAAGGAAGTAATGTTGCTGGCTGTTGTGATGCAGTACTAGTCTTCAATATTTAAGCAGTAACTTACACTTCATTCAAAAAAATGAATGAGCCACAAGTTGAGCCACGCATTGCTATATTTGTTTAAAGCCAGGGTAGATTACAGTCATTGATTACATACACAAGGGAAATGAAAGTAGTAGAGGACTATCAGAATTGGTTTTAATGTCATTTTCAACGTAGCAAGAGACAACAGTTTCAGACATGAACTTTGTTACTCCTGATGTTGTGTGACAAGGAAACACATGGAGATACACATCCTGAATAGTTATTTGGATTGCTACTTTGTAATTTTTACATGAGAAGTAATTTTGCACTGTATTAGATTAAAAAGAATGAATTGGACTGGCTGATTTGTAAGTGTGATAAATGCTTTGGATGCTAAGTCTGTTTCTCTTTTGTCTTTTGCCTTTTGTGTCCCCTCCACTTATTGGGAAACATTAGATCCTTTTTAAAGATAGTGAATATTTCAGCTCTTGCTTAGTTCTCGCAATAATGAATTATTAATGTTTGTTACTTTTAAAGATCCTTTTCCTAAAAAGAAAATAAAATATCTCTTAGTAGATTTTTTTTAAGTGTTTGGGCTTGACTTCTAGGAGGGTGTTGTGGTTTAGCCCTGTTGGGCAATTAAGCACCATGTCGTGGTTTAACTCTGGCTAGCAAAATACCACGCAGCCGCTCTCACAGATCCCCCTCCCCTCCTCCAGTGGAGGGGAAGAATTAGAGGAAAAAGAAATAAGGAAGCTCGTAAAATTGAGATAAGAACTATTTACTAATTAAAACTAAATCAATATATACAGATATTACTAATAATAAACACTTAGAAAATGAAACATATGGTACAATATATACAATATGATACAATATGATGATACAATTTCCCACCATCCACTGACCAATGCACAGGGATGAAAATCAGACCCAGAGACCCCAAGAATCACGCCTGAGAGCGATCGCAGCCCAAGAGCCGTGGCCTGAAGGCCGGAGCCCGGGAGCCTACGCAGCAGATTCCGAGCAAACCTTATCACTGATAACACGGCCAGAAAACTCAAAATAATCCACCAGCTCCCACCCGAACGACCCAGCACAGGAGTTAGCAAAGCAGCTAACGCAGAAGGGTTAGCAAGTTGCCTGGAGAGAGGAGCAAGGGAGTAAAGGAGAGAGAGAGAAGGACAGAGTAATGGCTACCGGACCCCCTTCCCCACCCAAAGAGACCGGAACATGACGTACTATGGAATGAAATACTTCCTTGGTTAGTCTGGGTCAGCTACAGTATCCGAAGTGGACAAAAGACCTTGAGTTCAGTACAGGCCATGCCCAGCACCAGCTGAGGCCTTATCAATGTTTTCACTTACTGTCCAGCAACGGAGTTCCCTGGCAACCAGAGTAAAGGGAGTTAGCCCTTTTCTGACTGAACCCAGAACACACCACTAGTTGCTTTACCACTCCAACCTTGCCCCATTCCCAGTGAGGAAGGGTCGGAGACAAAAAACAAGGGAGGTTTGTACAAGTTGAGATAAGAACTATTTAATTCTACAAATGAAACTTGTGGAATTACTAACAATACTATTGCTAATAAGTAATTAAAAGAACAGAAAAATAGAACAAATTATACAGGATCTCACCACTCCTGGACAGACACAGCCAGGTTCCAGAACACCAAGGCAAAAAATAAATCTAAAGCCCCAAGGAGAAAAAAAACCCTCCCTGAGCCCGGGACCCAAAAGCAGGGTGAAAGAAAACTTCCAACTGTCCCTTCCCAGAGCAATCTGCCTGACAAAAGATGCTAACTGTCTGCTGATCACCCAACATGAGGTTCAGACAAAGGCCAAGAGGAAAAGAAACCACTGACAGGAGGAACCTCCAGGGTGACCCACACAAACCTTCGGAGTCCAGCCTCTGCAAGCTTCCCCTTCTGGCCCTTTCCCAGCACTGCTAGTACAGGAGTGTAACATTGACCACTCAGCTTGATGTATTACGGAACGAAACAAAAATCTTACAGTCTGGCCCTAGGAGAGAAGCTCATCACTGTCTGGGACCAGGACAGAGGGGCTTAACTGTTCTGCTCAGGTTTTATTCCAAGACCTGGTTCTCAGACATCTGATATAGATATAGATTACCTCTGCAATGAAAGGTTTGGCTAAGGCTTTAGGGATCCAGATTACAAAACACAATACTGTGTCTCCAAAGTTTTCAGAAAAAGAAATAATCCAAACAAAAAACATACAAAAGAAAGACATAGACTTGCTTGAGTGGGTCCAGAGGAGGGCCACAAAGATAATCAGGGGAATGGAGCAACTCTCTTTTGGGGACTGTCTGAGACAGTTGGGCTTGTTTAGCCTGGAGAAGAGAAGGCTCTGGGAACACCTTGCAGTACTCAAGGGGGCCTGCAGAAAAGATGGGGAGGGACACACTATCAGGAATGTAGTGATAGGACAATGGGTAACAGTTTTAAACTGAAAGAAGGTGGTTTTAGATTAGATGTTAGGAAGAAATTCTTTACTGTGGGGATCCTGAGATGCTGGAACAGGTTTCTGAGTGAAGTTGTGGGCACCCCTTGGAAGAGTTCTAGGCCAGTTTGGATGGGGCTTTGAGCAAACTGATGTAGTTATCCCTGCAAGTGGCGGTGCTGAGGAATTAGAAGATCTTTATGTCCCTTCCAGCCCAAAACATTCTATGATACTATAATTCTGTGGAAAAAAATCCAAGTTTAAACATTTGTTATGATAAATTTTATGCTTCATATTATGGATATTAATCTCCAATCATAACTGATCAAAAAGTTACTACTGAATCTTGAGAGAGAAACCATACTGAAGGAAATCTGATCTATACTGAATTTTTCCTGGCTTTTATGTTTGACTTCAAAAAACGTAACATTCAGTCAACAAAACAAATGGACAACTAATCCCCAAAGGGTGCTAATTGATAAATTTATTGCTCATCTGAAGATCTGTTCCAACAGAAAACTCAACCACTTAATGAGAAATTGAGAGTAAAGGAATACTTATATAGGTTTATTTTGGTTTCTCTTCATATAACAAATTGGCAGAGGAACACGAAGGTAGTTTTATATTGTTGAGATCAGAATAGAGGGATGTACTGAAAATTTTGTGGTCTTTTTCACATAAATGCAGAAAAGACATCCGCAGCAATCCTTTCATTATGATGTTGGGAAACATAAAATACTGCCATTTTGTGGTGTTTCTAAGGCCTGTTCATTTCTGCACTGACTTTAATTTGATAATTAACTGAAACTCAAAAAGCACACTTTTTAATCTCAAAATGTCAATTTCCATTCATGGAACAAGGCCTTACAAACACTAGTCAAACAAGACTGGAGTCATGCTCTGGTAAGTTTCATAACAAAAGGACAAAATATCAGGTCTGCTAATGGTCTTTCCTGAACTGCATGGCATCAGATTACTAGCCTTCTAGAAATCCCTTTTCCTTTCTATTACTTCTCTCAACCACAATAATCAAATCTGAATTAATGCAAAAGGAAAGGAGAAGGAATATATTAAGCAGAAAGAGAAGAAGTTGGAGAAGGTTACAATTTTCTTTACCAACTGGTATCTTTTGTGCACCTGACCTTCACATTACCTTAAGCTTTCCTGTGGTTTGGTTTGCATTATTATGATAATGGATCTTAAAAAAAAAAAAAAAAAAAAAAAAGAATTAATTTTTTAATTTGCTTAATTTTTTAATTTTTACCTTAAAATTTTTAGATTAAATTCTTTAATATTTTGTCTCTATATCCATGACAGTTGCAATGGTTTAAAGCCAGTCTGCAACAGTAGAACCACCCCTTTGGATTAGGTTGTTAGTTGGAATGCATCTATGAGGTATGAGGTTTAAATGTGGTATTGTTAAAGAAAGAAAGATTTTGATGTTATGATTAACTTATAAATATCTCCTACTGATCTCCAGACAAGGGTCCTGGCTTTATACCATGATTAAGCTAATAGTCTTGCCCATATTTACAGGCAAAATTTAATTCTGATACATTCTAAAGTTTTGATAATATAGTAGGAAAATTATTTTTAATTAATACAGAATTTATTTGCTGCATACATTTGAATCAACCTGTTAACAGGTGTTCTCAAAATTTATGAAGTGTTGTATGGATTTTTTGCATGTGACTTTCTCTCCTGTATATACTAGAGTATATTTGCATGTATTGTTTGTTGTTTCTTTGTTTGAGTTGTTTGCTGTTTCTTTCTATATTTATCTCTGGTAGTAGATACTGGTAACAGAGTATTCAAATGCATTGTTAAGAACGAATCTAATTTGTATTTTAACCACTAAATATAAATTTTGTCTACCACATTCATAGTGAAGAATGAGACAGATGAGCAGTTATTGCAGCTCAACAAGTAAAACTGCCAGAGCTGTCCTTGTCCTTCCACCCTTCCCACCCCTCACCCCTCATTTTTAACAGTGTAAAGCCGTTACTTAGGGACTATATTTATAATGCTTAATCTCATTCCAAAAGAAAGTAGTTTCTGGAGGAGTTAATATATTACAGACTACCATTCTCTAGGTTTCTGATAAATCTGTGTGGCAACACAAACTTGCTAGAACTGCAGTTACGTCTCTGGTTAGAGGTCATACAACTTGACTAGATGTTTGCTTCTTGCTAAATTTTGTCTAACTTGGAAGGAAAGTAATAATTGAAGTTTCTGTCTGGTTTAGATGGTTTTTGGTTTTGTTTGAGGTTTTGATGGGTTTGTTGGTTGGTTTTAAGTAAGTACAAAAAAGGATGTAGAAGTCATGTTACTTTTTATAAGAAAAGAAGATCCTGTCTAGATTCTTGATACTCTGGTAACTGGAGGCCAATGAAGTGACAACGTAAGATATACATTAGAACACATATAACAGGACAGACCATAGACCTCTCCAGCCTGTCATTTGTTCTCTGTAGATCATGGTAGTGGATCATAAGGGAACAAATAGGAACTGGGCACATGTGGCATGCTTCCCCTATTTTGCCCTCCTAGCTTCCAGCAACCAAGGTGTAGGGACTTCCTGTGTTGTATTTTGTGCTTAGACTTATCACCTAGGTGATTAGTGGCATCAGAAGAGCTTTTGAGAAAGAAAACTGTGGAACTGGTTTGCAATAGCTATCTGCTAGGAGATGCACTTTCATGCAGGTGCTGTCTTTCTTTTCCTCAGCACTGGAAGCTTGCTGGAAGTGGATAGCAGTGCAGCAGGAGAACAAACCCATAGTTTTGAAGTACTATACTGTGTTTAGCGGAAGAAGAAAGTTTATGTAACTGCAAGCAAAAGGTGAGGATGGAAGATGACTTTTTTGACTATGCTGAAACAAAGAAACAAATAGAAAAGAAGTTAAAATAAAATTAATGTGAAAAACATTATCCAAAATATAATAAAATAACTGAGGTTATCTAGCATTTATGGAAATGTGCAGAATGGTACTTGAGTACATGTTAAATGCTATGGCATTGAGATTTTTAAGTGCAACAGTCAGACTAGTCGCATTAAAAATAGCTCCTGAAACACTAGTTGGAGCTTAACTTTTGGATTCAGTCTATAGCCTAAAGTAAGCATATTTCTTATTGACATCTCCTTCAGCATCCATTTTCTGACCTTCAGCTAAAGAAGACACTGTCAGTCTGGATAAGTGTTTTCCCAGCTAAAACATGCAGTGCATCAGGAGGAAGTGAAAGTCTACAAGCTCCAAATTTCTGCCTACTGTTTACAAATTAAATACAAATGGGAACAGCAGGAGACTGACTTTTAAAACAGACAAGTGTTGTCACACATTTATAGGATAGCTCTTCTTCAAATCTCTGTGTTGGCTTCTCTTCACCTTCTGCATCTAATTTAAACTCCTTCCTCTTAATTTATTGTTGCCCTATGGCCTCTGCAACATGGCACAGAGAGGAGACTTATGGACAAATTTTGTAGGAGGCAACACAGAGAAAGTATGCGAGACTAAAAAATGTATAGTTAGAATCACGTCTGGCTTTAAGAGGCAGTGGAAAACTACGTGGTGGCCTCTGGAAGTGAACAAGTCAGGAAAAACATTGCTTCCTCTTTATTTTGTAGCTCAAAATTTTACAAGGTCTGGAATGACTCAGGACATCCCCTCTGCCTTTTCAGACTTCTGCAGAATAGCTGTCTGTGTACTGTGTATTTAACTATTTCTTGTTTTGATTTTTCTTACTTCCTACTCTACAGTCTCTCCTAATTCAAGTTCTCTTTTAACACACTGCCTATGATACTATTCCAGTCTTTCCTCTGTGGTCCATAAAACCTTCTTTACCTGGTCTATTTTAGCTAACCTTCTGTTCCTTCTTTCATTTTTTCTACCAACCCTTTCCAAATTTCTCTGTAAATATATTTGCAGCCATTTATCTGTAGTTTCTTAAACTTCATATTCATATCAATTTTCTTAAGGTATTGTTCTATATTTCCATTTTCACAAGCAAGTCATGATCTGAACTTCACCATTTTCTCTTTTCTTGCTGTCACTCATTTTTCATCTGTTTCAATACAAACTCCATCTAGCCCAAAGATCACTTCATGGTTATTGTTGTAATGTTGTGAATGTAGCACAGACATTTTTCTCTTAGTTGGCCCATACTATAGGATGATTATTCTTGTTAACTCTTATGTGTGAAGATAGAACTATAGTGTGGAGAAAAGTTATGAAGGTGTGAGATCTAATCCTAGTTTGAAGATGTATTTTCTTTTCAGAGTACAGAGAGAGATTGGTTCAGAGGCTTCTGGGAACACACTGTGGATTCCTATCAAAAACCATGCACTTCCCAAAAACTTTTCAGTCCTTGATAACATTCCCACTTCTTCCTGAAGTTTCTTGTGGTAGGTTTGCAGACCTTACTTGCAGAAACCTTTATTCTTGAAGTAGCAACCAGCATATTTTTCAACGAGGACTGGATTTTCGGCACTGTGCTTTTCAAATCAGGTCAACATCTCCTAGCCAATTCATAAGAGTTGTAAATCTGATAATGAATGTACAAGTTCTTATTTAAAAGGTGCATTCATGCCTGCTTCTTAGTAGGGATTGGGATGGAAGGTAATGTGAAAAATTATTTGTTGTCTCTGTACACTGAAAAGGCATCGAGGAGTCCATGTATTTTGTTATCTAGATACTGGCTATTGAAAAGAAAAGGAGCAAGAAGCTGTCATTTATAAAACATTGATTTTTCTGGGAGGTAAGTTCGTGGTAGCTGGGAAAAACTGTGCCTCCCTGTTTTATCTCATTCTCATTTCAGTGGTCTCAGTCTCCAGACACGTAAATGAGGCAGCTCAGGATCCTTCACCAGGTCAGGTTGTTGTAGGTACTTTGAATACAGTGGTAGCGATTTTTAGTTCTCAAAGCCCCCTTGATGATGTCAGAAGCATGGGATCATTTTTAGTAGTGGAAGTGAGCCTGAGTCAAAGTTAAAACTGTCTTCTGGTGGGAGTAGATTATACTTCAGAGGTGTAAGTTTCCCTTTGTATTTCAGCAGGTTTTTCGGTTCTTTTACAGAAGGGGTTTTATCTGGATTAAAAACCTCTGGTAGCATTTACTTACATGCTTGGATTGACTCTTCAGCTGTATGAAATGTGATTAAAAGAGGTTCTGCTTCAAGAATGGCTCTTGAACTTGGGCCAATCCACTTGTGGTGAATCACGAGTACAAGGGATATGTGTATGTGCGAGCATGTGTGTCTTTTATTCTGCTTCTTTAAGGTCTGTCTGATTCTGGAAAAAATATAACAATTAAACATACAGTAGCTAGGATTATGGAAGAACTATCTGCTAAAGAATCATTAGCCGTATCACCCAATCCACTTGACAGTATAGCTGCTGGTTAAGGAGACATTAATTTGAGGCCAATTTAGATCCCATCAGCTTATGTGACAGGAAAAAAATGGCATAAGGTTATAAAATGACATTTCAGAGGAAACTACAGAAGAATTTGAATACGAGAGTGTGGCAGTCTCAGTGGTGATCCTTGATCTCTCAGTCAAACTGTACTTTGGATTGTTGTATAATCCTTAAACTTTCAAGTATCAAGTTGTCCTGAAAGAAAGTAAAACTAAATGTATCCCTGTTCATACTCCCCTTCATGCTGTTAAAGACGTTGCCATGTTGTTATGCTTGTTTAGCTATGCTGGAAAATATATGGGTCCCCTTATTCCTCTCTCTCATGCATGTGTGCACACACACACACACGCACCCTCCATGAGTCTGGGAACCATGAAAACCACTTTACAAAGTGTATATCTATAAGAAACAGAGAAGATATGTGTTTTAAAAGTGTTTGGGGTCAGCAGTAAATATGTGTTAGGCATAGACTTGAAAGATACTAGGTTTTTAAATAGCTTTAAAAAATACCTGGTCTATTGTGGTGTTTTATGAGTGTTCATTTTGTGAGTTGTATTTTAAGGTTTCTGGACTTTCACGGAATAAATTGGCAGTGTGAGACTGTCATGGTACCTTATGATTTTCTGGTTTTAAACATTATCATGGTTTAACTCTGGTCAGCAAAATACCATGAAGCCTCTCTCACAGGTCCACCCCTTCCTCCTCTATCAGAGGGGGAGAATCAGAGGAAAAATGACAAGGAAGCTTATAAAATTGAAATAGGAGCTATTTACTAATTGAATATAAATGAATTATATATATATACAAATTAATATATGCAAATACTTCTTAATAACATATAATTAAAATAACAGAAAATAAAACATATGATACAATTGCTCACCACCCACCAAACATTGCACAGCCAGGTCCTGAGAAGTGACAGTCAAAGCTTGAGAGCCTGAGAGCTGGAGAGCCGGAGCCCAGGAGCCAGAGTCTGAGAGGTATTGCAGCAGAATCTGAGTGAGCTCCATCAGCAACAGCATGACCAGGAAAACTAACAGACCCTCAACTCCCTCATGAATAAACCAACACAGGAGTTATCAAAGCAGCTAATGAAGAACATAAGGAGGGTGTTAGAAAGTGCAAGACAATGTAAAACTGTAATGGCTCCCAGCTCATCCTCCACCTATGCACCAAGCATGATGTGCTATGGAATAAAGTACTCCTTTTGTCAGTTTGGGTCAGCTGTCTGAACAGTTACTGCCTGTAAAGAGAAAGTTGGGAACACAGCTGCAGTATCAGAAGGTGAGAGAGACCTTGAATTCGGTGCAGGCATTCCCCATCACCAGCTAAAAAGACACCTTATCAGTACTTTTCTCAGGGTAAATCCAGAAACCCATCTTCACATCAGATACTGTGAAGAGAGTTAACTCTTTTCTGACTAAAACTGGTGCATACATATTGCTGGTCAGTTTAGCTAAGTATTTTCCAGGCTATTTTGGCCTTAACAATTTGTAATCAGAAATTTCATTGTAGTCACAGATAGAGTGTTCTGTGGGATGAAATTGTATATGTTTAGCTTGGAATGTCTCTGAGGGGGAGGTGAAAGAAGAAAGACTTGGATTTTTTGGAGGCAAAGGTAAATGATGGATTGATTCTTAGTTCAGGACAGAGCTTCTCCCTGTTCACTCAGTAATTTCTCTCTAAAATATTTGGGTTGTTCTGCCAAAGGCAAATATCCACTTTTTAAATAATTGTTCTGATTTGTGACCATTCCTTGTGCTTTCAATTCCTATGCCTTCTTTCAATAGAAAAACCCATGTGAGATCCTTTGACTCCTATCAGGTAAAATTAGATTAAATAATCTAATCCACCAATGAAGGAGGTTTGAGCTAACCCTGATCAATCTTCTAAAGCAGATTACGACTCACTCATGTGAGTGTGTTGGCAGTTACAGAAGAGTAATGAACACCCAGAAGTAGAACATCTTTACTGACACAAACAGAGTTGGAAGAAGACACATCAATGATTTTAGAAAGACCTTTGACTGTGCACAAATTAAGGTCAAGAATAAAACTCCAGTAAATCTGCAGTGATGAAACATTGGTTCAGCAGTTTTCTTGAATGACTAATGGAGTGCACAAATCGAGGGAAAACACTAAAACCTCAAGTGCTTCTAAGCTGAAAGCTACATATTATTCATGCATGCATATCTCTGAATAAACCTTGCTACAGTTCACAATGAGTAAGAGATAGATATTTGATGTTTGTGCATGGCTAACAGCAGTAGAATCTTGAGTGCTGGTGGCTGTAGACACATTTTATCAGAGAAGGTTAAAGGGGACATCCATTTCATTCAAGTCCAATAGTGGCAATCATTGGTTTTAGTTGAAGCAGAAGTTAAGGCCACAGGCAGCATTTCCTTTTTCTATTAAAAAAAAAAAAAAAAAAAAAGGTGCTTCAAACAGAAGGCTTTTTCTTTAAAGTCCTAAGAGGAGGTTAATTGAAAGAACTTGTCAAAATATTTGTTGCAAAAACTTTCCCTATTATATTTTTTGAGCTAAAGTTTTCAACAATTTCTTCAATGTCACAGAAATGCTGCATACCTTAATTTGGCATTCCTTGGTTCCTGGTGTGTGAAATTCCTTGCAGAAGAGATAAAGCAATTTTTTAAGAAGAAACTTGTCTTTATTAGAGAGACCATCATCAAAGAGCACATAGGAAGAAGCAAAGACAGAAAGATGATACTATTTATGTTATCCACAGGGTGCCTCTCAGACTTTTATTCACACGGCCAAGCAATTTATTCCTGACAAATTTGAATTTGCTTTACAGCAAAACTGAGTTTATTGCATACATTACTGGAGAATGAGCATCTTGTTGAATAAATAACCAGAATTTGCTCCAAAGTAATAATTATGAAGTACAACGTATGTACAACTTTATAAAGCTGGTGAGTGGGAAGAGTAGGAGCAGATCTGTCTCATTTCCTAGCTTTGTCCTAAGTTCTTCTGAAGGACTTTTTGTTCAGTCTATTACTTAGTAGATATTATTCATGTCTCATTATTACATAGTCCAGAAAGGTGATAATTCAGAAATTATGTATTAGGACAGGTTTTTTTTACAGGGAGGGTGGAACAGCCCTGGAACAGTTAAATCCAAAAATTTTGGGTAACCAACTTTTTGGTTGGTTAACAACCAATTGCACAACAAATTCTGAAGTTGTGGAATCTCCATCCTTCGATATTTTCAAAACTTAACTAGAAAAAGTTGTGGCTGATATGATCAAATGCTGGCGATAGCAGGAGGTGACACTGAGTGATCTCTGTTCTAGGCAACATTTCTGAGACTCTGTGAAATGTCACATTCAAAGAACACAAAGTGGGAAGGGAAGCTATTTGGAGGGGGAAACTTTACAGGAAGTTTCAAGAAAGTCTTCCTTTAATCAATTTGTACTTTGTCAAGATGTAATGTGCTGAACAAATGAGTCAGGTTTTGATTGTACAACTAGTCCTGAGCAGTGAATCCCTGCACAGAGGCAGGGATCCACTCTCCTCAGTCAAATATCCTGCAAGACTAGAGGTCTTCCCCTATCACCAGACTGTTGTGTTAACTACCCAAAGAAGCAGCAAACACAGCATAAGTGAGAATCCTTCTTCTTTACTTATATTTCATTCTGCTTACTTAAATTTAAATAATAACTTTTAAAATCCTTTTTTCCTGTCCCTACAATTAGTGCCCTGTCACACTGCTAACACTTTAAACGTCTTGCTTTTTCTAACAAAAATAGATGTTAATAGATTCTAAATATGTCTTTTTTTTTCTAAGGACGAAACACATTACACATAAATTTGACTGCAGATTGGTAATCCTTTTGTACATTATTGTGGTTTCACAGATTTCTTTTGTAACCAGTAAAGCGATCATGTTCTCCTAATTCCCTTGCAGAGAACTGAGAACATCTAACCAATAACACAGCCATCTTGTTTGGCTCCTAAGACATATCATTCATCACTAGAATGCCATCTCCAGAGAATTCTGACTTAATGGAAAGACCAAAGGAAATTCAATCAGAACCCTCCTTGAGCCTCTGTCTCCTGAATCATATCCCTTGTATATTTCAATCAATTGGTTGGCCATTTATTTTGTCCATATTTTTGCAAACCCCAGTAAGTTTTAGCCGGCTGCCCAGATAAAACACATCTGTCAGCAAGGACTAACTCAGTTAACCTGATTCAGAGCAGGTTTCTAGAACTGAGAAACCACCACGGTAGAGACACACTTCCCTTCTTTGTAAGAAAGGAGGGCAGAGAACAGCATCTGGGAGATCTCACTGCCTGCTTGGAACAGGTTTATACCTTGCCATACTAATATACCTTTACTGGTCACATGGATTTACATTTTCGTCACAACTATGGCTTAAATATGTGTGATGTGTTTAGGAAAGGCAGTCTGGTTTATTTATTTTCCTTCATCAAGATGAAAAGGTAAGTTTAGGTGAAGCTAGAGAATTAAGTGTAGCAACCCACATCCTTCAGAGCTCTTCATGCTTCTTCACTGTGCCTTGTTCATTGATAGGATCTAAGCATCCACTCATTTGCACTTTTGTGATATTGTTAACCTTTCCTTAAAAATGTATTATAAAACCCTGCAGGGTCAAAATGCTTTTTACATTTCTTTTGAAGAAGTGTGAGCAGGAAATTTATTATTTTGAATTGTCATTTTCTGGACCATATTAGTTTACTGCATTTCCTCATGAACTTTAGACTGCAGGTTAACAATACAGTAGGACAAACCAGTTTTATGGCTTCTACTATTCCTGTTTCCTTCCTATGGTCAAACCTGACTAATGCAGTGATATACATAGGTGACATGATAAGGGTTAATAGTAAAAGAAACTTATATTTCTTATTAAAAATATAGTATAAACAGCTGAGGTAATGCTAACTTTTTGAAAAATGTAGTGGTTATTTTAGGGAGAAATCAACTTATGACCTCCCCTAAACTTTCTTTAAAAAAATAACAAACTTCGGTATCACCCTATGTGAAACAAAAAGTTCAGCTCTCTGAATTACAGTAACTGAGTCTCTGGCTGTCAGGTAACTCACAGGTTTTGTTGTCAGTTTTGTACCAACAAAAAAATTCTGTACTAAAATTCTGCAGAGGTTTTAAGCCACTTTGCTGTTCTTACATAGCTGAAAGTCACCCTTGGTATAGGAAGGGTTTCACTCTGTGATTTCCAAAATTTCACCATGGCAGTGACAAAACAAATTTTGGAGACTATTAGCAAGAACTAACAACTGCAATTCAGCAAAATTACTTAAACTTCTTTTTAAAGTTAGTCTCCACTGCAGGTTTAACATCATTACACCGTTAGTGCTCTGAAGTTCATCCAACCTGACAGTCTAAAACTAAACATAAAACACTTGTGTTCGACCATGTGTCACACTGAAGTTTCCAGGAATAATGTAAGCATCTCTTTCTATTTTTTCACAGAATGAATTGTAGGGAAACTTTTTGACAGGGCCAAGTACAAATTACTTCTGGGTATTAGGCAAATTGGAGGTGATCATAACTGCAGGCAAAATGATAACATGCACATTAAGTTTTTCTTTGAGTAGACACAGAAGTGGAGAGCATCAACTCCAGGTGTCATTCACACATATGACATGGTGCACACACTTGGCCTCATATTGACACTGTATATCTGCATGACATAGGAATAAAGTAATGCACACTACTCACATTGTAGATGTATATCCAATTAAGTCTTACAGTAAAGTCAAATGCTTAGAGGTTAAAAGAAAGGACATGTGTACTTGTAAACAATCATATTACACAAATTTGTGAAAAAGATATGAAACATGCAGGTTTTCAACTATTATTCTGCTTACTTGCCCTTGTAACTTAAACACTTGCATTATTAAAGATTGTATGTCAAGAGCTTCAGGAAGATAACCCCAAAATCCAAAGACAAGTGGAAAAGAAACAAAACTATGAATCAGTGTATACAAGTAATTACACCCCACATCTGAGCTATGTGATTGTAAACTAATATGTCCACAGACAAAATTTTAAGAGAAGCAAAACTTCTTTAGTCTAGGTGTAAGGCTATAAATTTTTCTTTTCCTTTTTTTTTTTTTTAATTAACTATTCTATGTAACTGTAAATTATAATTTTTAAAGTGAAGTCAGAAAAGAATTGTGACCTACAGTAAGGTTCAAAATCCTGGTGCATTTTGGAAGGGGATACAGAAATATTTCCTCCACTACAGCAGCTATTTGATGCGATATTATAAACAAGGAATTTTTCAGTAACATCAAGGACCAAAAATACAATTTAATAAGCAAAAGATATGTCAGGCAAATTTATAGTACAGCATAGTATACAATCTTTTCCTTTATTTATTAGGAAGTTTTAACTTAATTTAGATTAAAAAATGTATGTGTGTGTCACAGTTAAAATTACAATTGATCCCCATGATAAGGAGTGAAAAGTGTACTATACAAGTGTGATTTTATATGGTATGTGCTCCTCCTCCTTTTCTATAAAGTTGAGAAGCATGCTAAAACTTAGTTAAGGTCCCAACTGAAACTATTTTCCATCCACATCTTAAGAGGAAAGTTATCAGTAATAGTGCTTTCTACTCTTAAGTTTACATTGTAGAGAAAACAAGCCTCAGGAAATATAACGGTTAGATTGTGAACAGCTCTACCTTGCAGTAATTCCTGTTGGAATCTCCTTTGTGCAATAGGAACTGGATTCTAAGTATGTGATGTTATTCTCAGTGAAGTTAGTGGAATAACTCAGTTTCAGTCTCATGGAAAACTGCTGTTAACAGAGAATTCATTTCATTGTATTTCATAGAAGTACCCAGGTTTGCATTGACAAAAATGTTCTATTTCTGGTACTGGCAGAGGATTATTGTGTCAGCCCATGAATATATAAGGGCCTCATGTTATTTTAAAAATTAAATCTGAAAAATTTTGATACGTTTTATTGTAGAGTTCATAGCTTTCATTATTTACCAGAATCTCAGTCTTCAGTTCTTTTCAAACACCTGCAGTGCATGGGAACATGATATGCTCCAAAGCACAAAATAAATTCTTACTTGAGTGGAATATAGTAATTTTGAGAAAGTGGTAGTTCAAGCTGCCAGAAGTCAGCTCACTCATGTACTGGGATAGCTCATCTTGATTTTGGATGACCTTTTAGATGATTGAGCTTAATTTGCAGGTTATTGAATAAGGAGTGTTTGACATTAACATTTTAATCTCAGAGCTGACTTCTTCACACTCCAGAATCAGTCCTAAAATGGTCATGGCAACAGGTCTTTGTGAAATAGGATGACAAAGGTAATCTGCACAGTATATAATTCCGATTGAAGATTATGAACATTTAGTTCAACAACCTGTGAATTTAGCTTTACCAATGGGGATGGCCTGCATCCTCTGTTATCTTTTATCTTGGAGCATAAGTCTCATAATTGTGAACCCCAAGATTGCTGGAAAATTTGTTAGGTTTTGATGATCTTGCTTTCTAACAGAAGATGTTTTAGCAGATTGCAGACCAGCAAAACTGGTCTGCTAATTAGATAAATAGACAAATAGGCAATATATGTCAGATGAAACAGATAAATGCCAGATCAGGGAGTATTTTGATAATTTGGTTTGATGGGATACTCCAGGTAGAGGGGAATCACCAGGAATTACTTCCATCAGTCATTTCAGAGAGAAAGATGGGAAATGTAAAAAAAAGACTACAAGTCTGAGACATTCTGTATTTGAGAAGTTATGTGCTTGAGAGAGGGAAGAAGAAGACCACAAAAGATCAAGGAGCTCCAGAAATTAGTCACATGAAACTGAAGGAAGCACAAACCCTGTGAGGAAAATGAAACAAAGAAGTATATTCAATTGTTTGTTTGCTTTGTTACGTTCTGCTTATCTTTTGTATTTTCCAAAGTAAAGAACATGGCCTGAATACATTCTGTTTAATTAACATGCCTGAAATAGTAGTCCAATCCCATCTGAAAAAATGCTAATATTACCATCAAACAGTTCTTTGATAAACTGAAGTGTCCACTTATAATCCTTATCTTAGTAGAAAAAGTCTAGAGATAATATTCTTAGATTTTAGTCACCTCAGATACATACTTGAGATTAAATGATTAAAATCCCAGTCATTGTTTCAGAATTCCTTTTTATGAGATCTGTGTGCTGTATATTTATTTCAGTTGCCACATGTCTAGAGCAGCAAATGATAAGATACCATCTCTTTGTAAAATACTTCTTGGGAAGGGTGTAAAGACATATGACTCTCTTGAGATTTGCAACTCTGAAGCCTGATTTTGGTAGTATACCAGTGGTTGCCAAGAGTGAGATCTTCCTTTGTACTGGCACATATACTGCTATCACTCAAATTTACTCTTGCAGGTTGGTGAGAAATGTACCGTAATTTCTAAAACTCTTGAAATTCTGTTGGAATGCAGACATCCTAAGACCTATTTTTGTTAGCATTCATCCACATGAATTCACCCTGCAGTATCTGGTCTCATTGCTTTGGGAGTAACCTTCATCACTATAGTCCATGAAGTGAAAGGAAGTTTTATTCTAACGAAGAAAAGTGTAAAAACTTACTACAAACTTGGAAAGGAAATTACAGAAGGAAATACAAAACAATGGCAAACAAATCTCAGTCTTTCTTAATACTAAAGAATTCTTTTAGATATTCCGAAGTAGGAGCTGCACTGGCCTGCCAAACTTTTCCTTCCCTCCTTTAAACTTTTTCAGACCTGCATAGCTCTTTTTCTGATGGTTTTTTTTTTTTTCCTTCATATTGGGATCTACTCAACTCTCACTCCTCTCACTTATCTCAGAACAGCCTTAATCCTTTTCTGCAGGAAGGATTCAGCTTTCTCTTCAGAGATCTTTACCAAGACAGCATCTTGATTTTTGGACTGCAGTTTCTCTTTTTTACTGTCACTTTTCAATGTAAAAGCAGCCTCCAATTCTAGGCCTTTGGACCAAGGTGGAATGCAAATCTGAGGTTCATTTCAGTGCTGTAGAAATACCATCTTATTCATATAAAAAATCTCCAGTCTGAATGTGATGCATATTCATCACCATGTTTTGAAACAAGACAGATTAAATGCCTTGGATTTTATTTCTTTTCTTTTTTTTCTTCCACCCTTTATTTTTTCTCAGCTAAATGAATAAATGAATAAAAAATTTTCATGTAGGAATGAACTTTAAATATTAATATCTTCCGTGGTTATCATAAGCAGATAGAGACATGATAAAATTATACTTCTTATATAGTAGAGAAAACATTCTGTCTTTTTATGGAATGTATTTAGTGGTTAGTAATTGAGAAACTTGATCAGGAATTTACCATTGAAGGAAAATCTGCATTAGATATAGGTAAATTTCTTGATCCAAGCTGAGACACAGTAAAATATGTAAGATATAAGTGACTTAAAATAGGTGTTTATAGCCTACATTTTATCTCTGTAGTGATTTGCTTGGTTAAAAAGAAACATTCTAATGAAACTGCAATTACACTTTGATATTAGAAATATTGCTATTTGCATTTTTTATTAATGGAGAACATTATGAGCAGAAGCTGACTCCCACTATGCCAAAATTATAAAATTATATGTAAGAAGACAATGATATACAATTTAATTCTAAAATTGTAATAAATAATTAAAGAATGTAAAATTACTTGGAAAGAAATTGTTAGTTTGGTTTTTTTCTGTGGAAAACTTCTCCAAAAGTATAGCAACTCTGATTTGGTTGGAACCAAATAAGATAAAGTTTCAGGAGTACTCTTTCAGGAATTTTTAAACCCCAAATTTAAAACCTCTGAAATTTTAAAATTGTAGTCTCTGGCCTTAAAGTAGTCCAGGTAGCAGATTTTCTCCAGAGTGTTTGCTCCCGATTAACCCACAAGACAACTAGGAGATTTCATAGGTTACTCCTGTCATATCTCATGCCTGGAAATGGAAAGAAAAGAAAAAATAAAAGCTGCAGATCTAAAACAGTTGATTCTAAAACCTGAATATTTTTCCTCATCTTCAGAGAAAAATGTTTTAGAAAATGGCCAAGGCTACTGCAGAGGTACTTGAAGCATACTTGGTTTTGTTCCATATTCCTTTACAAAATGTGTTTCAGGTATAATGATTTTAACAGATTTCTGGTTCCTAAAAATTAGTGTCTTCCCCTCAGCTCATCACCATGTGGTACTATTGACTGCAGCAGCTCCCACTTACTTACTTCATACTTCTATGAGCCTCTTCAGCTTATTAAAGCCACAAAAAAAATTAATTCTCTTTCCAAAAATTAAATATTTTCACCTGCTCACAATATACCGCGTAATCATAAAATAATAGCTTACCGAAACAGTCATTAATATCAGTGTGGCTTTGTAGAGTTTGGCAAACTTCTCCAAAGTAGTGCCCTGTAGGTAAAATGAAGACTAATTTCAAAGAATCTGTAAATCTCCACTTCTGACCAAATAAATTTTTGACAGCCAGAGAAACACAAAAGTGGACCATCTGTGTTACTTGAGTCATCTTTCTCCTTCCAGAAATCAAAAGAAAGAGTAGCACAAAATGACAGTCAGCTTTTCAGAAGCACAAGGGTTTTTTTAAAAAGGAATTTCAAGTTTTTCATGGTTTCAGCTTTTTCAGAGTGTCTCTGAGAATGGTACTTCATGTTCTATTTCAGCACATGCATTGGAAGGAATCAGGTAGAGTGAGACATAATACCACACAAGGCAGATTTTGTAGAAGATATTAACACAACAAAAAAAAAAAACCCACATGTAAATTTCATTACAATTATTGAAGTATCTGGATTAAATTTCATTTCATAAGAATTTCATTATTCCAAACTGTACCTTACAATTATTTCATGACAGCTGCAGCCAATCTCAAACATATATATCTATAATCTCCCTTCTGTTACTGAATTTAAAAGATACATCTAGGAAATGACAGAGTAGATGTCATCCTGATGTTTCTGGTATAGCAGCTATTTTGCTGTACTGTGAGAAATGTATATGTATTTAAATTAACTTTCTTTACATTGGAAAGAATATAAAATAGCTTAGAATAACTTTGAAAATTTTTAATAGTCCATATTCCCTTCCTAATCTTATAATTTCAATGTTTTCTGACTACATTCTTTCTAAGACTATTTTCTAAGCATAAAATAAACCTTCACCTTCATGAGACAGGACATCAGTTTGTTAATCTTCAGATATTTCTCCTTGTGGTGTTGTTTTAACTTACTAAAACATATAGATGAGGGAATAACACAAAACTGGAATTTTTATCAGAGTCCTAGATATAGCTATTAATGAAAATTTTGAAAAAAAAAAAAACCCAGAGTGTATGTAGGTGTTTGATGTCTTTTGGAAAGATTATGCTGTAAGAAGCAAGAATGAAAAAATAAGGAAAAAGAAAAAAGGTTGTCATGACGTTTCTCAGCCTCTTGAATTTCCTTAATTTCCTTTCAAAGGAAAAACTGTGGGCCATGGGGTTCATGTATATTTTCCTTATCATTCTCATTTACCAAACAGCAATGTTATTTGAAATTGACACTTTTCCAATTTGTAGGAGTAATAACGTACTGGAGGGGGTGGATTCATTTTATAAGGCAAATGGCTATTTTAATTTAAACTGTGACACCATTCGGTACTTTTTGTCTTCTGAACACCTACCACTCTTAAAACACTCTTAAAACTCCAGCTACTTCCAGATGTGACCAAAATCCAGGTTACTTTGTGTTGTCAGTTGTGGCAGGAGTAATACAGACTAGAAAAGCCAAATTCTTTGCTGTCATAAGTCTGTTAGCTCACTGGAGTTATTCCAGCAAATAACTTGTCTAACAGCTATTTAAAGGAAAAATAATGAGGCATTACTACTATCAAATCCTTTAGCCTTGCAGCTATAACTTGAGTATGTATTATAATCCAGCAGATAAAATGGGATACACTGCTAGACAACATCAGACTCCAGAAAAGAAAGATAAAGCATTATTAATTAACATTATATTTTCTTTTTCTTTTCAAGGGTTGGCATGTAATATCCCAAATCCTCAACTGTGTTTTTAAAGGCTAGGTGATTTTTAAAAAACAGCTACATAAATTATCTTGCATATATTACGTGATTGTTACCTTAGAGCCATCACGATCTACCACCGATTACAGCCTACAGTTGTAATCCTCACTTTGCAAGATGGGAGATGACCTTCAATCTCTGCAGTCACAGCCACACCTTGGCAAGCATACAATATTTATCTTCTTCCTGGAGTGGAAGAATACAAGAGTTAATAACGGAAAGTTCTATACAGCAACGTCCCCAACATCTTACTTTTCAAGAAACCATGGAAAACAGTTAGATTTTTGAGTAATTTGATAGGATTCACCAAGTTTTTGCTGTGATGGTTACTTTCACTTGGAATACCTCTTGGTGCATAGTGCAAGATATCCGCTCTTCTGACCTAGAGGTATAAAAGTTACAGGAATAAAACAGATTTAATGAGTGGACTCCTGAAGCAATAGACATACCATCTGAGAAGAGTGAAAAAAATTGTTAGTGCTTAACGAGCTCTGAAAACATCTTGGTTTTCTTGCTTCAGTGTTTTCTTTTTCTTTTCATTTTTTATACGTAGAAGTATCTTGTAGTGGTTATCCATCTAATGAGTATTTCTAGGGGAACTGTACTATTTCTTCTTTGAGAAAGGTGAGATGGGGTGTAGCAGTGTAGAAAGGAAACAGATGGTTTTCACAATTGAACATGTTTCTTTCAAAAAGAATGTTTAAAATTCTATTTTGAAAATGGTTAATTGAAGTCATGAATTAGCTACACAGTCTGGCCATCAAGGAATACTGCTAGGAACACTAAGGGTTTGGAAGATTGATGAGAAAGTATATATTGTGGTCAAAAGCAATGGATGTTGCAGATCCAGGCAAAGGGTGCTTACTTTCATTTGGAAAACAGAAAGCCCCATCCACTGCTTAGTGCAGTCAATGGTGGTCTTCCAGCTGGTTCTAATGGGAACTGTACTGGGTCCCTATGTTTCAGTAAAATGACTGTATGTCGTGGTTTAACCCCAGCTGGCAAAAAAGCACCATACAACTGCTTGCTCCCTCCCCCCACAGTAGGATGGGGGAGAGAATAGGAAGAGTAAATGTGAGAAAACTCATGGGTTGAGATAAAGACAGTTTAATAGCTAAAGTAAAAGCCACACACATAACCAAAGCAAAATAAGGAATTCATTCACTACTTCCCATCGGCAGGCAGGTGTTCAGCCATCTCCAGGAAAGCAGGGCTTCATCACAGTTACTTGATAAGACAAAATGCCATCACTCCAAATGTCTTCTTCTTCTCCCAGATTTATATGCTGAGCATGACATCATATGGTATAGAATGTGCATTTGGTCACTTGGGGTCGTCTGTCCTCTCCCAGCTACTTGTGTACCCACAGCTTATTTGCTAATGTGATGGTGTGAGAAGCAGGCTTTGACTCTGTGTCAGCACTACTCAGCAGGATCTCAAACATCCCTGTGTTACCAACACTTTTCCAGCACAAATCCGAAACATAGTCCTGTACTAGGTGTTATGAAGAAAATTTACTCTACCTCACCCAAATCAGTGAAGAAAAACTATTATTAAGACAATCTTTCCAAAAGCAATTTTGAGTGTTTTCCCTGCTAAAACCATAATGAAACTAAGAAATAAGAATAAAGGAAAGCATAGTTCAAATTCTAAAGCAGCTCCTAGATTTATTTTCTGTAGAAAATAGTACAAGAAAAGATGCCTAATGCATCTGTATTTTGAAATTAAGAACTATACAAATTTTTCAGGTTTCCTATCAATTTGACACAAAATATAAAGACTTAGGAAGTGTTTTATGTTCTTGTAATGCAAAAAAAAAAAAAAAATTATTCATACCATATGGAAGGCAAAATACTGTTTGAGATATTCTTTCTAAGAAAATAATTATAGCAATAAGTCAGAAATTTCCCATTATCCTTTTAAAGTGTCTTCACATTACAGCTTATAATAAAGGGTGATCTCAGGTTCAATTCCTCTTTTGATTCAGAACATAAGTTTGTTTAAATTTACTATCTAAAAAAAAAAAAAGTTTCAACAAATAAATATAATTAAAAAATATGAGGGATTGAAAATTGAGTGTCAAACAAGGTATAAAATGTGAAAGGGCCCAATCTCAGCTTCAACCGCTAAGGAAGTTGCATAGTATGTAAAAAAAAAAAAAAAAATCAAAACCCCAAATCACGATTTCCTTCTAATTCCTTTTAAAATACATTAGAGAGATATATTCAAAGCCTATTTTTTATTATTTTTGCTGTTTCTAGCAAGAGACTTAAGGGACTATGCTGGTTGTCTGTTCTGCATCTAGCTAGGTAATTCTTCTGACACAATTACCCCATGTGAATATAATTGTACTTTCATACACACAAAAAACTTTAAAATTAAATTTTGGCAGGTTATGACTACATTTATAAACTCAGTATTTACAGCAACTGTGCTATGAGAGAGCAAAGAAAATTCATTTAAGGGCTGTTGCAATATTATCTTTTTATGTTGCTTTATGGAATACATTGTTCTTAATCCTGCAGAATTTGAATATTACCTCCATCCATACCAACACACTGCTGGACACCATCTTCTTAGATGATAAGAGTAATGGAGATATCTAGCTCCCTGTGTGGACTATCTTCTCCAAACTCTTCATTAATCCATATCTGATCTTGAAAATCATTTTGCAAGTCACCTGTTTCACAGATTCACAGAGTGTTAGGAGTTGGAAGGGACCTCTAGAGATCATCTAGTCCAACCCCCCTGCTCTAGTCCAACCCCCTTGCCAGAGCAGGATCACCGAGAGCAGATCACACAGGAACAAGTTCAGGCGGCTTTTGAAAGTCTCCGGGGAAGGAGACTCCCCCAGCTCTCTGGGCAGCCTGTCCCAGAGCTCTGTCACCCTCACAGGGAAGAAGTGTTTCCTCATGTTCAGGCTGAACCTTCTGTTTACCAGTTTATAGCCATTGCCTCTAGTCCTGTCACTGGACACCACTGAGAAAAGCCTGGCCCCACCCTCCTGACACCCACCCTTTAGATATTGATAAGCATTGACGGGATCCCCCCTCAGCCTCCTCTTCTCCAAGCTAAACAGACCCTGCTCTCTCAACCTTTCCTCATATGGACGTTGCTCCAGGCCCTTCATCACCTTTGTGGCCCTGCGCTGGACCCTCTCCAATAGCTCCTTGTCCTTCTTGAACTGAGGAGCCCAGAACTGGACACAGTACTGCAGGTGAGGCCTCACCAGCACAGTGTAAAGAGGGACGATAACTTCCCTCAACCTGCTGGCCACGCTCTTCTTAATGCATCCCAGGATGTCATTGGTCTTCTTGGCCGTGAGGGCACACTGTTGGCTCATGGTCATCCTGTTGTCCAGTAGGACTCCAAGGCCCTTTTACCCAGAGCTGCCCTCCTGTACTGATGCATGTGGTTGTTCTTCCCCAGATGCAGCACTTTACGCTTGCCATTGTTGAATTTCATTAGATTTCTCCCTGCCCAGCTCTACAGCCTGTCTAAGTCACGTTGGGTGGCAGCACAGCCTTCTAGCATGGCAGCCACTCCTCCCAGTTTGGTATCATCAGCAAACTTACTGTGAGTACATTCCATCCCTTCGTCCACGTCACTGATGAATATATTGAATAGTGCTGGACCCAACACTGACCCCTGGGGGACACCACTGGCCACAGTCTCCAACTAGACTGCCCCACTGACCACAACACTCTGAGCTCTTTCCTCCAGCCAGGTCCCAATCCACCTCACCACTCAATGGTCCAGTCCATACTTCCTAAACTTGTCTATGAGGATGCCATGGGAGACCATGTCAAAAGCTTTGCTGAAGTCAAGGTAGATCACACCCACTGCCTTCCCCTTGTCCATCCACCTAGCGATGCCACCATAAAAAGCTATCAGATTGGTCAAGCATGACTTCCCCTTGTTGAATCCATGCTGACTACTCGTGATTAGCTTCCTTTCCTCAACATGCTTTGAGATGGCACCAAGAACAAGTTGTTCCATCATCTTTCCAGGGATGGAAGTGAGGCTGACCAATCTATAGTTGCCTGGATCCTCCTTCTTGCCTTCTTTGAAGACTGGAGTAACATGGGCTTTCCTCAAGTCCTCAGGCACCTCTCCTGTTCCCCAGGACTTTTCAAAGATTGTGGAGAGTGGCCTAGCAATGACTTCCACCAGCTCCCTCAGCACTCATGGGTGCATCCCATCAGGGCCCATGGATTGGTGGATGTTCAGTTTGCTTAATTGATCTCTAACCCAATCCTCTTCAACTGAAGCAAAACCTTCCTTTCTCATGACTTCCTCTATGGTTTTCCAACTTGGGAACTCCTGAGGATTGGTCTTAGCAGTAAAGACTGAGGCAATGGTGGCATTCAGTATCTCTGTCTTCCCCATATCCTCGGTCACCAGGGCACCAGCTTCATTCACCAGTGGGCCAACATTTCCTCTGATCTTCTTTTTTCCTCCAATGTAACTGAAAAAGCCTTTCTTGTTGTCCTTGACCTCTCTTGCCAGGTTCAGTCCTAAGGAGGCCTTAGCTTTCCTTATTGCATCCCTACATCCTCTGACAACATTGCTGTATTCCTCCCAAGTGGTAAGCCCCTTCTTCCATGTTCTATATATTTCCTTTTTCCACTTAAGTCTATTCATTAACTCCTTGCTCATCTATGAAGGTCTCCTAGCTCTCTTACTTGATTTCTTACTCTTTGGAATGCTCCAGTCTTCAGCTTGAAGGAAATGGTGCTTGAATATTAATCAACTCTCTTGGGCTCCCCTACCATCCAGAGACCTATCCCATAGGACTTCTCCAAGCAGGTCCTTGAAGAGGCCAAAGTTAGCCCTTCTGAAGTCTACAGTAGTGACCCTGCTTGTGGCTCTGTGCATGCTGCATAGGATCCTGAACTCCATTATCTCGTGGTCACTACATCCAAGGTTGCCCCCTACCTTCACATCCTCAACAAGTCCCTCCTTGTTCACCAGTACAAGGTCCAGCACTACCCCTCTCCTTGTCGGCTCCTCCACCATCTGCGTCCAGAAGTTACTGTCAATGCACTGGAGGAACCTTCTGGACTGCGCATGCCTGGCTGTGTAGCTTTTCCAGCAAATGTCAGGGTAATTGAAGTCCTCCATGACAACCAGAGCCTGTGATTGTGAGGCTACTTCCAGCTGCCTGTAGAAAGCCTCATCAGCTTCCTCATCCTGATCAGGTGGCCTGTAGTAAACACCCACAACAGTGTCTCCCATATCAGTCTGCCCCTTGATCCTTATCCACAAGCGTTCAACTTGCTCTTCATCCACCCCCAGGGAAAGCTCGATACAGTTGCTCTCTCACATAAAGACAGAGCAGAGTTATTCATTAACTCCCTGATCATCCATACAGGTCTCCTAGCTTTCTTACTTGATTTCTTACAGCTACCTACTCTTGTAAATCAGGACTTCTTTTTTTTTTTTTTTTTTTTCTGTTGTTGTGTCATGAATACTCTTTCTTTCTCTTGCTGACAGCCTGAGTCCTTGACTGCTGACACAAGCAAAGACACTCTTCTCATATCTGGTTCTCCATGTCTTCTCTTGTGAGTTCCTCTTGGGCCTTTAGCTTTTCTTGTTTCTTAAGACACAGCAGTTATTGCTTGGCCATTTTATTTTGCTTATGAAAAATATTTTTCTCTTCATACCACAGTTCCCAAATTGAAGTTAAAGGAAATTGGTGCCACTTACTTCTCTTCATATCTCTCTGTATGAGTAGAAAAATACCAGGACTTAATGTTTTTGTGATACAAAGACATGGCAAATATTCAATACTGTAAGCACAGTGACAGCTGGAAGTACATGACTTTCCAAAAACCAGCAAAATTAATAAATTGTAAATAGAGTTCCCCAAGTTATTTAATTACATTTTCTCTTTATTGTTCATATATCTAGGGTTAAAGATATTATATTTCAGTCTTGGAGGAGCAATATGTTTAATGCTTTTCATATGTGAACTACTTGTCAAATTACAAGTTAAATGAGACAGGAAAAATACTCATCTTCACCAATACTGCTTTTTTCTTGGTCAGGATTACAGTTACTAAAGATTTGGAGCTACAGTAGTCCAGCATATTATGAGCTCACCTTATTTAATCCAGTAGCATTCACAGGGTTATTAACAGCAATTTTCACTTAGGAATGTTTCTTGATATCGTAAATGATGATGTGACATCCTCATCTTGGAGTGAACTTCTTCCACCCATTTGGTTGTTACGTATGTCCTTTGTAGATTTAATTATCTGTCTGCATGGGATGCCAAGATCAGTGACTAACATTTCAGAAGTGTGCACTCAGTTTCACATAGTAAGGGCCAGGTAACACTCTATACATAAATGTCCTTAGAAAGAAGTTATTGTGATTTGGATCAGCATTCTAGGTAAATAAAAAAGGAAAAAATGCTTCTCAAGAACTGAGCTGTGTAGGAGTAGTCTTAGAGAAAGAAGTGGTAATGCAAGTTTTTTGTCACATTGTTTTAAAGACCATCCAAGCTCCACTTCATGTTCAAGTCTTTCTTTTGGTACCAATTGGCAGATCTTCAAATTGCAAAGTGTATGCTCGTTATCTTAAGTGGAGTAGTGCTGCGACCCCTCATTCCTTCAAGTTTGCAATGAACAGGTACATAATAAACATATATAACAATTGTTTTTATGAGATGTCTGGATGTTTGAGCTGTGCTGGTAAAGCACAACACGGATTGTTTTTAGCAGTAAGAACCATAAATAGATACCTGTGTCTTTAAAAGTTCTCATGACCTTATCAAGTCTCTTGCAACATTTCATGTGTTTGTTCTTAAATCTTTTGTTCCTCAGTGCAGCAACCTGACAAAAGAACCTCCTTATCTTTTTGACTGAAAGATCCTATTGTTCATGACACTGGGGGGAAGACTAAAAAAATTACCAGGTACATGGTGAAGGATTCAAATTAGTCTATGTTGAAAACTGTTCACAGAAGTTGTTGGCCAAAAGGGAGGTTTTACTTTTCTTCTCTATGGACATGATTTTATTAAAAATTTCTGATATATGTTGACAAACAAGAAACCATTTATTTTATTTATTTTATTTTATTTTATTTTAACACTTCATATTTAGAATTCAGAAAACAAATGGAAATTTAATGGAAACATATGCCATTGTATAGTCAGTATACAACATTGTGTAATGATAAAGGGTAATATTCTTTTTAAGGAGGAAAAAAAAGTAAAAAAAACCCAACAAATAAAACCCCAAACACCCTCATCTTCCCTCTCCCCCCAAACCCCCAAAATCTAAACACTCTAATCAAACCTACTCCCAGGCTTTAAAGTGTTCCTTAAAGGTCAGCCATTTACAGTTCGATCACTGTTGATCAACTGCCTGAGATAGTATCAGAGAGTATCAGTGACAATGGTCTTTGAGAACTTATGGAAGGTGGATAAAGTTCATTAAAACCAAAACAAATGTATCTATGCTTAAAATTAATGGGGATAAAATGAGCCATAGAATTATAACTTTGCTCTTTATGAATTATGAGAAAATAAAAAATTTGTTTATGATAAACCTGCATCATAATTTCATGAGTAATAGACAGTATGGATTTAAAAAAAATAAATCATGCTAAACCACCTGCTAGTCTTCAATGAGGCTGTAACAGGCTTTCTGGAAAGAAGGGATGCCCCGACTGCAGTGAGAGTTTTGATGATATCTGTGACTTTCTGGAAGAGAATTATGAGCATTTAGGAAGAAGGTGACCACTGTGGAACTCTGAGAAGCTACGTAAGTTCTTTATCTCTCTCAAAGTATGCATGAATCTTATGACTTCCTAGTGGGTCTCCTACCTCCAGGTCTATCATAGTCCTCTTCAGCTCTCTCTTTTATCTATACTGAAAGTATGAAACAGACAATTCTTCCCCACACCGTTTGATCTGAAATTCTTACCCACAGAATGGGAAGCTAACCATATCCTCACCTCACTTATCTCTTACCTTTCCCTCTCCCTCATCTTCCAAGGTGTAGGTATGTCTGAAGTCTTTGAGTATGGTTGTCTAGGTGAGGGAAACAGTCTGAGTAAAATCTGGATTTTGAAAGGTTTAAAATATTTTAAAGTTGTTCCACCAAAAAGAAAGACTATTTCTAGTCTGAATTAATTCTTTCATCCAGTTGATGATTGGTTTTATCCTCAGTGTTTATGGCAGCATGACTGTTGGACTGGGTAAATAGAAAAGAGCTAAGAGGGCACGATCGATTCTTAGCATCATCAAAAGTCTTTATGGAACTGTACTGTCAGGTTTTAAGAAGGAGATGAGTTAAAAGTTGAAGGAGATCAGAGAAGGGGAGGTTCATTCCATTAATGATTTTTGATAGGAGTTTGTTTGGATTTTTTTAAAAAGTAAGCAGTTTGCTTTTTCAGTTTGACTCTGCAAGTTTGTAAAGAGCCAGATATATTCAGGGGTGCCACTAAACTAGAATTGGTTACCTTTGTTCATAAGCATTTTCAGAATCTAAAAGCTTATTCTGTCTATTAGTTCCTAGTGGCAGGTAGTATCAGGAAGGAAGAAGAAAAGGAAAAAGCTGAAACGAGTACAATGAATGTGGTGTCATGGTTTAACCCAGCTAGCAACGAAGTACAATGCAGTCACTCTCCCAGATCCCTCCTCCTCCAGTGGAGGAGTAGAATTGAAGGAAAAGACAAGGAAGCCCATGAGTTGAGATAAGAACTATTTAATAATTGAATATAAATGAAGAAAATAGTGATAATAATAATATTAACAATGCCAACAATACTAACAATACTATGAATATTATTAATAAAATTAATTGAAAATAAAACCATTTATACAATTGCTCACCACCCACTGACCAATGCCCAGCCAAGTCCTGAGCAGTGAGAGTCAGAGCCAGACAGTCCAAGAGCCAAAGTACAAGAGTGATCACAGCAGAATCCAAGAGAGCCCCACGCACGACAGTATGAACCATCAAAACCGACCAATCCACCAACTAACTATCTAACTAACTCACACTGAAAACCTATGGCCCCCTGGCCCACCCCTGGCTTATATACTGAGCATGACGTTCAGTGGAATGAAATACTCCTTTGGTCAGTTTGAGTTAGCTGTCTGACTGTGTGTTTCCTCCCACTACTTGTAATTGCAAAGTTGGGAACACAGGTGCAGTATCAGAACCTGAAAAAGCCCTGGAATTGGTACAAATTCTAGCAACAGCTAAAACACACCAGTGTTGTCAGAATTCTTCTCACAGCAAATCTGAAACATAGCCTTGTACTAGCTACTGTGAAGAAAATTATCTCTGTCCTGACTAAAACCAGCATATGTGGTTTGTACTAAATCAAAATAATTTATCTCCCTTGTATTTACAAAAGTTTTTCTTTCCTTACACACTTGAATGTCACAAACTATTGTAAATTCTGATGGTCATCTTTTCATAGAATTATAGAATGGTTTAAGTTGGAAGGGCCCTTTAAAGATCCTCTAGTCCAACCCACCTGCAGTGAGCAGGAACACCTTCAATTGGATCAGGTTGCTCAGAGCTCTGTCCAGTCTGACCTTGAATGCTTCCAAGGATGGGGCTTTTGCCACTTCTGTGGGCAACCTGTTCCAGTGTTTCACCACCTTCATCGTAAAAAGCTTCTTCTTAATATCTAGTCTAAATCTCCCCTCTTTTGTCTTAAAAACAGTACCCCTTGTCCTGTCACTACAGGCCCTATTCAAAAGTTTTCCCCCATCATTTTGTAGGCCCCCTTTAGGTACTGAAAGACCACAATAAGGTCTGCCTGGAGTCTTCTCCTCTCCAGGGTGAACAACCCCAACTCTCTCAGTCTCTCTTTATAGGACAGGAGTTCCAGCCCTCTGATTATTTTGCACAACTGTTGAGAACAAGTCCACTAGTGCATATCAATAGAGGAACTTTCAGTCAGAGAAATGTCAAAGCAGGTGTTGAATTAGTGGGAGACAAATACATACTTATTGTAATTTCTTCTTCTGTAATGATAATTTCGAGCTACTAAGTGTTAATGAGAATAAGATTCAGCCTTGAGGAAAGAATTTTATTTTTATAACTTCATAAAATTTTTCTTCTATGTTAACATTGAGTACGTGGTTTCCCTAGATGATAAGAAACTGGTGGAGACTTCTGCTTTTACAGAAGAAATACAGTTTTATGCTGAACATCCTGTATGCCAAAATGTAAATGCAATGTGCTATGTCTCACTCATTTTTAACTCCTCTTACTTTCCCCCATAGACCAAAATTGTGCAGACACTTTGCCTGAGTGCACAAGAAATGAACGAAAAATTAAAACAAAATAAATAAAACTTAATAAAAAATTCCAGATATCCTGATTCTACTGCCTGTGACTAATTCCAATTTTTTCTTTAAAAAGACTTTTAAAATATGAGCATCAAGGACTGTGCAATAAAAAAAAAATGCAAAGATACATAATTTCAGAGCTAAATACATAGTTCTGAAGAACCAGCAGTGAGAAAAAAATGAAAAAAACTGTTAAGTGCTCTAGAATATACAGTCAGAAACTTTTAGTGGTAATCAGATATTTAACAAGTCTTCACCTAGACTGTTACAGCTTTTGGAAGAAAATGCTCCAGTCAATGGCCTTTTAAAGTTTATATCTGGTGCTTGAGTTATGGAAAAAGAATCTAACAACCCTTTTCTCTCTTCTAACCACTCAGTTGTGCCAGAATTGAATGTACTAGCCAGAAAGTGAAGTGTTGGTGTTATAATTTTTGCTTTGAGATGTTCTCACAGGAAGAGAGAAGCAGACTTTGGAGCTGAGTTTGCCAGAATCAGACTTTGGAGAGAAAAAAAAGTGGAGTGTGATATCTGAGGATCATTATATTCCTTGTAGGCACTGTTAGTGTCTTAGCACCATTCACTAGTGTGAGTGATTCTATGTCTTATTTTGTTTAATACAGCATATGTGTTGCAAATAGTGCAGCTTACCTATTGCTAATGGTAGCAGCAGTAGCATCCAGGTATGATAGCTATTCTGTTATATAAACTTGGGTGGGTTTAATCACATTCTGAAATTCATGTTCTTGTGACTGTAAAAACAGCTTTTTTTTTTCAACAGTTACACGAGGTGTAACAGTACTGAGCAGATTTTTTGTGAATGTAAAACCAGCAGGTAAACCCTAGGCTATGGAGATGCCGTGTTTTAAATGTTCATAAACAGATCAAGCTCTGCCATAGAGTAAATAAGGACTTTGATTGTATTTAAAAGTTATTTGTGAATTTAATCTTTTTGGTGTTTGGGGATGTTCTACCAGTTTTACATCCAAATGTATGATAGTCCCCTGTTATGTAGAATCACAGAACCTTTTAAGTTGGAAAAGACCATTAAGGTTATCAAGTCCAACCGTGAGCCTAACACTGCTAAAGCCACCACTAAGCATATCCCCAGACACATCATCCACATAACTCTTAAATACCTCCAGGGATGGTGACTCAACCACCTGCCTGGAGAGCTTGTTAAATTTTTTGGTGAAAAAATTTTTCATAATAACTAATCTAAACCTTCCCTGGTGCAACTTGAGGCCATTTCCTCTTGTCCTGTCACTTGTCACTTGGAACAAGAGACCAACACCCGCCTCTCTGCAACCTCCTTTCAGGTAGTTGTAGAGAGCAACAAGGTTTCTCCTGAGCATCCTCTTCTCCAGGCTAAACAGTCCCAATTCCCCAAGCTGCTTCTCACAGGACTTGTGCTCTACACCCTTCACCAGCTTTGTTGTCCTTCCCTGGACACTCTCCAGCTCCTCAATGTCTTTCTTGTAGTGAGGGGCCCAAAACTGACCACAATATTCGAGGTGCGGCCTCACCAGCATCCAGTACAGAGGGACAATCACTGCCCTAGTCCTGCTGGCCACACTGTTCCTTATACAGGCCAGGATGCTGTTGGCCTTCTTCATCACCTGGGCACACTGCTGACTCATATTCAGCAGGCCGTCAATCAACACCCCCAGGTCCACTGAACAGCTTTCCAACCACTCATCCCGAAGCCTGTAGGATTACAGGGGATTGTTGTGACCCAAGTGTAGGACCCAGCACCTGGCCTTGTTGAACCTCATACAGTTGGCCTCAGCCCATCAATCCAACCTGTCGAGATTCCTCTGAAGAACCTTCCTCCCCTCAGGGAAAATCAAGACTCCTTGATTTTCAACTCGGTGTGGTCTGCATACATACTGAGGGTACACTCAATCCCTTTGTCCAGCTCATTGATACATTAAAGAGAACTTGCCCCAATACTAAGGCCTGGGGAACAGCACTTGTGACCATAACTTACTTCAGTGTCATCTCTTTAAGCTCAAATATTTTATTTATTTGTACATTAGTTTCCTCTTGTATCTCCCTGTCATGTAATTCTAAGTTGAAATTAAATACCTTCTCAACCTGTTGCTTGCTAAAGAAACCCAAATCTTCTGGTGTTCACCTTGATTATCTGATAATCCCTTGCTTGTGTTTGCAGCTTTGTATCATTCTTAGACATAATATACTATTATACAGAAAGTACTACCAAGCCTTTATGTGATTAACACTTCCCATGCTCAAAGGAAATATTTTGCTGAAGCATCAATTAATAGAACTCCATGATTCCTAGACAAAGTTTGGATTGATTTTATTTGGTAGCTGCAGCGCTTGTATAGCTCTGCTTTCCTTATTTACAGCTTAAATCATAGAGTAGGTACCTCAGAGCAAAATAAGCTTCTGTCAGTTTTTGTGTCTGCTGTTTACAAAGGAATCATAGCCTAATTACAACTGTATTGGTCCACAAGCCTCAGTTCTGTATTATTCAGCATGAGGCAATAACACAGAGGCTTTGATGTAGAGCTCTTAACATGAGACAATGCAAATGACATTTACTAGCAATTTTTTTCCCCATTAATGAACAGTACTTCAGGGAGTGTAAAGGCAAGAGGCATATAATTTCTGAACTATTTAAATTGCTAATTAGATCTGTACAGGAGGTGTATTCCTAATGCAGACAATTACAACTGCTCCTAAGTGTTTGCCTTACAGTTGCTAATTACTGCAGAAGCCAATTAATTGCTGTTGACTTTTTGTATTCTTTTGCATATCGCCAGTTAATATTTACATTTATAATGAAGACAAAATTGGCAAACACTGTGTCATTTTGTAATGAACAATTCCAGTGTCTAAACAATGAACACATTATCTCATTTGTGCCTGAAGAGTACAGCTGATTAGCATATGTTCTGTGCACGCTAGAACAATATTGCTCTTTCTTCTGAAGAGTGAAAACGTCATTTAGGTGCAGCAAGTACAGGTGCAGTGCCTCTAAGGTGCTTAGAAGTCCTTGTCTTCATAAACTATTTAACAGCAAAGCCAAACACATACACCCATGTACACCTGAGTAAATGGCTGTAAAAGTCTAGCCCTAGGTTCAATATAGGCGTCAAGGGACTGCAGGCTGTTGTCTTCCAAGCAGGCATACCCACTGCATAGTGCTTGCACGGCAATGTTTCAGTAGCAGGGGGCTGCAGAGGTAGCTTCTGTGAGAAGCTGCTAGAAGCTTCCCCTATTTCTGATAGACCAATGCCAACCAGTTCCAAGATGAAACCTTAATCTGGTCCAGGCCAAGCCAATCAACAACAGTCATAAAACCTCCATGGTAACACATGTAAGGGGAAAAAAAAAGGAAAGGGGGAGATTTTTGAAGATAGACAGAGCAAACTATGAGAGAGCTCTGCAGTCACCAAGGTCAGTGGAGAAGGAGAGGGATGACATGCTACAGGTGCTGGAATAGCCCCTGAAGAAGACAGGCTGTACCTGAGGCAGGCTGTACCCCTGCAGCCATGGCGGGTCACAGTGAAACAAAGATCCATCTGCCACTCGTGGAGGACCCCACACCACATCAGGTGGATACCCAAAAGATGCTGTGACTCTATGGGAAGCCCATGATTGAGAAGGGTCCTGGCAGGAGCTGGAGCCCTGTGGGGCACCCATGATGGACCAGTCTGTTCCTGAAGGACTGCACCCCATGGAAAAGGCCCACACTGGAGCATTGGGAAGACCTCGTGTTGGAGAAGTTCAGAAGTTCATGCAGGATTGTCTCCTGTGGGAGGGACCCCATACTGGAACAGGGGAAGAGCATAAGTCTTCCTTCTGAGGAGGAAGGATCGTATGATGAACTGATCATAACCACCATTCCCCACCCCCCTGTGCTTCTCAGGGGAGGAGGGTTAAAGAAAACGGGGCTGGAGTTAAGCCAGGGAATCAGGGAGAGAGGGAGGGGGGAAGTGGTTTAAGATTTGCTTTTATTTGTCATTATCCTACTCTGATTTGATATGTAATAAATTAAACTAATTTCCCCAAGTCAAGTCTGCTTTGCCTGTGATGATAACAAGTATATTATTCCGTGCTCTCCCTGTCTCAGCCCATGAGCCTTTCCTTATATTTTCTCTCCCCTCCCCAGCCTGTGGAAGGGAGTTACAGAGCAGATTGGTGGGCACCTGGCATCTGGCCAGGCTCAACCCAACACATCCACCTGAGAACAAAAGACATTTTTACAAATCCCCTTTTAGAAAGCAGTAGAGTGAAATAGTCCCCAGTGGCAGGTCGCAAAACCAAATACACAGTGAAAACTTACCCCACCTACTGTAGTTTTAGAGACTGTTTTACAGATGGGATCAGTGAGTCCAGGTGTCACATGGGTTTCTTTCTTATTTACTGCCTCAAGCTCTATAGAAGATATTACCTGCTGCAATGGAAAATAAATTTTGTCTCAATGTCCCCTTTTTATGCCTGTCTTACGGAATTTGATATAAATTATATGCCTGCGTTAGGGTTCCCTAAGAAAAGTATGAAAACATAATCTACTTGTAGAAGAGTATTAAATTCCCTAGTACACATATAGAAGCTAATTGTGACTGAATTTTAATCATATAGGGCTTACAATCAGCCCTGGAATCTGCCTGTTAAGTGACAAAAAATACACCACTTACAATGGTCGTCCCCTCAGCAGAAATTTGTAGACTTGTCTTTAGATTACTTCACTGGTTATCATATTCAAATGAATAGAGGCAGAGCCAGGTATCCACAAATTGTAGGTCCATACTTTCCTAACCACATGAAAATAAGAGAACTATAGGAGTAGTGAATAAGAGCCTGGTGCCACTTCTCCTCCCCAGTTTGCTGATAAGCAGTGTTTATTAGCAGGAATAGTACAGATACTATAAGGGGAAGTGATTAAGGCTCTTGCCTTGTCTTCTGTGTGCTCTGGATCAGACCACTAGAGAACAAATAAATCTTATGAATGCAGTTTCCTGGGTAGCAAGAAAACTATTTCTTCCCCTGCTATGTACCAACATCAGTGCAGCAGGCAGAGAATGAAGAACAGCTGTGGAAACATTATCTCCATCCACAGTATTAAAATATTCCTTTATGGGATTAGCATATGGAGAGGATGACTGTCGTAGGTGAAAAGTATTAGCTGATGAAGTCTGTATCAGTATAATTAGAGGATTCCATGAGTCTCTTGGCATAATTCATTAGCTAGTGTTTTTTCTGTAAATCCCAGTCTGAATTTGTATTTTTCTTCTATCCAAAATGGACTCCACTAATGACTCTGCCCTTTATGTTGAGAGCATATGGAAATCTGCTGCAATTTATTTTTACCAAATCAAATAAACTGAAATTAATCATGGTAAATTTGACAGTTATAATTCTACAATGGTCTGTGAAATACTCTTTGAGCAGCAATTACATCAAAGATAATGATAATACATTATTTTAAATGTCTATCATCATTATTATTAATTTGGTATCTATTGTCAAGGCACTAATGATAATGAGCTCTTTGGAGATTTAGGTGGATATTACATTATTTCCCTAGGTGTTCCCAGTGTAATGCAGAATTCAGTTACCATTAGTAATAGACCTTTGAAAGAATATAGAAATAGCAAAAATTTTTTGTTTATCTGTTTTCTTTGAATGAATTACAAATAAGGAATATTCAGTGATTTTTATTTTAGATGAATAAAATAATAGGGAGCAACCTGTAAGATTCCATGAGGCTGCTTTCTTCAAGAGACAGTGCCTGCTATGAAATCCAAATGGCTGATGTTTCTGCTTACAAAGATCATAGAATCATACCCTGAAAACCAAGATAAGGAAATTTAACATGAGGGGGTTTTTTATTAATGTGTAATATTTTACTTCTAAGAGGACAGTTTGTGACATTCATTTGGACAGCAACAACTAAATTCACTATGATTACTACAGCTAAAGAGATGCAAGGAAATAAAAATAATAGAGTGCTTTGATTTTTGTTTTTTCCCAAGAGAAAGTCATCTGTAAAGGAAAAGCTTCTCATGTCTTGAATTATGTAGCTTTTCCCATGTTAACATTTGTTTTTTGTTTTGCTTTGGTTTTTTGTTGTTTGTTTTTTTTTTTTTTTAAGAATGGTTATGGAATATTTAAGCATGAGAGGCACTCAGTTCCTGCTTTTCATTGAGCTTACATGTTTGCCAAGTGGAAACACTGTTTTCATCTCTTCCTATTTGGTGAGCTTTCCAACATTGCTTTGATTGCTTTCCTTGCGTTATTGATGCTCTTTTTTTTTTTTTTTTTTTTTTTTTTTTTTTTTTTAAATTAGAATGAATCCATGTAAGAGCTTATTCATACAGGCTGGGAACTACAGCTTTAAACTGCTCTTCACAAATATGTGAGGTTTTATTCTAGGCAGCTGCAATTATTTTTAAAAATTTGGAGTTTAGCTGAGTATTCTTGGTGTGACAATGTAGGTATAAGAAACTCATGAGGGTCTGAGGTGTCTAAATCAGGATGTACCAAATAAAATAGTGCTTATAGTGATTCTGGTTGTGCCCTCGAAATCACTGCTGGAATGCTTGCAGGAAATTCAGAGCCCATTGAATGTATCTACATTTGGAGGAAGATGCTGAACATTTGGAGAGGTTCCAGAGACAAATAATTAGAACTCTAAGATGCTCCTTACTATACAAGACAGGAGTTCAATCTATTTAGTTTAACAAATAGGAGGTTAAGGAATGATTTGTTCATTGTGTCTGAGTATATAAGATCTGACAGTTCCACTGTTGCAAAGAATGATAATTTATGGCTTAGGACACAGTGCCTGGGCTCAACAGAGCTGAATCTTAGTTTTGCCATGAACAACTCCTCAAGCCTCAGGCAAATTCATTAAGCTGTGCATTATCCAGCTTTTGCATCACTTAGTGAAATTTAGTGCACTAAGGAGTAATACTGGTCTAAAGGAAAGAAGCTTCAAATGTTCTCTTGACTCTCTTAGGCTCTCTAATGAATCCTGGAAATCAAGTTGAATATCTTCAGTGATTTCAGTGTTTATCTCAGCCCTGGTATTCCTGTGGTAATAATGAAGGGTCTGCTTACCCTCATACGCCACACTTTCTCTCTCTTCTACTAAGCACTTACAAAACAATTAGTAATACTCTTCTCCATAACACTTGGACATTCATGAAGTAATGTCAGTATGGAGGAGATTAATACTTTGTGGACATTACAAAGAGTCTGCAAGGATCCCTTCATATGTATGTTCTCCAACAGATTTTTTTTTAGCACAAATAAAAAGTCTTTGAATAAAATAAAATTCCTGTGATTGTACACACTGATGGAATTAAACCAAGAAATCCATACTAAGTCATAATAATTTCTCTCTAATCAATGCTTTCTAATTATAATTTTTCAAAGTTTAAGAAAGAAAACAATATTTTTCTGACACTAAAAACCCTATGATAATTGATCCTCGTTTACTATCTTTATTATATCCCAACCTGTGTTTTTCATTCTTTAAATTAATGGTGTTTTGGAAAGATTAATCCTTCCACTGCCTTCTTTTTTGTCCAGCACAATGAGCTGTGACTCTGACAACACCAAATTAGTCTTTACTAAAATTAAAAATAACTGTGATTACTATTGCTTAGTGCATCAAATTAATTAATTGTTGTGCCAGATGCTTATTTTTAACAAGTACTCACCTGCACAATTGCTCCATTTTTAGGTTATAAAATATCAGAGCTTTGTTTATTGGGTTAGACTTTCTCATCTAACTCATCTTTGTATACTTAATTACATGCATTTAAAATGCCAAAACTGTCAGAAGTATTAAGTCTGGAATCACATTAGCTTATGCCTTTTGCAGAGTTGTGTGGAAAAGTGGATTTCTTCCTCCAAGAAGACTACACGTGCATCTTTCCTGTGTCAGCTCATTGATGCAAACAGACTGTGACAAATCAACTTCCCCTGTAATTACAAAAACTGAATGTGCAAATGTTTTTTTGTGTGTGTTTTGTTTCTTTGTTTGTTCTTCCTCCATCCCCAGCTATGAAAAAAAGCAGGAACTCTTCACTTATGAATTCTGTTCAGTTCTTGGACTGCCCTGAACTGCATACAGATCTGGAAGTAGGCCACAGTTCTGGTCTTAATAACAAGGATTTTGCCTTCAAAAGAGACTCAAACAAATCAGAAAAGCCATGCCAAAACAGAACTACAGACCCGTTTGGTTAAGACAATTCAGCTCTATGTATGAGAAACCAGGAATAGCGTTCAGGAAGAAGCTGCTGAATAGTGCAGAGGAAGGATTGTACTGATGACCTGCAGAATTTACACTAGAATGTCAGTGCCAACATTTTATCATCCCCTTCTTTGACCTTTGTCTTCTCTGATACTCTCTGTAGAAAACAAATGTCCTAAAGTGGGAATAAGCAAGGGTTGATAGGGTAATATTCAGCAATCTAGGTAACAGCTAGAGCACTGAGTTGGCTCCTACCTTAAATTATGTTCCCTATGGCTTGCTAGTTTAGAGTTATGGAGGTGTGAGAAAGTTTCACATTTTTCTAAGTTCTTTTGGCTTCCTCCCCAGTCTAGTAAGCCCCCTGACATTTCATCTGTGATTGATTCTCACATGAAACATTGTTTTGTTTGGTGTTGCTAGTGATGGATGAAAGTGGCATGGGAAAAAAAAAAAAAAAAAAAAATTAAAGAAAAAACGCACAGACCCAAAAACCTTACACTCTTTCAAGTAGACTGAATAGGAATGGATTAGAAGTGACCAGCTGGCTGCAATTTAATTGGCAGGGTTTGATCAATGTAAGCAAACTTGCCAAGATTTAGTCTTCTGTTAGGTCATCTGTTTCCTCCTAACTAAACATATCTTGGATATTTATAGACATAAATGAATTATTATTCCTTACCATCTCCAAAACTTGTCATTTCTGGTGTTTAAATGTCAGTCATGAGTGAAAATAAGGAAAACTCTCATGTAATCTCCTGACATCAGATGGAAAAATGTGAAGAGAAAACATTTTCTGTTTTGTTTTTCCAGGGGAAAATAAAGTTTAACAACCTTCCTTCCTATTTTACATTAAAAAAAAAACCAACCCAAACCTTCACAGAGACATATTTCACGCTGTTAAATGTTAATGAGGTATTATGCATTGCTAAACTCAGCTGTATAAAAATATGTTGTGTCAGTACAGAAAAATCTGTAGCGGGGAAAGGTGCTTGCTTTACTTGGGCTGAAGGAAAATATACCTAAGAACCACTTACTTACAGAATAAAGTTTGTAGTCTTGTTCTGTTTCCAGTCTGCAAGTTAAATAGGCTATGCAAACAGTTATTTTTACTGTATTCATTCTTGTGGAACATTTGGACCATTTAAATTCTTGGCTTTTTGTCCAGGTCCAGCTTCTAGTTTTTTATGAGCAGACGTCCAATAAAGCAAATAAGAATTTTGCCAATGTACATAATGTTTGCCAAATTAATTTCATATACTGAAACATACTGGTTATGTTGTACTATATTACACTGTTTATTCTTTGCATTAGCTATATTGAAGATTATTAGAAACTACTAGTCAATTAGTTGAGAGTTTGGGCATCCTTATTGTTTTAAATAAAGATAGAATTGGTTGCCATTTCTTGGTTACAATTAAATAGGAGGAAATTCTATTGTGGTGTTCATTAGAATATGTGACTACAGTAAATATGCCAACCTACAAATATTTTGTAAGAATTATTCATGTTTTTCTTTATAATGCTTCTCTATCCACTCCAAAGTGTATTGATTTCTTTCTTTAGAGGACTCACATGAGAGTCTTAGGAGTATTCTGTGATACCTTAATGTATTTTGCTTTCTGACTGTGGTACTGATTTTAAAGTTGCACTCCATTACTATAAAGGAGATAAACAGGCACAATGCTGAAAACTCTTCCCTTCCTCTAATACTTTATCTTGCCTAAAATCATAACATCAGCTACCAATAAAGTATGTATTATGAATTGCAAAGCTTTAATATATAAAGTTATGTAATCAACAATGCAGCTTTCTGTCTTGGATGCTTTAGGCCTTTGCATGTTAAGTGGGAGTAAAGGACAGTTTCAAGGTACTTAAAGGCTTCTCAGAGAAATTATCCTAGCCAGTAACACTCAAAAATACTGAAATTGCAACCTGAACATGGAACTGTGTCTGAGAGTTTCTTCTGGGTGTTAGTCATTCATAACATATGTTTAATGAGTTTTGCAATGTATATAAACTGCTACATCGACATTTGGAGAGGGAGATTCAGATAAAAGCGAGTATTAGGCCTAATACTTATCCTGACAGAGCTGCTACATCTCCCTTTCATAACGCACTGAACATGCTTAAGTTTAGGATAGAGAATGACCATACAAACCAACACTGGTAAAATTGAAAAAAAAAAACCTGAATCAGATATTCCAGTCCATAAGGTATTGTCTGTAAGATATTCCTTTACCCATCTTGGAGCAGCTTCTCTTTCTTATTTTGATTTATTCTCAGCATCATATCTGTGCACAATGTTTCTGCATCAACAGACAGAACAGTGGCCTAGACTGCACCTCTATTGATTACTGTCCTTCTAGCCTCAGGAGAACCACTTGTCACCTTGTACAGACTATGATGTTTACTGCTGCAGAGGAAAAAAATCTTAGCTGTTGCAAAACAGTTTCCACTGATTTAAGGCTATAGTATTCTAGCAAACGACTTTTAAATGCAGCTTTTCCCTTATAATTTTTAGGATGTGTTCCCAAATTATTAGTATACAGCACAGACACCTTCTCTTAAACATTTCCCATTTTGCTGACTTTGCCAGTGACAATGCTGCTGAAACGGCATTGCCATTTCTTCCCAGTGAAGCTTATGGTCTTTCTTTAAATGGTTAGAGTTTTGGATGCTGTCAGTTAGAAAAGTGGTATTTGCTTGTTTGTAATAGTGCTGTTAAGTCGACCAACATTGAGTCCTACTGTTCTCTACAAAGGCTGAAATTGAAGAAGGGGCAAGTAACAATCCCTCCCACCCCAAAAACCCATCAACAAAATATATAAATACTTTTCTGCGTTAAAAGTACAGTTCTATGCTGGCAAATAAATAATTCTTCTCCCTCTTTGTATCTCTCTAACAAAAAGAAACATTACATGTTTGAGTACATAACAAGAGGTAACGTTAATATACAGAAAATTGAAAACCTAGACTGCAATAAAATTGCAGACACAGGGGAATTAGTAATAGCCTCTCCATGGTTTAGTAGAATACTTCCTTTTTATTCACCCAGCAAACAGTGTTCACAAACAACAGCGAAGAACAAAAGCTGTGATTTATATATATGGACAGGTATACACGCACCCCTGACCTCCTGCCGCCTTCCGCGCCCTCAGCACCAGAAGCAATTTATGGAGACCAGTCTAAATAAACATTAAAGAGTCAAGGCCACAAACTGACAGCAAGGAAAATCAATGGCTCCAGAAACCAGCTAGTAGGATCAATAAAAGAGATTAGGCATCACAAGCTAGTGTGGGGCACTTACAGGTAAATGTGGCTTACACTTCATCTGACAGGGCTCTCTCAGCATCAGGATAAAAACTGTCATAGAAACAGAAGCACACTGAGTAGCCAGTGGAAGACGCTCCTTAGCTGCAAACACTAAATACTGACCTCTGAAAGAAAGGGATTTATACTGAGGCCACAGGGAATTTCCAATTGCTTTTCCAGAGCCATATCACACACACCTGTGTCTTTGCCCATAGGAATTTTTTCAGCTATAGTTTTGGAGAACTCTCTGGTTTTTCATTGTTTGTTTTGCTTCCCTGCATTGTTTTTCAAATCCTTTCCTTACAGCCCCTCTCTGACTTACACCACCCTCTGTAATGTGACCAGTTACAGGCTACACTGGGGTAGGAATCTTCAGAAGAAATCACTTCAATGATATCAGTTTCTACAGCTCTATCTCGGGACCCTGAAACCTCCCATAACATGGGGCAGATCCAAACTCAGCTGCGGCATCTTTCAAATGGCTTGTGCTTAGACAGAACTTAATATTGTGCTCAAGGATCCCAGCCTATGCCACGTTTTACCTGTCTTTCTAGCTTTTTTGCAAATGGGTACACACTTTCTGTTCCTTCAGAAACCCTTGTGAAACCTTTAGTTAAGTTTTAATAACCTTTAGACTCCCTGAAAAGTAACATGATGAGTCTGTTGGAGCTTCTGCAGGGAAAATTTGAATGTAGACTTCCACGTTTGACTACAAAGGTTATCTAAACTACCTACTATCCATAATAAAAGGGTGGGGGGAGAGAGAAGGGAGGAGACACCCTTTCAACAAAATCTCCCTCCCTCCCACTTATAGGCTCTAAAGCACCCCAAAACATGCATTCTAATAGAACACAACAAGGTATTTCAGATCAAAAAAAGTCTTAAGCTTCATTTAGATTCAATCATCCACCAATGTCACTCATAGGTCAATGCCTGTCAGGGACATAACAGCACTTCACAAATGAGTAGATCCTGCACTAGCTTCAGTTTAAATTTGATATAAGATAACCTCATGTGGGCAGCATTGTAAGGAGTTTGTTGTGAAATGAGAAAGATATGGATGATGTAAGCAGGTGCCAAGTCAGGAAATATAGTCATTGCACTGATATAAGTACTATGTGCAGCTTATGATAGGACCATGTGAAAAAACTGGGAGCTCAGTAGCAAGTAGGGTGTACACATCTTTGTATTATAGAAGGACTGTATAATCTTTCCTACCTGTCACTTCTTCCAATCTGCTAGGATTGCTTGTATTTTATCTGGTTTCGTTTTCACTATCCACATCCTAACTTACGCTTTACTTCAATGTGCTTGACATTTGAAAGGAAATGTGTGTGCATTTCCTCTATTAAGAAGAGTGACCTGACAAACATGCTTTCACATCTCTTAGCAGAGTGTCAAAAATAAGCTTACTGAGACCACAGTGCATCTATTCTGTCATATTAATGAAATCCCAGTAGCCTCAATCTTCATCTTTGCCTTAGATTCCAAAGAAATAAATAACTCTTGAGAGAAACGAAAGATGTACATTCTTACCACGAATTGGTATCTCCATTGAGGTTATCTACGCCAGTCATAATGTACTGTTGTGTGCTGGGTGCCATACCCACCAGACAAGGGCAGATGTATATCTTTGGAGGAACTGAAATCAATAGGAATTTAGTGTCTAATTACTCTGGAGGTTCCGCATCACAGTTGCTACTTCAAGATGAGAATAGTATTTAGATTTCTTGGTTCAGCTTTAAGTGAGCCGGCAGAAGTATTGCTAGCAGCCTTGCTATGGTATCATGACCATCTGTACAAGTTAGCTGCTCAGAGGTTGTCCTCCCTTGTGACATTTACAGGCCTTCCTGGGTTCTCTGCTGCTCAGACTGCAGGGCTGATACTGTTTCAAAAAAATGGTACATGTGTTCATCCTGTACCATACATAGCAATAAAAGTTTGAATACATTTATGTTAAATAGCGGCAATTACAGGAAACAAAACTCTAAAGACTGACAAACCTTAATGAGAGGGCAGGGTTACAGGGTGCCACCACACGCCTATCCTTAATGATAGGATTTGGAAGAGTTTAATAAAATTTGGTTTTTATGTACAGTTTATTGCAGGACATACAGAAGGGGAAAAAAGAGACAGAGAAGGCAGGACTGAGTCAGTAGACAATTCAGGAGTTAGGGCAATGAGAAAAGTGTTTCAGAGACAGTAGAGCTATGGAAGGTTGGAATTCGGTGTTCCTGGAGCAGTGCAGAGGTGAAACTAGATCTAACTATGCAATTTGAAGTCATTTTCTCTATTTCTGTCCAGAGTGGCATGCAAGTTTGACTGAAATATGGCTCTATTTTGATAACATAAACTATTTAGTCATTTTTTACAGTGGTTGCAATGTTGAATAAAGGTGTAAGAACTATGAAAGATGCTACATTGACTTTGAAACAGGATTCAAATTCATTGAAGAGAGAAAGTCTTTCCATCAGATGCGAGAGGACAATGTCTTTGTCAAAGATCTGTTTTTGCTTTGCTACAGTGACATCGCTGACAGCAAAGTGAGACCATGCACTACAAATTGGAGCAGTGAAGCACAGCTTAATTTATCCTTGATTTCTCTTTGACTGCCATTAAGACTATTGTTCCATCTTACCTGTCTGGTACCTTGGTTGTTCAAATACAAGTACTTATTAGTCTGTGCTGAATGCCATTAAAAAATAATATCTCTAGACTGGAGAATGATGGCACAATGAAAGAAGCAACATGAGTTAGGAGTGAGTATTGGGGTGGAGAGGGAAAAATATGTTTTTAAGCCATATTTCCTTTAATCTAAGAAAATTAACAACTATTGCCTAAGTTTCAGTTTACTTCTCAGTGAGGTTTAGGTTGAGGAAATTAAAACTGTAGATTAAACCCAGCTGGGGGAAAGAAAAAAAAAAAAAAATAAAAGGCTTCTAAGAAAGAAACCTACTTGGAGTAGTGAATAGCCTTCATCTGAAGAACTCAGTGGCTCAGTACAAAGTTAAGTAGTTAAAGCACTGAGGCAGAGCAGAAGTATGACTGTGTCTTTGGTATTTAGGCAAGTGTTCCAACTACCAGTCTTTTTCTAGCACAAGGGTATGGGTTTCTCTTGAACGTTCATCTAGATTTGTGAAATTCATCTTATGATTAAAGCTCCTATGTTAACCTAATTTTTTTTTTTTTTTTTTTTCCATTTCAGTGAGTCAGCAATTTCCTAACAAAACCATTTCATCTTGGCTCAGAACTGTTCTGGATCCCAGAGCAGCAGGCAATTCATACTTGGCACTGGATAGTTGACCATAACAGTGACCCACTAAGCAAGAAACATTTCATTCCTGTCACTGAAAGTCAATCACTAACACACTGATTGGGTTTTCCTCATTTTATGTAAGTAGACATACAATTCATTTGAGAAAGGGAGTTTATTCCTTATTATCCGAGCCCTTGGACTTCAGAGTCACTTCAAGGCTGGCTAGTGAGGCTTAGGTTAAATTTAAAATTCTGAAGAAGCATTTGACTAGGATTTTGGTTTTGTTTTAAACACTATTATCTTGTGTTTTAATTTTTTTTTTTTTTTTAGTCCCTATTGCTGCCAAAGAAATAGGTTTTCCTCCCTCGTGTTAATGATTGTTTAGTCCTGTTGTCATGCCCCTCCCTCATCTGTGTCAGTGAGAATATTGCTGTAGTCTTCAGGCACACTGTTTCAGAGTGTTGATCCACACTAAAACTAGACCTTTTTTTGCTGTTAATTTTAAACTGTATCAGTTTCCCAAGTCACAAGATAGACAAGTATGAACACGGTGTCCCACAGTCTGATGCTTCTCTGTGGGTCCTCCATTCTTTTATTTTCTGTTTCTTCGCTATTACAGAAACCATCAGGTTTGCTTTTTGGGGTGCTCTCATCTCTGGCAGTTGCTAGTGGATGGCCGTTTGTGATTTGCCAAAATACCTGCATTTTGAAAATACTTCAAAAACTGTAAAAGACCAAGACATTTTGTATATCAAAATCTAATATCCGCAAAACATTGTCATTACTCCAGCTGAGGAACACACAGTTCTATCACTTTTTCTCTGCAAATGCCTCCGAAGAAAGCCATAAATCAGGGTGAACTCATTAAAGAATGTTTACTTTCATTCAAATAAGTGATAATAAAGGAGCATGCGGTTAAAAATGCCTAAAAAAGGTGCAAAGGCTGAGACTGAACTAGGAAAACAATCCCAAGGGTATGTATTGAAAGTGATGTAAGTATAATATAAAGCAGGAATTAATATTGATCCAATTACATCTAAATTTAATATCCATCTGTGTTTGTGCAATGTAAGGAGGACTAAATGGGTTGGAAACATTCAATTGCCTGATCACCAGAAATTCTATGGCCATGCTGTCTAAGTATGTTTGACATTTGCTCATCTGAGAAGTGTCAAAGGACAACTTGACAGATCTGAAGATTCCTTGACCTGGATGGAACTATGAAAGGCCGTCATACATAAGTTGAAGTGATAATGAGGCTATTATTCTATTTATGCCTATCTAATTTGAATATGAAGTGCTGCTTAATCAGAATGGTGGAACTGTAAAGCCACTTAAATAGAGATATGAGATAAACGCACAGTGGTCATGTGCTGTAAGACAAAAACATAAAATGAACATGCCATATGTGGTATTCAATATTTCCACGGTGGTATGTGAAGTATTCTTCCTGACCATAGCCAAACCTAGATATGATCATAATGAAAAGAGCTAAACTAAAGTGATAAATGTTTCGCTGAAAGTAATTTGAATGTGATTTGATTTTCATTACAGGCAGAGTTGAGGATTGCTTCTGTCTTCAGTTGTGAGAGTTTGATTCTCATTTGCACTAAAGATCCATCATACTAATCTGACAGTGAGTGAAATGGGCTACAGGTGCCTTATGGCCACCAAAAAAACAATGTATTTTTATGACATTTGATGGCTTCTGCTCAGTCTTCCTTGGGCTTTAGAAATTAGACTATATCTTGAAAATTGTTACTACTAAAAACCTATAATACTTTGGATCTACCTTTGTACAGCACATGGTTCTGGACCACTTATGGTGTTATTGCAGTACAAAGGTTACAGTTTACAACACATTAATGTGATAACTCTTCAAAATTTTCTTTCTTCTGTCTCACAGAGGAGATGGGGATAGGGATGTTAATTACTGTGAGCAAAAGAATAATCATCATTTCACCCTGTTTGGAATTTAAGTAACAAAAATATCTCTTTTCACATGTAAATGTTTAACCTGTCCAAGTGCATCCTGAATTTCCTGCATGCACCTATTTTCATACGTTTCCAAGTTCCAAGTCTTACTGCTTGATTGTAAATAGTTTTATTTTCATATGGATCTCTGTGCCACAACTTCTGAAAATCTAACCTTGAAAAAATATTTCTTTCAGGGGACAGAAGGACATTCAAAACCTTTGGTTTGTTTTGGGTCTTTTTAATTCTTTGAAATATAATAAGTTCCATGACGCATTGTAAGTGTAATATGTCAGATATATCTATCCCTCTGACCAGATGCACTCTGTGCAAAATCTTGTAGTACTTGTCTTTTACAAAGACTAGTTTTTTTGATTTCTACTTTTGTACCTTGATGTGGGTTATTTATTTTAAAATAAGTGTTTGTGCTGAAAGTTCCATCTATCTTGTTGTGTTTGACTACTTTCTGGAGCTTCGCTGTTGGTTTTATTTGTATGTCTGTCTCTAAAATGCATACTGTGTAATGGATGAATCACCCTTACAGTTCCATTATGCAGTGAATAATCAGACCACTTGTTTAGTACACAAAACCACAGCCTAATACCTATACAGTAAATATGGCAACACTTTAGAGTTGTCACTTGGGAAGTTCAGCTGAAAAAAGTAACCTAGGTTCATTTATTGTTTCGTAAAGACCCAGTTTAGAACAGTTCTTGACATCCAGGAAGAGTTGTAGAGACATACTGGGTGTACCCAGAGCATTCCCATAATCACAAAAATGCACCTGGGCCACAGTTTTGCAACTTGTATTGGAAAGTGACTGAAACTGTACCACTCAGCACTGTGTTGCACTTAATTAAAAAAAAGTGAAGCATGGCTAGTTCAAGGCAGATGTGCTGTAAAAGGAAAAGTGTTCTTACTTAGTTCCAGTCAGCAACTAAACACCCTACAGCCACTCACTCACTCCTCCCCCAAGCCCCCAGGTGAGATGGGGTAGGGAATCAGAAAAAAAAAACCTTCATGGGTTGAGATAAAAACAGTTTAATAAGACCACAAAGGGAGAGAAAGTAATAATAATATTAATGATAAAGAAATATACAAGACCAAATGATACACAGCACAACAATTGCTCACCTCCCGATGATTGAGTCTGTCCCCAAGTAGTGATCCTTCCCTGGACAACTCCCCTTAGCTTATATACTGAGCATGATGCCTTATGGCATGAAATATCCCTTTGGTCAATTTCAGTCAGCTGTCCTGGCTGTGTCTCTTCTCACCTTGTAAGAGAAAAGAAGCCTGGAGGGAGATCAGGGGCAGTATGAGAAAATACAAAAAGTGTTTGGTTTAATGTCAGCATTACCTGCAGCAATTAAAACATCAGTGTTATCAACACTCCTTCCAGCACATATCCAAAATATAGTCCCATACTAGATACTATGAAGAAAATAAACTCTATCTCAGCCAAAAGCAGCACAGAAACTCCCTTTCTTGCTCCAATGAGAGGAAGCAGAGACCTGTCTGCTTCTGATACAGAAAGAAGAAGAAAGTATGAAGAGAGCTGAGGTAAAGTGATGAAAAGAGCTTTGGAAAGCAGATCAAACATCTTCTGCCTGGGAAGGAACAGAAGTTTTGAAGAGTATGATGACATCTTTGGTGATCTAACTCTCTAGACCCTCTCACAGCCATGACAGCAGTCAGTCCAGTTTTCCAAAGCCCTGGCATAGGAAAGGTAAGCAGTGGGGCCATGGCTATTTTCTGGCCCCTGAATTTTTAGACATAAGCAACAGCCTACTTAGTTTGTACCTAGAGCTAGCCACAGAAGATAGTTTGTGCATAATAAACAAAACCAAAAAAAACATCTGCCACATTTGCTGTGGTTTAAGTTTTATGTTCATTTGAGGTCTTCAGATCCTGTTGAAATAGATCAGTGTCTCCCTTGCTCCCAGAGTAGCTGAATCAGGCTCTGCTCTGCAGGGGTATACACATGATTCACACGATCTGAAGTAGTAACCAAACAGAGACCATTTGGAAATAACCAGAGGCGTGTTTAAATACACTTAATGTTTATCATAATGTACATGCATGAAAATGATGTTTATTCCAAAACTTGGTTTTACCCAAATAATTATAAGGTTTTTATTAAATAATTTGTTTTTATTATTTTTCCTTTTCTTTTCTTCCTTCCTGTCCCTGAGAGAGTTTTGTTTCCCTGCTTGCTCTGTAGATCAACTTGGGAATCATTTTCTTGGGAGTAAGCTGTGTGTGTGTCTCATGCACACTTAACTTATTATAAATGCACTCCCCTCAGCAACAGGAAAGCAAATGATCAACATGCACAAATTGAATGGAAAAAATAATGGGAATCCCGAACAAAACCCCAAATAAGACAAAATACTGTAATGCTGAGGAATCCTAAGAAGCTCTCTTAAGAGTGTCCCCTCTTTACCTCAATGTGTATCACTGACTTGAGCCTTGTCCTAAAATTGCAATAAACCAAACTCGGATTAAGAAGTTTTCCATGTCAACCCCTTAGGGCAGCTGATTATAGGTTTGACCTTTTGAGATTCTGTGTATTTCCCACTTAATCAGTGCTGGAATGAGTTGCTGCTAAGTAGGATCTATGGAAACCCTATGGGAAAAGCGAAGCCATCTAAAAATAATGAGTCTCTTTCCCCCTCCTGCCCCTTCTCTCATTTTGAGCTCTATTAGGCCATGATAACAGTCTTAATCTAGGCTACACAAAAGCATAATATGGCATGTGATGTTTGCATTATATTGAGAAAAAGAGGTCTGGGAAGGGCTCTTGGCAGCCTGGAATACAAATGAAACTTTACCACATTGTTAAAAAATGCTTTATTTCCCCCCCCCTTCCCCATTTTTCTTTTTCATACTAAGGTTTGTTAGGTTGAGCTAAGGTCTTGTGAAGCTTTTAAAATCCTTTACCTAAGATTTTGATAGATTAATTGGTTCTCTCTTGCCTAGACAATAATACAAATTTGGAAGCATGTCCGTTTTTTCTTGTTACATACAGCAACACACTTGGTGGTTTAGGTACAATCTCACATAGTAGTCAGATCAGTCATCAGTTCACTTCTCAATAGTTGAGACCTGTGGGCTTTATTCCTGCCCAACACTTTGGCTTCTTCATCTTCCCCCCTCTCCCCTGCCCTGGTCCCCCTCCTCCTTTCACGATAACCGCCTGTGAAACTGAACAGCATAATGGATGTAATTAGACCTTCAGTAATAGGAGTGAATGGAGCAAGCAATGAGACTCCTTCTCGGGAAGCAATCAGTACATTAGGTCCCCAGGACTGAAACTGCATTTAACAAGGTTTGGGGCTTAGGGATTGTCAGTCTAGGCTTCTGCTGCTTCCCCAAGAGAAAGCTCTACCCACAATGCAAATCTTCATTTACTATTTGCTACAAAAGGGAGGAAAAGAACATTAGCCACTTTATTACACACATAATGAAGCGAACTGTATCTGCTAATATATTTTTTCCTTAGCAGTAAATCAACTGTTCACAAGTGCTAGTAAGTATAAATATATATTTCATCTGTGCTTTCAAACCACTTCCTGGGTTTTCCTCATACATCCTTGGAAGAAGAAAGCTTTGAATACTGTCAAATCATAATATGCTTTGTCAAACTGACACTAGCATGTCTCCATGCAGATTCAAGGATTGCTATAACAGTTATTGAAGACACAGTTCCTTTCGAGGGGAATGCAAAAGTGACAAAGTTTATATGTGGTTTGTTGATTTCTGTTCCTAACTCTGTCGGTTGGTGTTCACATGAAAAAATTACTTTAAAAAATTAAATCCTTTCATTATTCTGTTTTTATCCCTATCCAACTGGATCCTCTACCTTCATCCAGTTTCCTACCTGTAACAGGATGTGGTATCTACATTTATCTCACAATGTTCCTTAGTTGTCATTTCTATCAGCTTGTGCTTCCTTATTTCTATCATCTGTTACCCAGACCTTGACCTATGTGGAGAGAAAAGAAAGGAGTTCAGTCCTCATTCAGGGTCAGAACTTTTGCATGACCTGGCACACAGACAGGGAGAAGGGGGTAAAACCAAACGGATGAAAAAGCAGAGGGATGTTTCTGAAGACACTGTTCACAGAACCTGAAGAAACCTTCGGTTCCATATCATGACACATGTATTGAATTCAAGCAGAAGAGGTCAGTACATTGCACTGATGTTGACCCATTGCACGTTCAGGAGTCAGTGACACAGCACAGTTAACCTGGGCAGCCACTGCATGCCCAGCATGGCCTTCAGGCTTTGCTGTGCTGTGTTGTGCTGTGTCATGCCATATGCATCCCTTGCCCATAGGACAGACATCCTGTACATGATGTCACAGGAGTCTGTGGGCAGCTCCTGCTTGGCATTTTGATTACACCTCCTGTGTGGCCTTGCCCTTGTCTAACAGTGAGGCAAGGAGTTCTGATGGGAATATCCTTTAGAAACAGAGATGTTTTCTTGTAAGGAAATTATACATTGCCTCGGTCAACTGAAAGGGAGAGTACATATGGATAGGATCTGCTCTACACAACCTGCCATAGGAAAATCCATTGGGGCTCTGCCCAATATTGTTTTAACATGGGGTGTCCAGCATCTGAAAGGTTGTAAGATGTTGCTAGCTATCTATATTCCTCTTCTTATATGGCTTATTAAAACAGTAACCTTATTAAGCCATTTGTTGTTGGCCTTTCCTACAGAAATCCAGGAAGATCCTTGCACCAGCGCTCCCTCACCTCACCTCTCCTGATTCCCCAGACCTGCAGTGCAAAACACACACTTAGTGTTATAACATTTTCCAGGCTTTCCACCTACGTGAGAAAAGAGTTGTAAGATACCTGCCACCAGCAAAGCTGCCACCTTACCCAAAGCCATTTCTTAAACCCATTCCCTCTAATGGGTATTTACTTCCTCTGATATAGGCTCTCAAAATCGTTGTGTTCTTCTATGAAGAAGCAATATTTCTCACTTCTCCACCTGTAAATTCCTATTTCCTTTGCATTTCCACAAACTCACTCTTCATGCTTATACTCATGCATCATGTGGGCTGTATTTTTTTCTCAAAATATGTATTATTTTAGATGCAGTATTAGCAATTTACAAGATTCCTTTTTTCTTGCAATTTTTTTCAACCCAAATACACTATTTAAGAGAAGACTTTTAGAGATAAATGGTTTAATTCACTCCAGGCATCCACCAGATTTCTGTTAATAGTTAGATTCAAAGTCACACTGATTATTTAACTATTATATACAATGAATCTTGCATTTACTTATGGCTTAACACATGGGTTAAAAGCAGTAATTTTTCCTCTTTTTCATTTTGGCCAACTCTCAGATGTATTTAATAATTACTTCTCCCATTTTCTGGGATACAGTGGATTATGTCATACAGTGTTTTTAAACCCTGTAATGTCACTATGAAATATTTCAAAATTTACTGTTACAGTAATAATAAGCAGTAATTTAAAGGTTAGGCTGCATGCAAGTGGAAGACTTAAAGATGTTTGTTCTCAACTTTATTTAACAAGGTCATAAACATGACATTAGAAGGAAAAATTGCAATTTTTATAGAAGATGGAACAAGAACGGAAGTTTTGTGCTGAAATTTTGGGGGGATCTTGATAATTCAATATAGCTTTCATATCAGAAGTCACAAAATAATCTCAGCACAAGGTCTTCACGTTATTCTACAGCACTTCCGTTAGGCTCTTAGATCAAAACAAACTCTCAGTGCTACATTGACACAGAACCAGGGTTCAAACCTTGACATGTATTTTTAGGTCTTAACTATGCAGTCGTTTTGTGGTTAGCTTTCATCGTTCTCAGTGACTGACTGAATCTCCAGCTGGCTAAGACTGAAGCTCTACTGATCAACCCATCCTTGTGACAGCCTGCAAAACCAACTTGAAAGTTAACTTGTATCAATACAGCAACTTGCCCAGGCCCCATGGGTGAAGAGGCCTAATTGAAAGGAAGGGGATAATCAAACCATTGGCTTTGACTACAGATAATGAGCAGTGCTATGGGAGAAAATCTATTATCAAACTTACCCTGAGAGGATTGAAAGAGAGTAGCTTCATTCTACATGATTAAGGTTTTTTTCAGATCCAGAGGACATATCTCATCCAGAGATGTCACAATTACAATGGTACTTCTAAAGCGATGGTCAAGTCCCTGGACATATATTGCCTGTATGAAATTAATCTTTGCAGGATCAAAGCCATAAATGCCTTCCATATTATTAAACCATTGAAATATCAGCTCTTGTAGTGAAACAAGATCTCAAATATTACAAAAATTTCATATACTAAATAAAGTTAATCATTAAAGATGCAGGTATTTTTACATGAGCTCAGAGCAATAGTTCACCTTATGCCTCTTGATAGCCAGTACTGAATACCTAAGAAATTTGGGAAACTCTATCATAGGTGATCCCATCAGCTACAGAAATATCAGTTGACATTATCAGAACTGCTAGTAGTTCAGACCTGAGTTAATTATTATGCAGCTGAGTCTTTCAGTGCCTTCACTTTTAGCCTTCCCTTCAATATTTTGTACCTGTATTAATATCCAGTTTTAGTTTTGGGGGTTTTTTAGATATATATAATAGCAAGATGTTTCCAAGAATGAAAATCTAATCCTAATGCTGAGTGCAGTGACCAAACAGAGCCTGATTTTAGCTCACCTGGGACAGTCTGTTTGTGAACAGCTGGATTTTATTTTCTCTTCCAGGTCAATTGTGACTGTGCCCTGAATTTGTTGTTCAATGGTGAACTATACAGGTTAAATATGCTGTAAGCTTGTGTTTATTGCATTTTTAGATTATTTGTATGGTATCTTACACATGACATCATTCAGTATTTCCCAGTCCATCACTTAACAGACGTGTTAAGGATGTTCACGTTGTCTTAATAACAATTTGATGCAACTTCAAGTGCAGAAATTTGTCACAACATTACAGTTCGCAGCCATTTTCAAATACAACTGTGATGAGTTTGCCTTGGTTGGTTGCCAGGTACTCACCAACCTGCTCTCTAAATCACCCTCTTCAACAGTACAGGGGGACAAAATACAATGAAAGTCTTGTGGGTCAAGATAAGAACAGATATACAGATGTGACTTAGGGAAATTAATTTGTTGCCAATCAAATCAGAGTAGGATGATGAGATATAAGAACAAATCTAAAGAACACCTTCCCCCCCACCTCTTGCTACTTCCCAGGCTCAAATTCTCTCTTACTTCCCTCCGAATGGTACAGGGGGAGAGAAATTGGGGTTGCAATCAGTTCATCACGTTATCTTTGGTGTTCCTTCATCCTCACCCTCTTCTTCTACTCCAGAGTGAGGTCCCTCCCATGGGATATAGTTCTTTATTAACTTCTTCAGCATGAGTCTTACCCACTGGCTGCAGTTCCAGAACTAGTCCAGCATGGGTCCTTTAAAGGGCATGCAGCCCTTCAGTAATGGATTGCTGCAGCCTGGATCCCTGCAGGGCCACAGGTCCTGCCAGGAGCCTGCTCCAGCATGGGATCTCCACAGGGTTACAGTTTCCTTCAGGACACATCAAATTGTTTCAACATGAGGTCTTGTACAGATATCAGGGCAGATGTCCTCCATGGGTTGGAAGTCCCTCTCCTTCAGCAAGACAGCATACCTCCTCATCATGTCCTTCACCACTGACTGCAGGGGAACCTCTGCCTCAGTGTCTGGACTACCTCCTTCCCATCCTCCTCCACTGACCTTGGTGTCTACAGGGCTGCTTCTCATTCTCATTTCTTTCTCACAGCTGCTGTTGCCAGTAGTTTTTACCCTTTCTTAAATATGTTTGTCACAGAGGAGCTACCAACATCACTGATTATCAGCTTTGTCAGCATCAGGTCCATCTTGGAGCTTGCTGAAACCAAGTCCTTCCAACACAGCATCTTCTCAGAGAAGCCACCCCTACAGTCCCGCTGCTACCAAAAGCTTTCCATATAAACCCAATAAAACAACAACATCTCTAGCTTCTTCCTGAGGTCTATAAATGTACTTTTATCCAGAGTTTTTCCATACTTGGGCATTTCTATTACTGGGACTTTAACTCAGTCATTATACTGTAAATTTGCCTACTAACTACTTAAAGCTATAGCGTGAACTAGTCTCTTATTTAAAAAAGAATTAACCAAAAAGCAAGTCCCAACTTCTTTGTGTTATTTTCAGAGGATTTGTCTGAAGAAAAGAATAAATAAAGCAATTATCATAAGACCCATTCACTTGGTTTCTAAGGTTCTTAGAAATTAAATGTTTTTGTCCTTCATTAGATCTCTGCTTTGTCTACAGATCTGACTTTTCATTATATGTCAAGACTTACACTAGATTATATATTTAAAGTGTTAAAATAATTATGTAATTTCAGAACTGAGATCTAGAAATCACTGTCACCTAAAAAATGCAAAGCCTTTCTGACCAATGTTAAACAGTACATTTGCTAAGTTTCACTGGTTTAATAAGAATTCATAAAGCTTTTCTTATACAGGTGTCTGCACTTCCCAGTCTGAATTTAAAAAACTGAGGCTTAATTATGGACACAAATTTGTGTATGTAAGCCTGCAAATGCACTACTGCCAGAATCAAGTGTTAGCTAGCCAGAACTGCTAGAATGTGTAGTGCAATTGAACATAAATGTTCAGATAGGCATTCCATATAAATTCAGAGAAAAACAGGAAGAACGGCCCTCACTAGCTTTAAGGAAAAGACATGTTAAAAATGTCTTTAACTGGATTGTACTTTCTAAGTTTATATTGATCCAGTGTTATTAGCACTTTTTCATTCTCTCGGTTTTTTGTTCATATAGTCTATAATGCACAAAAAACTATTCTTACAGAATATGCTGATGATTGCAATGAAGCTTTAAGTAGTCATTCAAAGTTCTATGTAACAAATAATATTCTTGTGCTGCTGCTGGCAGCAGCTTTCCTCCTGACTTAGAGCATTTTTCCATAACTAGAGCCTGAGAGTGTCTTTCAGTTCTACAGAGGGACTACCATTCTGTGAATCCCTGAATCTGTGACTGCAGAGTAGCTTCCTTAGATTTGAAAGGCACTCCTGTAAGCTCAACCTTGCAGAGAAAAGGATGTTATCAGAAGTTGCCAGAAAAAAACAACTCACAACTCTAAATTGAACTACAGAACACTGCTCATAACAAGAAAACCTCCAATACTGTGCTGATAAGAGTTCTGCTCATCACATAGTACAGTCCTATACTTTGAAAAATATGTGATAATTCCTTGGAAACTTTGCTCAAAATTATAAGGGAATTGACTACTGTGTGAGGTCAGGGCCACTAAAACATGTACTTGAAATAGGCAAGCATGCACACTATTTCTCCTTTTGTACCTTTCTGACACAACACCGTGCCAAGCAGCAACCAGGTACAAAGAAGAAGACAGAGGTACTGCTCCTTCCTGTCACTTGATTATTGGGATAGAATCATCAGCTTCAAAAGCAAAAAAAATTGAACTAAGAGAAACAATGACTGTAGAGGGAGAAGCATATTAATGAGGAAAAAGCAGAATTAACAGACACATTAGTGTATGGAGGACAGAAGTGAAGAATGCAAGAGGGAGAAGAGATTAGAAAGGTAATAATGAAAGGATGAGAAAAAGATTTAGAGAGGAATAGGCAAAGCCGAAGAAAAAAACACTGAAAATGAGATTATAGAGAAGTCAGTTGCTTTGGAAAATAAAACCCATCAGTTTTAAATTATATTAAAAAAATCAAGAAAATTATTTTAACCAAAAACTTTAAAAGTGGTCTGCAGAACAGTTGCATTACAATTTACTGAACACTTTTTTGGACATTTAGAACTAAGATTTACTGAGGCATTATGTAATATTATAGCTGACATCAAAGTATCTGAGTGTGGTTTGCCACTTCTCTTATCTCTCACAGTGAAGAATCACTTCTAAAATCAATTCTGGTTGCCTTAGTTGCCCTTTAAATATCAACCATTAAAATCAAAAAGAAGACCTCTGGGTCCTTTAAATAGCCACATATTTTATTTCTTATTAACTATACTTACACATAAAATGAAATTGTACATTGGGTTTTCTGGCTGAGAAAAATAGCACATGGATACAGACTGGTGGATTATATCTAACCAGATCATAGAATTATAAAACGGTTTGGTTGGAAAGGACCTTAAAGATCATCTAGTTCCAACCTCCCTGCCATGGGCAGGGACACCCTCCACTAGACCAGGTTGCTCAAAGCCTCATCCAGCCTGGCCTTAAAGACATCCAGGAATGGAGCACCCACAAATTCTCTGGGCAACCTATTCCAATGACTCAGCACTCTCTCCATGAAGAATTTCTTCCTGGTATCCAGGATCCTGGGACAGCACATCACTTGCTTCTGAAGAGCAAGAAAGTGAAAGAAAGGGCCATAAAGATAGCTTTATATAAAGTGTATTGCATCTGTTGTAGTGATACTATTTCAGCAATCTCTTACTATGAAAATAAAAAGAACACAGCAGGATGGTGTTGGGATCAATCCTGTTTAACATCTTCGTCAGTGACATGGATGATGGCGTGGAGTGCACCCTCAGCAAGTTTGCTGACGACAGCAAGCTGTGTGGTGCGGTTGACATGCTGGAAGGAAGGGATGCCATCCAGAGGGACTTTGACAGGCTGGAGAGGTGGGCCTGTGCAACCTCATGGAGTTCAACAAGGCCAAGTTCAAGGTCCTGCACCTGGGTCGGGGCAATCCCAAGCACAAGTACAGGCTGGACAGAGATTGGGTTGAGAGCAGCCCTGAGGAGAAGGACCTGGGGGTACTGGTGGATGAGAAGATGAACATGAGCCAGCAGTGTGCACTGGCAGCCCAGAAAGCCAGTTGTATCCTGGGCTGTATCTGGAGAAGCGTGGCCAGCAGGTGGAGGGAGGCGATTCTCCCCCTCTAGTCTGCTCTCATGAGACCCCACCTGGAATATGGCATCCAGCTGTGGAGGCCTCAACATAAGAAAGATATAGACCAGTTGGAAAGAGTCCAGAGGAGGCCACGAAGAGGCTTAGAGGGCCGGAGCACCTCTGCTATGGGGACAGGCTGAGAGAGTTGGGCTTGTTCAGCCTGGAGAAAAGAAGGCTTCCAGGACACCTTATCGCAGCCTTCCAGTACCTGAAGGGGCCTACAAAGAAGCTGGGGAGGGACTTTTTACAAGCTCCTGTAGTGACAGGACAAGGGCTAATGGGTTTAAAGTGAAAGCAGGGAGATTTAGATTAGATAAGAAGAAGAAATTCTTCCCAGAGAGGGTGGTGAAGTACTGGAACAGGTTGCCCCGAGAAGTTGTGGGTGCCCCATCCCTCTCTGTCTTCAAGACCAGTCTTTGAGCAACCTGGTCTGGTGGAAAGTGTCCCTGCTCATGGCAGGGCATGTGGAACTAGATGTTCTTTAAGGTCCCTTCCAACCCAAATCATTCTATGGTTATATGATTCTATGTAACAGAGGAAAAAAAAGTAGAAAAAAACATAGATAACTGATAGATATGGTGATGATGTCTGATGCTTTATCTGCTAAATTCACTTATGGTATTATTTAGGTTAATTCTATTTTCTGCGTTCACCTGAAAGCCGTGGGAAAGTTTTTCTCAGTGTGGTTATATTAATATAACCACTCACTGGAGGATGCCAGAACAATGCAGGGTCTCATAATTTTGTTCTGATTCTGGGGGTTTTATGGTTATAGACATATGGTTTAGAATTCCAGTTCTTCTGGGAAGGGCTCTTTGCTCTTCTTTCTTTCTAAGGTACTCAGAGCAAGAACTCTTATTACCAATGGGGACACACTATTGCTGATTGCTATTTTAATATAAATGCTTATTAAACTAGCCATTACATGTTGTTAATCCTGACCTTTGAACACTGTTATCCTGATTTTTGGAAATCACCTGAAATAGCTCCCAAAAATAGTGAATATCTGAGATTAAATTTTGCATGATGAATTCCAGCCTCAGTAGGTGGTCAAGGTTTTTTACACCTAAAAATTGCATTTAATGACTGAAGAATTGAGCAATCTTATGTAATGCCTGCCATGCTGGTTATATTAAAAACTACCTTTACTTAGATTTGTGCAAGACTGGGTACTGTCAAAACCTCACTTACTGACAACAAATAATATTCATTATAAATATAGGCTTATTTTTTTTATTTGAAGCACATCACTATAACCATGCTCTCAAATTGTTGTTTGCAAAACTCATGACCAACAATAACTTTAAATGAACTGTTCTATAATTCTCAAACCCTCATATGTCTCTGGTTTTGATGGAAAATTTGGGGGGTTTATTCCCCTGTTCAAATAAAACCTAAAAAGAAAATCGGGCTTTGTAATTTTGATATGCTGATGATGTGTAGTGAATTGTGTTCATAAAAATTTTCAGAGACTTCAAGTGCACTAACCTTCTCTGCACTTTCCATTAACCATTATCTGAGTCATTTGTCCTTTTAACAGTGCATACAGTTGTGCATGCTATATGATCTCTGGTATCTCAATTATAGGAAGTTTTCTTAGATAGTTATACTGTATCATCAAAACCTAATTTGTGTTTCAGAAAAGTGAGGGTAATTCCGTCAAAATTGTATAGTATTTGTGACCAAGCATGTCTTAGGGTTTTAAAACATAAATCCATATTTTCGTTATGACTTCAACCTTGACCTCAGAGTTAAACCCAGTGTTTTATCCATTTGCTCTCTGAAGCCTAAAACAGGATGTGCATGTGAAATAGATACTTAGAAGTAGGTTTGTCTGATTTGCATATTGCCATATTCGTAATTATTTTTGTTTGACATGGTACAACTGCAACTAGCATAAAATCAAAGGCAGTAAACCAGTAAATTGTTTTGCTTCTTGCCTGTTAGCAGCATGCTAAGAATGCTAGCGTACATCACTAGGAAGAGTAACAAGAATTTTAAGCTCCAGATCTGAAAACAAATTTTCTTGACTCTCCCTCTACTCTTTTTCCTTTTTAAATGTAGACACTGTATTGCATGCCTTCTTTAAAATTAGTTCATCCCATTTAATATACTTTGAAAGTGGTTTGCTAGCCTGTCAAAAGTTTTGTAAGTCATGGGTAAAAGTCAAGCTTTTTGACTTCTGGAGCAATTAACAGAATCACATATAGACTATTTCTTGGCTTATTTTCTCAGTGTAGCCATTAGTGCAATTATCCACATAATATAAATTTTCTCCTATAAAAAATAGGGTCACAAGTCCCAGAAAATTAAAGTTCACTACAGGAAATAAAATTGTTTAGTTTTAATGCTTTGTCATCAGCTACTCCCAAGCTTAGCATGGTTCCTGTCAGTACCTTGAAATACTTCTGTATCTTTGTAGTGCCAGAGAAAGTCTAAGAAGGGAATATTTTGGTGTTTAGTATTGTACTTCTTAGTTTTTAAGCTGCTTGTCCAAAACAAATGCAAAAACTGAAAGATCCTTCCTCCAACATGTATAAATAGGCTTTTGTGTGGAAGGATGTTAACATTCAGGGGATTTTAGTTAATATATCTTTTACTTTTATTATATACTTCCCCAGTGAGATAATGTTCCCACCATTATCACTGATAATGCTATCTTAGCTTCACTGGTCATTAAAACAGACTTTATTATGTTGGTCAAGCACACCAATCTCCTTTTAGATTAGATTTTTAGGGTTTTTTTTAAATTCTTTTTCCTCAACTGTAGTAGATCAGCTTAGGAATGCTTTGAAGGGCAGAAAACAAATGAGATTTTTTGTTGTTCCTAATAATGGAGTACAACAGAATTGTGACCAGTTTCAGAGGAATTTGATAAGTGCTTATACAAGTTTCCACTTCATATAACAAGTACGTTGCTAAAGATTTAAATGAAGACTCTGCTTAAATCAGATTGAAGATGCTTAAGAACACAGCAACTCTTGTAACTGCTGTTGTGATCCTTAGGGATGGTTTTTTCTTAAGCTGATAATACATTTCCAACAGTAGTAATTATTTGCATTAAAAAATAGGGCAGAGTTACAGAGGTGAATAGGGCTAACTGCTCAAGCCCTCACTGTTTTAACATTAAGTCACTTTTTCTCACTGAATATGAAAGATATTATTAAAGTTGAGGGCAAACTAAATTGTGTCAAGATTAACACATTTCTTAGACCCCTAGCGTTGACACATCCATCCAACCCTGGCTATTTAAGTACACAATGTATTATGTACTTAATGAGAGGTTTTATCAGAAGTATAAAAATCTCCTGTTTCCCTGGCTCAAGATGTTGATTTATACTGAACAACTGAAAAGATTGACCGTAAACTTGAATGTGACCAAAATAACCCTGGATGTTACCACTTGTCGTACTGTTAAAGAAAACTCTCTTTGAAGAGACAGTTGAACAGATTGTGCTTTAAGCCAAGTACGAAGATTAAATTATTATATATTTTTACTAGCATTACTAGTATTTCGTAGTCACTATCTCTTCCTGGAATCAACACGAATATGCTGCATTTAATATTCAAATTGAGGGATGTATCAACATTCCACAATTCCTGGTGAAACAGTAACTATTTAAGCTTATGTTGTTTTTGACATAGTTCCCCTCTTCTGACATCTCCTGAATTTCATCCTATTTTCAGTGTCCAGTAGGATGTGTTATCTCCAGACTATATTTTTATAAATATTATTATGTTATTGATTTGACTGGTAAAAGTCTGTGTCATTTAGCTGCTTCTCTGATCTGACAATTGAAAACTGTAAGTCCATTTCTAAGGAAGAACCGGTGAAAAGGTTACTGTGGGATTTCAGATTTTATTGTAACTTATAAATGACAGATTGAATTTATTAATTTGTAAGTAAAAGAAATATGTTGCTAATTTCTTTCCATGTCAATCTAACTAAGTGATATTGATTTAACATTTCTATTCTTTAATGACCAAAGATGAAGTGACGATTTCACACACATATCAACACATAACTGTTGAACTGCATTTAAGTGTAACCACTGGCCTAGTGTAACCACTGGCCTAGACAGCCATATTAAGAAAATAATACAAAGCTTATGCCTTTGCCTAGGACTTAAAGTGAGGATCTAGAAGGCATATCTTCCATGTTGTAGAAATTTCATATTATATTAAGAAAATTAATAATTTTTTTCTGATCCAAAATGGAAGAAAATTAAACAGTTCCAAAATTTCACATGAAAAATAATTTTGAAAATAAACATATTTGGTTTGGTTCAGATGAAACTTTTGGCTTAGGTTTTTACCTCAAAATACAATTTCCTACAATATTTAAAGAAAAGAAGTAAATCACTTCAAAACCGCTATTGGAACATTCAATCCACTGGGGTTTTGAATGAAAAATGCTTTAATTTTCAATGACTAGCTATTTTCAACTGCACTGCAAAAAGTGTAGTGGTAATGAAAGCACCCGAGAAGCTCTACCCCAAGAATTTTCATGGCCTACAGTGACTTTTCAATAATGAAAATAAGAAAGAATAATGACAGAATAAATGTACTGATATTGACTATAAAAAAAAAAAAAAAAAAAAAAAAAAAAAAAAAGAAGAAGAAGAAAAAACACAGATTAACCTCAAGAATAGGTTATTATGTTTCAAATGAAATGCATTTGAAGACAATGTTAAAAAACCCAAAACTTTACATTTGGAACTGTATGACAAATACTGTAACATGATTATTTCAGTTAACTTTCTTGGTAAGATGTTGCACAGTTTAACTGTCTGTAATCTTTGGCCTTCCTACTCAATTAGGGTAAGTTAATTATATACACCCAGTTTTTGTATTTTAAGAAAAAGAAAAAAGAGTGGTTTTCCCTTCATTTTTCTTTAAGGCCACTAGTAAAATTATTTTGGTTTTGCTACCAAGGAATAGAGAAATCAGGATTTCTGATCACTGGAAATACATGAGATCCATTATAATGATTCTCATCAATTAATTCAACATGTTGGTCAAGGAAGAAGGGGGCAGTGACATGCAAGGTCACATTTTATATTTAAACTTGTCATTGACTTCCCTCTAATATTGTTGGACTGTGACCCAGTTGCTTGTCATCCATCAGACTGTTCTTAAGATCCTCATCCTCAAAAAAGAGACTGATATATATCAGTGCATCACCTATTGCAAGTGGTGCTGTTGGAAACAGCTAAACTTTTCACATGATTTAGCAGGTAAGTAAAGGAGACTGCCATTTAGAAAAAAGCAGTTAACTTCTGTCTTGCATTTGAATCTTACTTGATGTTTATTAACATTTAGCGCTGATTCAATGCCATTCCACCAATTGCTAGCACATTGTGCCATCAGATTAGCTGTGCTTTGTGATCAATATTATTGGTTTGCCAGAGTCTAACAGCACCAGCTTGGACTATTGACCTTTGTTTATAGCTTTCAGGGAAATCATAGACTATCTCAAGTTGGAAGAGACCCATAAGGATTATTGAGTCAAACACTCTGCTCCCCACAGGACTGCTTAAAAACAAAGCATGTGACTAAGCGTGTTGTCCACATACTCCTTAAAGTCTGACAGGTTTGGTGCCATAACCACTTCCTTGGGAAGCCTGTTCCAGTGAACAACCACCCTCTCAGTGAAGAACCTTTTCCTAATGTCCAGTCTGAACTATCAAATAATCTGTCACCTCTTCTACTTCTAGGCCAAATTTGGATCTGAAGCTGGGCTGGCTGGGACTTTTGTTGTGAAAACAGATGATGTGTTAGTTGAAGGGCTGGAGACCACTAGGACATTACTTATCAGGTAAACTGGCCCATTGAGTCAGTCTGCAGTGACACAGGATCTCTGCAAGAAAACAGTTGATGATTTCTCCCAAATGTGCAATACTATTCACTCTTAATAGATATACTCCTTTGTCAAAGGTGGTTTTGCTCCATGTAGTGATAAATAAAAACATAACCTTGTCTCTTCTTCACTGTGTTAAGTTGTGAAGAAAGATCTCTTTTCAGCTACTCTTTGAACAAAGGTTATTTATTGAAGTGCAACAACATTTACCACCTTTCTGTCTTTTTATGAGACTTTGAAGTTGCAGAATATGAATTTTAATAAGGAAATAATTGGTTGGGAAAAAGAAATAAACTGACTCTCAGTTTTAGCTGGTCCTTCTCACACAGAAAATCCTTTGACTATGTGTAGCAAATAAGAGAAATTTATCCAGATGAGATCTGAAGAACTTTGGTGTGCATATGGCACAACCTCTCCAAACCTCTGCTCTACTGCTGGACTTCCTGTTTTGAGAAAACATTTTTTCTGATACCCAGTCTAAACCTCTCTTGTTTCAGTTTATGTCTCTTGTCTCTTGTCTCTTGCCCTGCAGTTATATAGAACTGTGAAGAACCCAGCTGAACCTCCTTGATCTCTTCCCCAGAGGTGCAGATGGTGAGTGTCTCTGAACCCATTCTTCAGGCTGAACAAGTCCTGGTCGCATAGTGTCTCAATGTAGGGCCTATTCTCCAGGTTCTGTCCACTTCTTTTCCCTCCACAGAACTCTGTCTAGTTCATTAATGTCTTTCCTGTATGTGAGAGCTCAGCTGAACACAGCATTTACATGCAGTCTGCTGAACACTAAGAAGCACGGGAACTTCCCAAAGAAGTTGTGAATGCCCCATCCCTGGATGTCTTCAAGGCCAGCCTGGATGAGGCTTTGAGCAACCTGGTCTAGTGGAAGGTGTCCCTGCCCATGGCAGGGTGTTTGGAACTAGATTAACTTTAAGGTTCCTTCCTACCCAAACCATTCTATGATTGTATGAAGAGGGAAATAGCCAATCCTCTCAACGTACTGCCCTTACCCTTGTTCGCACATCCCAAGATGCTGTTGCCCTTCTCTATTGTCAGAACCCAATGCTACCTCATGTTCAGCTCAATGTCTTTATTTTAACATTGAGAGAAAAAATAAAATAATTATAAAAGTGGGGTGAATAATACAATTCAGTTTATTGTTAAAATTCAGTAATAAAGATCATCTAGTTTGTCTGTGAACATTTGATTGTATGTGTACCTTATCAAACTGCCCTGTTTAGAAATGACAAATGGATACAATATTATTATGAAATAGTGTGTCTGCCTGAGGGACAGTAACTTTTAGTCTTATATTCTGGAAATTTTGAAGTTATTTTGTCCTGAGACTACTCTTTAAATAGGAAGGCTGTTGAATGTTACATGAATTGCAATGATTGCATATCAGCTCAGTCTGGAAGATTTTAAATGCAATATATCAAAAGAAATATACCCTAAAACCACACTTGGAAAGGTACATCTTAACCTTCTTCAGGTTAGCAAGGATATGAAATTATTTGTTACCTATGTTGAAAACAATTTGACTATTCTTGTGTCAGCCAAAAGTAGTATAAAAAAATAAGTAGATAAAGCCATGAATTAAACACTGTTTTAATGATTTTGGTTCTGTCAGAACTGAATTTACTTTCCATCTCTTAACACTACATGGTAACTGGGAGTATTATTTAGCTCTGGGTACAATAGCAAATGCTTCCATAAGTATTCTTATGTAAGTGACGATAAGGTCAAAATTTGAAAACAATTCTAATTTTAAAATCTCTTTCCAATGAGTGAGGACTGAGAGATTTCTAATTTTGTATTTCTTCTGTGTATACATGTACATATTGTGTGTATTTGTAGCATATATAAATAATTCACTGTGTGGTAGCGTGTATACGTAATTCACTGTGTGGTAGCTGTTTTCATAACCTGTAAACTAAAGGTAAAGTGGAAAGCACCGGTATAAATAAAAATGTAAAGAATATTCCTGAAATAAACTGAAAATATTAACATTATCATTTTTGTAAAGAAACCTCTTTTCTTCAGTGTGCATATGGGTTAATGTAGAGGGTTATTGCCTAACAACCATACAGCAGTCAAATCTCATCACCTTCAGCAGGAATAATTTATGGTTTAATCTTACATGCAGGCATATTAAATAAGTATTACTCATCAGAACTCACTTATTAATAAAACAAGCTGAATTAGCCACCGGAGAATCATATTTGGAAATTCAATGACAATTTTACATTTTTAATAAAGGCTCAGAAATATTATTGCAGAGCAGGTGGTAAGAAGAAATGTGGTCAAATTTGACATTCATTAATAATTGAAATGTGGAACGTGACAAAGGTGAAAACTGATATTGATTTTTCCCCCTCTAATATTTGGATGAGTTCTGAAAAGTAAATAAAATGACATAACAAGACATATCAAGTCACTCTGATTTCTTTGATCACACCTCCCTGTATGCACACATATATATATCACTATTTTCCCTATCATGTTTCTGAATAATTCAACACCCATAGTCTTTCCAGTTCAATGCATTATAAAACACACTCAAGCTGAGTTTCAATCATATTAGACTGAAAGCTGAATTTTTTATGAAGGATTATTTAAAACAAAATGTGTCTTGGGCCCTACAGTCTCTGAAACCAAACAATCCTGAGAGTTCAGTGAAGAAATGTCAACACTGTGGAGAATTTTTCGATTCAAAAAATTAAAGGAATCCTGTTTGATGTATATTAACCATATCAATATTAACAACCTTCTGCTGGATTTCAGAAGTGATATGAGAGTGGCAGTGTTATCAGCCTTGTATTTTAACTAGTTGTGAAAGCTCTGAAATACTTGTACTGACACTGAACTTGACCTGCCTTTGGGATAGCTGCAGCAGCACTCCTATTGGCTTCAGTAATACTGAAGAATGGCTTCAGGCTCAGTTGTGGTTAAGTTCTTTAGCCTCATTGAACTCCAAGCATGCAAGGTTGGCCACCAGCCTCTCCCGATCAAACTCCAGCACACTGTAGGCATCTCCATGGGGGTATGGCTATTAGAGGTCTGTAGTACACTCTATCATGCATCTGAGTTTCAGCATTTCCCAACTCTTTATGTCCTCACATTGAATAGGTTTGTGGTCAGGATCTTCTTTACAAGATCTTTATGTTTACATCCTTCAGCTACTCAAATGACTGGTTTCCCCTTTCTTGGCCCTATACTGGTGATATCAACACTGGAAACTCCCTGAAAAAGAGCTGGAGCTTTCCATTCCAATGTGTTTACAAAAGTAAATTCCTTGCTTCTGGAGAAAATCATCTACTCACGCTCTGGCTGTAGGTGCAAATATTAGGGAAAAAATAAAGGAAAAAAACATTTTCTGTTATGTTCACTGCAGCAGATTTCAACCTCAACCTATGTGTCTTCCATTTGAAACTTTAACATAGCTACATACATATCCACACTTAGGTTCTTTGCAATATCACCTTCCTTCCTTCTGTAGAGCCACTAATAAGCTTGCCTAGGTTTGTAAGAAAACCCTGTTCTCATGGACTTTATCAAGGTCATTTTCTGGATTTCATGCTATGCAACTTATCTGGATAATCAGCCCACAGAGTATTGTTTGATAGATTTAACAATCTTCTCAGCAGAATTAGCATTCTTGTCAAAGGGACAGGAGGAGATCAAGGGGTCTTCTCTCACATTGTCTGTAAAAAAACCAAAGGCATCTATAAAAATGCCAAAGCAGCAGAACATTTAGAAAAAATATTAACAATCAGGAGTTAAGAAGAAGGAAGGGAGTAGAAAAGTTCAAAAGCAGGAGAGAGAAAGTGTGTCAACTAATTAGATTTCCTTCAATATTTTTTTTTTTTAAGGATGCTTTCATGTTTTGAGATGAGTATCTCTGCTCCAAGGTATTGAGCACAAATAATATTGATTGACTGCAGTTATTTTATGCTCTTGTGCCTTCTGTCTACTGCAGAACAAGTAACTGTTTGCATGTCCCGTTGACTGTGTTAGCAGAGCAAATGGATGATGCTCTAGGTCTCATTTTGTAATAATGAATTTATATTGACTTCAGTAGCCAGAATTAATAAAATCTAGACAAATAACTGAAAAGGTATTCCACAAGGTATTTTGCTTTAATTAGTGAGAAATATTGCAGAAAATATGAGTCGACTGAGATTTTTAAACATAAAAATATATTATTCTCCATTCATATCTGTCATATATTAATGTTGGAAACATAACTGCAAATTGTGAGTTGTGAGCTATTTGGAATTTCAGTGCCATTTCTTGGGGGTTTTAATTATTATTTGTAGGTTTTCATCAGACAGAAAGTATAAAAATGAAAAAGAAAAATTGACTATTTTAATTAAAATGAGACAATATCTTAATAAGCAACCACAAGCAGCCACTACTGGGCAAGTTAGATGGTTCTTCTGTGACAGTGCAAACAAGAGCATGTTCCCTTATGCAAAAATTGCAGTTAGTTGGTCAACAAAGAGTATTTATTTGTCTGTAATTGTTATCAACTTTTGATGTACTCTTCTATTAGCAAAAGAAGTTTTGATAAGTGTAAGGAAAAGTAAACAATAAAGAAAGAGGTGGGAGCTCATGGTTTAAGCTGATAGACTGCAGTATTTGGAAAATAAGTGTCTTTTTGAATTCAAGTCATCAGTGCACTATAGGCTACAATGTGTTTTTTCTCCACAGCCAAAACCTTAGCCAGTTCTTACTGAGTCAAAAAATGCTCCAAGTACTGAGTATTCCATTTCAGTCATCTGAAGGGCTGAACACACTAAAAACTAAACCAAAAACTTCTTCTACACCACTCAGATCAGATTCCTTTAATTTAATCTGGATTAACAGCCTTGTGATACCACAGAACCATTTGAGAAACAACACATGGCTTTCTCTCCTGAGTTTTGACGGTTCACCCACACACCCCTACCATGATTCTGGAAGTGTCTGTGGAATTTCAGGCCTTGTCACACCTTTCTGCCCCATGTTTCACAGGGTGATGTTGTCAGAGATCACAGCTATAGTTTTGAGGCTCTGTTTGTTCTGTGCTCTTCTTCCAAGGGAAAACACATCAACAGTTTAAGTATATGGTTAGTAGAAAAGTTGTGAAGATAACTCTTTTTATTGAAAACACTTTCACTCTTGTTGCAACTTTTTCCTTTCTTCTGGCAAGATTCTTAATACAAATATAAAAAAAAAATTGAAGACCTCAGGATTCTGCAGCATGCTTTGATGTTGTCATGTTATGTGTTGTCCTCCTTATCAAGGATATAGCAATAATATTTTACGTCCTTACACTACATATGTTACATATAATAATCACACACAAGGTTAGAGAGATGCATGTAAGACAAACATCAAAGAACTGTTGGAAACTTCTCAATAGCTCAAGCAACTATTTCCCGTCAAAAGTCCATAGTAAACAGATTTACAGTCTTAGGGCCTGAAAAATTCTACTTTTTCACTTGGAAAAACATGTATTTCTTACCTTTTCTGCCACTAATGCTAAGACAGGGATCATTCTCCAGGTGATAAGGCACTTTTCCAAAAACGCACTTGTAACTCTTCCCTCCTTGGTGAAAAGTTGCCAAAACTGCCAAAAATTGCTGTCTTTTATCTATACCAGCCCATTGAACCTGGTCTTCCAAGTAATGCCTCAAGCTATAGTTTGTTTGAAACTCCTAGAAATGCAGTCATTGGCAGAGATTTTGTGCAGTGAACCCTGGAAGTCTCCCTCTACCTTATTTGAAATCTTGAATTTGGACCCTTCAATGTAGCTGCACTTATTTCATTCTGCCTGGCTGTGCTTAATTTGTTCACTTGTGGTTAGAAATTACTGTTCTTAGAAGTTAACATACTATCCAAAGAGATAAAAATGGATAGTTTAGGAATAATAACTAACTTTCTCTCTTTCTGGAAACCTGCCATTTATATAAAAAGGTACTCCTCCCCTGTAAATCTAGAAGCTGACCCTTAGTCCTTTATTACAAGAATACTAATTGAGTAGAGAATTGAGTTAGTCAACTGTTATGCAGATTTTTAAAAATGCCTTCTATATTGTTTTAACCATTGGAAGAAAGATATAGATATTTGCTAGGAAGGCATCCTGTGAGAAATATATCCAATACTATATAATTCCTCATGTGCTACATATCTCACATTACTACTGACATCCTTCCTCTGATTTCTTCACCACCAAGCCAGAAAAAAAGGATAGCAAGTTTGTACTTCTGTATCCAAGAGAAAACTCAGAGTTTTGTGACATATGACTGAGTATAAGTGAACAGTAACTGAAATTTCCACTGACAGGCACATCTAGGCTGCACATTGTGGAAAATTATGCCTACTGATTATAATTCTTCTGGATCCGGAGTCCATCAATGCCTATTATTAAGGACCATGGAGGCATGAACATGAACCACTGTGCACTTGCTATTAGGCTGATCAGAATGTCAATCAGACTCTGAGGATCTTAGGAATGGCTTTCAGTGATCACTGCACATATTCATTTCAGTTTGTGAGAGAGCTGCTTTGAGCCACTTCTTTTGTTCAGTATTTGAGAAGGCACTGTGTATTTCACAGTGCTAGACATGGCATTTATGCCAAATTTTGAATATCTGATTCTGGAAAGAAAATACCAAATTGCTGGAGAATGAATAATCAGACAGATTATTAACTCTGTAGGAGTCAAGATATCAAATCCTTCAGAACCACTTCAACCAAAAATTGTAGAAAATTAATTTTGATTAAATGAGCAGCCAAATACACAACATGTGTGGAACCACTTAGAGATCACTGAACATGTATGAAATCCAGAAAAGCATATTTCATTCTTGAGATAATAATTTTTTCTTTAAAATGAAGAGAATAAAAGCATCCACACTATCGGGAAAGGTGCAAAGTATTACACTAGTTGATTAAAAAGAAAAAGATGGTTTGTTCACATGTAGTTCACTATCTAGGTGAAAAACATTTTATCACAAGGAAAAGAAGGAGTTAGCATTTATGATCTGGCCTGGGGATAAATAATAATTTGATGAAGATAGAAGTAACTTGGTGGTAATAAACAAGGCACAGTCTTTTAAATAGCAGTTCCATGCTTCTCTGAAAGAAAAATTGATGTGTCATTCATAATTTGGCACAAGCTACCATACAGAACTGTCAAGAAAAATATATAAAATTATTAAAGTAGAAGTTGCAAATATATGATGTGGTTATTTTCAGACTATTCAGGGATATTGTTCCATTTCCTGTTCTTTCACGTTGCTGTTTGTCTGAAGTCCTGGGTTCCTCTCATAGATATCCTTAAAAGATGGAAGGTATTCCTCTTCATTTAAAAGAACGAATCTTACAAGATACCATGAACCCAATCCAGAAGGTAATCTTTGCAAAAAAATCATCTTGAAAATGTTTTCTGGAGAACAATGAACTGAAGTTGTGATCCCAAAATATCTCCAATACCTGTGCTCCCTTTGGGGATAAAAATGTCAATATTATTTACACTCAGTGACAGATAGCACCAGGAGGAAAAACAGATAATGTGAGTACAGAAACAGTCTATAGCTCTTTACACTCTATACAGGCTATATCATAATCTAAAACCGTGATGGCAAGAAACAGCCATTTTACATGGCAATCAGAACACTCTACAAGCTTTGTAATGAGGGAAAAAAATGGTTACCAATAGCCTCTAAAATACTAAAAATAAAAATGCAAAAATCATACATACATTCCCAGTGCCTATACATATCTTTATGATTCCTGTAAGAGCAGTGACTTAATTTTGATTTTCCAACTCAGCACATAGCAAAAAGTTCTCAGCATAGTCAAAGCTGTTAATTGTTGATTTGTAGACAGACATATTACAGTAATGATGGTAATACTTCCACTCGGTTTTGCGTGCATGAATACTAAAGACTGCAATGACCTCTATCCTGGACAATATCGCTTGGGTGTCACTTTCAATTTCCCATTCTTCCAATTGTATGTTATTTTTATTATGAGATTAATATACATATGTAAGGCATATCTGAAAGTGAATTACAGTCATAAACATTATGTATAGGTATAAAAAAGTATTGATTAAGTAGTGATTCCAGTATGAAAAGACATTTCTATGGGTGTAAGAGGCAAAGTGCACAATAAAGCAGACAAGACTTTAAGAACTACACTCACTCACTAACACTTTTCACTGTCTGGAACAATCTAAGTGGCAGAGGAGCAGGCCCTGAGGAACTGGCCATCCTGTGATAAATGCTTCATTCTCCTCGCAGACAGTCTGACTACAGGGAGCAGTGTTGTATCATGGTGCAGAAAAGTGCAGGCTTTGGCATACCTGCCAGTATCCTGAACACAAAATTGAGATGGCTAAATTTGCATGTGTGGACATACTTTGCATAAGAAGGGAAACAACTGAGAGATGGACAGGGGGAAAAAAAAAAAAGGAGCAAATGCACTCTCCATTCCTTTATACTTTCTTTGAGAGGTCAAGGCTCTTTCTCACAACAGTTCATAATTTTGTTCCAGCTTGTACATTCCTAGTCTTGCTCTCCCTGAATGAATTGATTTTCATTCTTCATTCTGTTTCAAGTCAATCAACCTGGTTTTTTTCATCCATTTTTACATAACATTACCTGCACTGGGTCAGATCAAAGGTCTACCTTCTGTAGCATCCTTCTCCTGACAGGGGGCCTAGGGAGGAGTATAAATGCAGGGCAAGCACACAATGATACTTCCTTAAAATACTCTCCTTCCTTCTGGGGGTTTATGTTTCAGAGACGTGAACGACACATAACATATTTATATGCATTTTTGTTCAATATATTATTCTTCCATGAGTTTTTCTGTCCATTTTCTGATCCCGAACAGACATATAGCATCAACAACATCCTGTGGCAATGAAGACCACAGACAAAATCACAGACTACTAAAGGTCTGCCCTCCTTTGCCTGGAATGGTACTGTCTACGTCTGCTGTTCATCCTGCTCACTTCTGGAGAAAAGATGTAACATAGATCTCCTGTCAGTACATCAGAATAAGAACTAACACACAAATTGGCAAACAATACCTTACTATGTGTCCCTGACCTAGACAGTGAATTGCAGTTCACAAAAGTTATGTCTTTGTGTCTAGACCAGCATGGGTATTGTTGGCACAGGACTTTTGTGTGGGCAAATGCATCAAAGATTGCCTACTTAGCTGCTCTGCTTGCATTGTTGTAATGAGGAAGAGCAGTTTTGCCAAAATCCCATCATTTCCCCTAAATATTGTGTCCAAGAAGAAAGATGATACACAAATAATAGGTCACATTAAATTAAAAATAAATCAAAAATATCCGGTTAAATTAAGGAGGATAAATGGTGATGGATGGAAAAATGGTAAAAAATACTATTTGGGTTTTTTTTTTTGTTGTTGTTGTTTGTTAGTTTTAAATCCATAATATCTCATCTAATAATCATATCCATTTGCAGGGCTATGTGTGAAAATAATGGTCATGTCAAGAATATATATTCTTGGAATTTATGTGAAAATACACACAGCAGATAATTTCTGCATAAATTCTTATTCTTTGTAATTTGTCAAATGCTGTATAGCCTGTTGTAAGGTCATATATTATGAACAGTGAGACTCTTTTTTATTTTAAATAAACACTTACTTTACTTGCCATACTCCAAATTCTTTCTTGCCCCACGCACTGTTTGCTATCCTACTAGTCTGTTAAAAATACAATTTGAATTACTCTATACTGTCCCTACCTCCACTTCTTGTCCAAATAAATGAAGAGAATATATATATCCATACATTCATACTTACATTGTTATACATGCATTATGTAAAACATTAATCAGCATTAGAGTTAAAACTCCTCCTTACTTGCTTTGAAATGTCTCAATTTTCAATGTAGGACTAATAGACCTCTACAGTGTGTTATAGCTGAAGTTATATTTAAATACTGTTACCTAGTAAAGACTTCTTTCAAAGCATCAGTGATGTTGTTTCCATTCACCAGATGGATGTGAGGAGACTTTTCCTGTGTTTTTCTTTTGTCGTAGGACAACCATATATTCATCCTCTTCAGTCCTTGCTGGGGTAAAGATCTTTAGTTTCACAAAATGTTTTTTGGGTGAAATATTTTTTCCAGTGAAAGCCAGTAGAATGTGTATGGAGAAAAGCCCCTTGTCAAGGAAAGGAAGGAATAACCTATCCAAATCTATTGAAGTTTGTTGGCAGTCTAGTCTCAATCAACTAAACACTTTTCCATTATACCTTCCTCCAAAGGCCAAATATTCCCTTCTTCAGATCAGAATTTATACCCTGAAACCCTAAGACAAAAGGACTGCTTACACTCCCTAATCCCTATCAGAAATGCCTTTGCCACATCACTGTCCAATAAACATACAACAGTAGCTAGTCTTTGAGTTGAGAAACATTTCTACCTTCTTTGCTTGGACAGTATGCATTCACTCTTGGAAATGAAACAGTGCATTTTCTGCTCTCTGTAGCAGCTTGCTTAATCTCTGACATTCCTTAGCAGAGGCACTAGTTTGTTAACACTTCCACTTCCAGATGTTCTTCTGCACAAGTATATCTACAGATAATGTGATGAAAAATTGACATCAGTAACCATCTTTTGCATGGGCTATGTATGTTTAAAAGCTGAGTAAATAGGTTATGGCATGGCAGTTTCTAAATGTGGATAAAATATACCAAAACTTCTTTAGCCATCTTACCTTTCCATACCATAATTTGGAAGAGCCACTCCTGAGGATGTTTGCTTCAGCAGCCGCTTTTGGTTTTGCCTTCTCCCAGAATAAGGGATGTGGATTAGGCACTAGCTTGCAAGGCTCAGCCTCATTTGGACTACCCAAGAGATTTATGTGACAAAATCTGATATATCTACAAGTATATTAAAAATATTTGTTCTTTTAACATTGATATAAATGTTTGTCCAGTTATTGATAGTATGTGGCCAAGTCTTAGTAAATGTCTGAGGGATTTATTTTCAGTTCTTCTGCCTCTCGCGGTCTTGATGAGAGTCAAGGGATCCTATGCTTTGGATGCTTTTACACAGACAGTTGAATAGCTGAAATAGGTTTAAGGATGTTCTGGCAAGATAAGAAGAGAAGGCAAGAAACACTTTTTTGGTTAATTTTGCAGTTTGAGGCTTCCATCATCAACCTAAGAGGATACAAAGCATGTATATATGTCTCAGTACAGAGGAGGAAATAATGAGACTCAAAGACTGTCTTAACACTAAAGCATTTTAATAATTCTAGTTGTCATTATAATTGTTCCAGTGCAGGTTACCAAGATCATCATGTCATTCATGCTTTATGTTGCAAGTGATACTGTGTACAACATGACATTTTGGCCTGTCATGGCACTTCTTCCATTTCCAATACTGTTGGCACCTTAATACTGCAAGCCACATGTTATCAAACAGCTTTACAGTATGAGTGTGCCAAGACATTTAACAGGTTACAAACAAGAGTAAGAAATGAAAAACCAAATGTAAAGTTGTTTGCACTTCCCTACACTATGCAGAAATTGAAATGAAACACTGAAAAAATGGTTTTTGTAGTTCTGATAGAGTTTGTTATCTAGTTCTATGGAAATTAACTCACGTTACAAGCCAGGTGTTCAACCACTGTAAGTCAGTGTACTTCTCATGATGTCAGTGGTGTTATGATAACCTAAAATCTTTGCAGATATGAATATCTATTACACTGTCCATATTGCTGTCCATATCTGTATTCTGATACTCCTGGGAACTCAACTCTGTGTTAGAGAAATCAATGTTAGCTCCGGTGAAATAAATGGATATTGTTATAAAGCCTCATGCAAGGCCCTCAGCACCTAGGCAATACCTTATTTAGCTTGTTCTAAAGTCTACCCTAAAGATTATAATTGTTCAGATACTTCCAGGACTGCAGGTAGTTTGTGAAGATAACAGGCATGTAAGGCTTTGTTAACTTATCATTCCCCCTACCCCCTGATGCTGTTAGCCCATATTAGTAAGCAGATATGCAATAATGATTCTGTGAAGATACTAGCAAAATGTATATTTGGCTAATGACCCTAGGACCCTTATACTGTGTGAGAATAAAATGTTATATACAGAATTACATTTTCACATGCAACAAGAAGTCAGCAAATCTGGCTTGTATTATAAATATTTTCATCTCTCCTCTGAGGATATGTTTGAGTGTTACAAGAAAACCCTAAACAATACTTTGACAATTTTTCAAACACCTTGCCATTGTATTTGGAGCCTATTAATAATACCAGATCATTAGACTCGGAATTAGTGACAGTTCAAAAATCATGTGAAGCTCTCAGATTATTATTAATTTCTGTTGACTTGTCCTCCATTACTTTGTCTTTACAAATATCTCTTACACCTGGCCTAAGAGATATAGAATGATATAAATCAGAGTCCTAGGGTTTCAAATTTGCTAGGAGACTGGCCAGACTGCAGACCAGTGAGGAATTCCCTCTCATCTCTTATTCAATATTTAGGCAGCTAAACTAACATAAGAAAAAAAGTCAACACAATAAAAATACTGTCTGCAGTCGCCATAGCATGAAAGGACAGTATACCACAACAGAACAATGTGATGTACATTCAAAGCACACAGACTGTTAAATTTCATAATATGAGCTTTACACCAGGACTCAGCCAAAAAATTATTGATTTTATTTTTTAACATTACTAAAATGTAGTTTGTAGTCTACAGTCTGCAGCTACAAATAAATGCTATTTGGTACAAATTTCTAATTTTATTTCAATCCAGGAAATTACAACCTGTTATAGTATTAGTTCAAGGAAAGAATGCTCACTTACTAGTATTACATGCAGCAAGTCTTCCTATCCTACTCTGAATGTATTTGTAAGTGTCAATCAGCTCTAGCTATGATTCAGCTTAAGTGTCTGACACAGTTACTGCCTGAATTATTTGGTTTTTTCTATGTCATTACTGTGGTCTTAAAAAAAGGTTGAGATCTAAGTAGTCAAAAAATGCAGTTGAGTTATAAGGTTCAATATCTGTTTGCTTTGTAGGATAGAACACTTCTTAAAGTCTGTGCTTTTAACAATTTCAAGTACACTATTAAATGACGCCTTCTTAGATGGATGCCTAAGACACACACTGTTTCCAGCAGGTCTTTACCTCAGCATTAATCTAATGAAGGATAGGCTAGAAAAAATGTTTGTGTAAATCTTAATGGAAAACCTGTTTTTCTGTGTATTTTTTTGATTGAAAGTGTGAAGAAAGTAGCTTCTCGCAGCAGTTCTTGTCAACAAGATAATAAGTTAACATCTCTGTGTAGAATAAGGAGTGATTACTCTCCTGTGCAGCTCAGAGGGGAAACCCACTTAAAATCTCTTGGAGGTGTCACCTAAAGAAGACAAAAAAAGCAGGAAACACACAGAACAGTTGTCTAAGGGGTTCTGAATGGTTTGTGTCACACAGGCATGTGTCTGTGTGTTGACAAATAAATAATGTTTATCATTTATGTTTAAACACATCTATATATACACACATAAACACAGAAGATACAATACAGATATGTACACTCACATGCATACAGCATATGTATCTGTGCATATGTGTAGTGTGCTGAGATGTATACACATACATTTCATTTTGCATGTGTATTTACATATATTTGCATGCCATACTCCTTTTTTACGTATGTTATATTCAGGTATACAGACAGATAAATATTTTAGAGAGAGGAGGAATAGGTGTACTTTCTGTATGTTAACCATGCATACATGCACGTGAGCATGCACACAACACACACAGATACAATTTTCCATTACTCGTTTCCTTGTGCAACATAAACAAGGCTTGTGTTTATCCCTGAGGGTTAATTTGGTCAGACGTCACTTTATGCCTGGTGTTAATATTTTATTCCAAATGCCATATCACCTTTTATGTTTTATTTATGGTGATCTTCCTCTCTCAACCAAGGCAGTCACTGCAGGGAGAAAAGGCACTTATAATTCTTTTCTTTTCCCTTTGTAACACATACTTTTGGCCCTTAAGAAAAAGTACAGACTTTGAAAGAGAGAAAAAAAGACAGGGAGAAAGAAAAAAAATCCTCATATTTTGGAAATTCTTTCCAGGAAGTTGACTAAGAACCAGCTTTTCTTCACTGAGTAGGAGATGTAGCTATAATTAAGAAAAAAGTTTAATGAATCTGTCTTTAGATGGGACACAACTTGTATACTACTTTTGAATTGAACACTGAATGTGAAAAAGCAGAGATGAAACTTGGAAAAGGAAGACAAGAGTTTGGATATATGAATAACAAACATTTTTTCATAAACTTTCAATAAATTCACCTGCAGCACTACTAGACCAACCTATCAGATACATGATTGCTATTTAAAGGCTTAGAATCCTTACAATTTTTTTTTCCCCTTGAATAGCTGCCAGTTGGAACTGGGAATCAAAGACTACGTTCTGTCTAGTGTAATACTACCACTGAATACTTGGTTTTTCTTCTGCCAATATTAATGGACAAGAAAGATGACCTAAACAAATATTTTAGAAATATCTTCCTTTTTTACAAACTGAAGCAAGGATTACATAAATTCTGAAAAGTCTGAATTCCTAGCAAAACATTATTAAGATTCTCTCAATGTGTTTTTTTCTTTCAATCTTCTATCTCTTCACCTCAATGCAACCTGATCTTTACATGTCAATCATGCTTTTATTTAAATCATGTGTGTGTGTATGCATGTGTGTATAAGCTACTAAAGGCACTGCATTCTGTGACATGGACACAGCTTGCTTGCTTGCTTAATACTGCTTTGTTGTCTTGGCAAGTCTTCAGTTTTGATAGTCTAGCAAAATGGTCTACTGAGATCATATATATTATGGGAAATTCTCTAGTCATCACCAAACAACTGAAATGTCATTACTCTGAAATTCCAAAAATAAATGTTAAATCAGTCTGCTCAGTAAAAACTGTTAAGTCCCAGATTGGATATTAGCACAGAAAAAAATTCCCATAGTAGCTGAAGAGAAGTAAGGGTGGGACAGAACCCAACAAGAAGTCTGTTGAGACTTTGTATGAATTCATGCTGACAGGCTTCTCTGCATTTAATTAGCTGCTAGTCAGTTTTATGCATCAGTCAGACTGCAATATAGAACCACTGGCACGGTCTGAGGTAGATGTAACAGTGCACCACGCTGGACTTAGTCCCAGCTTTAGGATGAATGTGTGAATGCACATGATAATAAAGAATTGACTACTCCACCATGGGTGCAGTTTATTCATTCATTTCCACATTCAGGTGATTTGAAGAGCAGAGGTCTAGACAGTCCCCATTACTTTCTGTTCATTCTGTATTCACCAAAGAATACCTGGTCCCAATGAATAATCTATTCTACTGTACATATGTCTTTAAGGAAATCATTAACTTACTCAATAAGAAACATATTCAGCTGCTCTTTTTTGTTTTGATACATGCAGCTATGTCTTGAGTGATGGGCACCTGTGTGTGTGTGTGAAGATAGGAAAGACAGACTTGGAGAAAATAAGTTATTCATAAAATTCATGTGTAATAAGTTATGTCATCATCAAGAAAAAAATTAATACTGTTGTGGCTATTGCATATTATGCAGGGAATCAAAGCATGATATCATAGTTCATAAAAGTTTATTTTTGCTGCAGAAGCACAAAAAATGCTTTGTTGAAGACAGGCCACGTCCTACATGGGTTATGCTTGATTATGTGAAAAGGATTTGACTCAAAAGGAAATTACTGTTATACCTAAGCACTTTAAATGAAAATATAAATAAAGCCAGAAAATAATTCAGAATTCCTTCCTACCCATTTCCTTATGTGAGCACAACTGTGGACAAGACAAAGATGAAACTCTGACTAACATGGACTTTAAACCCCTGAACTTCTTCAGGTATTTTTGTGGAGTTTCACTCACCATTTAGTGAGCTAAACAATTTTTTTTTTTTTAACTCAGTAAAGTGACAGGCCCAAGTTTTCAAGGAAAGAAAGTTTTCTTCATGGAGAGGGTGGTGAAGCACTAGAACATGTTGTCCAAAGAAGTGGGTACCGCATCCCTGTCTGTCTTCAAGGCCAGGCTGGATGAGGCTTTGAGCAACCTGATCTAGTGGAAGGTGTCCCTGCCCATGGCAGGGGGTTTGGAACTAGATGATCTTTAAGGTCCTTTCCAACCCAAACCATTCCATGATTCTATGATTCTAAAATTAAATGACTCTGAATGGTGAGGAAACTTACAAGAGTAACGGACCAAGAACATCACCTGATTTTGAAGGTGTTTCTTATGGTACTTGTGGAGCTCCTTTGAGATATTTAACAACTCAGCTTGATCCAGTGAAAGTTAGTCATTAAAATACTTACGGGGAGTTGAGGCCTAAGGGCAAGACCTCTTTACTTCTCAGTAGCTTCCACTACAACTGAAGTGCTCTCATTTCACCCTCCATGCTGCAAGGAGTCTGAATGCTTTCTTCAGTAAAATTCCAGTTCACTTTTTGTGGGGTTTGTTCTAGATGCTCAGCACCTATTGGAAACAATTTAAGTCCATAAATAGCTTTAAAAAAACATCCCCTGAAAAACTCTATCATTATTAAATGCATCAGTCATTTACTCTCCCAGAATTATGCCACTGAACATATAACAGTGTACAACTTCCCTATATCTTTCTGATAAAATAGATCATTACTAAAGACAGTTTCCTTCTATATCTAATGTTGTGCTCAATTCTAATAAATCTCCATACTTTTATAAGAGTTATTAGAGACAATTTTTCTGCTTGCTGGCCTGCTTTTTTCCATATATCCACAAAGGCAGTGGTTACTCTTATAGGGTTAATTTTCTTAGCTTTTGGTTTTAGATTCATAGAACACATTGTGTCCAACCTTAATATTTCACACTGTAAGCCATATCATCTTTTATCTTTTATTTATAGTGATCCTCATATTAATTTCTCAATAGCAGCTGGCACAGCAGGAGGGACAAAGCATTGATCTTCCAATTTATCCACTACCCTTACATATCCCGAGGTCGAAGCAGCCTAGAGAGATTGATGGAGTTCTGGCATCAGACCAGCGGCTGTGTGTTTCTCATGCATGAAAATCAACAACAGGAAACCAAAATCTGACAATTGGCAGTAATATCAGCGACCTCTGCAATAAATATAACAGGATGGTCTTCAATAATTTAATGGAATATTGGGTATTCCATAATGAAAGTCAGCCATGTGAGAGAGTGTCTATATACTTCATGAGACTCTGTATATATGTGCTTATATGTGTACACATACAGCTGCAAACACCAACATGCAGTTTATTTTAACATAAGAATACACACACACTTATTTTCTCTAACCATACCATGTGAGTCAAAAGGCTTCACTCTAAGTTGCAGCCAATATTGTAGAATCGTTCATAGAGGCTGCTAGGGACAGGACTCTGCAGGACCACACAAAGAGAAGACTCTTATTCTTAATCATTATGTCATTTGTAGTTGCACAACAAGGTTTGACAGCTCCTGTTGTATCACTTCCACATTTTAACTTTTAAAAAAAACAGCACTTGATCTTCATTTTTAGAAGTTATGTAACACAGATTAACCCTACTTTCTGCCAGAAGTCCTATCATAGAACCATAGAATCACAGAATGGTTTGGGTTGGAAAGGACCTTAAAGATCATCTAGTTCCAAGCCCCCTGCCGTGGGCAGGGACATCTTCCACTAGACCAGGTTTCTCAAAGCCTCATCCAGCCTGGCCTCAAAGACAGACAGGGATGGGGCACCCACAACTTCTCGGGGCAACCTGTTCAAGTGCCTCACCATCCTCTCTGTGAACAATTTCTTCCTGATACCTAATCTAAACCGCCCTGCTTTCAATTTAAACCCATTAGCCCTTGTCCTGTCACTACAGGCCTTTGTAAAAAGTCCCCCTCCAGCTTCTTTGTAGGCCCCCTTCAGGTACTGGAAGGCTGCGATAAGGTGTCCTGGAAGCCTTCTTTTCTCCAGGCTGAACAAGCCCAACTCTCTCAGCCTGTCCCCATAGCAGAGGTGCTCCGGCCCTCTGAGCATCTTCGTGGCCTCCTCTGGACTCTTTCCAACTGGTCTATATCTTTCTTATGTTGAGGGATCCACAGCTGGACGCCATACTCCAGGTGGGGTCTCATGAGAGCAGACTAGAGGGGGAGAATCGCCTCCCTCCACCTGCTGGCCATGCTTTTTTGGATACAGCCTGTGATACAATTGGCTTTCTGGGCTGTCAGTGCACACTGCTGGCTCATGTTCATCTTCTCATCCACCAGTACCCCCAGGTCCTTCTCCTCAGGGCTGCTCTCAATCCATTCTCTGCCCAGCCTAGTTCAGGACCTTGCACTTGGCCTTGTTGAGCCTTGTTGAACTCCATGAGGTTGGCAGTGGCCCACCTCTCCATCCTGTCCAGGTCCTTCTGGATGGCATCCCTTCCCCCCAGCATGTTAACTGCACCACGCAGCTTGGTGTCGTTGGCAAACTTGCTGAGGGTGCACTCAATCCCACCATCCATGTCACTGACGAAGATGTTAAACTGATCGGTCCCGATCTTCTATCCTTGGCCATAGGATAGGTTAGCAAGAGACAATGCTAACCATTTAATGTTTATTCTTATTTAAATCTACCTGCTATTGGCAGGTTACAGGGCTTTGTGGACACAATTTTAAATACAAACTTCAACAGCTCTTTCTGTCATAGAGAGCACAGAAATGCTATACTACTCAAAGGAAGATAAAAGTATGTATGATTTGCTAAGACATACAAAAGTGAAGCTGACTCATCAAGGAACTCTGCGCACCAGTTACTACACAAGCATGTGCAATAAAAAACTCCAGGAAAAACTGCAGCCTGTACTCCTAATTACACAACACAGAGGAAATATTAAAGTCAACGTTACGTTCATGGCATTTCTCCTGTGTAGCTTTAGTTGTCTGGGTTTATTGTTCTTCCTCCTTTATTTAGTCTTCCAATGACCCACAAAACCAGTAACAATTCATACGTTCCCACAACAGTGCTGGGGCTTTGTGGCTCCTTAACCCACGACTCAGATGTGGGGACATGGGAGAAACTGAAACAGCAATTTACTCCAACTGATGGCCAAATGACCCTATAGAGGGAAAGAAATGTTCTGGGACATGACCTCCACATAAGACAAAGGGACATATTAAGACTAAAAATATCCACCTTATATATGGAGCCATTTCATATGGTCTGAAGATGTGATTACAAATATCAGACCTGAGATAGACCTAGGAGCACTCCGGAATTGCACGTCATGGTTGTAATTATGGATCTGGTGAGGAGACCTCTGTTCAGTTTGGAACTGAATCCACTGCTGGCAATATTCAGTTGCATATTACTTCTGAAATAAAATAAATCTCTTCCCCTGTAGGTTTTAACTAATCAAAAAGAAGGGAAGTCTTTCTACCAGTCCATTTAAAAGGTGCAGATGAAAAATTCCCTTACTACTCAGTGTGTTCTTTGATACCTTAAGAAGACCATGAATGGTCTGAGGGACAGCATCATTCCCTTTAACAGTGTTAGTATAAAGGGTGTCAAGTGACCTGTTGAGCTTTAAGTTGTAATGCAGTTGCTTTAAAAAACTCATAGTTTTAATGGCCATAGTAAATAGAATATCTTACTTAAAGCTCATAGCAAAAGGCTATGGGGGGCTTTAAGGTACAGCACAGAAATTGCAAGAAACTACTGCAAGCTATTTTTCTATTTTAAAGCTTTTTGCTACTATGAAGACCCTTTATACTCAGAAATTCAGTCTCCTGTAAAGAATCCCTTCATGTGAAGTGTATTTACAAAGAAAGGATAAGAAGCCTCTAAACATTTAGCCAAATCTAGGAACATGCCTAGGTTGTTTTTCGTCAAGTTTTTGGAAATATTTGAATATATCATTTTTCTCTACTGCCTTCAGCTGGGACTATAACAGGAAATGCTAATAAAATGAAAGAGGCTCTTCTCATGGTATTTCTGGACATAAACAGTAATAGAAGTACCAGAGATTTCACAGGAGAGACTGCTTTTATGATGTTTCCTTCTCAATTTTATTATTTTTTGGAGTACAATAATGTCCTGGGTTCTCCAAGTACAGGTAAGATGAATAGTGCATAAAAACCCCAAAATGGCTTCTGTCCCAACATGCTTCCAATCTGATTTCATGCAATGGTAAGAAGAGAGAGAATAACAACATGTAATGAAATGAGAAAAGACAGAGACTAGACAATTATGACTGTCTAATAGTTCAGTGATGGCGTACATGCTTCACAAAAGTTATCTGAAAACCCACAAATTCTCCTGTAAAATATGTGTAGGTTTTAAGGAAAAAAAAAATTATAATTATCTTCACATTCATTTTGGGGGGGTGTTTTCCATTTTCTGTGCACTTCTGTTTTTACAGTGATATTCAGAACTGCTAAGAAAGGGCAGCCATTTCTACTGAAGTGGACTTGGAAAGGAGACTCCTGCATCACTGATACCGGTTTTCGCATTTGACAGACAACCAGTCTATTAGGAGCTCTCAGAAACATCTTGGTATTAATAGGGGTTTCCACTGAAAGGTTGTTCTGCAATACTTTTCTTATAGTCAGAAAAATTGTTCTGTTTTCCATACCCATCACCTGCCATGGATACATTTACATATCTTACGTATCCTTTTACATATCTTTGTCATTCCATATCCTCTCCATTTCTCTGATGATACTATTAGTGTGAATTGCCCAAAATTCTAGTTAGGGGATTAACATGCACACTGTGATGCCATTGGTAATTCTCTATCTGTGCTCATGACATGCCCAAAGATTACGTGTAGTGAAATTAAACTCTTACTGCATAGCTGACAACCTGCAGATCATGAACAATTAACATACAGATGCCTTTTCCACACCTATGACAGTGCCAATTTATTGCTTCAGATCTTAAGATCATTCAGATCCTCCCTTAAAATGTTCTGATCAGCTTCTATCCTTGCCATTTTCCTCCAACTGAATGTCATCAGTGAATTTCATTAACAATCACTTTTTTTAACTCATTACAGAAAATCTTACGTAAAATAAGATATGTCGTAGGATTTTTGAAAAATTTCCCATGTAACATCCCATCTATAACAGTGTGCTCCTTTTCAAAGAATTTCTCAATGAATGTGTGAAACTTTTATATGTTCCAAATGACATTAGTTAGTTACTAATATGAAAGCATCTAGGTAACTGTAAAAAAACAGGAGCTCCATTCTTATTCTTCTTTTTTTTTTTTTTTTTTTTTTTACTTAACCAACAACCTATTCTCTAAAGAAGACACTACAGTTTTGCACTCTGACAGCGTGCCATTCTCAAATAGGAAAAATCTCTTGTTAATTCCACCATATTCCATGTGCCAGGTCAGGGCAGCACCTTGTAATAACAACATAATAGGGGCATAGTGAGGGGAATTGTGACAGTGGACCTGGGGGAAATAAGTTGGAATGACAGGATAGACTTTTTTTATAGACATATATTTACCAACAGTTTTGCCTGAGGGAGGGAGGAAGGTGCTTCTGTTAAAACCAGAGAGACACCAAAACTGCAGTTTCATTTTTCTGACTCACTCTTTTTCTTGTTATATGTTTTAGGTTTTGTGGGTTTTTTTCAAGAATGTTACAGCTTTCCAGGACACTGACAGCGCATGTAACAAGTAAAGGAAAGATAGTGACATTATGAAAATATTTCAGTGTGACATTTTTAGCTGTCTAAGAAACAAATAGGAAAGAGACCATTTGATTTTCACAGCTAATTTTAACTTTCCAACCTTGGAAAGTTTCAGAACTTCTGCCCCATACCTCTGTAGTCCTCTGCTTTGCCTTATACAACTTAGTTGTTCTTCAGATTGCACTTCTGTAAGACTTATGAAGTTTTGCTGGGTTATTCTTCTCCTCCTCTAGCGGCTTTCATTCAAAATATTCTTGCACAAATATGAAGAATGAGAATCGTGTATATACATATGCATATGTTCATGTGTGTTGATGTTATTGACAATTGATAACACACTGTCAGCTACAAAGAATTAAATCACAGGCTGTGTTATGGAGGAAATCAGACAATAGCTCTTCTGATTGCATTACTTTGACACCACGGGGTTTCGGTGGTAATTGCTCTTTTCTTGGTCTAGACCAAAGAGGACTAAGGAGGTAGGTTTTTAACTTGTACATGATAGTTAATTAAGGAATTTTTCAAATCTCCAGGTGTGAGTCCATGTACTGAAATCCTTGCTATACCACATGAACACCTGCAACTGTGCACTCAACCGTCAACCTAATGGCATTCATCTGCCTCTTTACTGGGTTAGAAAATGTATCTGCACTGGCCAAACTTGCCTTGAGAGAGATTATATAAATGTATTAAAAAATACACATATCCATTTATTGATAGATTTTGTATTGAAGGGGAAAGCTGGTGAGGTCTATTTATAATGCTTGTATTTCTCAGGAGTTTTCATTCTAGTATCTTTGGGCTAGCTCCTGAGAGACTCACAATACATCATATTGTAGCAGGAGTGAAAGAAGCATTTTCTGGGCAAAGCAAACACTAAACTATATGGCAGATATGTGTCCCAGATAGGAAAGTATTGCTCTTGTGAGTAGTGTCACTGACAAAAGACTCCTTTTGTGAGCAGGAGTATCAGTTAAGGGCCATGCTGTGGTCAAAGGGTAGAGAGATTATTGTGCTCTTACTGTATGCAGTTCTGCACAACAGCTAGTCTGCATTAGACTACAGAGCCAGATCCATATCTTAACAAGGTATGACAACTTTTATGGAATCTGTTGCAGATTCCAGAACAAAAAATTTATAAATACAAATAGAGTGAAACCAGAAAACAAGTTTAGACTGGGAAACAAGAACAGATGAAAGGAATCTGGAGGTGCTGACTGACATTAGGCTCAATATGAGCCAGCAGTATGCCTTGACAGTCAAGAGGGCAAACTACATCTGGCGTGCATCACAGACAGCATGACCAGCTGGTCAAGAGAGGAGATTATCCCTCTGTATTCAGCATTCGTACAGGCTCACCTTGAGTGTTGGGGGTGGGGGGGAGGCCAATTCTGGTTCCCACAGTCTAAGAAAGATGTGAAGGTCCTTGGATGTGTCCAGAGGAGGACAACAGAGCTGGTGGAAGGGTTGGAAGACATGTCCTATAAGGAGCAGCTGAGGACTCTGGGTTTGTCTAGTCTGGAGAGAAGGAGGCTGAGGAGTGACCTGTTAGTTCTCTGCAGCTTCCTGAGGAGGAGATGTGTAGAGGGGGCTGCTGATCTCTTCTTTCTGTTATCCAGAGAGTAGGAAGCATTTTCTTAGCGAGAGGGTGCTTAAACACTGGAACAGACTTTCTAGAGATGTGGTCAATGACCTGTGCCTGTCAGTGCCTTAAAAAGAGGCATTTGGTCAATGGCTTTGCTAATATTCTGTAAGTTTTGGTCAGCCAAAGAGGTAGGGCAGTTGGACTAGATGATCATTGTAAGTACCTTCCAACTGGAACTTTTAGTTTATTCTAAATAAATGTTTGTGAAAGATGCTGAACCAAAGGAAACCAGAAAGTGTTTTTCTGACACTGCAGTTTTTGGAGGCTGTCACATCTTTGGAAACATTTGCTACATTTCCCACCTGTAATGCTTTCTCTTCTGGGACTTCAGAGGGCATCCCTTCATTGGCTTATGATAGTTGTTCTCTGGTTGTGGCCACCCAGGTCTTGAAAATCTCCAGGCTCAGATATCCTACACACAATCTCTCTGGGCAACCCACCTCAGTGCTTAATGATCCACACAGTGGCTCTGTCTTTTCTTCCTTATCTCCAGTCTTAACCTTTCTAGTTTGAGAAGATACCACCGTCTCTCACTCTCCCATCTTACACTGCTGGGAAGGTTCTGTCCCCATCCTTTTGATGTCTTCCATAGGCAGCTGGGTATGTTGTGAGGTGTCCTGACACCTCCTCTGGTCCATGCTGAACCAGCTCTAGCACCACAGACCCTTCTTGCCTCCTCTGAACCTTTCTGGTTTTCTGGGACCCCAAACAGGACACAGTGCCTGGATGAGGCCTGATGGTTGCTGAGCAGAGGGAATCATCCTTGTGCTCTCTGACTAGGGGAGAAAGATAGGAGAAAACTGACAAGAGTGGGACAAGTGATGTATTCATATTTCAGTCAGCTCTGAAGTGGTCAGGCAGTTGGATTAGATGATCATTATAGGTCCTTTCCAACTGGTACCATTCTGTTCTATTCTACTCCACACTATACACACTGCTGGGAGGAAGGAGCAATCAAAACATCATTCTACTGACCCTGTTTAGACTAAAACTACACGTTTCTTTTCTATAATGGCAACTACAAAACTGTGGACTGTATTTCTCAAAGGAACACAAAATATCTTGAATATGATGCTGATCAGTATTGTATAATGTACAAGCAATATAAATAATTTATCATTCTCTTTACAGAATTTTGCAGAATAATTGATATTATTTGATGTTCTTAAAAGTTTTCCACTATATTCTAGCTTGATTTGGCCTCAGATTCTATGTAGAAAATCTATACAATGGTATGGTATTTTGACACTTAAGCTTTTAAGTCCCATTTAAAGCCTGCATGGAAATAGATTGTAAAGATAACATTTTCTAGAAACATACACGTATTGTCAAATGTATTCATTATCAATCCATTTATGAAGGGCTCAGGGTTACACCTTCATGCTCCCTACTTCAGTGAAAGAACTCCATTGCATCAGCTAAGGAAAGAAAACTCTAACTTTATGTATTACTGCATGTTACTATTTTCCCCAAGAGAACAAGCCATAAGAGGGGCATCACATGTATGACTAAGTTAATATGCTGTTTTATAGTATAAGGAAAATTTCCTAAAGTAGTTGTAGTAAGAGTTTTCCTATGGGTTGTTGGAAAGTTTGTGAACATCTTACACTGGGATATTAATGTCACAACAGCATGCAAAATAAAAATATTAATATTTCTTTTTAAAAAATCCCTTCTGACCCTTTAATTTAGAATTTGAAAACATACTTCTTTCCTATTTCTTCTTGATCCTGTATCTCTAACCTGCAACTATAAATATAAGATAATTTTGAAGACTTTGTTCAAGAATTTTTATTAATTTACTAAAGGTGCAACTGTGTTCTTTAGATAATGCCTGGAGACATCCTACAGGAATTCTGGGAATAAGTTATGGTGATGAGAATGTTCAGAAAGACCTGTTTAACAAAAGAACATAGGAATAACTGCAAAACATGTGACATGAGTCCCATAGGTGTGATGACTTTTTTTGAGACAGAGTTAATTTATTTCATAGGAGATAGTATAGGGCTAGGTTTTGGATTTGTGCTGAAAACAGTGTTGATAATACAGAGGTGTTTCAGTTACTGGTGAGCAGTGCTTACACAGTCAAGATCCTTTCTGCTTCTCACAGCACCCCACCAGCAGATAGGCAGCGGGTGCTCAAAAAGTTTGGAGGCGACACAGTTGGGGAGTTGACCCCACCTGACCAAAAGCATATGCCATACCATATGATGTCATGCTCAGCATATAAAGCTGGGAGAAGAATAAAGAAGGGGGGTTGTTTGGAGTGATGGTGTTTGTCTTCCAAGTAATCATTATCTGTGATGAAGCCCTGTTTTCCTGAAGATGGATGAACACACCTGTTGATGGAAGGTGGTGAAAGAAATCCTTATTTTGTTTTACTTGTGTGTGTGGTTTTGCTTTATGTATTAAACTGTCTTTATCTCCAGCCATCATTTTTTTCACTTTTACAATCTCCCCCATCCCACTGTGGGGGGAGTGAAAAAAGCCTGTGTGGTTGTGGAATAATTATTGGGAGTGATTTATAATAACTTTGTATTAAAGGTCTGGCATTTTTCACACATTAAAGAAAAAGGCATGGTACTAAAGGGGCTTTCAGTGTGGAGTGCAGTTGCAACTGATATGCAAGGAATTCACTCCATGGTGGTTCCCTGAACAATATTGCCTGCGAAGCAGTACAAAGGGCGGAGCAGAATGAAGATTCTATGACCAAACTCTGTGAATCATCGTAGAGACGGGAACTCAGAGGTACAACGAACTGATAAGCCTCATACTTGCTACCCTGGGCCAACAGTCTGTCAGCTTTTGACAAAATGCTGACCTTTGTGCAAATTTTGCTCATCATAATGTCATTATAATACCAAAACACACCTCCATCCCAAAAGGTACCTGCCTCTAAGGTGCAACCAACCCTCACTGGGCTTGTGCTCTGAATTTTTTTAATTTATACCTGTAAAAGTGAAACATGAGACTTTTACACCAATCAAAGGTAAAGGTATGTATGACTAGAGTCACTCAAGCTCTACCTTGAAGAAAGAAAATAATATAAAATTGGCTCAAGAAAAAGGGGATGTTAGGGAAGACATCATCATGAACAATTCAGGGAAGATACCATCACAGATTGCCTCTGACTCCTGGGATCAGTCGACAGGCTGAGCCTCTCTTACCCCCCACAGTGGGACATCTTGGGTGAGACTTATACTCTTAATTACACTAAGTATTTTCCTAGGAAACTTAGAAATCTCTATAGAGTCATTTTAGGCTGCTATATTATTCAAGCAGTTTTATGTTGTTATATGTTATTAGCTTTTTAGTTTATATTGTTTTATGTTATTATATTCTGCTCTCTGTATTATCCACAGTCTCAATATTTGCACATGCTTTGCAGACAGTGTACTATCACCAGCAATCCATAAGGACCTGTGTTTCTGTCACTGTAATACATTGCACTTTTATGTAGCTAGCTACAGAGGTCTCTTATTGGGCGCTGCCTCTCTTTACTGGCTGCGTGATACCATGGAGTGCAACTAGAAGGGAGTGCAGAGTGCTATTAATGAATCCACGTGAATTGTGATAGTTCCATCACACTAAACGCGCCCAGACTAATAGTGCCAGATTGAGCATCACTCAGAATCGAAACCTAGCCGCTCTCAGCTTCTCTGATATCTGAGGACAAGCTGCAATGCAAGGGTGTTTATTTTCTGCCAAATTACTTTACCCTTTTATGTGACAGTGGTGTTTAGTTTCCAGCTGGAGTTAAACCATGGCAATATGTTTTATAAAAAATTATTCTCTTCAAATCTATTTGGTACAGACTGTTGATCTCAAACCAGCAGTGTTATGTGGACCGCAAAACAAAATGTGTTGGTGTTGAACCTTTGTGAAAAGTTTAGCAGTTACTCATGCACAAAGAGGGGTTTATTATTCTCAGTTATCTGAGGTCTGCATTGAGACACAAAAAAATTGTTTGTCAAGTATTAAACGTAAACAAGTGTTTATAATTTTCAGATTTAAATCAGAAATTAAATATAAATATCTCGGTCCTATTTATAAGGGTCTATCTGTTCTTTTTTCCTTACGCTTAATCATGGCTTTTCTTTCTGCTATTCCTTTTGCACTGCATTTGTGTGTCAAGGTTTTGGTAGTGGGGAACTACAGGAGTGCCTTCTCTGAGAGGTTTCTAGAAGCTTCCCCTATGTCTGACAGACCCAATGCCAGGCAGCTCCAAGATAGACCCATCACTCGCCAAGGTCGAGTCCATCAGTGATGGTGGAAGCACCCTTAAAATGTTTAAGAAAGGGGGGGTGGGTGGAATGTGCAACAACAACTGCAGTCAGAGGAGAGGAGTGAGAATATGTAAGAGGGACAGCTCTGCGGACAGCAGGGTCAGTGGAGAAGGAGGGGGAGGAGGTGGTCCAGGAGCCAGAGCAGAGATTCCCCAGCAGCCAGTGGTGCAGACCATGGTGAGGTCGGCTGTGCCCTGCAGCCATGGAGGGTCACGGTTGAGAAGAGACCCACCTGCAGCCTGGGGAAGAACCCATGTTGTAGCAGGTGGATGCCCGAAGGAAGCTGTGGACCCATGGGAAGCCTGTGCTGGAGCAGGCTCCTGGCAGGACCTGTGGATCAATGGAGATTGGAGCCCACGCTGGAGCAGGTTTTCTGGCAGGACTTGTCAACCCGTGGGGGACACAAGTGGAACCAGGCTGCTCCTGAAGGATGGCACCCAATGGGATAGACCCACACTGAAGAGGTTCACAAAGAACTGCAGCCCTTGGGCAAGACCCACGCTGGAGAAGTTCACAGAGTAGTGTCTCCCATGAGTGGGACCTCACCCTAGAGCAGAGGAAGAGTGTGAAGGGTCCTCCCCCTGAGGAAGAAGGAGCAGCAGAGACAACTTGTGATGAGCTGACCACAACCCCCATTCTCTGTCCCTTTGTGCTGCTTAAAGGGGAGAAGGTAGAGAAATGGGGAGCAAAGCTGAGCCCAGGAAGAAGGGTATGGTAGGGGGAAGGTGTTATAAGATTGGGGTTCTTTTTCTGATTACACTGCTCTGATTTGATTGGTAGTAAATCAGTTTTTCCCCAAGTTGAGTCTGTTCTGCCTGTAACCATAATTGGTGGGTGATTTTTCCCTGTCCTTATCTTGACCTCAGAGCCTTTTTTTATATATATTACCTCCCCTGTCCATTTGAAGGGAAGAGTGATAGAGCAGCTTTGCTGGGCACCTAACATTCAGCTAGTATCTCATTATGCTATTTTTTTGTCTTTTACCTTCTCCATCCCTTTTGTTGTTTTTCTCCTTTTGGATCTCTTACTTGGGTCTACAATCCTTTTTAGCTGAAGGCTTGTTTTGCTTAATTAACTTCTCTTTATTCTCCTCCAAAACGGTATTTTCTATCAAGGCTCTGAACCATAAGCCCCATGCATCTATACCCAACTCCCACTCACCTATATGCAGCACCTTTTTCCATCATTCCCTCCCATCAGTTGATATGAGTTCCATGCACTACTGCCAGTCGCCTTCCTGCCCCTTCCCTATCCAACTGCTCAGCAAAATGTATCACATCATTCTTTCTTTACCTATTCAAACTATTGGAAGGTAAAATTGCCAGTAGCTGATAAGTTATCACATTCCTCTTGCTCAATAGGAGGTAATTGCAATCATAAAAATACAGCAATCTAACAGAGGAAGGAGTAGGTGATGAAGTGGAGCAGGGGAGCATGGAAGAGAAAAAGCATAGCAGAGCATCCCTATCCATGGTATGTTAGAATTTTTGCCTGAAGTGTGCTGTATGAAGACTTGGACTGATTGCAAAACCCTCCAGATCTGGTCCCCAGGTTTTCAAATTGGAATGTTGCTTCTAGACAATGGATACTTTGTGCTGCATAGCTCTGTCAAGCCGGAGATGTGTCAGAAACAGAGATATAATTCTCAGTTTTACTTTGTTTTACTGAGCACCCTGAGGAAATCAGTATCCTCATCAGTAGAACGGGAATAATAATACTTATCCACCTTTGCCAACTGCATCATGATCTAAGGATCAAAGTGTTATGTACAACTAAGTATTTTTATTATTGCTACTTTGATGTGTAAATCACAGACACAATTGGCTGTAACTGTCTTTGAAGTTGTTCTGAAAAATCATATCATATTCTACTTCAGCAGTGATTTAATTTGTGGATTAGTGACATGACAGACCATAAGAGGCTATTTGGAAGTGTTCCAATTGGTTTTCTCAATGTGGCTGCTGTGAACATGCACTTAGTGTTCAGTAGGCAGAAAATGTCCTCAAATAATTATTACTGATTGCATCATTTTCTCAGTGAAAGAATTTGCGTAATTATAAATCTTCTTTTTGTTAATATGATTAATTTTGTGATCTGGCTCAATTACCACAGATTATATTTGCAGAAACAAAGATGTTAGTCATGCAAACTAGTTATTCCTACCTTCACACGTGTTTAGTAAGGATGCAGTTCCCCTTGGCACTAGGCAGGTGTGTTAGAGGCCAGCAGACTACTGAGGCCTACCTTTCCTCAGAAAATGTAGTCAATAGTGCTTTTGCCATCCAGTGGACTGAACTTAAATGGTTGGACAGTCCTACATCATCTCTCAAGAAGCAAATTCTAAAAGAGACACGATCTCTTTGTCTTGTGATTCTGGTTCAACTCCTTTCACTGCATGCAATTGCTTCAGAGTGCTACATAAATGGCTTAAAATGTTGTGTTAACTGAAAATTTTTGTTATTCCTTAGTCAGAAAATTACTTTTAATCCTTCTATGATGTTGTGACTTTCCATTACTGAAAGAAAAAAAGTATTCTTAAAAAGCCTTCACATCTATGAAATAGTACTTACACAAACTATTTGTAAGAACAAATGACAAGTCAAAGACAAAACAGAACTCAAGTTGCATCCTAGCTCAACAAAGAAAAACTTGGAGTTTAGGGTACTTCAGAATTATTAAACAATTTCACAGGAAGTTTTAGGATGTTCAGAGACTTTGCAAATCAAAATATTTTTTACAGGATGAACCATGCTAGGTCATATGACCAGATAGTCCAGGAAATGGTCAGAGTGATTTTCAATAGGAATGAAGAATTAGACTCTGCTTTATCAAAATCTTGTGCTCTGTTATTTAAAATAGTAAGATGGCAAGTCATTCTTGTAATGAATGCTATGAAATACAGTATTCTGGACTGTTGTCTTCTTTAACACTATCCCACTATTGTAATACTATTACAATAATAAATTCTAATTCATAAGAAAAAATTTAAGGCATTAACTGTTGCCTGAATCAAACAATAAGGTAATATTATCTCTCTTTCTAGATTTCTTCTCTTGACTTTCCATGCAAAACTATAATTTTATAAAAAGTTATTTCAGACCAAAATTAAGGAAGTGTCCAAATATCCAAACCCTGGTTTTCTTGCTATAGCTGCTTTAAAATTGCAACATATATGACTTGCAAACTGTTGAGCCAGTTGTCTCCACCTGCTGTAGGTAGAGTGAGAGCACACTTCACTCACAAGAGAGAAGTCACAACAAATTTTATTGATATAAATGAAAGTTCCACAGTAAATGCAACAGAAGTTTAATAACATTTGGTGGCAAGGTACCCTGGATTATTTACTGCACAGAGAACAGGGTCAGACAAAACTGTCAGGAAGACTCTCCCATTGAGTCATGAGGTTCAGAAAGGTTCCCCTTGCATTCTGAACTCCTTCTCAGAGAATTTGTGTGGCTGTATGTGATCCTAGTCAGAGACTTGGTCAGCGTTTTATGTCTAAAGAATTATATATGCACAATCAATCCTTTATGCCACTTAGCTAAGATTTAACATTCAAAACTAAAAATTTAGCATGCTTGTTAGTCACTTACCAAGAATATATTACAGTAAGGAATCTCTCAGCCTCGAGGAGTAACCTTCAGAGGAGGTCCTACTCAGTGTGATTTTACTCAGTCCATTTATGGGAGTAATATGATTGACTCATAGTCATATTTACATACTGACTGCAGATGTTATTTTCTTCCAAATTCGGCTTGGGTCAGACATTGATCACTGTGGTTAGGTAGGCATATTGCCATAATTTAGCCATTGGCTATTGTGTTGTTATCTGTCTCCCCTGAATCCACTTTGAGCTGGATGCATCCATCATGACCAAATGCTTCCATCACGACCACCACTGGTGGATATTGTTTGAACAGGGTTACAGGAAAAGGGTCGGGGTTGAGGGGATCACACTGTCACATCACTAGAGCTTATTTTTCAGTTCCCATCAGATGTAAAGTAGAATAATGATGACAGTTTTTGTTACATGTATTGGAATAAATGAGAGCCAATATTCAGCAAACAAATATAATTTAAAAATAAAAGTTAGTCATAACTGAGATTTCAATAGAAAAAATTATTTTTCAAATTCAGAAATCTTAATTTTTCAGTTGTAATTCTGCATCAACATGATATTTGTCTCTATTAAAAAACAAAGTCCCCCAGTTCTTGAAATGAACAATTAATTTTTTATTCATATTGATACCTCTGGTCACCTTTCTGCTGGAAATGACTTTAAAAAAAAAAAAAAAAAAAAACACAGGAGAGCTATTATCTAAGGAGATAAGAAATGTCATATTAATGATTGAAACAGGCAAGGTAATAAGTTATCAACAGACAGATTTTATACTCATTGTCTGCTACTGAGAAATTAGTGACAAAAAAGACCTTTTAATTATCTACTCTGTCATCCTGCCAGTGTTTATTCTTAACTTTTCCAATGTTTTGAGAAGTTTAAGAGAATTCAGGTGAATTTTCCATCACAGTGAAATGCTATGGCTAAACACTGCTGATGTCTTCCACTGTATATTCAACTATTTAACATTACCCTATTATTTGTAATATTACTGTATTCTATTCTAACCTATATTTCTTTTTTATGTTGGATTACCCAGTCCATTAGAAATTCAAGTACATATGCAGGTAGGTATTTTTGAATCAAGCGAGGTATGAAAATGTTTGAAAGTATCCACAGAATGATAACTTGATATTCAAATGATGATTCCACTGCAATGTCTGTTTCAGTAGCTACGGTGTCTAACATAGGTGTCTCTTATGAAGAAGGGCTGAGAGAATTGGGTTTGTTCAGCCTGGAGAAGAGAAGGCTCCAGGGAGACCTTATAGCACCTTCCAGTACCTGAAGGGGCTACAAAAAAGATGGAGAGAGTCTTTTTACAAGGACCTGTAGTGACAGGACAAGGGGTAATGGATTTCAATCGAAAGTGATAGATATAGATTGGACATGAGGAAAAAATTCTTCCCGGAGAGGGTGGTGAAGAACTGGAAGAGGTTGCCCAGGGAAGCTGTGGATGTCCCATCCCTGGAAGTGTCTTCAAGGCCAGGCTGGATGAGGCTTTGAGCAACCTGGTCTAGTGGAAGGTGTCCATGACCATGGCAGGGGGTTGGAACTAGATGATCTTTAAGGTCCCTTCCAACCCAAACCATTCTGTGATTCTACAATTCTGTGACATGTACCTTGTGTTGACTTTTTTCCTTGCTAGACACAACTTTATTGGTAATCCTATCTCAGCATCTCCCTCCTTGTGGGGAGGATTATTTTTGTATAATCAATTGCTTTCTCTCCTGTCTATCATATTTCTATACATTCACATGAGAAAATCACTAATGAAGGCTTCCTAAGTGGTGTGTATATTCTGAATTACATTTAATGTCTGTTGTAGTCAAACCACGGGTTTTCATCTATTTATAATTGAATGACCCTATGTTTCAGGACACTAGTTAAGAATTTTAGGGGTATGGTAATCTTTAGTTGCTAACCTTCAAGAAATAGCTTCACAACATGGGAAAGCCACTACAAAGTAGCTTAAGTTCCAGTATTTCCTGGTCTCTAAATCTTGCTGTATATGTTATGATTTTAGAAGGAAAAGTACGTAAATTACTATTTTTCATTTCACCCAGCAAAAATTTCAGCAAGGAGAGTCACTTGATATTGTTTAAGTAATAGTTTTTCTTAGCACTGATTCTCAAAATTTAATAGATTTAGATTTGTTTAGAAATTAAGACCAAGGTGGGGATTTTTTCCACCAGTTTCATAAATAGTGTTCCACTCCTGATGAAGTTAGACCCTTTTATGCTAACCCAATATTATACTTGACATAGAATGGATAAAGTGTGCTTTTATTTCAACGATATCAGAATATGCTATTTAAATCAAATGTCATTTTCACTGGGCTGATGGCTCTCTAAAATTAAAAAGTCAAATCTAAATTAAAAAAGGTTAATTTGTTGACCTCAACTTTGTTTAATTGTTACTAATGCATTTTATACTAATTAAGCATGCTTTCTCAATAATTATAGGAGGAAACACCAAAGCTTTTAAGGCTCCTACTAATCTAGCACCCTGTGGCTGCATGCTTCTAATTCTTTCATTTTAATGTACCAATTATTTGCATTATACAAATAAATATGTCATAATGAATCTATCATTTCAGCAACCCTTGATCTTAAAATGCTTTAAATTATATTAAAAATATAAAGGAGTATCATTCCTCAAAAACACTGAAAGGAAGAACCGACTAAAACATTATCTGTATTTTCTGATGATGAGACAGCAAAGACTCTATATCACTTTATTCTGTATAATAGTAAATGCAGTATTTAGGAAGTACAGAGTTATGGTACTGGAGGACTATGTTTTAGTCCTTACACATGATTTGCCATTTCTAACTTTCAGTGCTTCACTTTTAAACTTTTATAGTGGTCTTAAAATCTAGTTCTAATCAGTTTTACAGCAGTTCTGTTTTGCAATTGCATCTCAATTCTCTGAATAATCATCACAGACCCAGTTTATCAAAGTGATAGAACTGACTGTGTTAGAAATTTTTCTGTAGGCCTGCTGTTTGGGAAGAAAGTTTGACATCCTGAAACCTCAGTACAGGTGTCAGTGTATTTCATAATAGAATAAATGTGTAATTACCTATATCTTTGTGAAACAGTGTGGCTGTTAGACTAAGACAGTTTTAGTATGTAAAGACAATTTTGCAATGATTCAATCTGGACTAGAATTTAACTCTCTGTATATCATGTGGTGTACATTTCTAGTGCCAATATAATCTCTGAACACAGAGTTAGAGATGAGTAACAGCACCTCAAAACTTCCAGCACAGCAAAGACTCCAGTAATTTTTTCCAAAGTATATCCTCTCAGTATTATTTTTTGCTATTCTTATGGAAAATCTCCTACTTTAATCAAAAGAAAAAAGTCTTTTATACAGTGACATAGAAAAGAAAGTTTGAAAACTACAGGCTTATTTGCTTCTTTTTAATGTTTTTCTTCTTCTGGTTTATTTTAGTATTAAAAAACAAAATAGAGCAAAGCACTTTTCATCTTGAAAATTTTAATTTTAGAAAAATATTGAAAGATCAAATAAGGATGGTATTTGCACTTCTGTATTTTTCTACAGTATCAGCTGTTACACATAAACAGGTATCATCACATGACATATAAGAATAGGGCATTTAATGTTGATCAAAGTATCACAGAATCATTAGGGTGGAAAAGACCTATTAGATCATCTAGTCCAACCATCAACCCAACACTACCATACCCACTAGACCATGTCCTCAAACACCATGTCTACATGTTCCCTGAACACCTTCTGGGGTGCTGACTCCACCACTTCCCTGAGCAGCCTGTTCCAACGCCTGACCACTCTTTCAGTGAAAAAGTTTTTCCTAATATCTAAACTAAGTGTCCCCTGATGCAACTTGAGGTCATTTCCTCTTATCCTATCACCAGTTATCCAGGAGAATAAGGCAGCACCCGCCTCCCTACAACCTCCTTTCAGGTAGCTGTAGAAAGTGATCAGGTCTCTCCTCGGCCTCCTCTTCTTTAGGCTAAACAACCTCAGTTCCCTCAGCCGCTCCTCATAAGACTTGTTCTCCAGACCCTTCACCAGCTTTGCCGCCCTTCTCTGGACATACTCCATTATCTCTATGTCCTTTTTGTCCTGAGGGGTCCAAAACTGAACACAATACTCAAGGTGCGGCCTCACCAGTGCCGAGTACAGGGGCACAATCATTTCTCTACTCCTGCTGACCTCAAAGTTCCTGATACAGGCCAAGATGCCATTGCTGACTCAAATGGCAATTTGGCAATTGCCATTGTCAAACACTGCTGACTCATATTCAGCTGGCTGTTGACCAACATCCCTGGGTCCTTTTCTGCCTGACAGCTTTCCAGCCACTCTACACTAAGCCTGTAGTACTGCCTGGGGTTGTTGTGATGGAAATGCAGGACCCAGCACTCGGGCTTGTTGAACCTCATACAATCAACCGCAGCCCATCAATCCAGCCTGTCTAGGTCCCTCTGCAGGGCTCTCCTACCCTCCAGCAGATCAACACTTCCACTCAACTTAGTGTCATCTGCAAACTTACTGAGGGAGCACTCAATCCCCTCATCCAGATCAGTGATAAGTATGTTAAACAAGACTGGCCCCAAGACTGATGTGAAGGGCACCACTTTTTACCGGCCATCAACTAGACTTCATTTACCACAACCCTCTGTGCTCTGCCCTCCAGCCAGTTTTTAACCCAGTGAAAAGTGTATCTGTCTAAGCCATGAGCTGCCAGCTTCTTTGGGAGAATGCTGCGGGAGACTGTGTCAAAGGCTTTACTGAAGACCAGGTAGAAAACATCCACGGCCTTTCCCTTATCCACTAGGCAAGACACCCAATCATAGAACGAGATCAGGTTAGTCAAGCAGGATCTGCCCTTCATGAGCCCATGCTGGCTGGTCCCAATCCCCTGGTTGTCTTACACCTGCCGTGTGAGTTTACTCAAGATGAACTGCTCCATAATCTCCCCTGGTACCGGGATCATGCTGACAGGCCTGTAGTTCCCCGTATCCTCCTTCCAGCCGTTTCTGTAGAAGGGCATCGCATTGGCAAGTCTCCAGTCTTCCGGGACCTGCCCTGTTAAGCAGGACTGCTGGTAAATCATGGAGAGCGGCCTGGCAAAGTCTTTCACCAACTCCCTCAGTACCCTCATATTAATCCTATCTGGCCCCATGGACCTGGGAGTGTCCAGGTGGCATAGTAGGTTATTAACTGCTTCCTTCTGGATTATGACTATGAACATATGGTATAACATAAATAGAATTAAATACTCATCTGAAATAAAACTAATTTTCTTCTGTTTGATATTTTTTGAACTAGAAAATCCTTTTACTTGTTTTGATTTAAAGCAAAGATGACTTCTGAAGTTCCAGAAGAAACAGATGAAAATTCATTCAGTTCTATCTGTATTATCATATACATGTAATTTTTCCCAAATATCAGCTCTGAAAAACAGCTGAGAGAAATAAAATACAAATGTAATTACATATGTTTCCCCCTTTATAAACTCCATATGCAAATGAAAATTTCTCTTTTTATAAAACAGACACCCCTCCCTAGTCAGACTAGAAAAAAGACCAACTCTGATGTATGTTATACTGTAACACAATAGCACTATCAAATTTTTGTCAGACAATTAAACTTTATGCCAAGCTAATTCAATTTTGCTGCTGTTTTATTAAGTCCTATGAAAAAAACTAAATCTATTCTCTTCAATAAATCACAAGTTTCACAAAGCATTTCCTAACTCAGACTCCTTGTTCTGCTATTTTGATATATTAAATATCCAGCAAAGAATTTCCAGGGTCATAAATCTAGAGTGATAAAATTAATCCTTTCGCTGAAGAGAAATAAATATTTTATTGCAGTTTTATGAGCTTTTGTTCCCTTTTCACTGGCAAGTAGGTGTTGTTTAGTGGTACAAAGACATTTTGCTGATGAAAAATGTATTAGAAACAATAGGCAGTAATAGAATTCATATCTACAAAGCTGTTCACTTCTCAGAATGAAGGTTCAAGAATATCTTTAGGAAAACTTAGAAGACAATATTGTCAATAACAATACTGCACTGATTATTATTCTTACATTTTCAACTCTAAGAATTATTTTACTATTATTAGTAATTTTACAATAGAAATTTTCTGAAATTGCACCTGAATAATACATATATAGTCAAATTTACTAAATGCAAATTTAACAAGGAACCTCAGAAATTAGGAATGTTAATCTAATTAATCCTTAATTTTCTTCCAATTTTTCTTTCTTAGGAATGTAAGGAAATTATAAGATTAAAGATGTTGATGCCAGGATTATATCTTGTCTGAGGTGCTAAGCATTTACAGGAATTTCTGTTTATGTAAGACTGGCACAATATACACTGCATTTTGCATCTATATTTTCTGAAATATAATGAATAGAGGTGAGAGTTATAAGGATCCTGAATGTTGTTTGTCACAATTAAGAAATGGGTTTGGGAGAGAGGAATACAAAGCTAGGAATTTCTGTTTGAGTAGAGACAAATGGACAGGGATAGTAGGGTCTCGCCGTAAATTTTATCCAGAAGGAATTGTTTTCATCAAATCACTGTTGCAGATAAGAAAAGTGGCACAGCACTCTGTTGTGATTTTATCCTGTACAGCCATTCACAAATATGTAGAATGACTCTAAATGCTCCGTTCTAGTAGGGTAAAAGTTCACCTGAAGTTTGCACAGGCAGCATTGTCTGCAACTCCCGAAGAATTTAAAGTTACTAAGTCCAGCGGTTTTGTGTATTTTTAAAAAATTTATTCTGAGTACCTAAATCTGAAGGAGACATGACCTATAATTTCTTGACAACATGCTACAACCAGAAAAATATAACTACCCTCAGAAATTCACAAAAACACTATAAAGCATTGGATGGGTACAAAGCACTAAGTTTGTTTTTTTCACCTTTTCTGAGCTACTAAGTTAGTTTGTCAACCTTTTTTGTACAAACCAGATACTTTTTAATAAGAATTTCTGATGCTAAAATTTGGAATACATTACATTTTTTTTTCATTTTGTCATAGTTACCAAATAGAACACAGAATTACTAACTGATAGGTGCAAGTGACAAAATTTTAGTCCAGAAAGATTATACAGCTGCAGGTAGAAGCTTAAAACAAGTATTAAATTTACAGAGAGTGAACAGAAGTTTTCAAAATTAACTATGTTTTTTGAGACATATGGAAATCTTTAGAGAGAGAAACGTTATCAAGATAGAGTATGATTCCCTATTCAGCCTAAATACACACAGGGATCTTAATTCATATGTATTCTGAGAATCACTAAAATAAAGAGCAGAAACACATGTAAAATGTTCCTTTTAGCTGTTTGTAGGTAATGATTTATGTGTTTCCCCTCTCAAATTTTACATTAAATTCCTATCAGATACCTGACTCTGCTTTTCTACTTTTAGAGTTTATGAGGAAACCAGAAGCTAAAGAGGAAGTACATAGAGCAAAATAATATTTAGGCTACTCACTAGTACTGAGGAAAATATTCTTGAGCTCTGAGGGATACAGAAGGAATATGCAAAAAGGATCCAGTTTAACAGTTAACAGTTTTCTCAATATTAAATATTTAAATGTACATTAGTGAAATATCTTGAGCAGATGTTACCAATCACCAACCATCTATGCAGCCTAAGGTTAGACTAGATGTTTTTCTGTCCTGTAACAATTAATATATAGTTATTTTATGAAACATGAAAGAAAACCAAAAAATGTTAGAATGCTATCATGGATATATAGGCTCAATACAGGGCAAGTATGACAATGGGATAAACTGGGGAGCAGGTCAAACCAGTCTATTTGCTGGAGGTGAAAGAGTCTTCTTTACAGAACAGAACTGACACATGAAAGAAAACCAAAAAATGTTAGAATGCTATCATGGATATATAGGCTCAATACAGGGCAAGTATGACAATGGGATAAACTGGGGAGCAGGTCAAACCAGTCTATTTGCTGGAGGTGAAAGAGTCTTCTTTACAGAACAGAACTGACCATAACAGGCTGAGTTCTATATGCATCCAACTGTTCAATAGCAGTTTAGGAAGTATCAGTGGACTATGTGGTTCACTCCAACATGCAAAACTGCTATAGAACAAGAGTGACTGTGGTTAGTGTCAACAATACTGTGCTGGGTTTAGATGAGACAGAGTTAATTTTCTTCACAGTAGCTAGTATGAGGCTATATGTTTTGGATTTGTGCTGAGTAGCGATAACGCCAGTGTTTTCACTTGTTGCTGAGGAATGTTTGTACCAAGTCACGGACTTTTTCAGTTTCTGGTGCTGCACCTGTGTTCCCAACTTGGCTACAAGAGGGGACACAGTCAGGATGGCTGGACTGGACTAGCCACAGGGGCATTTCACTCCATAAAATGTCATGCTCAATACAAACGTTGGGATGTTGTGCCAGGAGTGGGCTCGCTCTCTCTTTGGTTCTGGTTCTCAGTTGGTTGGTGGGTGGTGAGCAATTTTATAATCTGTTTTCCTTTCCCTTATTTTCATTACATATTATTAGTATTGTTAATATTATTGGTATAATTGTTTTTCATTTACTTTGAATTATTAAATTGTTCTTATCTTAACCCACAAGTTCCCTTTTCTTTTCCTCCAGTTCTCCTCCTCCACTGGAGGAGAGGGAGCAGTGAGTTAGCAGCTGTGTGGTACTTACTTGCTGACTGGGATTAAACCATGACAAATGTTTTACTGATCACACCCCAAAACTTTGATAAGCAGCCATAAACACTTTTATTCCAGGAGGGAAGCTAGATTCAGACTATGCCTACTATCTTTGAACACTACTCCCTTTGTCAAGAAAGAAACATTTTCTGCATACTGCTCACTGCTCAATCCCCTGTAACAGGACAGGTCATTGTGCTTGAAATCTCAACAGTAGAAGTAGTTCAATGTAGCAAATAATTCCAATTATATTTCTTTTTCTGGTAATCCCAAATGTGACTTTAACCTCATCCTGAGCTACTGTTACATTTTTGCATTCATTTCTTAGGTCTGAAACCTCTATTGTGCTACATTTTGCTGTTGAATATCTGAAGTACTGTCCTTTCAATTCACTGCTTTCAGCCTTCCTTGGGGTGAATGTGGGCATATTTCAGCTTTTAGATTTTCTCACTGGTGACAGGGAAATTCTTAAATGTGGAAGAAACAGGTATTTCTAAAACAGAATAGTACTGATTTGGTAAGCAACCATTTCTGATAGACGATAGCATAGAAAATGAAAACTGACACAAGGAAAAATATGTTATGGAAAGCAATGGGGGAAGTGGAATATTTTTAATGGTGTGAAATGAAAAGGATTCTAGAATAAATATATTCCTGGTTATGGCACATAAAATCAGACCAATCACTGTTCCTGCTTGTTCTTTTAAGCCTGGAGATTAATAGAATTTGGGTTTTTATTTTTACTAATTTATGAAAAACAATGGATGGTGGTTTTGCTCCATAAACTTAACATCTTTTCCTAATGTTTGTGAAATATTAATAGCTTAGAAAGTGTGACAGAGCTAGTTACATATTAATATTATTTAGCAGATATGGGTATTACTATCAGTTCTTACAGGTCTACAACATTGTTTCTAGCCTGTGGCTCCTTTAGCAAGGAGGATACTAAGAGAAAAAAAAAGGATTTCTTATGGTGTTTATCTGATTAAGTCAAATTAGACCACCACCTGCAGTCATCCTCAACAAATGAGGGAGTTAGCTTGACACTTTAACTCAGTTATTCAGTGAGATGCTTTTAAAATCTAGGCCAGTTAATAAAAATTAGATTTTTCAAGTATTTGGGTATTTTTATTCCTTAACAATGATTCCTTAACACCCATTTTTACACTCCTGTTCAAAGGAAGTAAACCAGCTGTGTTTCAAACTCTCAGCCTTCTTAGCCCATGCCCTAGACAGTAGCAAGTACAGTAGGACAGTTCAGGTTCTCAGTTGTTAAATCAGACAAAATCCTTCTCTGGCTGACATGAATGAAGTCAGAAATTAATACTTTGTGGAAATAACCATTGACATCTCACCAGGGATGTATTTATTCTGGTAATTTAAGGGATGAGGAAAGTTGTAAATTTTTTATAATATTTTAACAACTTTACTCAACTTGAAACTTGCAAACCCACCTGGATCTGCACAAATAAGCAAAAGCATGAAGGTGGAAGAGGGCATCCGTACCTTGAAATAATACACAATTTCTTGAATGCTTTGTTATTTTGTTCCGATGAAACATATTGTAAAGGCTTTCCAGCGGAAACAGAGACACCATTGATGGTAAGCATGGAGACACTCATGGACTCATGGTAAGCATGGACACTCATACTGTCATCCTTCCTTTTCCTTCCCTATACCCCTGGCTAATTCCATCATAAAATATAATGCAGGGGTTTTTTTATTCTTAAAGAACAAATCTTTTGGAGATGTGATTTTTCTGAGGAATAAGAGGCACAGCACTATAAAATATGCAGGTTCTCAAAATATATTTGGTCTCTGCTGAAGTGGTGGAGCTGACCATTCTGTTAGTTTCTTTCGATCAGTGGGTCATATTGCACCTCATCAAATGTTAAAGATGAGCATTGGCCTTCCAGGGTATCAGCAGATGCAGAGAAAATCATTATTATAAAAACCAGACCTCCATCTTGGATATATTTTCTATAAACCATTTTACATCATAAAACCTGCAAATCATTATTTTTTTAACTGAGCTTAATGTAATTAATGCTTAGAAGTAAGAATCTCAGCTCAGTATGAATGTGTAATACCCCACACAAATAAAATGCTGGCTACTGACATGGTACGCAGCAGAAAAGTATTAGAAATGTTTATGACAACAAATCCTGTCATAAAAATTCACTATGTTTTTTATTTGAAGCTATATTGCCATAGAAATACATTTCAGCCCTTTAAAAAAAAAACCTCTTTACAAGATTTAACATGTTTAGTGTAAATTTTAAAGCGAGGTCTGTAATAAACTGCAAACAAACTCATAGTAGCTGAGATGAATTTGACTTCTACTTTCAAAAATAATGGATTTAATGGTAACTGAGGAAATTTTTACATTAGGGAGTTTAATATTTTGAAGATGGATCTAGATGTGTATTTCAGTTTTAATTAAATCTGTAAAAAACATTTTAAAAGGATTTTGCTTGTTAAGGGAACCATGGCATCCCTGTTCAAAGAATTAGCATTGTTTTGTATTTTCATAAAATTTATAGTATACATTTAAATAGTTGACTTTGAAAGAAGACTTTTCTTTCAATACACTTTGCCAAGTTTTACCCATTCACTGAAACTTATTTTAACAGGAAGAAGATAAGAAACAATGTGTTACGAGAAAAAAAATGTAAGGTTTATGTGAGATATTTGTTTTCTTAAGACAGTCTTTTAGACTTTTTGTTCATGGGAGTATTTTGGTTTTTCTTCTCTACAGCTAAAATGACTCAGGTGGACAGAGGGTACTTGAAATATCTCAGAGGTGTTGCACAAAAAAGATGTTGTAAAAATAATGGTCTTTCCTAACACTTTCCCTAATTCTTAATCCCAGGAAACTGGCTTTGGCAATTTAAATTTTTTTTTTGTTTGTTTGGTTTTTTTCAGTTATCTTGGAAGGAAAGATGTGATCTATTTTCATCTGGATTAATAAAAAAGAAAAAATTATAAAAATCTTGTAACATGTTTGAAATAAAAATTTTTTAGTGAAATAAATTCAAAAAGTTGAACGAAATTATACTTTTAGATTGAAAATGTTTACAACTGTTTTAAGCAAAATAATTTCTTCAACATTATGCCCATTGCTGGCAATCTTCTTTTTCCTGTAGAGTGCCATTACTTAAATTGACTGTCCAGGCAGCAATCAAGAACCACACAGCTGCTCGCTTACCCCCCTGGTCCTCCAGTAGAGGAGGAGAATCAGAGGAAAAGACAAGGAAACTGGTGGTCTAGATAAGAAAAAATTAATAATTGAATATAAACGAATATAACAGTGATACTAATAATACTTACAATCTCAGTGATACTAATCATTAATACTATTACCACTACTACTGATAATATGTAATGTACATAATACTACCACTACTAATAATAATATGTAATGAAAATATTGGAAAATAAAACAAATTTTCTGCTCACCACACGCCAACCGATGCCCAGCCATGTCCTGAGTAGACAGAGCCTGACAGCCTGAGAGAGCTCACACTAGAGCCACAGCAAGCCCCACAAGCAAGAGAGTGATCGAGAAAGCCAACCAAACATCTAACCTGGCCCCTCAGTCCACCTCTAATTTATATACTGGGCATGACATGCTATGGAATGAAATACCCCTTTGGCCAGTTTGGGTTAGTTGCATGGACTGTGTCCCCTCCAAGCTGCTTGTGTCGAAGAAGTTGGGAACACAGGTGCAGCACCAGGAACTGGGAAAAGCCCTTGACTTGATGCAAGCACTGTTCAGCGACAAGTCAAAACATCAGAGTTACCAATACTATTTTCAGTACAAATCCAAAAATTAGCCTCATACTAGCTAATGTGAAGAAAATTAACTCTGTCCCAAATAAAACCAGTACACTGATGTATCTTTTCAGAAATTTTAAATGCATAAGATGAACTAAAGTAAAGATTTAAAACCCATTGGCAAATGTGTGCCTGGCCACTACAGTATATGAGATGATAGTGGTGTTTGGTCCTGACAGTTTTCAATATGGATACTACTGTCTTGTTGTTGAGCCAAGCTGGCTTTAACAGTGCAGATGCAGCTGGCTGGAGCTAAACAGCTTATCAAATTTTGAGTTCCCTGTGACTACCAAAAGGAGTATGACACTGAGTGAGGAAAAAATTTACATATGGCCTCATGAGAAATTACTCCAATTGGAAAACATACAGGAAGTGAAGGAAGGCTCCTTGTATGTAAAAGACACTGCCAGGCAAACTTCTAATCAAAATGTTCAAGACAGGTTCATTATTATTAAGAGCAAGTGTCTCAGAAGCTGAGTAAAAGCTCTGTCCACAGTGAGAATTACGACTGAGTATTCCAAATTCTGGGAAATTTAATGTGCAGTTTGAGTGGTACTCTATTGATTTTCAAGTTCAATTTCACATGGGGAACTTTATGGAACAAAAAATATAATTTCCTTCAATTGTGCAAAGGCTAGTTCAGTTTAGTTCCTTGACAGCCTTTTTCTCAAGGCAGACAAACTCAGACCTCAGGGCTAGTTGTATTGCACAGGGAGTGCATCCTGAAGTTTTCAAGCAAGCAGATCTGCTGAATATGTTTAAGCAGAAGCAGGCTCTTCACAGAGAGATTCTGACAAGTAAACTGTCCTTCTGATCACAGTGGGCTTCTAGAACATCTATGTCCTAAACTTTACCGGGCTGCATATAGTTCATATCTAAATTCACTGGGATCAAGACAAAAACTTTATCGGGAGTCTTTTTGGCTAAGATCTGTCTGAGACATATCAACTGTATTTGGTTTACATCATAGAATCACAATATCATAGAATGGTTTGAGTTGGAAGGGACCATCAAAGATCATGACCCTGCCCGATGGGGCAGGGATACCTTCCACTAGATGAGATTTTCAGAGCCCTGTCTAACTGGATCTTGAACACTTACAGGGATTGGGGCATCCACAATTTCTCTGAGGAACCTGCTGCAGTGTCTCAACACCTCCTTTGTTAAAAAAAAAAAAAAAAGGGTTCTCTTTATGTACAATCTAAATCTATCTTCTTTCACTTTAAAACCATCTCCCCTGGTCCTGTTACTACAAGCAATGGGAAAAAAATGCTCTCCATCTTTCTTATAAACTCCTCATAGTGAAAGGCTGCATAAGGTCACCCCAGAGCTTTCTCTTCTTCAGGCTGAACAACAAAAATTCTGTCAACCTTTGTTTATAGAAGATGTGTTCCAGCCCTCTGATCATTTTAGTAGACCTCCTTTGGATTCACTCTACAGGTTCATGTCTTTCCTATACTGGGAAGTTCAATGTACCCAGCATAGTTGACACTCTTTCCTACTTTCAGAAATCTATACTATTTAATAGCAGTTTTGACAGTGTGCTCTTAGGTTGTTAATTTATTAAGAGGTTTCAGAGTTATTCTTGGGTTTCAGACCTTGATCCAGAGACTTTTGTGTATAAGACTGTATTTCTTACAGGTACCTGTGGTTTCTTCAATATTAAGCAAACTCAGCAAAAATGTCCACCATGACCTACCAATCTCAACAAGACCTACAGTCCAGCAAACAATATTCTCATTCACGTAGCTTTGAAGGGTCTAATTATACACTTCCTTGTGAATTTTTGTTTATTACAACTGATTTTTAGAGTGGGTTAATTTTGAAATTTTATGAGTTGAGGTTGCGCAACATGTTTGGTAAAACACAGTCATTACTGCAGCAACTGTGGATACCAACTGCTCATGCTCTAGCACAAGGCTATATGAACAGAAACCACAGACACTGACTTTGTTGTCATAGCTACTTTCTGCTCTTTTGGATATCAGAATTAGATTCTGGACAGGATCCCATTGAAACACACAACCAAAGATAAATTTGACCATGCCTAAAAATCTTCTTTCATAGATTAAGAAGTTTGGGATTTTGTGAAAAAGTTTTATTGGCACTAAACCAACAAATATGTATATCTATCAAACAGCTTTTCTTTCTGGAACTGTGAAAAGGATAAACAGTTCATAAAACCTTCTGCCACAGAACAAAACATATTGAAATGGCTTTTTATGGAGATATTGAAACAACAACAACAAAAAAATACACCGGGCTTGTTTCTCCTGAGGGTTCAATTATTTTGAGTGCTGGTAGCAAACTTTGATTGATAAATCTAACCTTTCCTTTCCAGGCAATAGTTTGATCACATAGTGATGAGAGTTAGAGAATAGAAGAATAATATTTGGATTGCAACAGAATAATGAAAATGCAGAGGCTGACTTTGACTTTTACAAGGTGAGAAATGATTTTCCATTTTGATTCTGTGTTGGTAAGAACCTCTTCTAAGAGCAGGCAAGTCTGGGTTTTGCATGATATTATTTTCAAAACTTATAAGATTTCTTTAGCTTCACAACTAGAAATTCATAATACATCCAAAATGCAATTTAAGCTATACTGGTAACATATGTTTATCAGCAGCACAAATGACTGATGAAATAGTGTGGAGACCACCCATCATATGTGAAATACAAACTAAGACAGAAAATTCTCTAGCCCATAGGGAAAACCAGACAGCCTTCTTATCCAAAATAAATTTACCATTTTTTCCAACTGGGTTTACACAAATAAACTCGTCAAGGATGTTCATTGTGTCCTAAGTTGACACCTTTATACAACTTTTTAATTGTCAATTTACACTTTTTTTTTCCCATTCTTCCCTTCTAAAATAATTCTCTGCAGTCTGAAATCTTCCAGCATTATTTTCATCAAATTTTCTCCTTCCCATGTGTAAGAAAGAGAGACTATTAATCAAACAAAATTAAGATGGACCCTTTAGTTTTATTTTATCATCATAAATTTCTTTCCATAAGATCCTTCTTCACTACAGACAATAGAGTTATGCCTAAACTTGGAAGCAACTCCACTGGAAAAAAAAGAAATAAAAGAGAGAGAAAGCAAAATTTGGCTTCAAAAATATAATCTTGATCATCAAATTTTATTTTTAAAGTAAATCACTTAAGAATGTTCAAAGCTGTATTGTTTAAATATTTTCCAGTTTCCATAAGCAGATATAGAATATTACTTTGAAATACCTGAATAGTTTTGAAATCCAGTAATGGTCTCATTTCCCTTCATAAAGACTGGTTTTTTTCTGTTTCATAAAGAAATAAAATATATATTAATGAGATCTTTTCAAAAGTAATTTTAATAATAAAAAATCTTAAGTGAAGAATTAGCTATACTACCCAATTCAATGCACTCCAATATGACAAAACATGGAGAAAAAGCTATTTTATATATCAGAGTTATAGTAGTGCAGAAGACAGAAAGCAGACAGATGCATTAGTAACTGGTCTAAAAAAAGGACATTGCAGTGCAGCTGTTTTACCCTGAATATTGCAGTCAGAGTCGAGCATGGACATGAAAATGGTAGCATTTACCAGATTCCAGATGTGATGTATCAGAATGCTTTAAGTCAAATTAAAGTTGCCCTTAGCAAAGGTATACTGTTGCAAATGTAGTCTGCCTGCATATGCTCTCTCTGCCCTCGTTCAGCTGTACGGGACAGATGTAATTTAGTTCTAATGTTTTAGTTAATGAAATCACTGCTACAGCCTATGAATAACTGCAACAAACAGGCTCAGTGTTAAACAGTACTGTGCTTGCAGGCAAATGTGGCCAATAGATGAGCTACTACATTTCCAACTACTTCTATGGTTTCTGTGCTGCTCATTTTTTTAATATAAAGCTAGTTTTCTGAAGCATGGTGTGCATGCACAAAATTTAAAATGAAGAGGTCAAGTCCTAGACTGAGATTGTAAATCTGTGTAGCTCTGAAAAATTTATTTACACTCAGTGCACTGCCAATATCTAGTATCTAGACTATCACATTTCAGCTCCTTTTTCTTGTTTTACATACTGAAATGAGAAAATACATATTCAGAAATACACTGATGCATACATACACCACATATATTCTGCAGGCATCTCTGTGATATATTGCAAAACCAAATATAAATTTTTTCTAGTAAATTGGAGAATCTATCTTCCAGCTTCTAAGACATCTCCTTGGATTTACTAATGTCTCAGTCTCCAAAAAGTTTCCTGTATCTATTTTTCAAACCATAGTAATCATCTTTCCCAGGACTTCAGTTCAGTTAAATAATTTTTCCCTTGTAATTACAGATGACTTTTAATTATGACTTTTTGCTCAGTTTTGGGGGGGTGGGGGGGGTTGGGGGTTGAGGAACCACAAAAACAAGCAAACAAACAAAAAGAAAAAAACAAACAAACAAACAAAAACCCAAAACAAAACAAAAAAAAAAAAAAAAAGAAAAAAAAAAGAAACACATTTCAGGCTGATTTGTAACTGGGGTGTTAACAACACCGAGTGTTGCAACTGAGGCTCAGAAAACACAGATGAAAAGTTACAATTTACTCTTGGAAAAGCAAGTCATAATTCACCATAGAAGTTCTGTGCCAGTAACATCTGAAATATGTAATGGCAGGTGACATTATGCATGATGAATATTTCACGGGTTTACTGACTCTCAGATTTTAAACTTATATAAAAAGAAGTGTGTTTTCAGGACACCCAAATTATACCTATGAAGTCCATATGTATATGTCATGAGAAACTCTACAGCTGATGACACTAATTGCACTTGTTTTCAACTTAGCTAAGGGCTAGGTAATTATTGAGGATATTTGAATAAGATTAAGATTGGCATAGAGAATTTTTATGGGGTATTGATTCTCCAGAACTGAAGATCACTTTCTGTACATTGTTTGATCTTAATAACTCCCCCAAACTCCTCAGAAAGCAAGGATTACTCATAAGCTCATTACTGATTTTTATATAGGAAAAAAATGGTGTAGTTAGCTATCTACTTTATGCCATCAGACTTATAAATTTTCTATTTTATTTCTAAGCCTTTCAGAACCTTCTGAACAAAGGTCCCTACTGATGCAGCATATACACACTACTAAACAGGCTTTCTACTCATTGTTATTTTTGTTCTCAACCAATAATTACTAATACCTGACATTATTCTATTTTAGTTATCAAATAACAGAAGCTGAGACTGGTTAGTTGCTTCCTAGGTTCTATAAAATTGTAATTGGGTGTATATATATTAAAAGAAAAGAAAAACCTAATGCTCTAGATGACTGAAAAAAGCACGTGCCACAGAAGCAGAAACTATATTAAGATCCAAAGTCAACAAAAATAAACCTGCTTTTTTTCCCCTCAGTCTTAAATATTGATGATAGGCCATGGGCTGCCCATTTCTTTGAGATGGAGGAACACACTTCCCACTTGTAGACCCTAAAATTATAAGGGGTTAGCAGCATCAGATGAATAGTCATAAGTCCATGGGCCCTGACAGAGCTCATCCCAGAGTACTGAAGGTATTTGTGGATGTTACAGCAGGACCCCTCTTAAACCCAAGGTCTTGGGATTCTGAGGAGGACCACACTGACTGGAAGCTGGCCATCGTTATTCCATAATACAACAATGTCATGAAGGAAGATGCAGAAAACTACAGACCACTCAGCCTGATGTTTTGTGCTCCATGGAAAGAATAAGGTGCTGGTAGAGAAAAGGAGAAAGTGTGATAAGAGTTTTGGATTAGGAGAACACTTGATTGAAAAAATAAATGGACAAAGAAGAGACTGGATTTCAGGGAGAATAAGAGAAATTAAATAATTTTACTTGAGCCAAGTATATATGAGTTGAAACTGAAATTGACAGAAGAACTTAGACAGGGAGAATGGTAAATTTTATCTAGCAGCTATACAGAGTTGATGATAACCTAGTTTAATCAAAATTAGTGTATTCAGTAACAGAGGTCTGTGGAGTGTATTAACATTTTCTATGAGACAGTCATCATTATGAAATCACTTGAAAGGATTTTGCTTTACAATATGTTTTAAAGTTATACATTCATATATGCAAAAAACCCGAGTGCAAGAGAATACCAACACTGAAAATTTAAGAAAAACATCTGCATTGTTTCAAATTAACCCTTCCTTCCTTCCTTCCTTCCTTCCTTCCTTCCTTTCTTCCTTCCTTCCTTCCTTCCTTCCTTCCTTCCTTCCTTCCTTCCTTCCTTCCTTCCTTCCTTCCTTCCTTCCTTCCTTCCTTCCTTCCTTCCTTCCTTCCTTCCTTCCTTCCTTCCTTCCTTCCTTCCTTCCTTCCTTCCTTCCTTCCTTCCTTCCTTCCTTCCTTCCTTCCTTCCTTCCTTCCTTCCTTCCTTCCTTCCTTCCTTCCTTCCTTCCTTCCTTCCTTCCTTCCTTCCTTCCTTCCTTCCTTCCTTCCTTCCTTCCTTCCCTTCCTTCCCTTCCTTCCCTTCCTTCCTTCCTTCCTTCCCTTCCTTCCCTTCCTTCCCTTCCTTCCCTCCTTCCCTCCTTCCCTGCCCTTTCTCTATGTAGAAACTTGTTTTCATTTAATTCAAAGGGTATATCTGCATAGGGACAAATGAGGTGGGACAGTCTGCTATAAAATTTCTGACTCATTAATTGAAGAAGATAGAAGTGTGAGGTGAACAAGGTAGATATTCTTTCACATGAAAAGCAAAAGGAATTCTGTTTAATAAAACATATGCTAAACAAGACAATTCAGCTAAATTTTCTTGTGAAGTATTCCATTAAGTAATCACATTTTAAAGTTATATTATATGAAACACTGAAATATGACTGCTGCAAGTGAATATTACTTCTCTCTTCAATGGGATTCATTGGGAATTTTGCTGATTATGTAAGTTCTGTATAAAAATTTAGTACTCTGAACAAAAATAAGAATTTGTCAGATTATACCTATAAATAGTAGTATCTTGATAGTCATTTTCTCTGGTTACTTTCTTCAGCTGAAAGAAGACAGAATTGTATTGTCACCTTTCACAGTTATAAAAACTGTGAAACATCAGCTGTGAGAAACTTGTATGTTCAGATCCCCTCTAACACTTGCCATTGTCTCTATTTTCATAGAGAACAAACTCTCTGCACACACCACCAAGACTGATTCAATAATTCTTGTTTTCAGCAAACTACTCTGAAAGGATTTTCTAAGTCTCACTGTGATATGTTAACAGAGTCCTTCTGAGCTAAAGACTCTCTGTGTTGTCTGGTGCTTTGTTGGCTTTCAGGCAATGTTGAGTTTTGAAAATGATGTCATCTCTGCCAAAAGCTCAGTGTCAATTTGGCTTTGACACCCCTGTTGACTAACTTGGTGCTGACCATAAACTACTATATACTGATTTTTTATGTTCTGTGGTATGGTTACTACTTGATATATAGTTTTAAAGGATGTTTGTTTTCTCAAAATCAACTTTCTCAAAATCTCAAAAGCCTGACTTTTTGCCAGGTTAATGTGCTTTAAGTGCCTCCACATCAATGTTTTTACTTGGATCATAAGTGAGCTTTTCAAGACCCCTCTCAGTCTGCAAGCTGGAATTCCTGCAGATGAAACTAAACCATAAAATGTGCATGATGGTTCAAGAACACTTGGGGTACTCCAGCCACTAATGGACATTCAGGTCAAAAGCCAAACTAGACTAAAACCTGTAAACTATATGTGGATACTGGGCCCTCTACAGTTCTGTTCCCAGTGGGCTACCCTGGTTGCTAATACCAGCATAGAGACTTTGGTTTCAGCCTTTTAAAACTATTGTTCAGCATCCAGGCCTTCTGCTTGCCTCTTCTTTGTGGTGATCCTGAACAGTGAAGAGAAAGATTGCAGTTGTTCCACGTCACCATCCATATTAAGCAAATAAAAAATCTTGCTCCCCTTCACTTATTTCTACCTGTTTCTGATGGTGCTGACTTCAAATCAAATTCTGTAGGATGACGGGATGATTTGTAAGATAGAACCTGGCAAGAGTTTAAAAAAATCTACAAAGTGATGATGAAGAGAGATTAAGGTTATGTGAGTTATATCTATGCCAATAAATTAAAATGTACTCAGGACTGCACCTACACAGTGAAGCCAGTTGGCACAGAATAGTTAAAATCTATGCTAATAAATTCTCTGAGCTTGTAAGTCTGTATGAATGTATGCAAGGCCTCAAGGATGTTCAAGCATCTAAACCATGTCCAAGAATCACAGAGAAAGGCACACCAAGGACCAATTTACCATTGCAAGTAATTCAGATTATGGGAATGTTCCAAGGCAGTAGTTTATCTATTAATAAACCCATATGTTCCCCCACTACCCTTAGGGTCAACACAGAGTTTATACCTGGCACTTTGACTGCAGTCCAGTCCATTACCATGTAAACTAAATATCAACTGCTTCTTTCATCTGTGGGACGTGAGATAAATAGAGCAGACAGTTACAGGAGTCTCTCCAGTAACTGCAATCAGCTTGATGTCTTTTTCCCAATTAATTATTTCATAAAGAAAAAGTACTCATGAAGAAATTGTAATTAAGTATCCAGAGTAAGATCTAAATAATGTGGTGTAAATAAGGTATAAGCTTATACACAGAAATATGAGGAAAAAAATAAAATATGAATTAACAAGTCAGAATGAGGTATAAGCTCTGGGAACCTAACAATGTTTTTTATCCAATATACTACCTCAGTGGGAAGAAACCAGTGAAAAGGACCATCAGAGTATCACAGGTTCACTTGATGCAGCCGTAACCAATATTTCTTTGGCTCTTAGCTGTATCCAAGCCCAACTGTGGATGCAATCAATGGCAGCCACAATCATAAGGGAAGGTGAAGAAGGCACCTTGGCTACCAAAATTCATAAAGTAATATGGCACAGTGAAATGGAATTTGAGAAGAAATTTAAGTCCTGGTGGTATTTGGTTAACTTCACTTATGATCCCACTGAGAGTAGAGCCACTGTTTTTGTCCTAAAAATATGCAATGCTTCAGCATATCCTATATACCCAATCATTGCTTGGGGGTTGAATCACCATGGAACTGTACTTTATCCAATACAGTATTGTGTATGGGCACAACAGAATGGAAATAAATGGCAAACTGTCGATATTGGTGCCTGTATCACACAAGAGAAGCAAGGGTTTTTTTGACTGGTGAAAACAATACCATCAAGACACAAGGCATTTGTCCTGACACCAAACAAAATATCTGTCACTTTGAAATACATCCTGATGAAACTTCAGAAACTGTACTTGTATATGTTGGAAAAGGGTGGGTTTACATGAGAACTTTTTTGTAATTTTGTAGTTGTAAATGACAATGTTGTAGATACAAATAATCACTCAAACATTTGTGTTTGTAACTTTACAAAAATTGTAGGGTTTGATTTTAATTATTCAGCTCTTGTGACATTTTACCACTTGTTGCAGTTTAACTACATGCTGATTGGTGATTTATCACTTGTTTGTGTTGGAATGAATCTCACATTGGTGAAGAAACTACTACAACATGATGACCTGAAGCAGTTGTTGAAACAGGCCTAAGCAGATGGATAAAGGAACCTAATTACTGTTCATCAGGATGAAGAAGTACATCGGGTGTTGGACAAAGAGTCAAGAGAGAAGACATGAATGGTGGGACACTCTTTTCGGATGGTCACCAACAGCTACAGGAATCTTCAACCAGATGCTTCACCCTGTTGTCATTTTACTACTACTGATGGTGTCATGTTTTGCTTTAACAATTGCTCTGTATGTTAAACTTTGGATTACAAGGAGATATTTAACACACTTGCTATGCCCACCAGAGATATATGTACTTGATAATCCTCACCACAAGAGTGTATGTGACATTCCCAACTCTTTAAACATCATGAAGCTTGAGTGACTATAGTCATGGGGTGGAATATGTGGAATAATTACCGGGGGTGACTTAAATTAAACTTACATGAAAGGCCTGGCACTGTTCACAAATTAAGGAAAAGCATGGTATAGAAGAAGCTTGGAGTGCAGTTGCAGCTGGCATGCAAGAAATCCACTCCATGGTGGTTTCCTGAACAATACTGCCTGTGCAACACCACAGAGGGTGGAGCAGAGTGAAGATTCCAGGGCCAGACTCTGTGAATCATCACAGAGATGGGAATTTAGTGGTGCTACAAACTGATGAGCTGCATATTCGCCACCCTGGGCCAACAGTCTGTCAGTTTTTCGACAAAATGCTGTCCTTTGTGCAAACTTTGCTCATCATAATGTCATTATAACACCAAAACACACCTCCATCCCAAAAGCTACCCGCCTTCAAGGTGCAACCAACCCTCACTGAGTTTCCGCTCTGAATTTTCTTAATCTATACCTTCAAAAGTGAAACATGAGAATTTTACACCAATCAAAGGTAAAGGTATGTATGACTCGAGTCACTCAAGCTCTGCCTTGAAGAAAGAAAATAATATAAAAATGGCTCAAGAAAAGGGTGATATTAGGGAGGACATCATCATGAACAAGTCAGGGAAGATACTATCACAGATTGCCTCCGACTCCTGGGATCAGTTGACAGGATCAACTGCGCTTTAGCCCCGCCCCCCCCCAGGGACACCTTGTATGACATTTAAACTCTTAAGTATTTTCCTAGAAATCTTAGAAATCTGTATATAGAGTTATTTTATGCTGCTATATTACTCAAGTAATTTTATGTGACCAGATTTTGTGCACTGTATTACTCATAGTTTCAATATTTGCACGTGTTTTGCAGACAGTGTACTATCACCAGCAATCCATAAGAACCTGTGTTTCTGTCACTGTAATAAACTGCACTTTTACATAGTTGGGCACAGAGGTCTCTTATCGGGTGCCACCAGCTCTTTACTGGCTGTGTGATACTGTGAAGTGTGACTAGATGGGAGTGCAGCATGCTATTACTGAATCCAGAATCATGATAGTTCAGTCACACTGAACGTGGCTGGACTAATAGTGCTGAACTGGATATCACTCAGAATCTACACCTAGCCACCCCCAGCCCCTCTGATATATGAGGACAAGCTGGAATGCAAGGGGGTTTATCTTCTGCCAAAGTACTTTACCCTTTTACGTGACAGTACTCTGCTTCTTGTAATAGAAGTAGCCTGCATCTCACTGGTGGATAAAGGGAATGGGAGGAAAAAAGGGGGTAACACTGTGGTAATCTGAGATGTGAAAAGGTGGTTACAAGTCTATCTAACATTTCAGTGCAAAGTTGTCTGAACTTTTTTTACTTTCAGCTATTACCTTTACAGATTTTTGTCCTGCACAGGACAGTTTAAACCAACTCATTGTCACTTACTTAAAATTGGACTAGATACATCTTTTCATCTGTCTCCTTTTCTCACTGCCTCATCCTCCGTTCCTCTCCTTATTTACACTTTCACTTGTGCAGGAAATATGGGTTCTTTAAAATACCTTATAGAGAAATTTATCATGCCCTTCTCTAGCCAAGGCATTCTGTGAGTCAAAACACGCTACTTTTACTTTTGTGCTCTTACTGTACTTGTTTGGGATTCCAGAAATCAAAATTCCAGAATTTTAAAACACCTAAGACTGGAAAATATGTAGAGAGGAACACAAATATCAATTTCTGTATGTTTCTTAATTCAACATTAAAAAATCAACGGCAATTTTATATGAAATTTCTAGGCTGGGAATAGTGAAGGAGATCAAGCATCAGCTGATTTGAATGTTCTACCAAAACATGACATAGAACTATATATCAACATTTCACATGGGCTCTCTTTGGGCTGATTTTTACCTTTAGAATATGATTGGCATCTGTTTTGTTTTATCTGTAATAAACTGAAATTTTAAACTAACCTGAACAAGAATAGAAGACTAAGTAAACGCAAGAATACATAGCATTTACTTCGTGCCCTGTGTTTCGAGAGAAGCTTTTGCAAGTGAGGTTTGCTCTTCAGAGTAATGGCAATGTAGATGTTTATCCCAATTCATCTATAAACTTTATATTGTATCAAGTAGGAAGTCACCGAAAAGTATTTATCTACTATGTTCACTTGAGAGCAAAATAAACATGTTGACCTTCAATTCTTCTCTCTTTTAGCTTTCTTCTTATCAGAGGATGTCAGCATTTAGCACAAGGACAAATGCCTGCATTTTTGTGAGGAATGTAGGCAATGCTGTCATGAAACAAATAGCCTCTAGCAGGAAAAAAATGGAAGCCTTTCAAAAGGCTTAATGTGTAAAAGAGGCAGTTTCAGTGAACTCATCGTGGTATGTCAAATGCCTAAATAAGAGGAAAAAAAGACCTTTGGAAAAACAGATTTCTTACTCCCCTGAGCTGCAGTCTTTTACTGAAGAGCTGAATACATGTGTCAATGATGAAATTTCAAAATGCTCTGGTTATTTTAATGCAATATGCATTTAGGCTTATTATACCACTTGTTTTCTTAGTTATTCATGATGTTTAGGTACAGTATGGTACGAAAACTGAAAGCAGAAGCCAGCCACCTTAAAGAAACCTGTGAGCTGAATGCTTAGAGTGTTTCTTTCCTACAGTGTAACTCCAAGTGAGAACTTTATTTTACCTAGAATTCTTTTTTTCTCCTTGTTATATTAGAATCAAGGTAACAGACCATCTGAAATAGCTTTGAAATGTAATAATTCCAAGAGTAATAAGAAACATAATGTGTACTATTCTGGTGGGAAAAAGATATTTCCCACTTACATAGTTTGGGAAAGTAATTGCATTATTTTAAAGCTACAGAAGATTTGATGTTACTGCCATAGCTCTGTCTGTAAAACTTCGTGTTGATTCTTCCCAGTTTTGTCTTTTTATCGGTCCAAATTTGTGAATATTTAGCAAAAAGTTGCAGAAATCCATGGTGTAAACCCTCAGACATAGAAGAAGAAATGTTCCTTTAACCACAAAAATTCCAAAAGAAATATCGGAAATCTTGCATCTGTTCTCTGTGTTGCCTTGTTTGCAGAATAACAGTTATTGTTTTAGCAGCTTCTACCACCATATGTGTACAATAAATGAACATAAAATTGAATGAACATATAAAAGAAGGCTAAACCCACCCAGCTTAACAAATCCATTCTCGCACCCACTGTGTGCTGGAACATGAACAGAGCATTGTTTGGATCATAAGATTAGTAAAATAACAGTCTTGGTGAACAACATGGTCATGTGGATGAAATGATTATTCCTTCAAGTCAGTGTATGATAGCTGGGATACCAGTGATTGTACTTAATTCATTATTCTAATCCAGTGAGTGTGGAAAGTGTATAATTATTTCAGTTGAACAGATCAGCAATTATACACAAAATAAAGTTAAGAATATTTTATATAAATGAATTGTGATCCTCCTTTTTTTCTCCTTGGCTAAAAATGAAATTACTATAATTAAAGTTTTCTTTACAACCCATTTCTCTTTCAATGGAAGAATTGATTGTCTGTGAGAAATGAATAGCATAAAATGTTTTTACCAGTAAAACTGGTGACAAGCTGGAAGATTTGTTATTCCCACTGGTTATACTTAAGATGTAGAGCATCAAAATTCAGAAGTGATCATGATTGCTCTTCTGTGATCTCATAATACTCAATGGGTTTTGGACTATTGCATCCATGATGTAAACAATTTGTTACACCATTCCTATGTCTTCTGTTTGTTCAATGTGAATTAGAACATTGTAGACTTATCTATTCCTACTGTTTTTTCACCTTTGGAATTGGGTAGAACTACTTTTAAGGATTGCCAGGGTTAATTAGTGAGGCTGTTGAAAACCAGGTAGGTGTTTTCCTACACAAAACATCAGCAATTTTCAACACTGATCATATTCTTACTTTTAAAAAGTCCAAGGTCATTCTTTCTTCTAATGTGTCTTTTATCATGTACTTTGATATGGATAATTCATTCTTCCTTGTATTTCAGTTTCTGTGTAACTTATCTTTGACCTGTCTCCCAAAAGGATTTCTGGGCCACACAACTGGTAGCATAAGTCTTACATTATGGCATTTATGTCAAAGTCATAGGAAAAAGGTGATTTTTTTTCCCTAGTGAAATCCAGGTTTCAATTTCTTCTGTAATTTTTCCAGACCATTTTACACAGTGATCACCAAGAGCCTCCCAACAGAAATTCTTTTGTTAAATACTATTCCTTTCACATGAAGAAGAAAGCTATTACACATTAAGAGAGAGTGAAATCATCAGTGGAGAAGCTTAACACCCTCTAGCAGGTAAAAGTGGCAATAGTAGTACATAATTTGTACCCAAGTCATAGTATTTAGAAGAAGAGCCCTTCTGTGATACTTGTATGAGGCAAGCTCTGCAAGGGATGTTTGGGAAAAGCAGAACCTTCAGGCCCATTCTGCACTCTCTCATGTGAAATGAACGTGGCACCACAGATAGTCCCAAGGCATTTTTTTTTTCTTCCCTCAAGCAGTGACAGCCTTCTTGTGAAGAAGAGATCCTCTATATCCCCCTTCTGTCAATGACCCATCAGTGTGCAACTCTTGATGCCTCTTGCCAATGTTCTCACTTTTCCTTCTTCAGCATGAACTCCTTTCATTTTCTTCCTCACCCACACAGAGGTTTTAAGGTAGCTATTGACATAAAAGACCTTGCTTTGGTGTTGTGACCTCAGTTTCTTTGTCATTACCATTACCAAATTACCATGACCAGCATATACTCAGAACACATTCTAGTTCGGTAGAGTTTTCTGCCTGGCTTAAGTTGCTTGTTTTCTACTTCTAATTTGAGCAAGAGGTATAACATCAATATTTCTCTCTATATGTTATTATTGATGCTAGTAGAAGTTCATGGTCGATATAACTTCAGATTCTAAAAAGAATCCTTTTAAACAAAATTTGGTAAAATTAGCATAATTGCAGCTCTCTCCTGAAGGGGCACTACAAACAGTGTTTGTATTCTAAAAATGTGCAGGTGGTAAAACAAGCAAGTGTTTTCTGATAGATAAGGTGGTTTTATTTTATTTTATTTTGGTTTACAGTATCTTACCAAAATGAATCTCTTTATTTCTTTTCTGTTCCACAGCTGAACTATTTGTAGTGGCTTATATTTTTAAGTCAAATGACTCAAGCTTTTGCAGTTAGAAAGGAATCCAGTAAATCTAACCAGGATTTTGTCCAGCAAAACAGGTTGATTGGGCAAAACAAACATTTTTCACTCACACCTAGACATCAGTTTTGATAAAGATTAGATTTCTGTTCAAAACCAGACACCCACTATGTAACCATTTATGACACTCAGCTGGGATGTGTGACTGAATGACCTTAAGACAACAACTCAGAAAATATATTCAAATACAATGTGTTGTTCAGTGTATTGATACTGGTTTCTCTTAAGACACTAACATGTTGATTGTAGTCAACCATGTTGGTTTCAATGCAGGTTAACTTCCAGGAAACACAGGAAAAGTGTGTTATATTCTGGAATTATTTCACTGTCACATAATCATAAAATAGTTTGAGTTGGAAGAGACCTGTAGAAGGCACCCTGTCCAACCTTTGCTCAAAGCAGAGCTTAGACCAGGTTTCTTAGGACTGTGTACACTCAAGTCTGAATATTTCCAAGGTTTGACATTCCACAGCTTCTGTAGGCAACTTGGTCCAATGTTTGACCACTCTCATGTCAAAAAACTTTCCTTTATGTGTGCAATTTAAATTTCCATTTTAGTTATACCGTTGTAGTATAACTACAGTGACAGCTGAGATAAATGAGAGCAGTCAGATGCACACAGATCATTTATGCAGCAGGCAAGGACATACTTGGAGATATATATATATAAATAAGGATTATTCTGATGTTTCCTGAAGATCCTTTTCAAGTCCAGGGTTGTGGCTGGTGGACACATTGTCTGGATAAAAACATTTACATACTTGAAAAGGAGTGAGCCCATACTTGAAGAATTTTGTAGAAAAATGGTAGGCCTGAGCTGGTGTATCTTTCAAGTCATATTTAGTTTATATAGAGTACAAACACAAGTCACTGGAAAGGTGTGTCTCAGAAGAAGATGGTGAGCTTGTGCTTTCAGATGTCTTCTGAAAGGAAATGCTGTAAATTCCAAATGTCTTGTCTGAGTGAAGAATAGCTCAAAAGAACAATTCTTGACTCAGGACCAAGGATACCAAAGGACTAGTCTCTCACTTTTCAAATTTATTTCACTGCAATATAAGACAAAACCACTTTGCAGTGGTGAAGTCTAAATGAAAAAGTACAAATACTCATTTTCTTCTTATGATTCCTTTTTAATCTCTTTTTTTCACTACTTCCCTAGTCTTACTGTTTAATTATTCTGTTTCTGATATTACTTTCAATGTCTGCAGAAAAGAACAGAAGTATTTATGCCATACTTCTGATATCCTAAGTCACATTTTAGTTTAGCTCCTTTGAGCCAAGTAATATTTCATACTCTTAAAGCTCTGGAATACAACCAACAGATAAGCTTCATATATAAGACACTATTGACCTGAAACCATTTAAATATTCCCAATGTTACCTCCTACAGTGCACTGAACAAGTTCATACATAGCTTTACCTTGTGTTCAAAAATTAATTTTGATGAAGTTATCCATCTGAACTTTTACATAGGAAGTGTGTTAAATTTGAATTCTCACAGTGTAAAGGTTGTATGCTTCCACTGAAGACACAGTTCCTTCAAAATCATTTATATTTAGTGTCTAGCACTCCATTTTTCTAATGTGTGAGTGAGCTTTGGAATTTATTCCCTAATTTTTTCAAACCCTTTAAGTTGGACATATAATGACACTGGCACCTAAGTCAGAGGTTATTAAATCCGTCATATTGAATATAATCCTCAGGGTTGTTTTAGGGTTAGATTTGAAAATTAGAATTGAACATTGAATTACAGAATTACCAAGTAAAACAGTAGCTGTCAATACCACCATTAAACATATAGAACCCAGTACCATACAATAAACCACTCAAGATTAAATCTTTGTCCTTGTCTTTATTTTTACAAAACTGCATTAAATGTGACTGAAGAAAGTACGGTATCAAATTCTTAGAAAAAGTTTTCTTCCTTGTATTTTTATTTAGAAACAAGGATGGGAATGACATCATATGAGTCAATATGCTAATGTTGGATTATGATACGATAACACAACCATCAGAATGCCATTTTGCATGATAGTACCATGTCAATTTCCTGATTCTGATTCTCGTTAAAGAAACTCTACTGTGTCTACTGCTGAAGTAAACTGTTCTAAAAAACTGCAATAGATAAAAAATACTCTGAAAGATATTTGAAAATATATTAACAGTTTATGAAAAGCTTCATCTTCTTTTGTTTGTAATTCTAAACAAGGCACAACTTTTAAGTTTTTTTATACAGTAATGTGCTATATTCTTGCAATCATTCAAGCTGGAAAGGACCTCAGGAGACCTATGGTCCAACTGCCTGCTCACAGCATGGTCTATGAATGCAGAAAGGGTTCTTAGTGCTTTGTCCAATTGGGTTGTGAAACCTCTCAAAGGACAGACACACCACAGTCTCTCTGGGCAACCCACTCCACTGCTTAATTAGTCTCATGGGGAAAAATCCCATCTCTGTGTATGACTATCGCCTCTTACTCTGACTCCTAATCTTCCATCATCTCTGTTTAAGTGCTAGGAGACTGATGTTTGGTCTGCTCCTCTTCCAAGGTGAAAAATCCTCAGTTCTACAGTTTCTGCTGGCAGGGAAAATTGCTTGCCCCCTGCTAAACTTGTTCCAGTTTATTAACGTCATCCCTGTATTAGGTGGCTGCAAACTGGCTGAGGAATTTAAACGCAGTCTAGCAACGGCTGAGCGGAGAGGGCTAATCAGATTCAGCCTTGGGCCTTTCTTCTCTTCACATAGTCAGTGCTTTGCTGGACTTTTGTTACTGCCCAGATGCTCAGCTGGCCCCTATTCAGCTTGATGCTCACCAAGACTCCCAAGCCATCTCCACAGAGCTGCTCACAGGGTGAACTATTTCCAGCCTATGTCAATGACGGGGCCTTTCCAAGGCTCAAACTGTATCATTCCTGAATTTTATCAGGTACTGGCTACCTGCAGCCTACCTAGGTACCTCTGAATGGCAGCCCTGCCTTCAAGGGTGTTCACTTCCCCAAGGCTGATGTTCACAAATTTGGTGACAGTGCACACTGCTGGTCCCAGAACAGAACCTTGCAGCAGTCCACTTGAAACCACACTCCAAGTAGAGGTCAAATCGTTAACCACTACTCTTTGAGCTCAAAAATCAAGCCAGATTTCTCCTCATCTATGGCCATCCATACAGACTATAACATTTCAACTTGTAATTAAGGACATCACCACATTTACTTCAGTCAAGGCAAGTGATTTATTGCTTTGTGAACAAATTGAACTTTCTGTCTGCAATATCTCCTACAAAGTCAAACAATAAAAACTGTATCATTTGTTTGAAGCAAGTCTTAGACTGAAACAAGGCTGACCAGCCTGGGTGTCTTCAGATCATTCCTTTAGCATGTTTTAAAGATGAGTGTAATATTTATCTTTCTATTCCCCAATCCTTATGACATTTCAAAGATGATAGGGAGCAGCTTTGAAAGGACATCAGACAACGCTGTTGGCATCTTCAGATGTAAAACTAATTCCATAGTGTCGTGGTTTACTCCAGCTAGCAAAATACCATGAAGCCGCTCTCACAAATCCCCCTCCCCTCCTTCAGTGAAGGGGAAGAATCAGAGGAAAAAGAAATAGGGAAACTCGTACAATTGAGATAAGAACTATTTGCTAATTAAATCTAAATCAATATATACAGTTACTATTAATAATAAATAATTAGAATAGTAGAAAATAAAACATATAATACAATATGATACAATATGATACAATTTCCCACCATCCACTGACCAATGCACACCCAGATGTTGAGTGATGAAAATCAGACCCAGAGAGCCCGAGAACCATAGCCCGAGAGCGATCGCAGTCTGAGGGCCGGAGCCTGAGGGCCGGAGCCTGAGGGTCAGAGCCCAGGAGATAAGGCAGCAGATTCCGAATGAACTCTGTCAGTGATAGTGTGGCCAGAAGCTCTAAACAACGCATCAACTCCCACATGAAAGAGCTAGCGCAGGAGTTAGCAAAGCAGCTAACGCAGGAGGGTTAGCAAGTTCCCTGGAGAAATGAGGAAGGGAGTAAGGGAGAGAGTAATGGGAAGAGTAGTGGCTACCGGACCCTTTTGCTGTCCAAGAAACTGAAACACGATGTACTATGGAATGAAATACTTCCTTGGTGTGCTGGGTTCAGTCAGGAAAGGGCTAACTCCCTTTACTCTGGTTGTCAAGAAACTATGTTGCTGGACAGTAAGTGAAAACATTGATAAGGCCTCAGCTGGTGCTGGGCATGGCCTGTACTGAACTCAAGGTCTTTTGTCCGCTTTGGATACTGTAGCTGACCCAGACTAACCAAGGAAGCATTTCATCCCATAGTACGTCATGTTCCAGTCTCTTTGGGTGGGGAAGAGGGTCCAGTAGCCATTACTCTGCCCTTCTCTCTCTCTCTCTTACTCCCTTGCTCGTCTCTCCAGGCAACTTGCTAACCCTCTTGCATTAGCTGCTTTGCCAACTCCTGTGCTGGCTCATTCGTGTGGGAGCTGGTGGATTGTTTTGAGTTTTCTGGCTGTGTTATCAGTGATAAGGTTTGCTCGGAATCTGCTGCGTAGGCTCCCGGGCTCCAGCCTTCAGGCCACGGCTCTTGGGCTGCGATCGCTCTGGGGCTGTGGGTCTCGGGCTCTCTGGGTCTGATTTTCATCCCTCAACATCTGGGTGTGCATTGGTCAGTGGATGGTGGGAAACTGTATCATATTGTATCATATTGTATTATATGTTTCATTTTCTACTATTTTAAGTATTTATTATTACTAGTATCTGTATATATTGATTTAGAGTTAATTAGTAAATAGTTCTTATCTCAATTTTATGAGCTTCCTTATTTCTTTTTCCTCCGATTCTTCCCCTCCACTGGAGGAGGGGAGGGGGATTTGTGAGAGCAGCTTCGTGATATTTTGCTAGCCGGAGTTAAACCACGACACTTGGTCAGTTTGGGTCAGCTACAGTATCCGAAGCGGACAAAAGACCTTGAGTTCAGTACAGGCCATCCCCAGCACCAGCTGAGGCCTTATCAATGTTTCTCTTAGCAACTCCCTAATAACCACAGTAAAGGGAGTTAACCCTTTCCTGACTGAACCCAGCACACATGGACAAGAACAGTGACTTGCTTCTTACTCAATGCTAGAAGCTTCTCTCCTGCTTATACCTTGCCTTTAGGCACAAAGACCTGTGAGACCTTACAGTGAAGACTAAGGCAAAGAATATATTGTGTATCTGTAATTCATCTGCATCCATTTTCACTGAAATCAATCAGACTGTTCAACACTGGGTCCCCATTTTCATTTTTTATTCTTTTACTGCTAGTTAAGTGATAGGAGCTTTTCCTGTTGCCCTTGATACCCCTTGCAAGTCTCAACTCAAACACAGTCTTGGATTTCCTAGTAAGATTTCTGCATACATGAGAAACAGCTCTACAATCTTCCTTTGTAGCCTGTTCTAACTTCCAGCTCCTTTGTAAAACTATTTGGTATTTGAGCTCAGTCATGCATTTCACATTTAGCCAAGCCAGTCTCCTGAGTCATCTACACCTTTTCCTGATATGATACAATCAAGGTTGCCATTACTTATCTCAGTCCTAATTGATTCTTCCTTGTCTGTAAGTTGCAGATCCAGGACATCCACTACCACCTCCTGGCTCATCCAGCTTCTGTACTAAACCATTGTTCCCAGCATACAACAGCACCCACTCCCACCCTCTGTATTGCTTGTGTCCCAAGGAGTTACCCTTGCAGCAGTTTGTCTCTTGTAAACCATGGGATGATGATACAGGCACTTCCTTGAGTTGCTCAGAAATGAACTTTCTCCAATTCCTTATTTGATAGTGTAATTCATAACAAACTCTCACCACAGATCTACCCTCCTTGTTCTCTTTTCTGATCCTGACCCACATAGTCTTGGCCAATCTGCTGCTTATTTCATGGGGTAGCCTGGTATGCACAAGCTGCCTATTGTCATGAAGAAAAACCCTCCTCCTACCATGCCTTTCTTGTGTTGCCTTAAGAGCTTGTGTCCATCCATTACAGAGCTACAGCCACACAACCTACCAAGCCACCCCACAGTAAGTGCAATGGGGCAGTTTTGCATCCTCACACAATGCTTTCACACCATCTATTTCTTTGTTTATCTCTTTTGTCACAATATTTTTCATAATCTGAATTGTGTACATTATAAGTCCCTTAATAAATGCAAAACTTTTTTTTTTTTTGAAACTGTGTCCACCATAACAACGGTTCTGTATTTTGAGTGCACAATTGTGGTTAATACTGTACAGATCTCTTTTCACATTTACTGTTGTGTACAGGTTGGTGTTAAAATTCCTGGTGAATAATTTCTAATATTTTTAAGGACTCCCTGCTGCAAACAGTTCTGTTATCAGTGCAAGGCATTATGGAATTTAGTCTAGTCAAGCATGGAAATTGTGACTGTGCTGGGAAGGCTCCTAGCTATAAATTTCGAGATGGACCTTTACAGGCAGGTGAAAAAACAAAGATCGTAGGTGTTTTATTGTCAAAGATTGAATATCTACCATTATAATAGAAAAGATGTTGATTATTCCTAAATGAACAGTGATAGAGTATATTAATTATCTTGTCAGTTATTTCCTGAGCTTAGTTCTTCATCTCTCACACAGAAACTGATTTCATTGGGATTGTGGTGATTAGCTACATATCCATCAATCTGATTGCCAGGTGATTAGCAAAGTTGTTTCCTTCTGAGTTCAAAGGTAAATGTTCTGGACTGGTTAAAATAGCCAATTAGGACTTAACATGCCCATGCTGGTACCAAAGTACTTTTGAAAGAAATTTTAGCTCTGAATGGATAGAGCTGTCCTAAAATGGGTATGTCGTCTCCTGCAGAGTCTTTCATGAAAAGCGCTGGCTGGTTCTCTATGAACTGCTTCCAGCAGCACCCGGGAAGGCAACATGCATGTACTTGACAGGAGATATGTTTCTAGATATGCAGAGAATGGAAACAGCTTGTGCCCTCTTTTAAGGTGAAAATATTTGAAAATTACTTCACATAAGAAAATTCCTCCCCATCTTCCATGCAGTAAATTATTTTAAAGGTAACTTCGTTGTTGTGAGAAGTGTAAACACCATTGACATTAGCTAATTTACCTTCCTCCTTTATATGCTTATAAAAACAAATGTTTAATTACATGTTTTATTCTAAAATGACAGTTAGATGCTGTCTTTATCCTTTTTTATATCACCATTCTATTAAGTGTAAACAATTCCCCCGAATCCTTATAAACATGAATTTTTTTATCAAGTCCAAAAGTTCTTTTTAGCTCATTTTATACAAGAACCCTGTAAAGGTCTCATGATACAGAAGGTTCCAACTTGAAAGAAGTCAATGTCACTCTTTAATCAATTCCAAGGATCACTGCTAAGTCCCCTAAGACTTGATTCTCTTGTCCATAGAATTGCTTGGACTAAATATTCTGTTTCCACAATACTGCTAGCTTTTTCTGCCTCAAGGAGTGAGGGAGACTGGAGCAGAGAAATCACACTAATGTCTCTGATGCGTCAGTGCACAGCATACTGCCATTAGGACATCAAGCAAGCATGATTTATTAGCAATTTTAATTAATTTTCTGAGTCATTTCCTAAGGGCTCAATTCTGTAATCTTATTACTATGAGTCTAACATGCTATAGTAAGACTATGCTTTCTAATCTTTCTTTTGTTGTTAAACACAATCTCTGCTTTCATTAGGAAACTCCTGAGATGAAGCAGTTTGTTGTTTTGCACGGTGAAATTTTTGTGTATATGTTCATTAGAAATTAGTACTAGAAATTCAGTACTAGAGTACATCAATTCTTAACACAGAACTCATCACCTACTTTTCTCCTTTGTTCTTTTAATATAAAAAATACAGAAGTAATTGAGGATCTTATTTTAAAATAAAGAAGCCACATCTCTAGAATTTTATATATGGAATAATATCACTTACCAAAATTTTCTTTGATGTACACAGAACCAAATCTTAATCCCATTTAAATTGGTGAAATCTGGATTTTTTTACCCATCATAAGAAAATAAACTCTGCCCATGATGACAGGTATACACTATGAAATGTGGATTAGTGTCCTTTTACTGTTTATTTTTTAGCCTCTGCCTTAAGAAAGGGGAAAAAAAATAGTAGCTGATTTGCTGAAATATAAGTATTTTTATTACTAGTATTTTTTCCCTAAGATTTACACAACTTTGCAATGATACGGATTAAGTTATATTTATCACATCTCACTGTCTATGAACAGTGTTTAATTGCTGTAAATTTGCATTATTCTGAAGGGTCACTGATTTGACAATATAATTTAAATTTTATTTTTGAGTTACCAGGGTATTTTACATGGGTTTTTTCTGTTTGTGTGCTTGGGTTTTTTTTAAGGCATTTTTTTTTTATCACAGATGTGTGATATCATTACTTTGATATGACATAAATATTCTAATTATTCTCTAAATATTTTATATGTGCTACTCAAAATTTTAATTTTCACAGCATTGTGAAGTACCAGTGCCATGTGTGTTACAGAAATGAAATTTTAGGGCATGAAATTTTACATAGGGGTAATAAACATAGTTTTAACATAGAAGAATGGGAGAAGAGTATCAAAGCTTAGAGCACTTAGGAAAGCAGGTGTGTTTCTTAGTCATGAGAGAACTCAGAGGTACAAGTATTTGTAGTGGTTCAGAGCATTTGGAAAGAGATATAAAATTGTTATATAATAATCAGTGTCATTCCTATGCCCACCAGAGTCCCCTAGAAATAAAGGATGACAGAGTGAAGAAAGATAGTTTGTGGACCCTATAAAATTTAAGTCAATTATGAGATAAAAGGAAATTCACTTATCATGTATCTTGAGTCTTTCTACTACTGTTCCTCACTTACAATTCTCCTGATATACCTTTGTGTTCCTACATATAGGGGTACTGGTTGACCACATCCCAGAATCATTCAAGACACTGAAATATGTAAAATTTCAGTGGGAAGATAAAGAGGCTTAGGACACCTTGTTTTAATTTGTCAAAATTATATCAAGCTTAGTGTGTGTGATCCAGTATAACCACTGTGGAAGGTTTTGATCCTATTTGTTTTGTTATTAACAGCGTTATTACAATTAACATTGACTGTGATATTTTAAGGGGATTGATTCTCCCATTTACAAAAGCCCTACTTAGACCTTCTCCTCCTGCATACATGTGTTTACACTACTCACAATGTGGAGACTGAGAGTTGAACTGTAGTGCCTTTGTGAATGTCAGAACTGTATTCAGCATGCTAATGTAATAAGTGAACATTTTGATAATGTAAATATTGTTGTACAGGTTCCAGCAGTACAAGGTGAAGAAAAAGCTTTAAGGAAGAACGTTTTAAAACATTTCATGATTATAAGGAAGATGACATCTAACCTGTTTGTTCTGACAGTGGTAAAGCTGTAAAGCACAGAGAGAAACAATAACAACGTGTTTCACACTGTCTCTGCAGCAACAGAAAATGGGCATAACGAACTGAAAGACAGTCGCCTTAAAAGCTCGTGCTATTGTTTTGCAACATGTGTAACTGTTAGAGTCACCAGTGTTACTTTCTTACAATTTTAAAAGTCTGACACTATCAGTAGCTCAAAACAGAGGTAAACTCATTTCGGCTCAGGTGGAAGGATTGGTTACCCTTCCCCTCCTCCACAAAATCACAACACAAAAGTGGGAGACCTGAAGGAGTCTCCAAGTCCTGAAGAAGAGAGCAGTGAAGCCAAAAACAAAAATGAGAATGAAGATATGTGTAAATTAGACACTAAATATTCCTTCAGTTCCACTCAGAAAAGCAAGGGGTAGTGGTTTATTTGAAACTTGATCTGGGCAGATACTGACAAAGGTAGCATACAGCTTTACAGGGGGTTAGCCAATAGCCAAATAGTCAAGCTGTTAAATTTCTTCCTGAACTACTACTCCATCAGTAACACAAACTGCAACATTTTTTCCAGGGGAGACTCCATACTGCTTGTCACTAAATCTTCCTCTTTTACACTTTTTGTTTCTAGAGTCCAAAACGCTTCTTTTTTTCCCTAAATTTACATGTTTTCTGTGGATTCAGTTGTGAGATTGTGACAAATAAAGAGTATGAAACCGACTAACAATGAAATTACTGTATTTAAAGCAAAAATTTTTTAAAACAAATGGTATGTCAATTTAACAGGGATTTAACAGCTAAAATTTTGTATGTGGGCCTATACCCCTTAAATGACCTCTGAGAAACATCTGTTTTGTTCTGTGGAGCTCTGAAACATAGCACAGTGTGTCCAGATTTTCTATGGAAACAAGTAACTGCACCTTGTTCTTTAGGGTAGATTTTACTCTCTTTCTTTAACTGACATTAAAGATGAAAAGCTCCAAGGAAGTGAATAGAGTCACACTGGTGCACAAGTGCTGTAAACAGAAGAAAAACTGGGCCATGTTTTGGTTTGCATAGTGATCTGACATTTGAGAGTTGATATTTCTCATTGAAATACCTAAAGAAAGGTAATTTCCTTGTCGGTTTCCATTACCACAATAAAATGCAGAGCTGATCTGCAGGTTAGTGAAGTGCAGTTAAGGAGAATTATAAACAAGTGGAGAGAGGTCAGTTTTCTGGACTCAAGGGAGAGCAAACTGCAAAAGGACCCTCTAAAAGCACTGTCAAAAATATACTTCCTTCACTGTAAAGGGAATTTTATTTGAAGAAAGAAACAGTTGTTGATTATTTATTCTCTTGAAATATAGAAGTTAGAAAACATTGACAACATACCTCTTACGGGAAACATTGAGATGTGCTCTTTTCCAGAAAAAAACATGCTGAGTATTTTTGTATCTCCAGTGATAATAGTACTTACATATCATTATAAAACATAAAGATAAATTATTTGAGAATGTCTTACAAAAACTCAAGCCTGTTTTTAGAAGGGTGACATTCCTCCTCAGTAATTTTAAGTACTGTTCTGTTTTAGAATTGAAAAAATGGGCAGCTGTTCCTGGGAAATGGCTGAGTTCAATTAACAACGTTATATAACCAGTGAGAGTTTACTTCATTAACTAGCAGTAACTTTTCCCACACCTTTAATTAACACTGGTTTTACTTAATCCAATATTAGGTAACACATGATATGATCAGGAAACAACATTGTTAGCTAAGTGTTCCTCAAACACAACTGATTTATCTCTTTGACATCTCATTAAAATGCAAACTATATTGAAATTGATTTTCAGCAATTTCAGGCAGGAATGTCTATAATAATGTTAATTCGCAAATTCCCTCTTTTTTGTATATATTCTGTATGCTATGGTTGCCGTGTTCAGCTCAAGGCTATTTGTATTGTGTAGACAGAAAATGAACAGCGAACATTTATTTCTCATATCTTTCTGAGGAACCCGAGGCACATGAAGATATTTGTGCTGTAACAGGCATAGTCAATCTACTTTGCTGCCTTTAGTCACTATATATCAACAACAAACTCCCAGCTAGTCTTGATGCAGCAATTAACCTGCCAGGGCTTTCTGCTGTCAGACTCAGTAATAATAAACTCCCCCCAGTGAGAGATAGAGCTATAGATCCTCGCCCTGCAACTTCCACAGTGGCTGAATTATTCAAAATCAGCATGATTAAAGAGATGACATGGTATTAGTTAAAAAGACATACTTATTTTCTTCCTGACTGAGGTTTAAACCTACTAAGGAATAACAGTGGAAGAAAATGGGTCTTTACCATCTGCCCACAGGTCTTAGAAAAGGGATTTCTAGAAAATATGTTTATAATGGTGATCAATTTGAAAGTTTAAGGATAAAAATGTAAATAGCAAAAGGGTTGGCATCATTAAATCATACAGCATCTGTAAATCCAAGTGCTTTTTATTAGGAACAATTTGGGTTTCTCTGTTTTGCTACACTGACCTATACAATAGTTTTCATGTGTTACATTTCATGGAGTTGAGGCACCATAAATGTCATTAAGGCTTCAAGTGTTCACAGGATCAGAACATTTGATAGGTTACTTTTCAGGAAAATTACCATCACCAGATATTCAAAATTGAAGCTAGACTATTAAATAATGAAAACATTAGTATTACTAAACTACTTTTTAAAATAGCCATGATCATATTTTACCCCCATATTTTAGATGATCAGATGATGATAATTTAGAAATTACTGTTTTAAGAGATTTGCTTGTGAACTTTGGTTCTCAGTTAGCTATGAAGAGAAGGCAAAGATTTTAAACTTTCTACACCCTAAATTCACACTTAGGTATCTAAACAAATGGCCAGGTTTTCAACCATGCTGCTTTTGCCACTGCTACCAGTGAAATCACTTCATGTTACTGTAAGGTGCAGTGTGTCTGCAAAGCAGGCTATGTATAAGTGCCAAGTATAGAATGTAAAATATTATCATCTCTACTCAGAATGCATGCTGGGTAAAAGCCATTAGTCTTCTCTTTTGCTAAGCAGTAATATGTTTGTCATTTTTTAAGGGTTTACTACAAACTTTACTGTGATATTCCGTATGAGTAAAGATGGCAGAATCCAACATTTTCTGCATACTTTCTGCATTGTTTGGCCTTACAGCTACCCCTCAAAAATACATAGAACCATAGAATAGTTTGGTTGGAAGGGACTTTTATAAGTCATCTAGTTCATCACCCCTGCAATAAGCAGGGACATCTTCCACTAGATCACATTGCTCAGAGCCCCATCCAACCTGAATTTGAATGTTTCCAGAAATGGGACATTTACCATCTCTCTGGGTGTTGCATCACCCTCACTGTAAAAATTTTCTTTCTTATATCTAGTCTACATTTATCCTTCTTTAGTTTAAAACCATTACCCCTTGTTCTACCACAAAAGGGCCTGCTAAAAAGTCTGTCCCCATCTTTCTTATAAGCACCTTTCGAGTACTGAAAGGCTGCTATAAGCTATAAGGCTGCTATAAGACAAGCCGCAGCCTTGCCTTCTTCAGGCTAACCACACCCAACTCTCTCAGTCTTTCCTCACAGGAGAGGTGCTCCATACCTCTGATCCTTTTCATCATCCTCCTCTGGGCCCACTCCAACAGGTCCATGTCTTCTCTGTGCTGAGGACTCCAGAGCCAGACACAATAGTCCAGGTGGGGTCCCACCAGAGTGGAGCAGAAGGGAAGAACTCTGTTGACCTTCTGGTCAGGATACTTTCGATGCACCCAAGGATACAGTTGGCTTTCTGGGCTGTGGGTGCACATGTGCATCTTTACATCCACCAGTAACCCCAAATCCTTCTTGGGGGGCTGCTCTCAATCCCTTCATACGCCAGCCTATATTGATACTGGGGGTTACCCTGGTATCATCTATCCAATATCAAATCATATCACAGGCTCTTTAGGAAGGACAGGTAGGGGGAATGTTTTTCTCTCTGTGTCAGAGACCAGCTGGAGTGAATGGAAATCCACCTGGGGATGGATGAGGAAATGATGAGAGTTTATGGATAAGGATTAAAGGGTGGGCAAGGAGAGGGGATACCGTAGTAGGAGTCCGCTACAAGCTGCCTGGCCAGGATGAGCAAGTGGATGAGGCCCTCTACAGGCAGTAGGCAGCAATCTCATGTTCACAAACCCTAGTCCTCATGCGGCACTTCAACCACACTGTTATCTGTTGGAGGGACAACACAGCAGGGCAACACAAGCCAGGAGGTTCCTGGAATATGTCAATGACAACTTCCTTCTCCAAGTGATAGAGGATCTGATGAGGAAGGGAGGCATGCTGGACCTTGTTCTCACCAACAGGGAGGGGCTGGTAGGGAATGTGATGCTCAAGGGCAGGCTTGGCTGCAACAGCCATGAAATGGTGGAGTTTGAGTTCCTTATGGAGGTGAGCAGGGTGTGCAGCAAGCTCACTACCCTGGGCTTCAAGAGAGCAGACTTTGGCCTCTTCAGGGAACTGATTGGCAGGGTTCCATCGGATGAAGCCCTGGAAGGAAGAGGGGCCCAAGAAAGCTGACAAGTATTCAAGGATGTTCCCCTCCAAGCTCAGGAGTGATGCATCCCAACGGAAAGGAAGCCGGGTAAAAATGCCAGGAGACCTACATGGATGAACAAAGAGCCTCTGCACAAACTAAGGTGCAAAAAGGAAGCCTACAGTGTGTGGAAGCAAGTTCAGGGATCCTGGGAGGATTACAAGGAAGTTGTCCAAGAAGGCAGGGATCAGGTTGGGAAAGCTAAAGCCTTGACAGAATTAAACCTGGCCAGGGACAGCATGGGCAACAAGAAGGGCTTCTATAGGTACATAGGTGATAAAAAGATCAGGGAAAATGTGGGCTGTCGGCAGAAAGAAACAGGACACCTGGTTTCCCAGGACATGGAGAAGCCTGAGGTGCTCAATAATTTTTTTTCCTCAGTCTTCACTGGCAAGGACGCAAGTCATACCCCCCTGAGTCACAGAAGGCAAAGACAGGGACTGGGACAATGGAGAGCCGCCCATGATTAGAGAGGATCAGGTTCTGGAGCACCTCAGGAACCTGAAGGTTCACAAGTCAATGGAACCTGATGAAATACATCCATGAGTCCTGAAGGAACTAGTGGATTAGGGTGCCGAACCTTTATCTGTCATATTTGAGAAGTCGTGGTGGTCTGGTGAGGTTCCCACTGACTGGAAAAGGTGAAACAAATCCTATGTTTAAAAAGGGAAAAAAGGAGGATCAGAACTACAGTCCAGTCAATCTCACCTCTGTGCCTGGCAAGACCATGGATTAGATGGTCCTGGAAACCATGCTAAGGCACATAGAAAAGGAGGAGGAGCCAACATGGCTTGGCCAAGGGCAAATCATGCCTGGTGTAAGTAGTGGCCTTCTTTGATGGGGTCATGACCTTGGTGGACAGACGAAGGGCAACAGATGTTATCTACCTGGAGTTGTGAAAAGCCTTCAACACCATCCTGCACAACATCTTTGTCCCTGAATTGGAGAGGCATGGATTTGATGGATGGACCACTCAGTGGATGAAGAACTGGCTTGATGGTCGCACTCAGAGAGTGGTGGTCAACGGCTCAATGTCTGAGTGGAGACCAGTGATGAGTGGCAGTCCTTAGGGATTGGTATTAGGACCAGTACTGTTTAACATCTTTTTCAGCGACATGGACAGTGGGATCAAATGCACCCTCAGCAATTTTCCAATGACACCAAGATGTGGGGTGAGGTCAACTTGCTGGAGGGAAAGGATGCCATCCAGAGGGACCTTAACAGGCTGGAGAGATGGGCCTGTGCCAACCTCATGGAGTTCAACAAGGCCAAGTGCAAGGTCCTGCACGTGGGTTGAGGCAATCCCAAGCACAAGTATAGGCTGGACAGAGAATGAGTCAAGAACAGCCCTGAGGAGGATTTGGGGTTACTGGTGGATGAAAAGCTGGACATGAGCCAGCAGTGTGCGCTGGCAGCCCAGAAAGCCAACCATATCCTGGGCTGTTACAAAAGCAGCGTGGCCAGTGGGTTGAGGGAAATAATTCTCCCCCTCTACTCTGCTCTCATGGGACCCAACCTGGAGTACTACATTCAGCTCTGGGGCCCTCAAGATAGGGTGTCAACCAGTTGAAACAAGTCCAGAGGAGGCCACAAAGATGATCAGAGGGCTGGAACACTTCTCCTACAAAGAAAAGCTGAGAGAATTCAGCCTGGAGAAAAGAAGGCTCCATGGAGACTTTATAGCAGCCTTCCAGTACCTGAAGCAGCTACGAGAAAGCTGAAGTGGGACATTTTACAAGGACCTGTAGTGACAGGACAAGGGGTAATGGGTTTAAACTGAAAGCAGGGAGATTTAGATTGGATATCAAGCAGAAGTTCTTCATGGAGAGGGTGGTGAAGCACTGGAACAGGTTGCCCAGGGAAGTTGTGGATCCCCCATCCCTGGGAGTGTTCAAGGCCAGGCTGGATGAGGCTTTGAGCAACCTGGTCTAGTGGAGGGTGTCCCTGCCCATGGCAGGGGAGTTGGAACTAGATGATCTTTAAGATTCTTTCCAACGCAAACCATTCTATGATATGATTCTATATCATACCATATCTATACATATGATATACATATGATATCACAATATCATCTGTCCACCTTTCCATTCAGGAGTTACTATTTTTATTATTGTTTGGTCTGCAGACAACCAAAACCAGAGTTAGTATGGGTATTGTAATTCTCGAGATTTTCCCACTGTGTTCAAAGTGACAATCATAATACAGACCATCTGCTTTTCGTCCATGTGAATATGATATACATCAATAACACATTAGATTAAAATGTCTATAAAAATATTTAATATTCATAAGAAAAATAAATTAATGCATATCTTCAAGTCCACTGTTAAGCAAATTCCCAAACATTGTCTGTATTCATTAGACAGAGATAGGAATTTTAAAGATCACAGTAATTCCTACCTGAGTAAAGCCTGAGTTTTAACGTGGGATGAGGTATTTCTGGGATGTCACATACCTTTACTTCTCTATTGCCTGTAGAGGGTGACTAGACAACTAGCACAGGTTAGACATTTAAGTTTAGAAAGTGCAAATTTACCTCATTCAACTTAAGTGCACATTTTTTCTGTGACTTTCAAATTTGTCCAGCTTTGAGAAGGAAGTCAGAGTAGATGACCTCCAGAGGTCCTGTGACACCTAATTGTTTCTACGATTCTAAGTTTTTTGTTTCCAAGTCACTTAAGTTGCATTAACAATCTTAGCAAAGGTTAATTTTATATAAGCCTGTGACATGAATTACATCAATAACATTAACTATTTTCTAGTTGCAAACTGGATCCTCTCACCCTTCCCTCTTCAGTAATGATTTTGTTAGAGGTTCTTTTCCATGTGTTTGGTGAAACTTCTTTTGAATTTATTTTCTTAATTGTTGGGTTGAATTCCTTTGTATTATACATATGGGATTTAAGTTTTTCTGGCTCTCCAGAAATTCAATATTTTTTCTTTTTTTTGTCTTTTTCTGTTTCAGAGATATAGTCATGATCCAATCAAATAGTAACTTAAATGTTTCATCCAACAGTGCCAGCCAAAGAGCACCCAAATATGTGGTTGGGAGATAGTAAAACAATGTACATGAGTTTTTCAACAAATTTTAAAATATTAGTGCTTTTTATTCAACAATATGATAAATGCATATAGCTACAAAAATACACCATTTTTCATGCCCACACCTTAGAATCCCCATTATTCTGGACCTAATGCCCTCAAAGCTTTTGTTGCTTCTTCTGTAACTCATGGTATCTTAAAGCCTTAAACCGCTAAGTCATTCCAACATGGCTGATTTTCTTAGTCTGTTTAGGTCCTGCAGCTGACTAGCCCCCTATGATCCTGAGAAGTTGGACCTTGATACTCTTTTCCTGCACAAAAGTATTACTACCTCTCTGAGCCTTTGTCACATTATATTATATTCCCCTCTATGACGCTTCTGCTTAGTTTTTCTTTCTACTCTTGAAGTTTCTGCCTTCTCCAAATTCCAGAGGAATTTGTCTAAAGACAAAACCAATTCTCTATAGTATGACTTCTATTTAACAAAATATGGAAGTGTTAACATTAACAGTTTCTTTCCTATGTATTTACTGTGACTATGCTAGCAGTCTTGTCTATAAAAGCATACCAACTGTGTAGTGCCTTCTCTGACACAACAGGCTTATTTCATTTCATGATAGAAATTTTATAATAGCAACCATGCAGAATTTTAGTATTCTTATCACATTAAAACTATGTAGAAAAAGAAATTGTTTTCTTCTAACACAGTGACAAAGTTTCAGCAAGCTTAAATTCCTCAGTGTTCTAGGTAGGCTGGCAAACACAAAATGTTCCCACTCTGGAAGAGATTGATTTTGACTTCCTGTGAAAACTTTGTTTTCCATAAAGGAGGTGTCAAAGTATATCTGGAGCTATCTGGCTGGTGCTGTGTGGCAGATAAATGGTTCATTTCATTCTGTGACACAGATTAGATTCAGAGATTTTTCATCTACTCGAGCTGCAAGTTGAATTCTTGTTTTTCCCAACTACTAAAATATGCTGTGTAGTTTTGGACTTACCAGTGTCTTCCCTTTGGAAATGCAGAACAGTGGTTGTCTTATATTATGAGATTCTTAAACTTTTCCTGGAAAAAGTATCTCAGAAGTAGTAGTCAAAATTAATACTTGGTATTACCTTGCTGAAAACAGATAGACAACAAGATTTCTTGCACTGGAGACTAAGGAAATAAAATGCACAGTTTTTCTGTAAGCAAAGTACTGTATTACTTCTTGGCCGTTGCTGAAATGAAATGAAATGAAATGAAATGAAATGAAATGAAATGAAATGAAATGAAATGAATAGTTATTACTTTTATTTTTTTAAGTTTGGAAGACATTTTCTTTACTTTGTAATGTCTCCAAAAAAGGTGGATAAAGGTTATCTAATTCTAAATGTAACTAATAATGTTATTATTTTAAAGTATCAATACTTTCTTATTTTAAGATCGTATTTTAGTTCTTCATTCTTCCTTTTAACACATACTGTAAGCTTACTGACATCAATTTTTAAAATGCTGTTCTCAACTGTTTTACAATTTCCCATTGGTGTGTATTGTTTTGTTTTTTTTAAAGTAGCTTTGAATTTATTTAGCAGATGCAGTCGTCACAGTCCTTTTAAGTTTATTACCATCACACCTCTCCATTTAATATCATCAACACCATTGCACTCATCATAATCCCGTCTGAATCAAAGGCAACTTGTTTCTTGTTGGTGGAAGCTTTGAATGAATAATTCATCTGGAAGAGCCTTCTATGTTGTACATTTCCAGAAGACAGAGCAATTCTCTTGCCAATCACAGTGTCTCTGTCAGTACTAAGTTCCATACAGTATGTGCTCCAACTGTACAGGGGATGACAAGCAGCTGAGATTACCAACTGTGTTAATCCTGGCCATCTTTTCTTTGACAGAACATTCAAATTCAAGCCTCACTCTAACACTGCATTGAGAAACCAGTGCAAATTTTCCTCTCTGTTCTCAGCATATAGTTTGGTGAAAGGTCTTACATCTGTTGCAACCTAACTGGCCACAAACCATAGCTGCTCATCTCTAGAGAGTTACATTTCATTTTGGTTCCTGAACACCCAGGTTTCTTATGCCTAGACAGACTGGATCTGGACCTCAGGCTGGCTCAGTATGAAGCCAAAGCTCCAACCAATAGTGTAGATCTTGTGGAGTCCTGTAGGCCTAAACATATCCTTTTTGATGCAAGTTGCATTCAGGTGTAGTCCCTTCGAGGATGGAATCCTTGTCATTTCTCTGAAGATTAATCTTCACAAGACTAGTTGTTATTAATTGGTTGTGCAGTACAACCAGAAGCATGAAGTAATTAGAAGAGAAGCTATACACTAAAAATCTTTCATTCTGAAACAAACACAAACATAGGGAGAGATAAGAAGTAGCACTTGAGAGATGGAGGAGATTGACATATTATTAGACTCTGAAAGTAGAGATTTAAAAACTACATGTTTTCTTTTTTGTTTTAAAATCTTTTCATTTTATTTTTAAACAGAGCTTTGACAATATGACAGGTGTATGGCTAATACACCAAGGAAAATTTGAATGACTGGCATTAACTAGGTATGACTGTCTGCTCCCATCCACTGCAAACATTTGAAAGTGAAAGTGTCTACATTGGCAAGTAGTGCAGCATTATATCAGCAGCTCTATACTTTTTCAGGGAATTGCTTCAGATTAGCTATAGTCTCATCCTGTGGGATGAAGAATCAATAGCACTTTGAGCATATTTGGCACGCTTCTGATTTGGGTTTGTAGAAAAGCAACTGAGTTCACATAGTCCAATCTTGAAACAACGGCAATGGAAAGATTAGGAGATCTGATTTATAGGCATGCTTATGTTCTCAACTAAAATCCTGATGTACTACACAAAGCTACTAGTTCTGGGAATATGAGTCTAAAAGAAGATGCAAAGTTAAAGGTAAAGAAGAGATATTACACCTCTAAAGATTAATAAGGATAGAGCAATGACCAATACTTCTTTTTTTTTTCTGTTATTTATGATTTGTTAACATAAGATTAATAGCTATGGAACTGTTACTTCTACAGGAGGTAACATGTCATCCTCTGGAAATAAATAAATCCTCCAAATAAAGAAATAGATCATTGTGTGAGTATGAGTAATAATCATGACGTTCCCATTCCTTAGAGTAATCAAATTTCTAGCCTATATTCTTAACAATGATGAGATGTGGTTTAGATACAGTGGTGTAATATTCTACAAAACCGTTTAAAAGGCTAATTTTGAGCATGACCATATTTAGTCTATCCATTAAAGTTACTTTCTCCTTCAGAACAGGGGTTAGAAATGGCTTATTTTAAGAACCTTCTCTGAGCCAGGTAGTATCAGTTTCCATACCTGGCCTGTTATCTAGGAAAGGTGCTTTTCTAGATTTGTTAATTGTAAACAGAGAGGGATTTATGAGTGAAGTGGTGATTGGTGGCTGTCTCTGTCACAATGACCATGAAGTAGTGAAGTTCCAAATTGTTGGTGATAAAAGAAAAACTGTCAGCAAAACTTCAAACTTGGGTATGGGGAGAACAAACTTTGTGCTGCTGAAGGAGCTAGTTAATAAGGATACCTCAGGAATCTTCTTTTGAATACATTTGGATCCATAAATCCTTGTCACTTTTTAAAAGTCATCTCTTACAAGTGCAGGAGCAAGCTATTCCAAAGTGTCAAAAGTCAAGCAAGTGGGGCAGAAGGCTAGCATGGCTGAGGAAGAATCTTCTTCTAGAATTTAGGTAGAAAAGGAAAGTGTATGGACATGGGGATCAGGTGAAGTGGGGGGACTACAAAGATGTTTTTCAATACTGTAGGGAGAAAATTAATGTAGCCAAAGTTTAATTAGAGTTCTACCTGGGCAGCACTGCGAAGGACAAAAAAAAAAAAAAGGCTTTTTAAAATATGTTAACTGCCAAAGGAGGAGCAAAGATAATATTGATCCATTACTTGATGAGGTCTGCCATGTTAAAAATAGGGATACAGACAAAGCAGAGATGTTTAATTACTTCTTTGCCTCTTTCTTTGACACTGATGATGGCCCCTGGGACCCCTGGAGCACTGTGTTGGAAGGCTGTGACCTGGAGGATGATAAACTTCCAGTCAACTGTGAATTTGTTCAAGACTTGCTGCTCCAGCTTGATGCACTGCAAAAGTTTGTATGGCCTAGTGGTATTCCAGGGTACTGAAAGAGCTGTCTGATTCATTGCAGGACCTCTCTCCAATATTTTTCAATGGTCTTGGGAGTCTGAAGAGGGCCCAGCTGACTGGAAGACACCAAATGTTGTCCCAGTTTCCAAGAAGTAAAAGAAGGAAGACCCTGGTAATTACAGATTCACAGATTCACAGAGTGTTAGGAGTTGGAAGGGACCTCTAGAGATCATCTAGTCCAACCCCCCTGCTCTAGTCCAACCCCCTTGCCAGAGCAGGATCACCGAGAGCAGATCACACAGGAACAAGTTCAGGCGGCTTTTGAAAGTCACCAAGGAAGGAAACTCCACCATCTCTCTGGGCATCCTGTCCCAGGGCTCTGTCACCCTCACAGGGAAGAAGGGTTTCCTCACGGTCAGGCTGAACCTTCTGTTTACCAGTTTATAGCCATTGCCCCTAGTCCCGTCACTGGACACCACTGAGAAGAGCCTGGTCCCATCCTCCTGACACCCACCCTTTGGGTATTGATAAGCATTGATAAGATCCCCCCTCAGCCTCCTCTTCTCCAAGCCAAACAGACCCAGCTCTCTCAGCCTTTCCTCAGATGGAAGGTGCTCCAAGCCCTTCATCATCTTAGTGGCCCTGCGCTGGACCCTCTGCAGTAGCTCCTTGTCCTTCTTGAACTGAGGAGCCCAGAACTGGACACAGTACTGCAGGTGAGGCCTCACCAGCACAGAGTAGATAGGGACGATAACTTCCCTCGATCTGCTGGCCACACTTTTCTTAATGCATCCCACTGGCCGCCTTGGCCACGAGGGCACCCTGTTGGTTAATGGTCATCCTGTTGTCCACTAGGACTCCAAGGTCCTTTTCCCCAGAGCTGCCCTCCAACAAAACAGCCCCCAATGTGTACTGGAACATGGAGTTGTTCTTCCCCACATGCAGCACTTTATGCTTGCCCTTATTGAAGTTCATTAGATTTCTCCCTACCCAGCTCTCCAGCCTGTCCAGGTCACACTGGATGGCAGCACGGCCTTCTGGCATGGCAGCCACTCCTCCCACTTTGGTATCATCAGCAAACTTACTAGGAGTACATTCTATCCCTTGGTCCAGGTCATTGATGAATATATTGAATAGTGCTGGACCCAGCACTGACCCCTGGGGGACACCACTAGCCACAGGCCTCCAACTAGACTGTGCCCCATTGACCACAACTCTCTGAGCTCTTTCCTCCAGCCAGCTCCCAATCCACCTCACCACCCAATGGTCCAGTCCACACTTCCTAAGATTGGCTATGAGGATGCCATGGGAGACCGTGTCAAAAGCTTTGCTGAATGTGGTAGGCCACATCCACTGCCTTCCCCTCATTCATCCATCTAGTGATGCCAGTTACAGGCCTGTCAGTCTTACTTCAGTGCCTGGCAAAATGATGGAGAAGGTTATACTGGGTATAATTGAAAAACACTTAAGAGACATACATTCTTTGGTCATAGGCAGCACAGGTTCACAAAAGTCCTGCTTAACCAGCTTAATTTCCTTTTGTGACAATGTCACTCATCTAGTTGACCAATGGAAGACAGTAGATGTGGTGGTTTTGGATTTTATCAAAGCTTTTAATAATGTCTTTCATAGTATCCTTCTGGACAAAATGTCCATCATACAGCTAGACAAGTCACTAATACATTGGGTGAGCAACTAGCTGATGGTTTAGACTCAAAGGGCTCTAGTAAATTGGGTTATATCAGCCTGGGGGCCAGTCACCAATGGCGTTCCTCAGGGCTCAATTTTAAGGTCAGTGCGCTTCAATGTTTTTAAAAATTATCTGCACACAGGAATCAAACGCACATTAAGTAAATTTGCTGAAGATACTAAACTAGGAGGAGCTATGGACCTCCTCAAGGGTAGAGAAGACTTACAGACAGATCTGGTTAGATTAGAGAGCTGGGAAACCACTAACCGTATGAAATTTAGCAAGAGTGAGTTTCAAATTCTCCACCTGGGCCAGGATAATCCTGGTTGTACACACAAGTTTGGGCAATGGACAGCAGCCCTGGGGAAAAATAGCTCCATTGATAAATTTGCTACTTTTATCCCAAGCAAGAGAGAAGGCTGGTGGAAAAGCAAATTAAATATTTTGAATCATACTCTTTAGAGCTCTCTGACCTAAATAATGTCATATATCTTCTTGTTTTTTGTTCTGCATGCCAACTGATTGCCTCCAATCATAGCTTGTTCCTTTGTCATATAAAATAAATGGCTTCCCTTGTCTTCATCCTTTTACTCCCTTGGTGTTATCCAAATAGGATGCTGCTTGATGGTTATTCAAAGAATATGATGTGGAAGTAGCTGAAATTATTTTTGACCACTTATTTTCTTCCACATGAAACCCTTCACTAAAAGGAGGAGAGAAAAAGGGCATTTCACTTGTGCCACAGTGTTAGATATCTGCTTTCTGATGTATTTTCTCTTTACCTTTTTACAGCTGGTTTATAGATAAAGTAAAATTGAAGTTACCTTTGTTGTTAAACACATTTTTAATCAGTGGGCATGTTTAGGTACAGCTGTGACTAAATGAAGAGGAAGTCAGAATACCTTGCGAATCATCTCAGTTGTACTACTGCTGAGCTGCTGCACAGCCTTCAGGCAGTATCTAAACCCACATGAACATTAAATTTATTCTCGCTTCCTAGGAAGAACCACAGTAAAGAGCTTGAAGATCAGATAGTACAATGATTGATGCTAAAGAGGGAAGATTGATATGGAACAATTACACTTGAACTTCTAAGTGACAGTTAATTGATGTGTGTTATCCATCAAGATTATAACTATTTTTAAAAATGCTTATTCATTTTTCTCCCAAGTCCAAAACCAAGAAGGGAGTAGAAAATAAAATTGTATTTAGCCACAGATTTATCATCACATTCAAGGAAGCGTTAATCTATAAGACTTTCTTCTGATGTTCAAGCTTAGAAAACCTTTTTGGAAAGTTTCTTTTTTAAACTGAGCTTGTGAAATGTGTGAGAAGAAAATGCACCCCAGGAAATATTTCTGTTTGAAAGCTTGCATGCTGGATTTTAAAAAATATTTTACAAAAAGATAAATCTTCCAAATTCTGATCTGTGATAGAAGTAATTTAAGACTGTGGAAAAATTATTCTGATATTGTTAATTCACAATTTATTTTCCCTGGAACACTTGTAAATTCACAGACACTTTAAATATTATAAACCAAAACAGGTTTTAGAATTTTCAAAATCTGCTTCCCTTTCTATTGAGCCCAAACTTTCATTTTTTATACAACATAATGTAATTCTGCTATTAAATCTTTGTTGAAATCATTCAGAATGGAGAATTAGTGTGTACTTATGCTAGAGCTTGACAAAAAATCAAAAACCTGGTGTCTTTAATTTTATATGCAGTGTTTCTTTTTGTCTAGTACATTTGCAGGGAGAAGATGGAATTATGATTTGTTCCTAGAGAATATTGACGCCAACACATTGCCATATTTCTGTTACCTCCAAGGCATTAGAAAAAGTATTTTAAAAGAGGGGCAGAAAATTTTAAATATATTAAAATTTCATGATGTTGTAGAAGTTAGTGAAAATTTTTAACAATGAGTTTTTTATATGTCTTTTTCATATATGTATTTCATGGACTTTTGTAATACCTTTGTGCTGTAAAGTAGCTTCAAAAGATGCTTACATGTAAATAAATGACCCTTCAAATTACTTATACATGTGTAGCTTTTCCCCCAATGTGACTATAGCATTCATTATGAAAGGTGGTAGGTTAAGAGCACTAGAGAAAGAAACTTTCTATCTATCTGTAGCATGGGTATTATGTAAGTAATATAATTTTATTATTTGTTGCACTTTTTTCACTATCCATCTTGTTTTGAGACATAGCTGACAAGAAATAAATACATTTAATATGTACAGTAATTAGTTGTCTCTAATTAACACATCATAAATAACCATATAGAGGCCTGTGTAGACATGGGACAACTGTTCAAAAGTGTGGTTAACATCAGAATCTCTTTACACTACCAGCAGTAAGTAACTTCAAAAGAGGATTGTTTCATTATTATTAAAATTAGAAAACAACGCTTCTAAACAGGACATATGATATCCCAAATAAAAAGAGTGTCTTGGTAGTACATTTTGCTGAAACCATACCATGTACACACAGACATAACAAACATGCCCAACACCACAAAAAAATAGTTGTACCTTCCTCCTGCTACAATACCTGACTCTCCAGGCAGACTTTCAGCTTTTGTAGGAGTTTCCCTAGTGGAACAAATTTCACATGTGCCTTGCAGCTAGTAGAGGATTAATGAAACATAGTCTTCCACTGTTATTGCTCTTCTGACTTGTTTCCAATTGCTAAAGTCATGTGCTCTCAGAAAGCAATATACTCTTAAATTGGTTGTTTTCTCCCCGTTTCCAATTCACATTTATCTGTGGCAATATCAGTAGTAACAAACCTAATCACAACCACTAGAGAGCTTGATTAATTCAGAATAGTTGAATGATGACGTTTTTTTCTCAAATACCAAAATCAAATCCTATTCCTGCATGCTCTGAGTGACAGACTTCCAACAGGAGAACTGAAGATGCTTTGAAGAGACATCAACACTTTGGATTATTCATCTAAGAAAGAAAGGAACCAAAGGCCAGTGCTATCACTAGTCTGAGAAGAACCATTGAGCTTCACCAGGAAAGCGGAGAAGCTGGAACTCAGAGTCAGCTGATCATCCCTGATTTAAAGCTCCTTGTTTGCAGTAAATTGTTTTGGAACCTCATGCAAAACTAAACATTCCTGTCAGCCATATGTTTATGACGGTCTGCTTCTAGCAGTTGAGAAACCAACACCAGCATGTTATAAGAAAGAAAGAGAAGTCAGGTTTGGGAGCAATTAAAAATTAGCTGAGGAATTAATGAGAATTACATTTCTCATTAATGAAATTAATGAGAATACAAATTGAGTGAAAGAAATTAAATCAAACATTTATTGTTGATATGTCTGAAAGCCACTGTCAACAACTCATTATATTTCTAAACTGTTTAGTTGACTTATCTTTCTCCCCTACAGGGCTGTTACAGAAATTCATCTGTTAATAAAAAGACATATGTTCAGTGAAACCTATATTGATTTTCAAAATCATAAATGGCAATAAAAGTATTTCACAGATTTGCTCTGCTTTGAGAGTTGATTTTCTCTGCTTTGAGGGTTACTTCAGAACATGATAATTCTAGGGTGAGTAGCTCATTTCAGTGTACTTCAAGAAAACATAGGTAATACAGTAATTCATTTTTAGAACAAGCATCTTTTTGCAAATATGAGAATATTCTGAGTCAAATGTAATCTAGTACTGACTAGAAGGTTTTATGCTCCATACAGCATCAGGATTTTCATTATTAGAAAGTGATCACACAAGACATGGTCTCTCATGGATAAAGATTGGGTGAACCAAAATAAAAGATTACTCCTTCATTGATCCTCTTCTTTTCTGCTAGTGCTTGGGTGTACCAGTTATTCTCCACTTTTGCTTTGTTACACTACAGAATGTGTAATATCTTAATATCAGATTCGCCATGCCAAAATCAGAATGTAAAGAAATTCCAGCATGGAATTCAGCTCTTCTTATTTTCTATTTCCTTCTTGTTCCTGCTACTTCCTCCTTTCCCTCCTTTTTTCTTTTTCCTAGTATCACTGCCTTCACACCAAGACTATTGAACCCATACCAGCCACATCAGAAGTAAGTATCACCTATCACTGGTAAGCACAAAATAATTTCAGTACCAGATGAGAGACAATAAGGTCAGTTGAGAAAGACATAGTGCTCTACACGAAATGATCTGCTTTATGAAAATAAATAGTTGATGTAATTAGAGCACATTAATTTAAGAGCCACACTACTACCACGACACCATTTACACTTTTTTTTTTTTTTTTTTTTTTTTTTTTTTAAGAAAGGAAAACAATTTAATAGATTGCAGAGAAAACTCAGCTTAACAAGACATCAGGCCATGTACCGTGGTGACAAGCAATACAAAAATGTCTGTAAATGAACTGGAAAAAAATGTAACAACATGAAGCACAACAAAAATTGCAATTCCTCAGCATGTTACACCTTTCCTGAAAATTCCCTTACCTTAATTAAAATACACTTTTACAATTTCTCCAGAAACTCTGAAAGAGTTTCTAAAGACATTCACTGCAATTCATGTTAAACTAACTGGTCTGTAATTTCCTCATATAGCTCTAGGTCCTTTCCTTAATAATTGGATTATGCTGGCCACGCTTCAGCCTTCAGGAATTTCTCCTAAACTAAGTGAATTGGAACAACATATGATAAAACTTTTCCAATTCCTTTCCTCACTTCTTTTATCACCTTTTGAAGACTGCTATCTAGTCCCAAGGCCTAAATGATTTTGAGGTCTTAACCTTCTCATATGCTTTGCAGGAACCATGCTCTGTATAATCTAGATCAGTAATCTGAATTATGGTGACTGCTAGCATCCCAAAATTTAATACAAAACAAGTTTGTTCTCTTTTTTTCCCCTATAAAGGACTTTTCCTGGCAGAAAGTCTGTGAAATAAGCCCATGAATCGGGAATGGTCTGGAGGCTTTTATACTGTTGCAAAACTTCCTTTGGATACATTTATTTGCACAATTTTCTATTTGAAATATGCCAGGGTACCTGACAGGCAGCATCATTCATGACATATTACAGCAGACACCTGCCCAGGATCTGGGAATGCATGCCCTATGTCTGAGTCAGGGAATAAATGGTTGTGAAACCTGCATGTAGCCTCTCTAACTTGTAAGAAACAGCGTTCTCACCCTGAATATAAAGTTCTGACTCTAGGCACAGCCATAAGAAAAGGTTTCACCCAAGCAACAGAAAAATTAATTTTCAATTATATTCCTTTCCTAGACCTAGAATTTTTGAAAAACAAAAGAGTTTGAGCAAAATGTTAAGGTCATAAATATGACTTAATTAAGGAAATATGACTTATAATCTTATTGGGGAACAGCTTCAGCTGGGTCCTCAACAGTTTTGAAAGATTTTAGTTTGTCCTATTCAATCAATTTGAATAATACCAAAGGAGTCTGAAAACTCTTATGAATTTTGTCTTTCCCAGAAGTATGGATATTAATTGTAGTTAATGATTTCAATAATGTTATTTGCTCCCTTTAGATTAATTTATAACCAGGTGTTTTGATTTCACTGATATCTATTGAATTACTTTGTAGTAGTGAAAGCAGAGTCAGATCTAGATATTGTCATATGTATTGAGTATATCTAACAAATTGTTATTTAGTATAGTGTGAATATTCAAAATATTGGACTCTGAATAATAATATTGAATGTCTGTCCCTTTCTTATGAAGCTTTAAGGAAAACTTATGATTATTAAAATATTGTCTGTTCTGCTGTTAGCAGTGTCATTTTATGCTACTGAACTTTCTTGGTGACTTGGTTTTTCTTTTATGTTAAATATACAAGGCAAGAGTATTTTAGTAGAGGTCCATGATATGTTTATTTAGAAGGCTTCTGGTGAGTCCTGTAATACGAAGTACATTTTTCTTTTTCACCCACGGACCTCTTTCACCTTTTCCTATCCCCTTGGTTTATGAATAAATAATCCATGCATTCATATTTCCCACTTGTCAAACTCAGGCAGCAGTGAAAATAAGCAGCACAAATTGGCAGATAATGCACCTTATTTCCATGTAGAAGCAGGTGCATTTTCTTCAGCATAAGTGGCAAGATGACACTGATCCACTTTGACAGGCAGGCTGATCTAAAATTACTCAGCATACTTTGCCACTGGTTGGGGGAGAGTCTCCCTTGAGCTTGTTCTGAAATTCTTCAGTCCCCAGGGTGTTAATTAAAATTTACTGGATAACATTTGCAAGGCTCAATGGTTCTAGTTACAGCAATTATCAGTTACTAAATGTTAGTGTCAGAGATGACACCTGATGATTGGATGCTTTATTCAAGATATTCAAGAGGGTTTCCCCTTCTCCCCCAACCCTTCCCTTTTTTTTTTTCTTTTTTTAATTTTTAATCTTCCCTTTGGTTCTTGAAGAATCTGCATCAACTAAGTGTCTCGTTCAGCCTTTAGACTAAAAATCACTTAGATAGGAGTTTAATTATCTATTTTTATCCTTGAATTTCTTGTCAGCCACTAGTTAAGGATTTACAAAAGAAGGACAGCTTTGTTACAAAAGCTTTTAAAACAATGCAGAAGCCAGAAGGACGCCTGTGTTACAATTTTAGTAACCAAAAGCAGAAGTCAGCTCAATGCTGTGAAAGGACAAGAGTACTTCCTAATTAAACTCACTGGTCACTTTAGATTTGCTCAACAAACTCTCAGATTAGAGATTGACTAATAACACCTGCAATGTACAGCAGCCTCTTTCAACTTACTGAAGTACAGCCATCAGTGAAGTTTACAGTCTAGATGGCTACCAGCTGGCTTCTTTCCCTCTTCACTTAATGTTTCATAAATATATTGAAACACAGACAGTATGAAAGAGATATTTTTAGTATTTTTTTGCTAACAGAAGAAAAGTGCTTCCTTGTTCACTTACTCATTTTTATTGATATAATTAATTAATTAATTATACTGCAGTGTTTTTCCCCATATCCTTTAAAGTTTCTGGTCAGTTTCTTGTAAAGGTTCACATAAGGAACAGCCTTCTTGCTAACCCAGGACCTGCTCTTTCTGATCTCTCTAACACAATGAGGCCATATCTTTTTTCATGCCTGGAACTGGCCAGCCCCATGAATGAGGGCGTACTGAAATGACAAAATATTTGCATGCTCCATAGGCAGCTTTCAGTTATAAGTCATATTCCCTCTGGCCCTCATGACCCTACAATAACCACAGTAGGGGATAATGCTACTAGGATTTGTCTACGTGAGCAGACACTTCTGTAACCTAACTGAAGACCAGAAAATTCACTGTGATATTTGTCAGAGGCAGGCAACAGAACAAGTCAGCACCTGAAATGGGGGAAAACATCACAACCAAAACTGCAAGCTAATGAATCCTTGCCAGGTGTTACATCACAAGCTGTAGCTTGTTTTGTTTAACCGAAAATGCTGCCTCTGGGCAAGGAAAAAGAAAAAAAAATGTCAGGGAAGAATAGGGATGTAGGACTTTAACTACACAAGACTATTTTAAGTTTGACTTGTAAGTAGTATCTCCTAACAGCCTATTGTCTAATGTTGTGAAAGGGATATCAACACCTGTGTGCCCCTAGGTTTTCCAAATGGCTGAAGAATAACACTTGTGATCTTTCTATGGGAAGACTGCTGTCCTGTGCCCCAAAACAGTGTGACAGCAGCAGCTAGAAGACAAGATAAAGGGAAAAAGGGAGACAGAAGGAAGATAAAAATCATGGAGGAGAGGAAAAATCTAAGTATGGAAAGAAAGATCTGGAAAGGGAGCAAAGTTTAACACTGTATGGGTCAAAGATTCACCAACAAAATGGGAAAAATGGATTATTGTAGACATAAATACCTTACAAAATTTCAAATCTTAAAAAAATACGTTAGTTCCTAATGTTCTATTGTATTCAGTGACAAACATGTTTTGTATCTATACACACTATGTAAACTACTGACCATTGTATCTGACAAATACTGTAAGTACACACATGACTTTTCAAAGCTACTTCAGACCACAGAAATAACATGTTAGTGTCATAACACACTTATATGCTTGTCTCAAAGAGCTTTAGAATAAACATCAACGTCAGAGTCTCATTAAACAGAAGAGAGAGTACAGCTACTCTGGAATTTTCCAATTAACTGATTTTCTGAGGGAGAAGCAGAGGTTCACTGAAATCTGTATTTATTCCTGGGAGTATATGGGTGTCTATAATGCCCTGGTCCAGAAAGGTCTCTTTGATGCTGGATTTTTTTATCTAGAAGAGAGACCAGACTGGGTCTGCAATTAAACATCAACTGGAGGTCCCCAATAATATGAGGTGATTGGTGTTGAAATAAAAATAAAATACTGTTGTCCATATGACATCCTTTAGCTATAACCACGTAGTAAGATCTCTTTTAGTACATACCAAATGATTTTAGAGAAATTATGCTAACCAGAGGCTAGGAGAAATCAAGTCAGAGGAAAGACATTAATGTTGGACGTGGATGACTGAGGATCAAGTCCTTTGTCTCCATCAGACACAGAATGATTCAAGGTCACCCTCTCTTACCTATCTTCAGGCGTGTAGTGAGGGTTATTACCTAGAGAAACAAATCAATTACCCTATGTTCTTAAATAATGAAGAAAAATACTTCTGTCACCCGCCTTTCATTGAGAAAAAAACACCTGAGGCACCACAAAAGGTTGAAGGAAGTGGCCAATGGGAACCTCATGAAGTTCAGCAAAGGGAAGTGCACAGTCCTGCACCTGGGGAGCCACCACCCCATGCACCAGTACATGATGGGGGCTGAACAAATAGAAAGAAGACTTGCAGGAAAGGACCTGGGGGCCTCGATGAGAGAAAGCTGAACAAGAACCAGCACTGTGCTCTTGTGGCAAAGGTGAGCAGTGATATGCTGGGCTGCATAAAGAGGAGTGTTGCCTGTAGATTGAGGGAACTGATGCTTCTTCCCTTCTTAGCACTGGTGAGGCCACTGCTGGCCTACTGTGCCCAGTTCTGGGCTCCTCACTACAAAACAAACATGAATCTACTGGAAAGCATCTAGCAAAGGGCTGGTCTAAGATGATAAAGGGACTGAAGTATCTCCCATAAGAGGATCAGCAGAGAGAGTTCTGACTGCTGAGACTGGAGTAGTGTCAGGGGGAAACTCATCAAGGTCTCCAGATATTTGAAGAGAGGGTGTAAAGACGACAGATCCACACTCAGGTCAGTGAGGCCTAGTGACAGAGCAAAAACAGCAGTTGCAAGCTGAAACATGGCAGGTTCCTCCTCAAGATGAGCAGATACTCCTTTACTGTGAGGGTGAATGAGAAAAGCAACAGGTGATCCAGAAAGTTCATGGACTACCCTTGGTGACCTTCAAAAGCTGTCTGGACAGGGTCCTGCGCAACTTGCTGTACATGAATATTCTTTAGCAGGGCCTTGGACATGGTGACCTCCGGAGGTCCCTTCCAACTTCAAGTGTTGTGTTGCCTGGGGGCTTTCCCTCCAGTGACAAGGGTTAGGTCTTTCTCTCCTGAGAGGTGTCCTTGTGTTGTGGTTTAATCCCAGCCAGCAACTAAGTACCACACAGCCACTCACCCACCTCCCCTCCTCCTCCAGTGAAGGAAGAGAATCAGCGGAAAAGATGAGGACACTTGTGGATTGAGATAAGAACAATCTAACTATATGAAAGTAAATTAAATCAAATAACGATACCAATAACACTAAAAAATCTAGTAATATTACTAACGTTAATAATATGCAATGAAAATAATGGAAAAAAGCCCACAAATCATACAAATGTTCACAACCCACTGTCCAGCATCCACCCAGTGTCCAAGTAGTGAGAGCCAGAGCCTGAGATAGAGACCCTCCCTGCTGGCTCAACCCTCAATTTATATCATGAGCATGAATGTTTTATGGAATGAAATACCTCCTTGGACAGTTGGAGCCAGCCGTACTGGCCCTGTCCCCTCCCAGTTTCTTGTAGTGAAGAAGTTGGGGACACAGGTGCAGCACCAGAAACCAGAAAAGTCCTTGACTCAGTGCAAGCACTCCTCAGCAACAACTAAAAGCAACAGTGTCATCAGTACTCTTCTCAGCACAAATCCAAAATATAACCTCGTACTAGGTACTGTGAAGAAAATGAACTCTACTGTCCTAAGTAAAACCAGTACCCCTTGCAGGAACCAACTCACAGAGCTCCTTTGGCACCCAGGAGCTCACCAGCGCTCCCCCACTATATTGATGAGCTGCCTTTCACCAGCTGTGATCAGTGGACCAGCCTCCCATCACAGGACTCAGCAAGCCTGAGGTTAAAAACTACTAGCAAGGACACAAGAAGGCAGCAAATGTCCTGTACAGTAGGTGTTCCCCTGGTGAAAGAGCTGAATGGCCATTGAAGGGCAGCCCCTGACAACCCTGTAATGTCACAGGAGAGAGACTGTGACTGCCCATGGCCTTGCTGCTCTTTTGCCCAGAGCTCTGCAGGTGCACATGCAAGTGGTGCAGGCTCCAGCAGGACTTTTGACTTGTTCTTCCACCTTTGGCTGGGGGGAGAGCAGCAGCTGTGGATGCTGACCAAAGGCAGCCTCTTGCAGTGTTCCTCTATCTTCCACCTGGCTGCACAGTGCTGCAGGGCCAGTTGGTGCTTACCCTGGGGCCATGGGTGCATTGAGAGTGGCAGCCACCAAGACCCCTGAGAGTGTCTCCACTTTCCCTGACCACCTCCCACAGGTATCCTGTGCTAATGCAGGTGGTGTCTGGCAAAGACCACAGAGCCCCCAAAGGTGTTCCAGGTCTTCCCACTCCCAAAAGCTAACTAAAGTTTGTCCCAGGCTTTTTTCCCCAGACATCTTGAGCACTATGAAGGGGCCCAGGAGATCTGGGAGACCTTCCCCTGCTGCTCTCCATATCTCCCTCCCTGCAGCCATCCTCGAAGGGGGCACAGAGATAGGTGTACATCCCAGCCCAGCCCCACATCTCCCTGTTCTTTCCCAGCTCCTACCAAGTCCCAGCTGAAGACTCTCTCAGCCAGAGCCCCCTGCCCAGGTCCCTGTGCCCAAACCTGCCTTGCCCTGACACCTGGGCAGGAGGATACGTCAGCAACTGTCCATCCAGTGCAGCCAGCTTTCCTGGGGAAAGCAGAGTTTCAGGTCAGACCCTGGGGCTGGCTGGTCACAGTGCAGCTCCTGCTGCTGCTGCTGCTTTCCAGCATGCAAGGAGACCCTTCAGGAGGCGCTATTCTCCCACTCCCACAGCTTTCTGGGCCTTCCTTTCCTGCTTCATTCCCACCACTAGGAAAGGGATGAAACTTCACACGTCTCTCTTGGGACACAGCAGTGCACACCGAGGAAATCATGGAGGAGAGCACCTCTGCTGCGAGGGCCAGTGGCATGAGTCAACCTCCACAAGGATTCCCTCATCCAAGCACCACTGAAAGAACGTTTTGAATGAGAGAGTCTAGAGCAAATCCCCCCAGTGGCACAACAACCCACACAGCTTGGCCACCAACAATGCCCTTTCGATTGGCAGAAGAGGGCCTGTGGACAAAGTTCAGTGCAGCCATGGAGCATGGTGCAGCGCCAGGGCCCACAAATTCCCCCTCCCAGCAAGCTCCCACACCCAGTTCTTCCTGGAGGTGAACCCTACCAAGCACAGGGCTGTGTCCAGCTGGCCCTGTATCTTCAGCCTACTCAGCTCAGCTTTTTCTCTGTTATAGCATCCAACAAACAACTAGATGCTTTCCAGGGTCTATTTTTTACCAGTATCAAATGCTACCCACTGCAGTGAATGCTTTCCAGCAGAGTGTGGCAATGAGCTCCCCAGAACCTTGTCTTGCCTATGTTGCAAGTAGAAAGCAACCATTAGGAGTATGGAGGTTGATATTCTGCCTGCCACCAGTGGAAACGTACCAGGGTGAAGGCCCAGTGTGCAGCTGATCTTTGGAGATCTTCAAAAGATGTCTGTGCATGGTTCCGGGCAACCTTCTCTAGAGGGCTGAACAAAATGGCCTTCAGGAGGCCCTTCCAACCTCATCCATCCTGTGATTCTGTGGAATGAAAGTCAGTAAGTTGAATCATTATTTTTATTTCTTGTCTAAAGTGTCAACCAGTATAAGCTCTTGTATGGAGATCGCATGACAGGCAATGCCCCGTCCATTTTGCTCTTATATCAGAAACACTTGGCTAATATTTGCTACAAAGCAGTTATCTTCATCCTATCCTGAATCCTAAAAATTTCTAAATCATTATAGCTAGTTGGTATAGAATATAATTCTGAAAAATTACACCAACACTACCTAATTGGGCTGTTGAGTGCAAAATTTTTGTTAGGTATGCCTGGTTGCTGGAATGTATGCTTTTCAAAACATGGTTTGCAATAGTCATAGGGATTCTGGAGAATTTGTCAGGATACATTAGTCCTGGTTTTGACACTGATGGTACTTGGCAGTGCTTTAGATGAGTTCCAAAAATATTGACAATATGGCTGAACTGGTGTCTGGATAGCTCTTCAAACTGAATTTGAGCCATTCTGTGAAGTGTGTTGAGTATGCATTATACCTAAGAGCATATTTCTTTCTTGCTGTGAGAATGGTTTCTGACTCTGTGTGTAGCTGCCAAAATAAATCCTGTCGATATGCTGGAAAGAGGAAGATCATCCTTCCCATACATAAGAACAGCTAACATTTGGTTGGCAACATGAAGTGAAAGGTTCACTAATGCCAGGAAAAAGTGTTGAGAGAAATTCCACTGTAATCCACTTCTTTGACAACACAGAAGGATCTTGACATAGGTTTTTGGTCTAGTTTGATTTCATATTTTAGGTATGCTTTCTTGTTTGGTACATTACTTGCGAGATGTATTTCTTAGAGGTTATTTATTTGTTGGACCTCAGTATGTGGAAGTTCACTGCCCTTCAAAAAAACATTTTATTTTACACTTCATTATCTTAAATTAGACTCAATATTAGATTTCAAGATCTGAAGGGGACAAGTCTGTGGATAATTAGCTCTGTGACTAAAACATAGGGGGTTTATACACATATTCTTGTTTTTCCTTTTTTATCTGCTTTTAACAAGACACTGTTCCTACTGAAGAACATTCAGATCTCACATTTTTCCACAATAATTTTAATCCTTGACATTGGTTGAAAATATGTTCATATTATTTTGTCTTCTGATTTAAAATGACAACATTATGATACTATTTTCTGCAAATTTAAGGGAGAAAAATAAGTAATCTTCCTACTAATATGAGAAACAATGTTTTTCATCAACTTACATATGCTAGGAACTGAATATAGCTTCGCTGGTGAAATGGCTTCTGAAGTTATATAGCTGAAACCACAAGACATTTTATGCTACAACACATGTGAGACTAAGGTCTCAACACCATTTTGGAAATGTCACTTTGGAGCCATCAAAGAAACTGGAATACATTACAGGCTGTACACTCAGGTGCAGCTGGTCCAAGAAGCAAGAAAAAACTATTAATCACCTAAATATATCTTGTAAGTAAAATCTTACAATACTTCAGTTATTGCTCTTCTAGAAAGTTGATATTATTACCAGTCATTGGTAATGCCAGCTGTTTTGTTTTGTAAAACAGCAATGGCTATTAATGTCTCTTATAATGACTCAAACATTTCCTGTCTCATCTACATGAAGTTGCACTGCAATGATATCTTCTTTTCATCCAGATAAAACTATTAGCTCTGCTGGTTTTGACTGGGCTAGAGCTAATTTTCATCATGGTACCAAGTATGGGACTGTGTTTTGGATTTGTGCTGGAAAGAGTATTGGTAGTACTGGGATGTTTTCATTATTGCTAAGAAGTGCTTACATGGAGTCAAGCCCCTTTCTGCTCCTCACACCACCCCATCAGCAAGTAGGCTGGGGATGCACAAGAAGCCGGGAGGGGACACAGCTGGGACAGCTGACCCCAACTGACCAAAGGTATATGCAGTACCATTTGATGTCATGCTCAGCATATAAAGCTAAGGGAACAAGAAGGAAAAGGAGCACATTTGAGTGACAGTGCTTGTCTTCCTTGATAACTGCTATTTGTGATTCACCCCTGGAGATGGCTGAACACCTGCCTGATGATGGGAAGTGTGAAATGAATTCCTTATTTTGCTTTGCTTTTGTTCATGGTATTTGCTTTACCTATATTAAACTGTCATCTCAACCCACAAGTCTCTCACTTTTACTGCCTCCCCCATCCCACTGTGGGGGGAGTGAACAAGTAGCTGTGTGGTGCTTAGTTGCTGGCTGGCCTAATAGCCAATCTAAACCTTCCCTGGTGTTACATGGGAACATTTTCTCTTATCACTTGTCACTTGTGAGAAGAGGCCAACACCTACTTCTCTGCAACCTCCTTACAGGTAGTTGTACACAGAGATAAGGTTTCCCTTGACCCTCTTCTTCTTCCAGCCGAACAACCCCAGCTCCTTCAGCCAGCCCTTGTAGGACCTGTTGTCTAGACCTTTCACCAGCTTTGTTGCCCTTCTTTGGACATGCTTCAGGACCTCAATGTCTTTCTTGAAGAGAGGGGCCCAAAACTGAACACAGTATCCGAGGTGCAGCCTCACCAGTGCCCAGTACAGGGGAACAGTCACTTACCTAGTACTGCTGGCCACATTGTTCCTGCTGGAGGCCCCCATGGCATTGGCATTCTTGGCCCCCTGGGCACACTGTAGACTCATATTCATCTGGCTGTCAACCAACACCCACAGGTCTTTTTCCACCAGGCGACTTTCCAGCTACTCATCCCCAAACCTGTAGTGTTGCAGGGGATTGTTGTGACCCAAGTACAGGACCTGGCACTTGGCCTTGTTGTACCTCATACAGTTAGTCTCAGCCCATTGATCCAGTCTGTCTACATTCCTCTGAAGACCCTTTCTCCCTTCATGCAGATCAACATTCCTGTCCCACTTGGTGTTGTTGGCAAACTTACTGAGAGTGCACTCAATTCTCTTGTCCCACGTCTTTGATAAACATACTGAAGAGAACTGGACCTACTATAGAGGAACACCACTTGTGACTGGCTGCCAATTGGATTTAACTCCATTCACCACAACTCTTTGGGTCTGGCCATGCAGCCAGCTTTTACCCGGCAAAGAGTATGCCTGTCCAAGCCATGAGCAGGCAGGAGAATGCTGTGGAAGACAGTGTCAAAGTCTTTACTAAAGTCCAGATAGACAACATCCATAGCCTTCCCCTCATCCACTAAGCGCGTCACCTTGTCACAGAAGGAGACCAGGTTAGTCAAGCAGGACTTGCCTTTCATAAACCCATGCTGACTGGGCCTGATCAACTGGTTACCCTGTACATGCTGTGTGATGGCTCTCAAGACGGTCTGCTTCATAACCTTCCCTGGCACTGACAACAGACTGACAGGCCTATAGCTGCCCAAATCCTCCTTCTGGCCCTTCTTGTAGGTGGGCATCACATGTTTCAGACAACTTGAACCTCCCCAGTTAGCCAGGACTGCTGATAGATGATGGAAAGTGTCTTGGTGAGCACTTCCATCATCTCCCTCAGTACCCTTGGGGGGATCCCATCTGGTCCCATAAACTTAGGGGTGTCTAAATGACGCAGTAGGTCACTCATCATTTCCCCTTGCATTGTGGGAGCTTCATTCTTCTCCCCATCCCTGTCTATCATCACAGAGGGCTGAGTACCCAGAGAACAACTGTCTTACTATTAAAGATTGAAGCAAAGAAGGCACTAAGTACCTTAGCCTTTTCCTCATCTTTAGTCACTATGTTTCCCCCCATATACAGTAAAGGATGAAGATTCTCCTTAGCCCTCCTTTTGTTGTTAATGTATTTATAGAAACATGTTTTTATTGCCTTTCATGGAAGAGATCAGATTAAGTTTTATTTGAGATTTGGCCCTGTCATAGTTTAACTTCAGCTAGCAATAAAAATACCATGAAGCTGCTCACACATCTCCCCCCCATCCTCGAGTGGAGGAGGAGAATCAGAGGAAAAGACAAGGAAGCTCGTAAAATTGAGGTAAGAACTATCTACAAGTGGAATATAAATTAATATTATATATATAATTTATTATATAACAATACTACTAATAGTAAATAATTAAAATAATACAAAATAAAACATATTATACAATTGCTTACCACCTGACAACCAATGCACTGCCAGGTCCCAAGTAGCAAGAATTAGAGACAGAGACAGCAATCGCAGCAGAGTCCAAGTCAGCCCCACGAGCGACAGCATGACCAGGAAAGCCAACCAACCCACTAACTCACTAACAAATAGGCAAGCAAAGGAATTAGCAAAAGAGTTAGCAAAGGAGTTAAGGAACAAAACAGTTCATGAAAGAGCTACTGAAAGAGTTAAGTAGCTAACAGAAGAGTTAATGAGCTAGCCAAAGAGAGTGGCCCCTCCCCACATGTACTGAGCACGATGCACTATGGAATGAAATACTCCTTCAGTCATTTTGGATCAGTTGTCTGAACTGTGGCCCCCACACACATTGCTTGTAGTGAAAAAGTTGGGAACACAGCAAGCATCAAAACCTGATAAAGACCTTGAATTTGGTGGAAGCACTTGCCAGCACCAGCTAAAGTGTACCTTATCAGTACTTTTCTCAGGATAAATCCAGAAACATAGCTTCATACCAGCTACTGTGAAGAAAATTAACTCTTTCCTGACTAAAACCAGCACAGACCCTTCTAATTTTCTCCCTGCAAAACTTCCCTAGTCAGTTCCCTCACCAGCTGTGTCAGGAGGTTATCTTCCACACACTTCAGGAACCTCTGAGACTGTCTCCTCTCTGCTGTGTTGTATTTCCAGCAAACCCCTGGTAGGTTGAAATCCCCACAAAAACAAGAGCTGTCAATCATGATACTTCTCCCATCTGCTTATAGAATATTTCATTTGCTTCCTCATCTTGGTTGGGTGGTCTATAACAGACTCCCACCATGATATCTGCTTTGTTGGCATTCACCCTGATCCTCACCCACAAACACCCAACCCTGTTGTCACTATCATTAACCTCTAGACAACTGAAATCCTTCTTGACATACAGGGCTACCCCACTGCTTCTTCTTCCTTGCTTTGCGTGTCCCTTCTGAAGAGTTAATGGCCATCCATTGTGGCACTCTAGTTGTGCGAGTCATCCCACCATGTTTCCACGATGGCAACTATATCATAGTTTTCCAGCTGGACAATGACTTCCACCTCCTCCTGTTTGTTGCCCATGTTGCATGCATTGGTGTAGATGTATTTCTGTTGCACTACTGATCCTGCCACCTTTTTGGTGGGAGAAGCCCCAGTTCTTATGACACTGTTCTCAAGCCCCTTCACTGGTTTCTGGCACATCAACAACCTTTGCGTCTGTTGTTGCATGGATCTCCATCTCTACCTCTACTGAGACAGCAGACTGAAGGTCCTCCCCAGCATACCATCCCTCAAACACTAGCGTATCACCCCCAAGCTTGTCTCCAGCAAGCCTCGTTTTATCCCTTTCCCCCTTCAAAACTAGTTTAAATTTCAGTTTTAAGTCTGTCCTTTCAGCAGCAGACCTTCTGTATATGCGCTAAAGATATTTTGCATACACACACTTACACAAAAATACTTCAAGTGATTCCAAGATTGATAGCATGTATCAATTTTATTGCATAGTATGCATGCTTTTGATGAAAATAAATTAAAGTCGTCTTAGTATGTACAGTATGCACAATATGTGTGTTGGGGAGAAAAATGCATTGGACTGTGGATGAAGTCCTTGTGTGTCCATAGATGTGCTGGGAAGAAAATGCATCAGACTAAAAGACTGTTTCCTTTATGTTGAACATCTGAAAAAAATAGGTATATAGTCTTGGATTTCTTTCTCCAAGCACTTAATTTATGAAGGTAGAGCAGCATAAATGCCTCAGATGCTGTTAATGTGGTTCAGATATAGGCTGTATAGAGCTGCTTAGATATATGAACATTATTCCTTTTAGCATAGCATCCAGCTAAAAGATTTTAGACTAATGTCCAGGAAGTAAAGTCACACCATCAGTCAGAATTGAATCCTGACCTCCAGCTGGATAAAAACTTTCCTTTATCTCTTCAACTGCACAAAACCAGCTTTTAGCCATACATAAAGATCTGGACACATCCACTTTTAATTTCATTTAAAGATTCTTCTTTATCTTGTTGAAGGATAAACAATTTCCAAATGAAAACAGCATTATTAAAAGTGCACACTCTTCTTCCTAACATGGGCACAAATCAGGTCAGGCATTTCCAACATTCTTCACTTCTGGGCATTACAGCTTTTAGGAGACATGTTCCCATCTCTCATATTCCCACTCTATATATGAAACATGTCAAAACTACAGTAAAGAGCCTGAAATTTATATTCATGATATAGGAGGTGACCTTTTCACTCATGAGTGGTGTAGTCATGTGGAGTGGCTAATGAGAGAACCCCTACTGAAAGCGGATAAATTTCAAACCTTCTGAATGATTATTAGACGTTTTATTGTATTTATAAACCTCCCCCCATTTCAAACTGTCCCTTGATTTATAAAGCAGTCTTACTCTTCTAAGTGATAATAGTAGTCTCAAGTAGTGCCAAAAATTGATGAATTGTCAATGTAGGGGCTTCTCTTCCTGCTACTGAATGCCAGAGAAATGCAATGAAGAGTAAAAAACAGAACTGTAGAGAAAAAGAGGGGACAGAGGAGAATGAAAGATGACTGAGAAGGAATGAGGGAGGGAACATCTGTACTGCACTTCACTGATGATAATCTTTGCACAGTTTATGACACAGAGGCAGTGGGAACAGTGAGGTAATCATTTTACTTGCCTGTCATCTGCAGAGAGAATTTCAAATTGCAGGGTGAAATTCTGGTTCCGTTGACGTGAGTGACAAAACTCCTGTTGATTTAAATGAAGGGCAGGATTTCAATGGATTCCCAGAGGAGGGGCAGATGGGCAGAGTGGCAGCTGTTCCATCTCCATGACTGTGTCAAGCTTCATCAGGATCTTAAAAGCACTTTTTCAGCTCAGTTTCCAGAAACCTGTGAGGGATTTGAGCACCCTTTAATGCAGCAGATAACATGGTAGATAAAAATGGTAGCTGAAAAAAGTACAGTCAGAGGATCTGACCCTAGTTTGGAATAGCTGAACATAATACACACTGTCTTTACAAAATAAAACAGGGTTGTATGCATGTTTTAAGTATTTTTTCTTTTTTTTTTTTTTCTTTCTTCCACTTTAATCTGTGCAAGAAATGGTCCCAAGAGCAGGTGACAGCTAAAAAATATCATCAATTATAGTTGCCAAACTAGAGAAAGTCTTCCTGTCATGACAGCAAGAAATTCAGCTCTTGAGGCAGGAAAAGTTGTCCTAAAATATCTGAGGCACAGTTATTAATTTCACTGAACAAATATTTCTCCTGATAAACACACAATCCATGGACACATGAGCTGGGGAGTGCAGACCTGGTAGGCTGCAATGAAATGCATTTACAGAAGCAACCTTATTTGCAGAGGATGTTAGTAGGAGTGGGCCATGATGGAGGTCATGGTATGTGAAGAATGACATATACAAGAAGACGTGGCTACCTGCCTGTGTCTAACCATAGTGTCAGATGTGTTGTAGGAAAGAGAATCTGGAAGGACAAGAGGGAGAAGCTAAGAAACTGAAGAAATGAAAAACCAAAGATAATATAACTATAACCCCTGTTGTATTGTGTGGGGGTAGGGAGGTGGGTATTATTCATAACTTAAATACTAAGCTGATTATGAGGCAGTGGGGTGGTGATTGGATATGCCAATTTATTAACCCAGTGGGAATCTCTATTTGCTAAACAGCTTCTGGCACACCCTCTTCACCACCTTAAAAATATGATGAGTTACCTGAGCAGTGAGATGGACAGCCTATCCTTCACACATCTCTTGCAACCACTACTGTGAGGCAGTATGGACAGATGGTGCGGCAAATCATTTTAAGAGTAAAAGTAAACTGACAAGGAAAAAAATTTTTATGGGTTGAGAGGTGGGATAGGTGCCAGGGATGACTGAGGATAGTCTTTGCAATTGAGAAAACCTATACAGTTTCTAAATTTTTAATCAAACTCAAGCACACCTATTTGTAATTTAAGATAAAAACTAACTTAAAGATAATGACTCTCCTGTCATACAGTCTGAAAACTATACCACTAAAGATTATTTTTATGCCTTATATTGGTAACTGCAATGAGTAGATACTAAACAGAGCATGTTCATATTTATGTGAATATATTACAGTGGAAACGTTAAAAGCCAGCCCACCAAGAGAAGCATGGCCAGCAGGTCAAGGGAGGTGATTCTGCCCCTCTACTCTGCTCTCATGAGACCACATCTGGAGTACTGCATCCACCTGTGGAGCCCTCAGCATAAGAAGGATGTCGACTGGTTAGAGCAAGTCCAGAGGAGGCCACAGAAATTATCAGAGGGATGGAGCACCTCTGTTATGAAGAAAGGCTAAGAGAGTTGACATTGTTCAGCCTGGAGAAGAGAAGGATGCAGGAAGACCTTATAGCAGCCTTCCAGTACCTGAAGGGGGCCTACAAGAAAGATGGAGGGGGACTTTTTACAAGGGCCTGTAGTGACAGGACAAGGGGCAATGGGTTTAAATTGAAAGCTGGTAGATTTAGATTGGGTATAAGTAAGAATTTTTTCATGGAGATGGTGGTGAGGTACTGGAACAGGTTGCCCAGAGAACCTGTGGATGCCCCAGCCCCCACTGTCTTCAAGGCCAGGCTGGATGAGGCTTTGAGCAACCTGGTCTGGTGGAAGGTGTCTGTTCCCACGGCAGGAGGGTTGGGACTAGATGATCTTTAAGGTCCCTTCCAACCCAAATCATTTTATGATTCTATGATTCTATAAATCATAGGTAGTCGTTTGTAAAGTGTAAGTGAATAATTCCAACTAGATTAAAAGAATTTCTGTGTGTATGTGTTCTATTATGTATTTACAAATATACAGACAAAAATCTTTATGCATATTTGTATATGAAATATCCTAATACTACTTAAGTCTGTAACAGACATCAGTGTGCCCACGATATATAAACACGCATGTATGTACACACACACTTGCACACACCCCCACCCCCCCTCACAAGATACCTTGAGCATATGGTAAATATATAAAGTGTAATTTTGGTTAAATTCTATCAAAGACTGAGGAAGAAGCTGATAAAGCCCAATTTTATTTAATGAAGAAAATAGAAATCAGATAAAATCTGGAGTTAAAATCTTACTTAATCTAACTGAATTAATTATCCATAAGTGGATCAGCAGAAAAGAATAAAAATAGGATCAAGATGCTTATTGGCTGCAGTTTCTTTTTTGAAAAGATAGTGGGATACATTTGTAAGGGATAGGAGGTTTAAGGGAATATAAAACTTGTGGATAGGTGAACTAAGATTATGCACTATGCAAAAATATGCTGTGATATAATGATACACTTTCACCTTTCTTGATCTGTAGAAAGTGAAAAGGCCTTGTGAAGAAACTGGATCTGAATCCCAACAATTTTTTTGTTTTAGACCCATTTAATTATCTGACTTATCTTCTTGCTTTCTAGGTTTATCTTCTGTAGACTTAGGATTTGGTTTGGACCATAACACCCATTATGGAAAGCATCTGTTGCCTTGTATCTTTGTGCTGCATATATAACCATACTGTTTTGGACAAAGAAGCTGTTTGGCTTAATGTAAAAAAGTCTTTTAAATTGAGCGAATATTCATACACGAAATGTTCTCTTAGGTAGTCATCTATGGGCAAGGCCAAAATGATCCCCTTTTGTGCCAGGCGTATATCAATTCTAATCAGCACAATGCCAGATAGTGAAAATTCTTAACTGTCTTTCTATGAACATCGCAATTTTTTCTGCTTTCTTTTCTTCATGTAAATCAGTTTGTTACTGCAGGAATGCCAGTCTGGTTTGCAAGAAAAATCTCGGAGATTTTGTTATAAATTTTTTGTGATAACTTGTAACTAGTGTCACCTCAGCTGGTTTTCTAAAAAGATTTTGTTATGATTCTCAAAAAAATGAAATTACCTGATCTAAAAGTTAGTGACAACTTGGGCTTTTTTTCTTCTGTAGAACCTTTTAAATTACTGTATCAAACCTAAGTTAAATGTACAGCTGAAGACTTGCAGTCACTTTTACGGAAGACCAAGCAAAGATAGGAGAACATCAAGAAGAAATGTCTCTCTAGTCCTGCTGTGGAGTCCGGATATTAGACGTTCTGTTCATCTCACACATACATTTAATATTCTCTGTTATTGATTCAATAACAGATGAATACATGATATTTCATTTATGGTATTAACAACATGTGAATGAGGATTTTAGAGGATAACAATCAATTTGTCTATTATTAACACAGCTGCTGTGTTAACCTGTTTACTTCTTCATGGAACTTATTCAAACATCTGAAGTTTTTGATGTCCAGTACAGCGAACAACACTCTGTCTGTAACCATTACTACATACGTTCATTTGGTACCTACCCAATATTAGCTGCTCAGATGTACAATGACCATATTATTATTCAGTATAATTAAAATAAACTTACATTAAAATAATTCTCTAACTTCAAGGCAAAGCATCATGAAGGGCAAACACATTATAAATTTAAGATTAATTGCATAACCTTGATTTGGTATCTTTTGCAGATGTGCTGTGGTACAGTCAATATGAATTGACAGTACTTCTATCCTCCAGAGTTTCCTGTTTCATTCCATATATGTACACTGTAGTAGAAAAGATAGAACTTAAATGTAATCTTTTACTATCAGTGCTTATTAAAACTTTTGTACAAATCATTGCTGTTAGTAACAGGGTAAGGCCAAAAAATGAAGATCCTGATTTCTCGTCCCTTCCTTGTGCTGAACAATGGCATGGAAGTAATTTATTTCTATCGTGCTTGGACTTCTCCATCTTTCAAGTAGAAGAATAGTACAGCTCTAATATTTTTAAGTACCTTAAGAACCTCATATTAAAAGAACCACATTAGTGAAGAGATTTGTTACTCCTTCATGATGTAACAGCTGAAAGTCAAAACCTGTAAACTGTCCCCAAATGTTGGTTATTAATCCATGACTCTATCAAAGATGTAAAAGTTCCTGTGATACAGGTGTGAGCAGCACAGCTAGACTTCACTCCCCTAAAGCCCAGTAACAGATCTGCCTCTCACTTTGCATGGATTGAGCCAGGAGAGCAAAGTTCAGTAAAACCAGGTAAGCGTGCAAAGAATACTTGTCCTGTGTGGTTCAGGGCCATACTTCATAGATACCCAAATGAACCAAATGCCCATCAGTCACTGGAGGAAATGAGGTCTAGCTACCTTCCATTAAGTGGCGCTGAGACATCTGTATGAAAAGAGCTCAAAATTCTTTCAGAGGAGATAGTGCAGATACAACCCTAAGAGCCAGATTAAACAAAACCCAGATTGTTCATTTTTTAACATCTTCATTTAGCAAAGCTCCTTAGTTTTAATTAGAGCTAGATATGCTTAGACTTCAGGGGGTAAGAGGGTTAGAGGGGAAGTCTTATTAAAATAAGTTTGCCAGGCTCCTGAGAGAGGATCCTCAGGCACATGTCATTCAAGTCAAAGGGAAAAAAAGGGAAACGAAGCAGTCAGGAGAGCTGCCATGGAGCATGTTCATTTGGATAGTCTAAGGACATGTCTGCACTGCAGTGGTGTGGACCCCTGGACCTGCTTCAGCTGCACAAACCCCAGAAGTGGATCAAAGGACACCTGGGACACATACACATTTGACAGGTGTCTGCTACCTATTCTGCAAATGTTCCTGCGCTGTTCATCTAGATCTGTGCAGAGCAAGACCAGAATCACACCTGTTACATTAAAAAAAAAAAAAAAGTGTGATTTCAGAAGGCACATGAAGTCCTAGTTTTACACTGGAGAATAAAGCAGGTATGTTGTGTCCTCCTTTCCCAGCCCTAGCACTGGAGACACTCCTGCACGATACCATACAACACCTGCTTCTGCATATGTACACCTACTCACTGAAAAAAACAGAAAATACTCTCAGCTTTTACCACTTCCCCACCTTGCACTGGTTGAGGATATGAAGGGTTCCAAACATATCTTCTCCAGAGCATGGGGGTCAGGATATGAGAAGCGCATCAAATCTTTTTTTCTTTTTGCCCCCACTACCACTTTTTTTCTCACTCTAATCAGACGTGCCTCCCAACTCACCGTGCCAAACTGGCACATGATGGTAGCAGGGCAGCCAGGTGAGCTTGCTAGTATTCAGAATACAGCTCCTTTTTCAGAGATCATGGCTGCTCTCATTATGTGATAGTGCAGCTGGTGGGAAATAGGAAATAAATTATAAGCCTGTAAAAGATAGACTTGAGACTCCTCTGCAAGGCACCTGAGAGGTTTAGTAGCTTACACCGCTATTTTTATGACAGCATAGTAAATATCTTCAAATAACCTCCTCATCCCCCACTGCCACTTGCCCAACTACCATCAGTATTACTGCTTGCCTGACAAAGCCTGGGGGGAACAAGGGGGGAGAAACTAGGGCAAGGTAGAAGAGCTGTGTGAGAGAACGGAAGGCGATACCCAATACCCATAAAAAATTTGTTTTTAATTCCCTGGCTATCACAGATAGTGGCTGCTGCTAGCGTTTAAGATAAGATTAGTTGGTGTTGTGCTATCAGCACCTCCACATTTTCCCTGCAGGGACTCCTTCTGACAGGCTGAAGCTGGAGGCATGTCTGAGGATTAACACGAGCTAATGATTATACACTAAAGCTTTGGAACTGTCGGACTAATAGGATTAAGCAATACCAGATGCAGGTCCCCGTTCAGGTTAAAAATGCACTTTTTACATTACAAAGTCAGACAGATCCCTTTGAACATGCAATGAATATGGATGTTTTCAATTATCACAGTCTTCCAGGGCTATACGATATGGTAAATTAATCCCTTTAGAACATCGGAAACAGGACAAAATAGCCTTCTTGAAGCTGAAATCCCTCGTTTTAGATTTTCTTTCATGGGGATAAGCAGTAGTGCACCACACATAATTAATCTTATTACAAACAGAGAGAAAAGAGAAATATTAAAAAAAAAAAAAAAAGCCAAAAAAATGTTTAAATATTTGAGAAACTAAGGGGTGGGGGAGGTGGGAAAACTTTTAAATAAACATCTTTTAATTAATTTCCACAACAGTGAAAAATGTGAAGATATTGTTCAGGAAATGAGACTGGTTTCCTGTCCTTCAGGCTGCAGCAAAACACAATATATAATAACATTAAACAACATCTTTTAGGAAACAGACAATAGACATATGTTATTTAGCAGAACAAATGGGTTTAGAACACATTTAGTTCTTCTTTGAAGGGTTCATTCTCAATAAGTTTGGTCAGTAGAATGTCTGAAGTGGCAAGAACTTGGTCCCTCAAATTTCTCCAGGATGAGTTTGTAATTTCTGGAAGGAAGGAGTTAAAGAGGAGAAAAAGGCTTCGTGAAAAGCAGGAACAGTATCATATTCAGGTTGACCAGGGCCACAGCCTCTTTAAACTTGAATCTTGAGAGACAACAAAGAAGTAATGTGATTTGGCAGTCAAAAGTAGTAGGATGGAAACCTAGAAATGTTTGCTGGTTCAGTCTGAATGAGCACCCAGAGGTTCAATGGCTTCTGTCGAAAAAAGATGTAGGTTTGAATGGACACTAGCTTTTCTATTCTATTTGAAAGAATTTCCAGAATAAAATCTCTATGAGAAAGACAGAAGAAAGAGGATCTTTTATGAATTCCAAATGGAGATTTATGGCTGTTTAAATTTTTATCATCTTGATGCTTGCATGGGACTTGTCTTCCACTGATGATCAGAAGCATGCAGAATACTCCAACACTGAGTTTAGACTTTGTGCACAGGTTAATGGAATTTAACTTGCAGGATCATTGGTTCTAACCTCAGAAATCAATGAATGAATGAATCAATGAATCGATCAATCAATCAATCAATCTGACTTTCATTAAAGCTGGAAATTATGCCAAAACTTTTTTCTCTTGATGTGTCAGATAAGTGTATGAAGAAGGTTGGAAGTCAGTACTCTAGAACAGGGCTGGAAACTTAACATACAGCAGCATATTTCGTGGTGCCTTTCGGAAAGAATAGAAATAAGAAAGTTGGAGCAGATTTCTTCTAGAAGGGAATATCAGACATGTTGAAAACTACAAACAAAACCCAGACACCAGCTGGAATTTACAAAGAGAATAAATGCTTTGAATTCAAAGACCATTATATATAAATTCACGCCCAAACTTTAATGTGCTCTATTTCGGCGGGGGGGGGGGGGGGGGGGGAGCAAAATACAAAACAGTTATTTTGTATTCTACTTTATTTTCATTTCACTTGGTAACCCATGAAAATAGATAATCAGTGCATACAGCTAGTCATAAAAGATATGTACTGTAAAAGCCTAAAACAAAAGGTGAAAATGAGCAAACTGAAAGATTTTCCCCACATTCAGCTGACACTGCAGCATATTGCTTGTCAGTTTGAAAACCTACAATGTTAGAACATATTTGTTAAAGGATAGACCTATGAAGCTACTTGAGGGTGAAAATATGATGGTCTGATTTTTTTAATAGTTCCCCCATCCGTAGTCACACACAGGCCATTTCTGCATATGTTCCCACGAATATGTTCGTATCAAAAATTGAGGAAAAAAATAATGTTTAAATATAACTACTATTCTTATTTTCAGATACTGACTTCCCAGATCGTGACTTTTTTCTCCTATTCTAAAATAAGCATAATCTTCATCATCATCACCATCACAATCTTTGCTTGGAGTGCTGACAGGAATGTACTCTGTAAGTACAAAAAAACATTAGAATGCGAGCTTCAGCATTTTAATCACCATAACTAAATATATGAAATAATCCCCATGTTTCTCTCTCTCTAATGATATATTATTATGTAAATACAACATGACATGATGAAAAGAATGTCTTCTAGAGTTTTGAAAATGTTCCCTATATCCCAGGCATTTTCACCATTAGAAACAGAGTTAAGAGTAGAATTTATCTTCTCCATTCTACAATTAGAACTTCAGAAAAATGTGGCAAACTGTAAGGACAAAGATTGTAGCCATCCACTTCCATTAACAAGAGAAAAGAAGAGTGCATTGTAACCAGACCCTTTCATTAAAAGTTTCCCAATCTCTCCATGTGTGCAGAGGTTACTGCTCTTCTGCAGCACTTACTGACAATGAAATGGCAGTTCGGAATATGGATTTGAAACCCTCCTGTCTTCCTAAAAGACAACAGTTCAGTGGAAGGCTCTGCTCTTCTTCATCAGCTTCCTAAATGCATTTGGGGTCAGCTTAGTGTCAGCTATGATTCATCTTGTAAAGCTTTATCAGTTTACACTCAGAACAACAAAACCGTGTGCCTGATCACAGTGCCACAGTAAGCTTAGTGACACCTTTCAGTCAGGTCTTTGTAAGAGAGGTGAACAAATTAAAAGTTTTGCCCTATGCTCTTCTTTTCCCAGTTTGAAGTTCTTTTGGTCACTGTGAGAAATTATTTCAGTACTTTGTTTGCACTAGAATTCTGGGACATTTTTCAAAACCATTTCAGGGGCTTTAATCTTATATTAGGAAATTTGCGTCTAACAATGTAACTCAACACAGAGATATATTTCATCTTCTCATCAGTTCAATTAAACTTTTTTCTGGTCTTGATCTCCTTTGTGAAAGCACTTCATGTGTGCAGAAGATGTGATAAAACAATGCAACAGTGCAAAAAGGTACACAATTTATGGAAGAGATGAAATAAAGCTTACAGCTACAATAGACAAAATTGATCTGCCAAATAATGTCCCAAGATGGCCCTTTTCTCAAAAAGAGATAGTCATATAATTGACTTCCTTGAGTAAGATACAACTGAGCCTTAAAATTAAGATAATGTAATCATCTTTAATGTCATCAGCTACAGTTTATGTATGTCACTTCAGTCTCTCATCCTACACTGATGGTTTCACTTGTTTAGCTTTCATCTCTGTTTAGCTAAAGCATTTGTCCTTGCTGTACCTATACAATATTTCAGATCTGCGACAAGTTTTGAATCTATTTTAGGAAAGTTATAAAAATTAATCAATTCATAATTATATCAAGTATTAAAACCAGCCACATTAAGGAAATTACATATTAAGGAGGAAAGGCTAAAGAAAGTTTAATATTCACATTATAGAGATGAGATCACCATAATTCCACAGAAACTGTAGAAATTAGTGTAGAAATTAGAAAAAACAATAACAACTAAAATACAGTCCTGATTTTGAACAAGCAACTCATCTCATGAAATACACACACAGCAAGTTCTTGAGAGCAATTAGCTTCAGTCTGAAAAATAACTTCATGTATGATGTTCTGAAAAAAACCTATATATTTATTTGAATTTTTAGTTGTCTATCACAATTGTGTCTGTGTGATTCACCTGAGAGGCTTACTGGTCCTCTTAGTTATAGTCATCACATATTCATGAAACCTGAACCTTCAGCTTTAACACATTTAGTCTTTTCATTAGAATATTTTGTAAGTAAATTATGTTTAAGGGATAAGAATAAATCACTGAAAATGCAGTGTTCCTGAGACAGAGACACAAACTGTGAAGAAATTAAAATTAGATTGAAAATCCAGATAAGAACTCTGAACCTTATAGACACATGGAACATGCAGTTCTTTTCCACTGGACTAAGTGGGCTCCCAATACCATACAATCACTATAAAATATAAAGGTATTGTTTTGGCCCACCAGAGGGAGCCCATAATATTTCATGAATGCAAAAGTAACACACTGACAATTACATAGCAAAAATAAATGGAAGTTATAGGTATAGTACATATATTTATGTGTGTGTATTTACATGATTGGTCACCTGAGATCCTAGAACTCATGTCAGAGCATCATGAATATTGGGTGAGTACCAAGTGCATTTCCATGAAATGACACCAGGGACAGATGTACATCTGTATCTTTAGATGAAGACCTGAAAGCAGTAGTATATTGAACAGCAATAGAGACCAAAATGACTTATATTTAACATCAATATAGAATACACAAAATGTTTTTTATATATTAGAACATAGTCGATGAAAAGAGAGGAACTGTGTCTGATATAAATGTTACTTTGATTTTGATCTTTCCCAGAAACAGCATGGGGTCTTAGCTAAATTCCAGTTTAGTTTGCCTTCTGAAAAGATGTTATATTTAAAAAATAAAAAATAAGAAAAAAAAAACCATTAGAAAGTGTAATCATGTATCTGTTGCTCACTTCTTTCACAAGAAAGACACACCATCAATCTGCAGGGAAATCTAGAACAGAGACTTCTAGGTGCATGGGCAGAATCTGGCTGAGATGTCTCCTCCTTACAGACAAGATAGGAAAGAGTTTCAGTAGGTAAGAATTACTACGTTTGTAAGGTGACAAACAAGGGACAGTCAGGGGCACTTGCTGCTTGTGACACTGTATTAAATATTGGCTGTCAAATCTTATTCTCCTGAGTTGTTCCTAGTAATGTCACTGATAAAATCTATCCTTCCCCCCAAAATAATTTCTTGTCCTTGACTGTGTCTTAGTGTTTTCCTTTCCTTTGCCTAAGTATAGGAGGCTGAGATCAGTCTTTAGCATTAATTGGGACTAGCTTTGGATTTATGCTTTTAGACATGGATTTTACTCTGCAGTCGCTATGACTTAACTATTTCAAAAATCCACAAATACCTTTTTCATTTTCCGACATCAGTTAAGAAGAGACTGACATAAAAGTGCTTTAGCTCCTTGGTGATTTGTCAAACAAAAATTGCAACAGTTCTATACATTCAGCGCTTCTTTATTAACAGACTACCAGCCGTTTGTAATGCTGACATTGCTGTATTTTCTGTAAAAGTTAGTTTAAATATTGTATCAAGTAAAACTTCTAATCCCTGTGAAATACAGTCTTCCACTTTTTTATCAAGACCTATAATATTTTCTGCCAACAAGGTCCACCTCGAGTTGAGACACCAGCTGTCAGGGTACAAGAACACTCCTGTTTTGAAGCCTATTCTCTCCTCAACAGCATTACTGATTTTTTTGCTATTAGTGTTATCAAAAGTAAATAAATAATTTTTTTTTACTTCTTCTGAAACCAGGTAAACCATAAAAATATTTAATAGAATTGTTATTCTTGACTTTTAAGAGTTCTTTTGCCCTGTGACTTTGAGTTTAGTTCATACGTGTACTTAAATGCATGGTAATAAGAAAATCAGGGAAAAAATCGGAACAAAATTTTATAATATCTACTGAAGGAAAATGTAGATCTCATTTAGGACCCGTATATTATAATAGAATCATAGAATCACAGAATGGTTTAAGTTTGAAGAGACCTTAAAGATCATCTAGTTCCAAACCCTCTGCCATGGGCACAGACACCTTCCACTAGACCAGGTTGCTCAAAGCCTCATCCAGCCTGGCCTTGAAGACAGTCGGGAATGGGGCATCCACAGGTTCTCTGGACAACCTGTTCCAGTGTCTCACCACAATCTCTGTGAAGAATTTCTTACTTTTCCCCAATCTAAATCTCCCTGCTTTTAATTTAAACCTGTTACCCCTTGTCCTGTCACTACAGGCCCTTGTAAAAAGTCCCCCTCCAGCATTTCTTGCAGTCCCCCTTCAGGTACTGGAAGGCTGCTATAAGGTCTTCCTGCATCCTTCTCTTCTCCAGGCTGAACAATGTCAATTCTCTCAGCCTTTCTTCACAGCAGAGGTGCTCCAGCCCTCTGAGCATCTTTGTGGCTCTTTGTGGTCAAACTCTTTGCACAAGTCCCAGTAGATGACATTGGTTGCCCTTCTTTTATCCACTAAGGCCATGGCCCCATCATAGAAGGCCACTAGATTCATCAAGCATGATTTGCCCTTGGTGAAGGCATGTTGGCTGTCACCAATCACCTCCTCCTTTTCCATGTGCCTTAGCACAGTTTCCAGGAAAAACTGCTCCATGATCTCACCAGGCACAGAGGTGAGACTGACTGGCCTATAGTTCCCTGGATCTTCCTTTTTTTTTTACTTTTTAAAGATGGGGGTTATGTTTTCCCTTTTCCAATAAGTGGGAACTTCACCAGACCGCCATGACTTCTCAATATGATGTTTAGCAACCTCATTATATTAGATATAACGGTGACACTCATCCAATCAAATGACAACTGATACCGTATGTCCAGCCAAACTAGCACATCTTGAATATTGTCACAACGTTTTTATAACAAAGACTCTTACGTCTCTCTGTAGTAATTCACAAAGAAATATTATATTTTCTTAAATTTTTTAAGCTTTTTTACAGATTCACAAAAAAAACCCAAATCTTGTAAACTATATGACACTAAACTAAGTTTCAAAACCTAGCAAACTATTTGTTTGTAACTAAAATATTTTACAAGAACACTTCATCTGCTGTAGAAAGGAAAGTTCTATTTTCCATGAATGTGACAAAGTGATCTAGGTTAGAAAGTAAATGATCCTACTGTTTGCTACTTAGTCTCTTGACCAGCAGGTCTGGCTAAATCCAATTGTCTTTTCCTACTGGTAGACAAATTATATCAACTGTATGTTTAGAAGTTACAGATAATGAAGAATTGAAGAATTCAGGAAATTAAAACACATTCAAATAATTAGTTATGATTTTCGAAAAAACCTCTCAGAAGATGTATTCTGCACCAATTAATTACATAATCGAAATAATACTTATTATTAAAAATTATTCTAATTGTCACAAATACCTGGTTTGTTATGCTAACGAATTTCAGGCCTCTCATCTTGCCTCATTACCCAGCACCACTTTTAGGCAGCATTAGATGTTTTGCACCATTAGCTAGTCATGAAGTCTATTATTAAACAAATAGGAAGCAGATGTGGCTCTCAAAGTATGATTACTTGTAAAACCCTTCACATCCAAACTCACTCAGACTCCCTATAGTTCTACCCAATTGATTAACTCCAACCTGTTTATCACTAAACCACTCATTTAATTTAACAATCCACTAAAGTCTCAGTTAAAATGCAATATGTCCCCTTCTTGAGCTTTAAATAATTACCCATGTCTACTATGTCTTCTAATCTCTTTATTAATAAACAACTCTAGCCCTCAATAATTTAAAAGGATGTCAAGATGAGTACTAATAAAAAAAAAAGATTGTTTTAAAAGGCATAAACAACAGTAAATGTTTAGATAGTGGAGAATGAACAGCTACTTTTCTGCTGACAGACTGGTGTCTAACAGTTGTCAAAATTAAGAAAGGAAAAAAATAACAAAGCAGGTGATTAAGTGCCAGATCTAATGAAGAATTTGGTGCCACAACAATTAACTGTTCCAGACTTGAGGATAGACTGCAAAAAAATATATGCTGCAGTGCTGAGCATCACAAAATTTCATGTGAGGTGACTAGCTCCCAGACTGGATCTAATCTAATTGACTCACACCTAGATATCCCAGTTTTGTGGTTTAAATGGGATTTTTTTAGTAGCTTTGTAGCTTAAAATGGAATTCATAATAGCCAGCACATTGACTTCATTACAGAGATCTTAACTGATCATGGCAATAGTGTCTGCATGGAGAGTGCTTCCACAGAGGCCTGATAGGAGTAATGCAGAGAAATATCTGTGTCTTGGTAATGATTGGACTTAGTCTGGTCAGTGTGTCAAGTTAAAAACAACTCTGGATGTGTGCAGAGTGCACATTTCTAGGTGGTTTTCTAGGCCTATGAGTTATTTCTAAGGAATAAAGAAGGTTTTGGGGTAAATTCTATGCATCTGAACAAACATTTCCAAGACCATGGTTTGATTATAAGCAGCATATTCTACTGAAGTTCAAGGTTAAATTTTCATTTTTGTATTGGGTTTTTTCTCCTTTCAGGCAGGAAGGAGTTTGACAGAGATATTTTTTCTCATTTTTTCAACAATTGAAGTTCATTCCTCCAAATGAGTATTGAAGATTTTTGCCTAGCCTTGAAAAGCCATTGTACAAAGACTTTTGCTCCTCCGAAAGTCTCATTGGCTCCTCCTTCTCCTTTTCTTAAATTGAACCAATTCTTTGTGCAAATGTCTAGAACCACAATCCCGAATAAATTACTCAAATACATTTGAACCTGCCTTGGCAGGGGTTTGGACTAGATGATCTCCAGAGGACTCTTACAACCCTGATCATTCTGTGTGATTCTGTGTGACCTTTTTTAGGGCCACATTATGGACAGCTCTTGTACCATGTGCAAGGGAAAGACTCATTGAACTGAAGTATTACTGTCTGGGGATTGTTCTTTCTATCAAGTAAAAAAAATGCTGCTTATCTTCACATCAGCTGTCAGAGAAAGCCTAGTCCATGACAGGAACAGACTGGTTTTCTAAAAGTCCTGGATAAGGAGCAGGACACAGATTTCCTACGCTTGAGTGAGACCCTTAAGCTGGGGAGAGCTCTTAAAGGATCAGTGGACTGAAAGAAGTATGAACCATTGTAGTAACTCCAGTACTTACTGCAGGCCATTTCTGTCAGTGTCATCCAAGTGGATTAGTGGTCCTGGCAAGCTGGCATTTTTGTGTGGAGCAGTTTTTTTCTTGAAACTGTGACTTGTTCTCAAAGCAGAAAAAAATGCACAATGATTCCTTTGTTTAGTTGGGATAGTGGACATGAAGGAAAAAATTATAATTGTTGTATTGCAGAAGATGCCAAAATGTGACCCAGTGGATATCTCACAGATCTTCTCATAAAGCTTCACAGTTTCATCTTAGCTCACCTACTGCATATTTCACACAACAGCAGTGTTTTGTGGTTTTAAAATGCCTAAATATTTTGTATGTTGCACAGAGATATATTTGCTGTAGGTACTGTGGTAGAGAACATTAAGAAGATGGTGAAATTATAGTTTTGCAAAAATTCCAGGCAGCACTTCTAGAGGTAGGACTATGTCTTTGGACCACCTCAGCTGGAACTGAGGAACTACAACTTTGGGAATCAAGAGCAGAAGGCTACAAAAGCATCTGGAAGCCTGATGCATCAATATAGGCCAGTGAGTCTTGTTCTAGTCTTGAATGTCTTCCCATTTTTGTACTGGCAGGAATAGGCAGACCCAACTCAAGCACTCCTTGAGCTCTTGCAAAGTAGCAAAGGTTATCTAGTTCACACTGTATGTTGTGAGTCCATAAAACTCCTGAAAAGGTCTTTCTCTAAAAGCTATTAAAAAAGCCAAGTTTTTGGAGGGCATGAGGGATGATCCTTCAATGAATTTATGGCAGGTTAAACAGTCATTGTTCAGTATAGAGGAAGGCTACAAAGAAACTCCATCAGAGAGATCTTTCCTAGGAATTGTGTTCAGCATATTCCTAAATGATAAGGAAACAACAATTTGGAAAAAAAAAAAAAAATAATGATACAAAACAATTGATGGAAGTAAATATAAAATTACTAAAATTTGCACAAGAATTTCATAATAGAGAGTGACAGGGAAAAAACTATTAAATTAAGTGGTGCTAAATTAAAATAAGGAACAAAAATAAAGTATGTCCTCTAAATTAAATCCTATTGGAAGGAAAATGGATTTCAGGGCTACCATGAACAACTCTCTAAACTGCTCACCAGAAATTAAAAATAAAATCAGAATGCTAAAACTGTTAGGGAAAGAACAGCAATTCAAACAAATATGTATAAACACTGGTGACAAGCTAATTTAGCTGTGATATCCCCATCTCAAAAGAGATGAAGACAGAAAGGACAAGACGGGTAGTCAGAATTACAGAATGGTTTCTGTAAAAATTGTAACCAAAGAGGCTCTTCAGTCCAGGAAGGAGATGGACAAGAATTTGACAGATCTCTGTAGTGACATCAAGGGCATGAAGAAAGTGAATAGGTCTGGCTATTCACCACTTCACATACGCACAATGTAGGAGGAGCCAAATAAAATTAGCAGCCAGTGAGTTTAAAATAAAATGAAGTACTTTTTTAAACAAAACATAATTAAATTGTAGTATGCACTGAATCAATTAGATCAATAGGAGTGAGGGGGAAAAAGTATGAGAAACAACCCTGCAAACAAGGTCATTAGAGAAGGAAGGAAAGACACCGCAGGCACCAGAGCAGAGATTCCCATGCAGCCTATGGGAGAGATTATGGTGGAAAAGATAATTCCCTGTAGCCCATGAAGAATGACATGGCAGAGGAGGGAACCATGTGAGGAAGGAGTGACAGAAAGGAACTGTTATGGACCGACCACAAACCTCCATTTGCCCATCTAACCTTGTATTGCTTGGGATGTGGGGGTAGAAGCTAGAGAAGTCAGGCATAAAGGACAGAAGTTGAGACTAGAAAGAAACAGGTGGAAGATATTTTAGATTTTGTCTTTGTTTCTCACCATCTAACTCTATTTTAATTGGTAATAAGTTAAAATACTTTTCCCCAAGCTGAGTCTGTTTTGTCTATGACAATAATTGGTAAGTGATCTCCCTGTCTTTATCTCTATCCACAAACTTTTTCATTTTATTTTCTCCCTTTCTTCCATCCTATTAAGAAGGGATAATGAAAGAGTGTCTGGGTGGATGCCTTGCAGATGGCCAGGGTCAACCCACCAGAATGCTCTATCAAGGTCTACTAAAAAAACACAGTCTAGATGCAATTTTCAGCTCAAAAAAAAAAAAAAAAAAATAGCCTAAATTACCAGAAGATGAAAGGTTATATGAACAGAAGGATCCATCTGTATTTCCCTCGTTCCTTTTCTTTATCTGTAAGTAATAACTATATGACATATCAGTGAGAAATGGGAAAATGGCCTAGCTGAATATCTAGTGTGATTCAGTAAGAGAATTATTAGGTAAAGACTTTATATCTCAACCCCACAATATATGAATTATAAAATTTGCCATGTTATTTTATGCAATGCAAACTAGCAAACATCTCTTTCAGAACTGCTGAAGTTTAAGAGAAGTTCAAACAAGTAGGCAGATAATACCACGGATAAGTACAGGCAATATGTTTGGAACTGACTATGTGATTGAAACCAGGTGATAAAAGATGAAAGTCATTGTAGTAAACTGATGAAGGAGTATATTATGTCCTCACATCGGTCTTCCTAAAGGAAGAGATGCCCTGACACAGGCTTAGGTTTTTAACTGAAGGCATTTTTCCTCACATATATATATTTTTCTGTATAGTATGAACCACTAAGGCACTACATAAGGAAGCACTGCACTGCTACATTCAGGTTGTCCACAGACATAACACAGATCTAAGAATCCAGTGAGGGCAGCCAAGATGTTGTCAAAAAAAACTATGTAGGTGAAATACAAATAAATTCACTCCCCTCTCTTAAAAAAAAGCGTAGGAATGAAGTCACCCAACATTCATACATAACTCTTCAATAACTCATCCAGAAGTACTTCCAAAGAAAGTGGAAAATAAATCAGTAATGAAACAGATTTCAATGTCAAGCATTAAAGAGATAATTATAAACAATAGCAAGGACTTTTTTAATTATGAAAAATACGATGACAGTATGCTTTTAAATTATATATAATGGAAAACAAGGTGAGTCACATAATCATACTCCTTTTGACACATAACAATCTTCATCAGCAATCTTCATCCTGCCCCCATGTCAAGAATGTATAAAGGGGGCAGGCTCCCTGAAGTATGTGAACATGCATCTAACCTAGTACACTGAAAATCCTTATGCACTCACAAGAAATGCATCTTTTGAAACCACTCAACTTACTGTAGAACAACTGCTGCTTAAGATATTATGAAATATTCATTGAATATCTCTTATTATATTTAAGAAACTAGCATACAAGATTGAAGATCTCACAGATAGAATATTTATGATAAAACCTAAAATCCCTTCAGAATTTGTCAAATGTAGTCTGAGAGAGCTGATTCTCAGTGTGATGGTGTTCTGACTCGTTATACACCCTGTAAAGGCAGCCAAAATACAGTCACTGGGGTTGAAGACAGATTATTAACTTTAGTTTTGGGGACTTTCTGTTTGTCTCTTTGATTTTATTATTGGAATATAGCATAAATTCCAATAAACACTCAAAAAGCATTTACTTTCACACCAATTTTTGTCTCAGATCTAAGACTGTGATATAGGAGTACACATTTATAATCTGACTTGCATGTTTCATTGCTTTTATATTCTTCTGTTAAACATATGGTGTACCCGAAGATCTCATATCTAAACACAGCCTTTACTCAGAAACTTAAACCTCCAAAGCAAATATACATAGTAAATGACCACCACTTCTTTGCAACATGCACAGAAAATCAGTAGAATGTAACAGGAGAGCAGATGAGACTAGGTTGCTTTATATTTTTCAGGAACATTGTGTATCATGCAAAATTAGCAGGATAACAGCATTTTATTTTTCAGAATAGAACCCAGATGACATTCTTTCCTTTTCCTGATATCTCAGGTTTACATGACTGACATTTTTATAGGCAAATGTTCCAAGAAAAGGCAACCAATTATATTTTTCTACCACCATTCCACCTGAGAAACTGGAAGAACTAGAAAAAAAACCTTACATGCTCTTTAAATGATCTTGTTGGTAATTTCACCAACATTGGATAAGGCTTCATGTCATACCCACACAACAAAGACAAAGCCCATGAGCAGCACAGATGTAATTGTGATAACCTAACGGGACTATATGCTTAAAATTTCTGATTATTGTGTGCTTTAATGGAGAGATAAAGATTAAACTAATGGTTACTGAAATCAAGGGAATTTTTTATTATCCTTGTTTTGCTATGGCTTCCATGCTAAAAGAGAAAATAAAACACTTCCTTTGTAACAGAGATAACTATGAGAAATAAGCAAGGATGCTAAATAAAGTTATTTGTCTAGATATAAAATGTGAGAAAACAAAAGGATGAAATAAAGGGAAAAATCAATCTTGTAAATTCTTTTTAAAACAATATTACTAACATCAGGTCTTGATTTGTTCAGAACCATATCAGTGTCAGTGTCTGAGAAACGATCTCAAAACTTAAAGAAGAAAAGACTGTCAATATAGGAAGAAACATAAAGCAAATGAATGTCATACGGTGAAAGTCAAGGGACTCTGGAAGATGATGGTCATAAAAAGAAATTCCACTTACAACTTATGACAGGATTTTGGTTTAATCAGATTGTCAAAATTTGTTCAGAAATGTAAACTTTTGTCATATAGGACTTTTCTTTCTGCTGGGAAAGAAATCATGTCCAGAGAACTGGATGGACCCAAAAGCTTACAGGGACGTTGCAACAGGTTCGTGAGATCAGTGTTATAAACAGCAATAAGGAGTTTCTCCACAAATGAGAAAAGACATTTGTCAATCGATGGACCCGTCATCATGAACTGCAACTGCTGGAACTTGAAAAACTAAACAACTAATTTCCTAGAAAGGTCATATGTGTGACTGTGTCTTTTTTTGAAATTCTGAAATCCTACTCCACATCTTTTACTTCCTCTTCTTCTGGAAGTCTGTTTTACAAATATTTTCTTCACCTTCCACTCCTCATTGTTCCCACACCTGCTCCTACTGTGGTCGAATTCCAAACACAGCAATCAAACTCACAGATTAGTCAGATTTTCATATTGTATTTTATTCACTTACATAAAAGAAATAATGTAGTCTCAGTTCTCATTAAATATTGATGTTGATAGGTGTAATTTAAAATTCTGCTCTTTAATTTTTTTTTATGACTGTCAGATAGGGCTTTTGGGGTTTTGGGATTTTGTTTTTGTTTTTTCCCTACTGCTTACAAAACATTTTAAACAATAAGGCATAATAATTTCTCACCCTGTAGCCATTTAGAGAAATCAGTCTGGTTAAGTATTTTAGCACTTATTTATGTCTTTTGGATAGGAAAAAGCTAAAGCTATATTCTGACCACAAGCAATTCTCAGAATTACTACCTCACGTTTCAGAGTAAAACCAAGCTGCCTAATATCGCAAACAAATTATTTAAATCCCTTTGTGTCGATTTAAATTTTTTTTTTTTTATGTATTAATTTGACATAATTTTTACGGTGTCTAAAGAATTTAGGATCCTAAATCCTACTTTCAGAAGCATTTTGAGGTTAGTCATACAAGGAGATTTAGACATTGAAACAAGGATTTAGTTCAATGTGTATTGACACAAAAATCAGAAAAGTAAGATATATGTACATTTCATTTTCTTAATTGAGTATTTGAGAAATAAACAAAGTTATGGAAAATCATATGATTATTCAAGGAGTAGAATTAAGAATGTGAAATTTAAGAAATTATGCCATTGATTTCAACAGGATATAGAGGGTGCTGAAGTCTGTTCTATTTTGGAGATTGCCCAGTTTCGAAAGTGTCGCAAAGAACAGTTCGTTTTTGGCAGACATGGAATAATTGGTATCAATATTGTATGTCCTAATCTCCTTACTTAGGTATGTTCTTACACCCCATAGAAAGCAGTTTTAATACCTCCCAAAATGTTTGGCTGCAGTGATAATTGGAATTCTGAACATTTCTATTGTCTTATAACTTCCAACCCCTTTTTAGACTTAGGCAAAATTGTTGACCACAAAGATGTTGTGTGGACCACTGCATTTGCAAATGTGAATTAATGTTTTTGGCAAATTTTTGTGCTTTCTTGAATGACATTTTTTCTTGATCTATGCAGTAAGGAGTTGAAAGTCCTTCACTATTTCTTCTCTAATCTCTACTATTTTCTGAAGTTTTTATCCTGTTTCTTCTTCTTCACTTCTTTTCTAAGACTAAAAATCCCTTCCTCATCAGACTCTTTGATGTGTTTTTTTTCAGCTCCCTTAATAGGCCCTTCTCCATAATAATTTACTTCATCTTTCATTGACGACTTTTAATACTTTTACACCAAATACTATGGGAGACCCATATTGCTAGAAAACTGGAATTTTTAGTGGAAGGCCCTACTGCTATTTTTTTACAGTAGTAAAATACTATCTATATTATCCCCTTTATGGAATTCAGAAGTTTTTAAAGACAAAAGCTGGATAACAAGTGAAGGTTTTCTTTGAACTGTCCTTTCCTGATCACAAGGTTTACTTAGCATGATCAGACAGCTCTGAAGATCAGAAAAACCTAATTATGTATGACTTGTAACTGTGCTATTTCATTAATCACGTTGCCTTTTGACTGTATATGTTCTTAAAGCATTACATAGGACCTCAGTATGGAATCCTGAGGTGCTGCACTATCAATACTTACTGTCAGTTTAATCTCACCCTTTGCTTGTTTTTGGCTGAAACTGATCCATGATGTTATATTGGTTTTGACATTGCAACTATTTAATTTCTGTAACAGCACTTTTATATGCCCTCTCTCAAATGATTTTGCAAGTTTCATTAAATTATACCTGGTCATTCTTCTAATACTTTACTGAAATGTCCAAACAATTCAGATAAGAGACATATAATTTTTACTTGCATAAAAAATTATGTGCATAAAAATTCTCTATCAGAGGATAATTTTCAAAGTGTTTTCATTATGAAGTTCAGTATACAGGAATACAAGAAATGAAAGAGTGTAGCGGAGCGTCACAGAATGGGACTTCACAACAAACAGCACAGATACTAAGTACTTGGCAGGCTCAAGTAGCCAACAGAAAGTGCTTAAGACAAAGCAATTGTTACAAATCTCATCCTTCCTTGGCTCTTACTCCATGCCAGTGGGCTTTCACAGCATAAAAATCCTTTTCCAAAGATAAACACATAAACTCCTGATTTAAAGGATGAATAAAAGTGAAAGCTCTCTAACAGAAATAGAAGAAAGAAGGGCTTCTCTAATCAATTGCTTGTTACTGAATAGTTCAGGAAATATGTCAGGTGGTGTGGTCTGTGTAAACCCTTTGGTGGCACATGGGAGAGAGCCTAGCATGCATGAGCGGAAGGAGGACCTACTTAGTAGCACCTAGTCCTGTTACTCAGCAGACCTAGCACATTTCTTCTGGTGCACTCAGATACTGAGTGCCACCAGCCTTGAGCAGCAGGTAACATCCACGTCAAATTAGCAGGTTCTGTGGTCTTGGAGTGCCAGCCTGGAGGGACAAGCTTAATAACAAAGAGAAAATTTGTAGTGGAGCCAGGAACCAAACTGAGGCCACCAGTTTAACTTCTTGTTAGGATCTCCTCAGTACTATAAATTCTTTTATATCTTGTCCTTTAAGAATACAAAATTGTGACCATTTCCCTCAGACTAGACTCAGGAAATATCTGTGGCTTAGTCTGTTGGTTTTCTGGTGTGTTAGTGTGGTGTTGGTAGCCACGGAAGGGCCATAGGGATGGCTGTTGTGAGCAGCTTTGAGAAAAAACTCCCCTGGCTCCAAATTGGACCCACCTCTGGACATGGCCAAGCCAGTCACTGCCTCTGTGAAATAACATATTCAAGAGAGGAAAACACAAGAAAGAAGTAGCAGCAGAAGCTGAAACTGAGTCAAGAGAATTACAGTAGAGAGAAGAGTGGGACCTGAGAGAGACAACAAGGCAGACACCAAAAGTCAGTGCAGAAGGTGGGAGGAGTTGGGCAAAAGCAGAGGTTCCCCAGCAGCCTGTGGTGAGAGGGCAGGCTATGCCCCTGCAGCCATGGAGGGTCATGGGTCAACAGAGACACCCCTGAAGCATGGGGAGGGCACCACACTGGAGCAGGCGACTGTGCCTGAAGCAGTCCATGACTCCATGGGAAGTCTGCGCAAGAGCAGGCTGATCCTGAAGGACTGCACCCCATGGAAGGGACCCATGCCAGAGCAGTTTGTGAAGAACTGCAGCCCATGGGCAGGACGCACATTGGAGTAGTTGGTGGAGGACTCTATCCTGTGGGAGGGACCCCACGCTGGAGGAGTGGCAGAATGTGAGGACCCTTCCCTGAGGAGGAAGGAGCGGCATATGCAACTTGTGATGGACTGGCAACAACCCCCAGTCCCTGTCTCCCTATGCTGCTGTTGAGGGAGGATGTAGCCCAGGAAGAAGAAGGGAATGGGTAGAAAGATTTTAAGACCAGTTTTGGTTAGTCACTCATTGTCATACTCTGATTTGATTGGTAACTTACTAAATGAATTTTTCTTCCCTAAATCGAGTACGTGACTCTAACTAATGAGTGATCCCATGCTGTCCTTATCTCAGTTCACAAGCCTTTTCTTATATTTTTTCCTCCACATTCCACTGGGAGGGGAAGTGAGCAAGCAGGCCTCTTGTTCCCAGCTGACCCTAAACCTCGACACTTAGTAGCTAGTATTTTTTTAACAGGTCTTCCAGTTTTTCTAGATTACTTTTAAGAAACGTAGTTCTGGAGCTAGGGAAGGTGTACTGGTTTTAACTGGGACAAAGATAATTTTCTTCACCATAGCTGTATGAGGTTATGTCTTGGAATTAGTGGTTTTGTACCAAGTCAATAACTTTTTTGGTTTCTGATGTTGCGCCTGTGTTCCAAACTTCTTCGCAACAAGAAGCTGGGAGGGAACACACTCAGTACGGCTGTCCCCAGATGGCCAAGGGGGTATTTATTTCCATAAAACATTCATGCTCAGTATACAGTTTGGGGGTTAGACTGGGGAAGAGGTTCTTGCTCTTGGGCTTTGGCTTTTGAGCTCTTCCCAGCTCTGGCTCTTGCTACTGCTGGACATCAGTCAGTAGGGTGTGATCAGTTGCATCATTTGTTTTCTTTTCCATGACTTTCATTATTTATTATTAGTAGCAATATTATTACTATTATTAGTATTGTTAGTATTATCAATATCACAATTTTATTTCCTTTACTTTCAATTATTAAATCGTTCTTACCTCAACCCATGAGTTCCTTTGTCTTTTCCTCCGATTCTCCTCTTCGAGTAGGGGAGGGGGAATTGAGAAGTGGCTGTGTGATACTTAGGTGCTGGCTGGGATTAAACCATGACAGGGTAGAATATAACCAGAAGATGCTCAGATGCTCTAGCGATGCTGTCATTTTAAACAGTTTGTGAAATGTTTAGAAGAAGAGAAAGGATAAAAAATATTTCTCCAAAAAATTAGCTACATTCCATGACTTGCCCACCGTAGTAACTTTTCATTTGCTATGCAGCCAGCTCTTTAGGTAATACAAATATTGCTTCAGGATTTGAGAGCAGATAAGGCTGACATTGGAGAACAGCACAGGAAGGAAACACACAGGTATCCTAGAGACATTTTGCTTTGTGAATAATGATGACGATAATAATTAATAATTATTCTGTGCCATCGGAGAATTCCACTAAGTGGTAATCTCCTGCTTTAAAAGTCCTAATATTTTATTTCTGCTTATTACTAACTACTAAGAAGAATGCAAATGGGAATGTGGACGACTGGTATTTTAATAATCATAACTAATCATATGAACTCTTATATAGCTAACCTTTATTATAACACTGAATATAAAAAACTGGTTGCAATCAAAAACATGTTATGGTGGGGGAAAAAATTTTCAGTATAAAACCTGAGGTTCTAGCATTTCAAAAGGAAGAGTTATATCAGATTTTATCTTGAACAAGAATTAAAATCCTTGGGACTTTGAGATGGTTGGTGCTGTATTAATGCAAGTAGTAGGGTTAGTAGTGCATGAGTGAAAGAGAAAGGAATCACAGAATCACAGAATCTCTAAGGTTTGAAAAGACCTATAAGTTCATCTAGTCCTACCACCAACCCTACACTACCATACCCACTAGACCATGTCTTCAAGTGCCCTGTCTACAAGTTCCCTGAACATCTCTGGGGATGGTGAGTCCACCAAGTAAGGAAGTAAGTTTACATTTACATTTACAAAAGTACACAATCCAGTAACCAAGTAACCAGCTAGTCTTATTGCATGATTTAAACAGCAATAGTTAAATCAATTAGATGCATTTGAAAATTTTGCTCAAGTATTTGGTAAGTCAATTTCCTACTCAAATTCACTTAGGATCAAGTCTTTAAATAGAGATGACGTACCAGGATGTGAATGTCCTTTTGTCTTGTCTGCTTTAGGAGTAATTGCATGAAACCCAAGCATCTCATACAGTAATTTTTGCAGAGATATTTATCTTCACTAGTGTATTTAATCACAAGATTGAAACCATATTTGTTTACTTTTCTGTCTATTTTGGGTAATTTCTGAAACAGCAAATATTTTTGGCCTTACAGCAGAGTGTATGGAAATCAGGGAAAGATTTTTTTTCTTGTAAAGTTGTCATGTACATTGGCTGTTTTACATAAATACTGGCGTGAGATTTCAGAGTCTGTATTTGTTAAAGGTTTCTTGGCAACTTTCAGCTACTTGGTAGGAACTGGCTGTGTCTTATTGCTGAACAAGCATGGTTAGGAGTGTTTGCCAATCCTTACAACAATACATACCTTGTTGTATATAATGTTATTTATTAAAAGCCACTCACTAGGTGCCATAATGAAACAGGAGAGAGAGCAAGTTAGGAAAGAATTGGAAAATAAGAAAACCAAAATTACCAGTGACCTCTTAATCAAACTTTAGGGTCTAAGATAAAACTGACTGGATAGATGATGGAAAATTTGAAAATAGTGGCATCTTCACAAAGTAGCAATTTATGTAAGTCACTAAAAAACATGTGTGAGGTTTTAATCTTCCTTCTCTCCTCGCTCATAGTGTCTCATTTTGAGGTAACTCTTTATTTTTACCCTGGAGATCATGCTGAAATAAACTGCCAAACATCCCTTACACCTCCATGCCATCTAATTATAGCCTGTAACACTCAAGAATGCTGACAGTGCTGAGCTATTGACTCTTGACACTCTCTAAAGCACTTAATTATCTTTTCACACAAGCCCCTTTCAGACCTGTCAACTTCTTTGTATTGTTTATGAAAAAAGTTGCATATTAAGATTTCAGGATTACGCACCTGAAGTCAAACTTGTGCATACACATGGACCATTAAAAGGAGAATTTAATAAATGACAGGAGGAGAGATGAAAGAACTTGACTTGATAAGACTTCTCAAATAAGTAAAGGAAGAAAAAATTGTTCTTTTACAAATATTCCTGGGATAAATTGAAAGAATTTGAGGGGTTTGATTAATTTGATTTAATCAAAGACTAAAAGGAAAAAAAACCACAAACAGGTAAGTCATTTGCATTATTTATTCCATGAAATTAGGATCCAGACTTGCAACTATGTCTTTCTAATGAAAACTGCATTTAAGCATCAAAAATATAAAAGGAAAAATAAGATAAATTTGTCAAGATCTCCTGTGTTCCCTGAAACCCTATGAAGTACCATTAAAATCTAGAGAAAGACTCCTTAGTTGAATGCAATACTTTTGGGTAATATATTCCAAATTATGTAAGTGATATAAGTGATTTTAAGCATTTTGAGAGCTTTTCTACCTAGACCTGTTGAGGTTAACCCTTAAGTATCACTGGAAAACAAGATGTCAATCACAATGTCTAAACGCATGTGAAACACTAACTGTGCCCATAAATTGTGGCCAGTTACAGTGACATACTATTTAAAATAAGACATCCTTCAACTACAACAGCTTGATGACCACATGCATGAAAGGCAGATTTTGAAACACTTGTGATTTCCTATAAAATTTGAAGATTTAGGATCATTTCTGTGATTCAGCATGATTCTACATGAATATGTAGAACTGACTTAAAGTGTGTATAGTATGTTATGTTGAAGACACATGCATGTCACATTTAGTAAGTCATGTACTCACCAAGCTAGTGAATTAATTAATCTAGTAGTGACAAGGCTCTGAGTCTGTACCTCAAGTATATCTTCAACAGTTATTAACTATCATCTATTCTCTTATAGTAAAGTAATTTTGAATAGCATACTTGTAAAAAAGCAACTAGTTCATGAGCATTTTCTAAATGACAAAACTGCAAATCTTCCTAAACTATCACATTTTTAGATACAGGGAGTTCTTTTGGAACATAAGCATTGCTAATGAACACAAAAACATAATTTTGAGTTTAAAAAGAAACAAAATACTGTTCCAAAGATTCTGTAAGAGATATTAGTATTTTCTTAGGTATAGGTGAACAACTACCCTATTGGAAATAGGGCATCCTGGAGAAGCCATATTCTATCATACCATGCACATATCAGCTTCCTTTCTTTATCACAAAACTTACTAATCATGCTAATTATGTATGTGTGAAATATTGTCTTATGACTGAATGTGGAGCACTTAAAAGTTGGCACTGGGAACATTAACAGAAATAGCAGCAGCATTCCTCACACACAGGAAGTGTCAGGGCAGCAAGTTTATACTGTAGCAGCAAAGGGACTAAATGTGTGTGTAGACAATCATGGGGGTGAGGCTCACCAAGATTCTTGCTAGGTGACAGCAAATAATGCATCCTAAACTGAAAGAGGTTGAGGAAATCAGCTAAAAAGGTTTTGTTTGGTTTTTCTGGGGACTGGCTTAAATACTATATGTGTCAAGCAATCCCTCCCATTAACCACATTTGGAAAACAAGCTATGCAAAACCAAGTAAAGTTCTTAACTTCAAGTACTGATCATCAGACGGGGGAAACCAATGAACTTGAAACTTTCTAAGCCAAATATTTCTCCACATACATCATGCTCCTCCATTTATTTATACTAAACTTGAGGCAAAAAATACAGATAAGAACATAAGAAGCAATTTATTAGGATGTTCTAATTATTTAAAAAAAAAAAAAAAATACCCAAAAGCCAGAATATGATGTCCACAGCACCATCAGTAATTACAGTTTCTGCCTTTATAGCTATTTTAATTGTGATTTGATGTCATGACATATTGGAATCACGTGCTCCAAAAATTAATTCCATCTCTACATCTTAGAGCTGCCTCATTCTTGGTCATAAACTCCCACAGAAACTTGCTACCTTTGCAGTCTCCTTTACTCTCACATTTTCTGCAATCACTCCTTAAACCGCTTTAGTGACTTGGAAGGCTGCTTCTCTTACTGCTCTAATGATTGCTCTTTTGCACTCTTTCAGAGATTTACTCTACTGCTCCAGTGATTTTTTTCTCCCCTTTAGCATCACTACTGTGGCTTTACCTTTTGCTGTAGCATCAATGATTGCTTGAAACATGTGCAGTAGCACACCACTGAACTATGAGATTTGCTTTAGCTGGCTTGTCAGGCAGTGAGTGATATTTTGTCAATCAGAGCACCCAAATTTCTGGACGTTCCAGGTTATAACAAGCAGCAGCCTGTACAGGGCATGGATATTTGTATTATATGGAATGGACACACTAATTGCTTTCTTCAAACCTTTATCTAACCCAGCTAAAACGTGTTCATCTGCCCAAGTGAACACACAAATTAAGAGGGAATGAAAGGTTTGGGAAGGCTTCATCCAGTGTACCAGTAGAGGTTTTCCTTTGCAAAAACTTTATTTTAGAATAATTATATGGTTCCTAGAGTTCCTTATGATTAATTTATAAGATGTCTCTTATTTGTAGTTAAGCTGGGGGAAAAAAACCAAAAAGCTCAGCTTTGTTTTATGGTTCTCCAACCATCCACTAGGGTCTATATATCATAATTCAATTATAAGCAAGAACCAGAGAATTACATATCACAAACATTTATTTTAGAGGGTTATATATTCTCCATAAATATTTGCTGTGGGTCAAACTTAGAACATTCTATTTAATTATTTTTCTTCAATAATTGCCACATAAATTCATCCTGAATGTGTGCCTTAGGGAAAAAGAAATTGGTTACCTCTTTTCCTGTATTTTGAAAAGACATTTAAGATATCTTTCCTCCATAATTAAATTATCCCCTTTTTACTTTTCCATACCCTGTAAATCCCTCTAATCCTATTCGAAGAGTAAGCTGAAAAAAGCAGTTAGTGACAATGTTCTTCCTCCTTGAGAGAGAAGTAGATTGCATTTGAAGCTATTCTGGTTTTAGTAGACCAAATTAGACTTCTCAGTCTTCCATAAAAGAACAAAAAGGTACTTTCAACAGCATTTCACATAATTTTTTTTTTTATTTGGTTCTAGTGGTCATTTCAAAACAAAAACTCTGAATGCAGTAAGTGTTCCCCAAGACTGAGAGATTCACAAATGTATTATAGTTATCTTGGTAAGATTCTTGCTATGCATTTAGTAATATGAAGACAGAAGGCACAAATTCTAATCACTATTTCTAATGTTAGTTCATAAAGAGAAATACATTTTCAGGGACATAAATCCTACCCCATGCTGTATGGCAGAAATGAGACAGAGAAGAAGAAATAAGGAATGAAAGTTTTCTGTGTATCTGTGTAAGTATTGTATAAATTTAAAGGCAGAATTATACTAGAACAACAACAAATCACCCGCTTCATCCATTTTTCCTAAAACTTGAAACACTATCACTCATTTCTAAGAACTAGATCATCTTCACACCATAGACAAATAAAGAGAAAGAAAAAGGACCACCTTGCCCTTACATCCAACTGAGACTGAACCAAAGCCATCACAATGAAGCACTTGTCTTCCTTACGGCTGTCTACAAACCTCTCCAATGCTTACTGCAGACATGCTTACTTACAGCATGCTTACTCTTACTTTTCTGCTTTCTCAGCCCTTTTCTCCATAGCTGCAACACATATGGTGTAGAACAAACACTGCACTCATGTCAGTCTTAAAGCCTCAATTTGATCTGTACGTCAGGAGAAGTTCAGCTTTTTCGTAGATTCACACACTGTCCTGTTTTTACTTTCTGCTGTCCTCTGGTACCCTGTAGAGCTGTTCATACTAAAAAAAAAAAAAAAAAAAAAAAAGGTAAACAAACAAAGAAACAAAACACCAACTTGTTGGCAAACTGGGAAGAATTAAAAGAAATACAAGATAGGGATGAATTTAGGAATATCTGCCTCAAAGACTAGAGAAGCTCAATCAATTTAGGTTCACTACAAGCAGTAATGACAATTCAGCTCTAAGTAATCAATGAGAAAAAAAAAATAATTCAAAAACATAACCGACAAAGGCATAAGAAGTGGAAACTGGAAGCTAAAACTACTATAGAGACAGCATTTCTATAGTGGAGGTAATTAAACAGCAGAACGTTTTACATTTTTTGTCAACTGATATCTTTATATTAAGCCTTGATGCTTCTTCTGAAAGCCATGCTCTGGTTCAACAGGAAATTACAAACTTGAAACAGAAATCACTTGAGAAAATCCTGCAGTTTATCACTGCAGCATCTTCTGGCCTTGAAATCTATTACTTTACTTGCCATCCAATTCCCTTGTCTATATTACGTTGCTATGTTTGGGACAGCTGAACAATATCTCTTATGAAAAGATAATATTAGCAATATATTAGATACATTACAAATAATTTGATATAGCCATGGGGAAAAGGAAGGAGTTAGCAAACTTTGAACAAATACCTCATAGAGCGTACACAGGATGCCCTCAGGTGTTACAATAGTCCACGTGCAGTGAGTATGAATGCAGTGGTGTTTAGGAGAAACGACAGAGGTGATAGATAAAGATGCTCAAGATTAGTATTTAGACCACCTTATACTCTGCATATTAACGTGCAGAAGCATGCAGCCCTCAGCACTTTCTGCAGTACATCTACCCCACAAATAGAAAACAAATGTCATGAGAAACTTTAGGTTTTCCAAATTAGGTTTCCTTTGACCACTGACAGTGTGGACCTATTTTCACATAAATGTAAAACAAAAAATAAAAATAAAAAAGATAAATCCCTTAATACCCTCGCATGAATAGTAAGTCTGTATGTTTCTCTAATGTATTTCATTTCATTCCTCTTCCTTGTATAACATTCTCCTTTGATTCCCTCAAGCATTCTAAACAGCCCAAGAGAAACAAATAAAGATGAATACAAAAAGTAAGAAGACAAAAGACCAGACTCTAAGCATGGCCTTGCTTTGCAGTTTAATGCACTTATGAAGGGGATAATTGTCTATTTCATCTGGGGTCTGTTGTTTTTATGTTACATTGAAATTAATTACATATGGAAATATTGGTACTCCAAGATGCAACTGTGATTCTCCTAGAGCAAAGCTTAATAGAAACTCAAGCTGTATTAGTACAGACAAGGGAACATATTTTTTCAGCTTTTCCTCATTTTTTCTCCAAATATTGGCCACAGAAAAGAAACATCATTCAGTTTTGATCAAATGTCTTCAGGAAAGCTATTTGACTGCCAAGTTTCAAAAACATGCACTTTACTCACTCATATAATATACTAGAACATAGAAAAGAAGAACATAGTAATTCAATATTTTTTTTTGCTAACAAAACTGAATGTTACTATTACTTTGTACCTTACACTGCAATTGTTTTTTGCTTTTCATTCCTTAAAAACTTATTTTTTCTAGACTTTGAATCAGTGCCTACCACATTTATTGATGTAGTTACAAGATAGAAAATTTTTTAAAATTATAATAATAAAATTAATTAAAATACAGACAAGGAAAACTATAATTTGTGTGGGAGATTCATGTCCCAATTCCAAACAGAAAACTTTGCATAAACACACCTTTCCACGTTCTGAACCTGATTTTTCCTCAATAAAATTGTCTATAAAATATTATAATTTTACGTACCCTTACTCTTCAAACGAATGACATTACGAGATATAGAAGTAGATTTAAGCAAAATTGGGAGACAAGCTTTTCCAATAAAAATTAAATACAGGTTAGCACACTCATCAGTTTGTATATTTAATACATAATTTTGTGGCTGTGGTCTTCGAAATTTAGAGGGGAGGTTGGCATAACATTTTAACAGGGTAGTCACACATTCTGAGTGTGAAAAAAGAACAACCAAAAATTTACCTTCTGCTTGAGCCAATTGCTAATTCTAGAATTGACATAATTCAAGATTTAATACCTGAGGAGTGTCTGTTAACTACTTTTAATGCCAGTAGGTGTTAATTCACTGAATTGTCATGCTTCAGATGGAATTTATAAAAGTAGGACATGTTAGAATTCATATGATTTTTTTATTCTTCCTCTAGAAACAAAACATTCTAGAAATAGTCCAGAAAGATTACTCTTAGAAAGAATTTCTTCTTATGCAAAAAGCTAAAACTACACTGAAACTTCAACTAAGCATAAAAGACTACAAACACAGAGAAGCACTGTGACCTGATTTGTGCAAGCAAGTCAAATTCTTAAAAGCATGTGTTTGCATATGTATGACTTTGTAAAGATTTTATTCTCCATATTTTTTGTCTAATCAATGTAATTTTTGAGCAGGAAAAAGAACTCACCATATTTTGTAGAATTAACTGTTTCCAGTCTTTTAATTGGATAATAACAGAGCAAAGTAAGTTTTTGGGTTGTTATGGAGTAAGCAAGAATCCCTAGCATAGAGATAGTAGCAAAGAATGAAATTACTGGACAGTGTTACATGCAATAGCAATTTATAAGGGGATTAAAAATACAGTATGCTGGTAGCATGCAAGGAAGTGAACATCACCATTAATATATTTTTCCTGTCAGTATATATGTTTATGTTACTTCCACCGAAACTGCTAAAAAAACTGAGAGTGGAAGTGTATTAACTGGAGATTAACTATGATGTACTAGGATATTTTGTAATTTTCAGTTATGCTAACTCTTAATAGTAAGCAGGCATTTATTATTTCTCTCTGCCACTCTATACCAATTTTAATATCAAAAATATTCAGTGGTGGTGTCTCAAAATAAGGTCTTCAAAGGGTGCAGAACCTATAAAGTAAGATATTCCTACAATTTCACCATTCGTGTAAGAGATAAAAAGCTTACATTTCCAAAAAGTACCTTAAATTTTGAATATACTGGTCTATTCTTAACAAAATGTTCTTAACATTGCAAGTGTAATAAATTGGAAGATATATTGTTCTGAATTCCATACATAGTTGCTATTAATAACTACAATTCACATCACCTTTTTAATACTCTGACCTACCAAAACCAAATAAAAACCTCTATACACAAATAAATATGTAAAAAATCACCACAAATATGTCTATTTAACACCATCTGCCATTGAAACCACTTTACATTAAATGTAAACTATTTATTGTCTTTAAATACTGCATTTAAGTTCAAATACTTCAGAAATATATACATATAGATTGTAAAGTCATCTCTTACAGTCACTCCTTGTAGAAGAACTAATAACTACATTCACAGGCAGTTCTTTTACTTAGAATGTATATAGCACATTCTAGGAAACACATGCCACACAAAATAAGACCTTTTCTGAAGAAGTGATCTTTTAGGTACATTGATTGCAGTAGTATTTGATAATATAAAATACTTTAAGAATACACTTCACATTTTATTCTAGTTCCATACTTCATACATGGAAGTGCTGTGGAATAAAAATCAATATTTTTTAACCAGAAATTTTGCTGCACTGGTGAAACCTGTTGAAGCAAATTGATATTAAGATTAAGAAGGCCTGATTCTCATACTATAATATTAGTAATTAATTAGTCTTTCTCAATGTCAAATTAAAACATATGCATAGAAAACCAATGCAAGCAAATCTCTTCAGCAACTGATATAAATTGCTGCAACTTCACCAATGCAAAGTTACGTCATCTCCAGAATCACTTTCAGAGATGTCCACTTCCATTTTTAAAATGTGGAACTGAAATGTTTTGCACTTTGTTATTCTGCACACTAAGGTTACAAAGACTTTCCTTCTCTTTATTACACAATGACAATCCACAGCTAATATTAATCGTGGGTTTTGCATCTGAAAGTAAGTAATTGCTGTGTGAGCATTTGATTACAACTACAGTCAACCAAAACCCACTTTTTAAAAAAGTTTACCTCATAACATTATGATTGGTTTGCTCAACTGTGCCTTCCATCCTATTCTCCCCAAAAGCCATCTTCTCTCCAGTTGTCTATGGCTCTGTTGGATTTAAAGCACACACACACACACACAAAATATATACATATATATATATATACACCCTGGTACTACCCTCACTTGTCCATCTGTGTTGAGTGGATATATGCCGCTACTATGAGAAATCTGCTGCTTTATTTTGAAGTACAAGGTATGTCGAATTAATTAAATAGTTCTTGAAAATGATGATCCATAAGCAGAACATACAATAGGCTGACTTTTGATAATTTATGCTTACCTATTCCAAATGACCTTCGTAACTCAATCATTCTGCCACTCATGAATTATGGAGTTATTAAAGCTTATGTAAATAAGATATCTTACATGCTACTCATATATGGATTAAAATGGATATATTGGGTTTAAATACCAAGGTCTGGATTCAAATTTCAACACTCCCATTGCTCATAAATTTAATTGACCGTGATTTTTGCAAACGAAACTTACAAATTTCAGATAAAATTTTGCAATGTAGCCAATGCTTTTTCTCACCCTGTCTGTTCATTCAAGATTTTTGAAATTAGGATCTATTAATGTGCATATGCTTACATGTGTGAAGAGAGGTGCACTCATGAGCGTAAATTTACTTTTAAAAGAGGCAAAGGTAAAGATCTTTTGAGACTTTGGACTGCATCATTTCTGTGTCCCCAGAATTTGCAGTCCTGGCACTGGGAGTTCATGAGACTACTGTAGGGGATTGAAGAGAGTTTTCTTTCTTGATCTGCTCTTAGAGCTTTTGATTTTCAAGATTATGGTTCTCAAGACTGAATAGACCACACCTCTCAGCTACTAAAAACATAGCACTGTTGCTCAACGTCTAGAGGTTTTTTAATCTTAAAACATAAGTGAGCTTGGTGTTTTTAACATTGACTTGTATGTGTCCATGGAAATAATCATCTATAATGCAGTGAGGGTAAGCAGAAAGTAAACACTTAGAAATCCATTTGTTTAGCTGAATTACTTCCAGATTGTTTGAGAAACAGTAAAATAACTTCTTCTTTGTATTTATGATCCCATTTCCTCTTATTGTGCACATGCATCTAGATGGTTCCATGATGACTGTAGAGAAGGACCTTGAACAGTTTGTACTGATTATATTATGTGAGAAAAGCAATTTATTATAACAAGAGTCCTTCAAGAGTTGCTCCGGGTCTTGTTTTATTGATCAATATATGAATGAGCTTGATTTATGTGGAAAGGGCATGTCTTTTTAAGGCTAAACTTCAAAGCTCATTCCATTGCTATCCCTAAGAAGATATACAAGGTTATGCAGTTGAGTACTGCAAAAATAATTTACAATACAAAATACTACTTTGCTGTGTGTTTCATCTCATTTATGTTATTTTAGCTCCCATTTATAGAACAGCAACAGAAATAAAAAGTGTACATGTAATTTTTGCATGTGGCTTTAATTCATATGGATTGAAGTCCATGTTTCCTTCCCATTTTAAATCAAATTTGAATAAAGTATGTCAGCAAGAAGCAGATAGTTATCTGTTAAACCAGGTCTTTAATTGATTCTGCTTTGATCTTGGACAAAAAACAAAAAAAAGAAATCTCCAGAAATCATATAACTGTAAGGCAGCTGGCAAGTGTCTTGCTATATAATATCATATAACTAGAAGGAAAGGTCGACTATGGATTTTTTTTGGCCTTTCTGAGGAACAAGCCCTGCATACATTTTATTAAACAAGCAAAGAAAAAAAAGTGAGGGAAGAAAACAGAAACACCAGATGAGGAAATGTCTTGTAAATTAATTTGTAAGTGTTGGTCTTTGAGCACAAGAGAGGAAAAACATCCTGTTTTCTCTAGATAAATTCAGCATAGTTTTGCAGTATGATAGTTACTATCTTGGTTTCCTTTTGCATGTGAAAAGTCCCACTTCTTCTGGAACTTTAAAAAAAAAAATATGCTTCATTAAATTCTTGCTTGAGTAAACTCTGCTTTAAAAATAGCTTGTGTCCAAATATTTTTGCCAAATTCTAGCAGTATCCCATTTAAAAGAGGCATGAAAAATTATTTTCTAATGCAACTATATAAAAAAATAGTTATAAAGAATGTGGAATTGCTGAAAGCTTCTCAGGTTTAAGTATTTACATGTCACACTGAGCATGGCATACATATCATTCAAAAAATACAGATGTATTCAGGATGATTTCTGGATTGCTATTACTAGATAGGTAATAAAAGAAATATTCCCTGCTATGTATCCAATTTTATATCATAACTATGAGGAAAAATTCTCAGTGGGAAGAAGCCTGAAAGATTCCCCAAGACAAATTTACTTATAGAGAATGTGTATTCTTTGTTTAAAGCACATGGCAGTACCTGATAAATAGCATGGACTAAGCACAGTAGTTAGTTCAGTCCTGTATACTCAAAGGTATATTCCTTTGATCCCACTTTTGTTCTTCATTTTTAAAAAAAAAGCATATTTGAAAAATAAAATGCAAAGGCAGCAGCCTCAGATATGTGAAGATTTATGATTTCATAGAATCATAGAGTCATTTAGGTTGGAAAAGACCTTTAAGGTCACCAGATCCAACCGTTAACCCAGTACTGCCAAGTCCACCAATATACCATGTCCCTAAGCAGCACATCTACACATCTTTATCTTTCAAATGCTTACTTGTTAGACATTTCTAGACTAAAATCTGATATGTGGAAAACCTAAGCAGATCTGATCAAATACTTTTCAGTGATGGAGCAATAATGATTAGAGACTTCTTAGAAATTCCTAGAGATTAGGCAGAAGACTAGGTTCACAAAATTTACATCCACTTAACTGATTTCAAATCAATTAAAAGCAAATCTGAAGCAGACACATAAGCTAATAAATTTCAGAGTAAAAAGAGGTGCAGAAGTAAAGCAGTCCATGTCAGAAAGAGAAGACAAAGCTATACAGTCCCTCCTTTTTTGAATAGACCACATGGAAGAAGAAGTGAGAAACTAGGACCCAAAAGGGTCTAGGAGTAAATGATTCTGCATTTTCAGGCCTGAACAGAACTTCAGTTTCAGATAACAAATAATATTTTTGTGAGTTACTTAAGAAAAATTATACCCTTCTCTTGATTTCTAGTAAATATCTATCTCTATTCCATCATTGATACATCTGCACAGAGAGAATAGATACATGCACAACTCTGTGAGGAAGAATTCCTTAATAACTCCCTAAAAAGGTATTCTGTATGCCAAATTGTCATTGTATGAGTTAGTAGACTGTTGTGAGTTAAAGCTATTGCTTTGATTCCAGACTTAGTTGTTTTACACAGTAAAGAACAGAACTCCAAAGAAAGTATCATTACTCTTGGAAAGTGGTAAACCCACTTGCTGTAAGTGTCTGAACCGTTACCTTAACATGAACCAAGGGATTTTCACTGGGCTACTTCTTCAGGTAAGATACCATGTGCAGAATGCTTATGTGAATCTTACAGACATATATACTTCACCTAATTGGGTCAACACACTGGATTGCCTAAAAAATACTGGCTGAGTTTTTAACTTTCTTGTCAACTTAAAATTCCAAATCCCCAATAATAAGTCTTAATACAAACCTATGCAAAATAATTTCAGCTTCACAGCATGTTGATTTAATTTCAATTTGCTCATTTAACTGCTTTGAAAGTTTTGATTTATTGATTCAATTTTTAATTGTGTAGATTTTTCTTTCTGTAGATTAACCATATGTGATATTAAATGTCTACTTGCTTTTTAATAGATTCCTGGAAAACACATGCACTGGCTTACTCCAGAAAACTGCAACATGGGTTATGAATTCTGGAGGCATAAATTCACTCAGATATTTGTATTCTTTTAGGCCCTGTTTGTAAATCAGTACCAAAGTGCAACTGTAACTAATTTAAGGAGAACTCAGGGAAAAACTTTGCCAAATGAATTGGAAAGTCATAATCACTTTTTCCTTCCCTAATCAGTAGAAAGAGCTGTTAGGATTTTTAGACACTCATATCAGCTCTGGTAAAACTGAGATGACTTCTCCTCCTACAGAAAGACATGTGAGACTAGATTTACCCTTGGAGACCTAAAGTCTACTCTTACACTGTTGCAATGAATGTTTCCAGGGGTCTGACTTGTGAATTCTGCACAGTCCTGTGAAAAAGCACTAGGTCAGGTTTGCTTTGAGGTTTAGTTATTGCTGGGAAACACTGTGCTTTTGGGTGGAATGTGAGAGAAATAGTGAAGAGTCCATGCAGTTTCCTCATCTCAGAGTGCTAGCTGACTTTGATGACAGAGGAGTGAGAAATTTGCAGAAAAATCTTTAGAGATAGAGATTCTTATGTCAAACAAGACAGTTCCAGTATTCCTCAGCCCTGCACTTCTCTTCCCACAGCTGCTGCTGCCCAACTATTTGTGTTTAAGGAGGAAAGTAGCGATACTGAATCACATTGGCAGCTGCTGCTGATGACAAATGCCAGCCTGGGGTGGCAATAGCCTCTGCCACCTTCACAGAGCCAGCCCACCATCAGTCTTGGTCTATGGCCAGCACTACTAGTGAGAGGGGTCTTTGATTTTAAATCCCATCACCAAATGTCGCCTCTGGCATATTTTGACTCTGGGCAATTGGATTACAGAAAAAGGCCCAGCGCTGTCCTTTGCTGTCATGCCATTTATTTAAACAGATTGAACCTGAAATAGGAGGCTAGGAGAGAACCGTACAAAATGTTATGTACTTGGAAATTATTTCTTCACTCCTTCCTCTTATTCATACATCGGAAAAAAAAAAAAAAAAAAGAAAATTTAAACAAATCAAGCTTTGTTCTTAAAAGATAAAAAGGAGTATCAAAATTTCTGAGCACTCCAGTAGGTTCTGGGACCAGGGTATTAAAAAGGGCCTGAACACAATCAAAGGTATTACAGAATTGCTGGCAGTAACTGTATGTAGCAAAAGCTTTGTCTTTTTCCCTTTGCCATCTGTTCCTAGTCCAGGGGAGGGCTGGATGCTCCTCAGCTTCACCGGGGTGGAAGGTTGTGTGGTAAAGTGCTGCCTGTAGCATCTTCTGTGAAACAGCAGTCATTTCTGCTAAGCTAAGTCTATCAATATTCTATCTGATGGCAAGTCTGAGGAAGGCAATGCCAAACATCTTTGGCCATGGTGGAGTTTTGGATAAGCTGCCTTTTGGCTAAAGTTCCCTCTTTTTTAATGTTTCTTTGTCCATTTTGAAAGCTGATGGAAAATTGCTCAAAAACTGACAAGTCTATGAAGAAGTGCTGGTGTGCCTCTCTCTGCCACCCAACCCAAAACAGCGCTGCAAGGGACATAGTCTGTCTCCATTATCTAAAGCCAACAGGAGGAACCAAAATCTGCCACAATTATTAATGGTACTAACAACTGTTGCCTTCTTAGATGATCTGTAAGAAAAGCCTAATTAAATAGGAAACTAAGTATGTTGAGCAAAATGGGAAAGTAAGAAAGAAAATAAGAACGAAAGAACTAAGGTGTTCATTGTAAGTTTGTATTTTATCATATCTGGAAGTTATTGCTGCAGTTGTAAAGTAGAGTGTATCTTCAGGATGCCCTACAGAGCAGAGGAGATAAGACACGCAATACCTCTTTTAATTCTATTCAAGTATTTATCTGTAAAATATTGGAAATTCTGTCTGATTTTTAATAGACTCCAAATATCCTCCACTTGTAACAAGTTCAAAATTTCTCAGAAAAGCTTTCATGTTGGAAGCGTTTTGTAGAGTTGGGAGGTGACGTTTCTGAGATTGGAAAAGTTCCTATAGACCTAATAATTAAGATTCATTATAGTAAGTGTTTACAGACTGAAAGAAATACCCAAGAGATTTTTGTATTTTCAGACATATACATATCTTTAAAACTAAAACCCTACCTCTATCCTGGTCACTATGAAAGTATAACTTTGTAGATTTTCTTAAACATTGTCCCAAACTTACGCTTCTTTAAAAATAAGCATTTAAACAAACTGACAACATTAACTATGGGTTTCTATTTTTCGCCTTTCCTTAAAGTGGATCTCTATAGATTCATTAACATCTCTCAGGATACAGGAATCAAATCTTTTAATGAAGCCTCTGAGTTGCTTTTCATTTTTTGCTTTCCAATATGTTATTTCTGTTAGCCTTCAAGATTGAATTTCATGTGACCAAGCTAAACTGAGATTAAACTAGGAAGTTTCCCAACAAATAGGTATAGCACCTTTACACTCTCAGTTATGACATTTGAGGAAGACTGTGTGATCTGAATCTTGTAATAACAGTGACGTTAGGTTTATTTATATAATTTCTTATTCTCATTATTGCCCAAGCAATGGTAATTTATAACTTCTGCACGTTTTTAAGTCTATTTATGTATTTTAATTTTCATAATTATTCTTTGGAGAGTTAGTCCTGAATGGAAAACTTTATATTCTATTAACTCAATTTGTTTCCACCTTGTGTTCATCTTTTCAAAATTCTCTTTTGGCATTATATTGTTATTGCATTCTTAAGTAAGTAATTACTAGACTGTTAACGTAATAATTAGGATGTATCCGTAACTCAAAGCAAGGGAATAATCCAAGTATTTAAAAGTGTTTTCTTTTTAGAGAGAAATTAAAATCCCAGTCCATTCACCTTTGCACAACAATTATAGAAGTATTTAAAGTGAAGAGTTGAGTCTAAAATTCTAAAGACTAATGACACATTAGGAATTGAATTTGCCATAAATCTGTCTTCTTTCCTAATTACATCCAAAAGCATTGTTCATTCCTCTATATTTTCCCACATTTGTTCATGCATATATTTACACACCCAGACTATTTTTCCTGCAGCAACACAAATCTGAATCAGAGAAGGTAGACACAAAAAGTTACAGGGTCAAGAGTTTCCAGATAAGCACTGCAATCTCTTGGATCTAATTTCCATCTAGTCTAGCATCCTGTCTCCCTTGGTATACAAAAGCAGGCATAGAGGGGAAAAATAAAAAAATAATATCTGTATAATGAGATCCTCTTGCCTGGCATATCTTCATGGCATCTCAGGTGACTATGGTTTACAGACTTGCTGGTTCCTGAATTTAACAGCTGTGTTGGACCTATTCTTCATGAATTTCTTTAATCTTCTTTGATAAGCATGTACATTCTTAAGCTCTATTAGAGTCTGGAGTGCTGAATTCTGCAGAATATTCCTTATGTCCATCATTGTAATCATTATTTAATTAAAACTTTACAATTCATATTTTTCAGAACTTCTATTTGCTAATCAGAATGTATTAAAATGTTTTATATGTGCTCTTTTAAGTCATCACCTAGTCATAAAACTATGTCTCCAACACCACCCCTCCATCCCACAAGATCATGACCTTATTGTGTAGATTTCTGGGGCAAAGTTAAAAACAGACACTAAATTTGGATTTCAAAAAGTAGATCAATCAATTTTCATTTTCGGCAGTGTCAGGACTTTAATTTAGACCTACCTTCGCTGAACCATTCCCTAGTATATTAATGAGCAATAACGTCATCTAAAGTACTGGAGTAGAATCTCATTCTAAAATGTGCTCGTATCTTCCATCACACACAAACATTGGAACTTTCTAGCTGTTGCTCTTACTTTGATTTCTTTCTGCCAAGTAGTCATCATAGCCTCTTCAGAAGAAACAATGACTCTTGACAACTTGAATTATAGTACCTACTGCTCGAACCCAGATTGAAGATTAGCTGAGGATTAAATCATGAAACAAACAGGGTTGCTGACCTGATTTGAAACCTTCTGAGGCCTCGAATGTATATTTAGCAATGCGATATAAGTCATAATTAAGATTTTCTGAAGGGAACAAAAGGAATGAATACTGCAAACAATGTATTTAACAAATCGATTCATATAGCTTTTCCTTTTATAAATTATGAACAACTACCAAAACTAATGTAGTTTTAGAGACATTATTTTGCCTGGAAACTTTGCAGGAAATAAAAATACAAATGTCACACTTTTAGAACCACAGAAATAATAAGATATATAAAAACATTATTTACTTATTATTTCTGAGCACTATCATCAGAGACCTTTACAAGTACTGAATTATTAATTGCATAGACACTGCACAGAATCCATTTTATTATACTTTCAAAAGTCCATAACAAGTCTTACTAAGATGTTTCAGCTTATTGGGCTAAGGCTTGTACTGAGAATCTTTAGCTTATGGGTCACTGATTTGGCAAACTGTAATAGCTTCAGCAAGAGAGGTCATAGTCAATGTATCATGCCTCTTTGTATCCACATCTAGGAAATAAAAACCACCACTATGCCCAGGAACAGAAACATTGATTTTCTCTGGCTATGTATTTCAAGTATTTCAGCCATATTTCAGCCTGGAGTTACATTATTTCAGTTCATTAGGTGACAGTTCACCAGTAAGATATTTTATAAAAGAGAAAGTCAAATATGGCATTACAGCGCTAATATATTAATGCCAGTGCAAAGACAATGATTTATTTATAGACAAAACCAAACAATATGTTACTTTAAAAAAATGCACACAAGGTTCTGATTACTTAAAGTCATACCAAGTCGTCTTGTTTATTTTGGTGCTTACTGATGATATAAGTAGTCAAATATGATTTGGTCTTGGTGGTAAACTACCTGGTGGTCAAGGAGTGCATTTCCCACTCTCAACTACAGACATACTTGGTATTCCCTTTTGCTAAACACCACAGTAATATAGCCCTTGTTCTAGGATCATGGCAAATATTTACCCATATGGACCCTTTGTAGTGCTGTACCAGGACAGTTACTTAATGTAGTTAACAGCTATAAGACATTTACATAGCTGTCTCCTCCCTCTCTCTTGGAATGTCACAAATGACTGGGTGCAAAGCATGACTTTTAAAAGAACCTTCTATTCTTCCTGCCATCCAAATCTGGCTAGCAGAGAATCATCTTTGCAGACTATAACCTTGCTTCCCAGTTCTACAAATATCAAGACAGCCTTCAGCTCCTTGTTAAACATTTTACAAATTAACTGACCTAGAAAACATGCATGCATTCCCATTATATATTTGCCCTCTAAGCACGAGTATGTATATAGTTGCATCTTCTGTGGATACCAGTGCTTCATATTAAGGAAACGATGCCTGTATTTCTTTCCGATTTCCCTACCTGCATGAGACCATTTCTCAATACCAGTACATACCTAAAGAAAAAAAAAAAAATTAAGCAGCATCATAAATCATTCAGCAAACACCCCAACTCTATTCATAGCCATACATATGTTGCCAGTAATACAGATAAATATAGAGTCATAGAAATATACACACAGACTTTGAGAAAATATGCCTCTAGACAGAAACATATTGTGCATATGCAAATAACTGTCTGGCACTGAAGCTTTGCCCTTTAGCATTCACTTAACTGTATCTCTTTCCTACGCCTGCTCCCTCCCATTTTTCCATCTGTTTATTTATTCAAACCTTCACTTAAGAATACAGTACAACCTCTCAAAAATCAAGAAATATGGTCCTGCAAATATAACTGCCAGGTATAACATACAACATTGTTTGTGGGAGGGAAAAAGTAAATAGAGGAGGCTACATTCAAATTTCCCTACAAAGGTTTCAGGAAATGAGTTTTATCCATTTCATCCAAACGATACTCTGTGCTGGTTAGATTTCAGGTCTGGTTGCTATACTTTAAAGAAATTGTATAATCCAGGCCTTGCGATCAGCTTTGTTAATTTATTTCCCTGAATGACAGGCCTGGCAAAGGCAGGCTGGCCTCTCAGATGTCTGGATTACACTGTAGCTATGGAAACAGGTGTTAAAGTGCTATGAATTTCAAGTTACACTGATATTCTGCACATCACGTTCTGTACAGATGACAGGTTATTATACATGCTGACCAATGCAACAGCGTCAATCTTACTGATTTATAAGAGACCATCAGGTAAGAGAGTCTCAGTGATATACTTGGGGAGCTTTCCCCAGGTTTTATGCTTGGTGTGTTCCTGTTAGCCTGTGTTAGTACACACAGGCTAACACAAGAAGGTGCAGTAGCAGTACCTGCTACTACTCTCTTTCTGAAGTCTTCAGGCCAATAAGTATAGGCATCTGAAGTTGACTTGCAATAGCCTTTCCAGATTAACAAGTTTTGGGGTTTTTGGTTTTTTTTTCTTTTTCAAGGGAAACCAACTTGTAAATCATCCTCACGTGGAGCTGTAACTCAGGGCTGAAGCCCTGAAGTTCTTTCCATGGATTTGCATGAGGCTGTGTAAAAAAGAATAAAGCTGTTACAGGGAGAGGGGAACATAACTAAATAATGTCTTTTGCTTTGGTTCAAAATTGTCTGTGTTAACAGTGATCACCCTCCCTGCCTCCCTCCATGACTTCTCTAGCAGCAGCAGGCAGAAGACTACCACCATTTCCCATTGTCCTGAAAAAAATTCAGCTTAAAAAACCCCAGCATATTGCACTACTACCCTTCCTCGACAAAAACTAATTCAAGAAATAGTTTCTTGTAGCATTTTGCATCCAGATGAATAGTTAGGGAAGTCACAAGGTTTCAGAGAAATGTGCCTGTAACATGTTCACCCACAGGCTTGATCTTGCTGTTTTTTATTTTGTTACACCCCATGTTGTCATTTACCTTCTCCCTCACACTCATGTTATTTTGGTGAGAGATTTATGCTGCTCATGTTTATGGACATTCCTCAAGATGCTTACACCTGCTTCTTCCTTTGTGGCACACAATCAGTCCAATGCCTCCTGAACCTGATTCTACTGTCACCAACGCCTTTTTTCCTTCCCTGGTATTTACTAACTTTTCAGTACCTCTTATTCATAGCAATGCAAACAGTGATGAAGTCAGATTTGGTTTCAGACCGTATCTTTCCTCCTCAAGGTTTTATAAACTGAAAAGCTTTTTCTTCTTGTAAGAGCTAGAAAAACTCTTTAAAACTAGATCACGCAGGTTGAAAATGTACACTGTATTTTGCATATAAAGCGATCCTGTCAATGTTTGGTCTTAGATTATTTTCAAAAGTATGATGAAACAATAGTCACACTGAAGAATTCAAGGATTGTAAAGATTTTGCTATGCAGTTATAAAAATAGCAACAGGAAAAGGTAAGTGAAATTGGTCCAAAGAAAATAAAGTATATCAGAAGAAAGATAGCAAAGCATGTAAACTACATTACCAATCCTGATATGAGCTGCAGTCTGAAATCCCCTATCCAAAAAAAACCAAACAGAATAAATAGCCTATAGAGCCATGAATAGCCATACCAATTTCCATCAGTTCCAAGACTTCATAGTGCTTTTGAGCAACACACCACTGGAACAGCTTTCTTGTCTATTTTACATAAACACAAATGAAATAGCATAAGCATCGTTTTTTATAAGGTGGGTGCCTCTTCATGGAGAACTGAAATAAGGCCAAAGACTTTTGTATATGGCATAGGTTGACTGTCATATGAAAACATTTTCAGGTATCAGTGGTCTTGATCTGATTTTACAATAGAGGAAAACGTCTCTGCACATTGACAGAAAACTTCAGAGTTATTTAGTTCTCTGAATAAAATATTTTATATATGAGAATTAGAAAGGATAGTTTCCAAGATTTTGGAATGTCTGTGCTAGGGAGTCAAAGTTGAGGTGAGGATAGTCATCATATTTTCTCCTCTAATTTTAAGAAGCATAACATATCAGCTAAAAGCAGAATGAGAAAAAAGGAGCTTAGTCCTTCCTGCTCAAGTAGGCAGCACCATGCAAGGAAACTGAAGTAATAATTACTGAATTTCAAAACTGTTTATATTCACATTTGAATTATTAGATGAAAGATGTTTGAATTCCTTTCGTGTTTCACCTTCCTTTTAAACCCATCCTGGTTTTACACCAACTGGGACATCCACTTAAGTATAATAGAAATAGTATGCAAGTCTTTCTTATCGCATTAACTAGAAATGAGTTAGTGAAACACAACTTTTCAGGAGTCACAGCCTTGTCTGGTGACACCTATGAACTCTCTAAGCTAATGATATTGTTTTTTCTCAGCTATACAGTTTTTAAAAAGCATTACCCACATGACGCAGCAGGGTCTGCTTTAACTGATCACAGCAGGAACAAGCATTTAAAGGCCAGTTCAGTTTTCAGAATTTTTTCCCGTCCAAGGTCTTAAGCACTGATGTTTCAAAAGATTTCCATGTGAAGACAAAAGATCTTAGATCTACTGCCTCTATGGCAACTGAAGTCTTAAAAAGCATTCATTTCTTCTAGATATAATCCATCTGAATGGCACTTTTTGCATTATTATATCAAATCAAGCCCTTCCCTAAGGAAAACCTGATTCTGTTACATCCAGTCAAAATAACTTCACCACATGACACATGGTTTGCTCCAATAATTCCCCATTAATCAGCCTGCATTGGTTTTAGGCACAGGTCCCAGAGGCTAATGAATGGATCATTAAATCTACTGTGCAATAAATCCCCCAGAGTATGTCCATTCTTTGCCACATCACTTGTTTAAGGAAGCATTCTTCTTAATGGCAAAAGCAGAAATTATAAGCTTGGGACCAGAGGATGCAAACAAATCATCTGCTTTTTAAAAAATCCTTTTTTCAAAGTATTTTGCAATAAGATGAAGAGGGTGAGGAAAAAGAAGACAGGAAAGAATGATTTTGAACACTGAATCATAAACAGGCTTAACTTACTTTTTGAAAAGCAGTTATTTGATCTCCCTCAAACATTCACACCCCTTCCTTGTAGGAAACTAGAGATGCCCATCTGGGTTGTGAGACATCTAACACACACATGAGGTGTTAAGTATTACTGGCTCCTGCACAGAAAATGTCATCATTCCTACTTCCCAGTTGGCATCTTTAAATAGCTCACTTTATTTATGGTGTACATAGTGTTAATGTCCTTCAGTTGCTCTATTTTCAAGGATGGAAAAGCAGTTGCTAAGCATTTCTAAATGACAGCCCCAGGGTTCATTAAAAATATGGCAAACATTTGCTAAGCTCATTAAGTGCAATTTTTTTGTGTGTGTGTGTATCAGATTCCTCCTCTGCATGATATGCGTGACCAAACATCTATTAACCCTAATCCCATTGATGAGTCTGATACATTCAAACCAGCAATTAGACAAAACAAAAGGGATATTTATTGAGAGACTCATAAATGGGCTTTCATATTGGTCTAAGCTGTTGCAAAATGACAGTTTAATTCCCTCCTGTTAATCCCCACCTACTAGAGTACTCCCTTTGTTTGATTATAGGTTGTCAAATTTAGGCATTCTGATTGAATCAAAATTTGAAGTAAACTAGAAATACACAATAATTACACTTGCTAAGCGCTGCTGCCTACAGCATAAGCAGAGTAAATGCAACATAAGTTAAAGAAAAAAAAAAAAAGAAAGAAAAAAAGAAAAAAAAAGGATTTCAAGAATTGGCTATTTTCAAAAATAAAGGTGTATATTGCTTCCAATTAAATACAGAAAAAAAAAAAAAAAAAGGCATTTCTGTTTTCCTGTAGTATAACACCTTTGGATACTATTATCTGCTAAACACAATTTTTCTAGAACAAAGAGCATTTTTTCATAGCCACAGATGAGGCATCTCACCTTCCTTAAACAGATTGACCTTTCTAGCCCACAGCCATGCTCTTCTCACACATCTTTTCAACCACTGTGAAGCACAGATACTATTATGACCTCTGCAAAATATTTGCAGTTTAAACTGTCAGGCAGAGTGTCCTGTATGGAAAAACTTTGAAACATTTGTTAAGAAAGCATCTTCCTGTTTATTAAGTAGTGCTTACAACATTGTTGCAGGACTTGTCAGTAACGTTTAAGGGTGCAGCAGTTGGTACTGATCTATAAAGAACGAACTGGGCTGCTATGACTTAGTATGGAGGGAACACCATTTATGCTGTGACAAACTAATGTTATGAAGTTTTCACAGCACAATGACAGTGCTTTGCAAGTGAAAACTTCTGATTCTCATATAGTATCAAACAAACAAAAAGGCAATAAAACTCATTCAGTAGCTTTTTCTTAAACATATTGACAAGCAAGTTTTTTCCTGAAGAGAATGTTACAGCTGAATTTTATGCCTACAAAAAGAAATATCATTAATAATGTCAAGTCATTCTCAAATAATCTTTGATTTTCCAGGGATCCCACTTCTTAATAATCAGTCTTCTAAAAAGTGATCGTACAGACAACATTTAGAGGGAAATATTCACATTTAGCAAAGATATTTAATGAATTATTCTATGTCCTACTAAGATGGGAGGAAAGCAGCTTCTCATCTCAGAAGAACTGTAATAATTATCTATAGAGAAAATATTTGTGTATGTAGATAAATAAATACAGAGATGGCTTCAATCATGGATTTTCAATTGTGTTGTAAAATAACCTTTTTTCTCCAAAAGCTTCAATGAAAAAGAAAGTAATTTTCTTTCCTCTAGAAGAAGCTTCTACAAGACTTAATGCTATAAACTAGTCCTTTCAATCTACTAGTTAAATCTTATATTTATTCAAAAGATGTCTAACAGAGAAACACTACCTGACATTTCTGTTACCCACACTGTATTGTCAAATCCATAAATTTATCCCCACTCCAATGTTGATAGTTCTGTGATTCCAACAAATCACTTGCACTGGAACACCTTACACATAACTTGCCAGCTTCTCTTTCCTGCAATACAAACAGTATATCACCATCTCATCAGCATATTTTCAGTAAGTATGATATAACTTTACTACATCTCAAAGGCAGAGGAAAGGTCCACATTGCAAAGGGACTCACTGGTGCTGAAGTGCGTGCATGCTTGGATATATTTCAGCTTTAACAAAATTTGAGCTTCAGATTATCCTACTTTATAACAGGAAGGAAAACAAATCATCATGGATTTTTTAATAACACAAAATCAATAAGATGCACTGAGCATTAATGCTTTAACATTTACTGCATTAAGTAGTAGTTCTTGTGGCAGAAGAGCACATGGGCATTTATAGAGCTTTATGATGTGTAAGTGGCTCATTAAAACCAAAAATAACAGACTTTTAAGACCCAGATTTTTTAAAACTCATTTTTTTTTTCATTAATTAAGCATTTTTATGAAAAACTTGCCCACTATTCCTTGCTTAAGGTTTAAAAAATTTCCTGGGTGTTCTTTGCATTAACAGATATTAAGCTATACAGAAATGCAAAGTCATTGTGCTTTTTAGGGCTGGTGAGTAAACCTGAAGACTTTTGGGTGTCAAGATGATGAAGCTGATGCCACTTCCTATTCCTGCAATAGTATGTGCTGCTGCTAGAAATCCACTGCTCAGAAAAAGTTTGTCTTTGACAAAACTCCCAGCACAGAAGAAGAGACTCTGACCACTCCTAAGGAAAAGAGGTGCCTAGGGCAATCAAGGTCTCAAAGGCCACGAAATCATGTTTTCTGGTACTTTTGATTTTATCCTTCTTGAGTTTTAAAACAAAACTGAAAGCAGAAACATCTCTGGGTATTCTTTACCATTCTTTACAAATTCTTTATGCTGCATATTACTTTAGGTAGAAGTTTCAAGCCAAGGTAAATTATTTACTAAGTAGGTTATTGCAGGGTAGTAGAGGCATGTACAAGTAAGGTCATGTCAGTAGCATGGAGAGCAGGATGCACAATTGCTGTTAAGCATTCAGATTGCAGTTTAAATGTCTTATTTGCAACCTTAACTAGTCTTACTCACACCTTAATTTTTTTTTTTTTTTAGTTGTGTCTTTTTATGACTTGAAGGAGCTAGGAAAAAATGAAAGAAGCTCTCAGCCATACAAAATTACCTAAAAACAAAGTTCAAATGACATAACAGCATCTGTATTTGTTTAAATATGCAATTTTTCAAATTGGTTACCTGCACAACTGAATGTTTGAGTTAGTAGGCACCAAGGGACAAGCAAAACTTCAAAATGCTACACACTTCAGGAGACAGTAAAGGAATGATGATATTTTAAAAGTAAAAAAAAAAAAAAAAAAAGAGAACAGAGACAATTTTTGTGTACAGAACTTTCCCTTCAACTTACTCTTTAGCCATGAGTAAAATGTTCCAGTAAGAAAAATGAAAAGCAGATTCTGTGTCTGTCTTTACCTTAAGACATGTTACAACCCTGGCTGTCTGTTCTGCCAAAAGCATACAGAACAGGGAACAGTATAGCGACAATGTTGTAATTAGCTAACTCACTTTCTAGATGTACTAAATAATGAATTGGCCTAAATTACCTCACCACAAGATTGTCCCAAAAGGAGAAAGTGTATAACATCAAACACAAAAGAAACAATCGGATAAACTGCTTTCCTTAATTTTCACTTCCTCTTCGTAATATTTATCTTAAAAATTAAATTGTAATGATGTGAAAAGTTTGGATCATAAGATTGTTGTCTCCTAGACTTCAGAAAATTATTTATAACATATAATATTAAGAAAACTTAATTATTTACAGCCACACTTTCTCTCAGTTTTGGTATTTTGATAATTAGTAAAATAATTTTTTGTTGTTTCTAATGTTAATGCTGGTTGGGAATCTCTCATATCTCATCATTTTTTTTTTTTTTTGTTTGTTTGTTTTCTTTGCTTTACAGCATTCACTTGAAGTATTTGCCATGGGCATGGCTCACAGCACTACCACATTAGACATTCCTTTCTACTGAGGCTGTCCTTACAGCTTTATCAAATTGTGAATATTATGGGCATTGTCAAAATCCAAATCATGCAGACATATCACTGCAGATAGCTTCTCAGAACTAATATTTGAAAGGTCTGGGTTGATGTGCTGGATGCCCCCTCTATTTCTATGGAAAATTCTATGTATTTCCAGTAAATTTTTGAATTTGCTTTCAAATATTTTTTTAGGTATCTGAGGCATTATTCCTAAATATCTAACAGAAACAGAATTAAAAGAATGACTAAGAATATATTCTAATTTTTTCACACATATGGATGTGCAAGAAGCACCATCAAGGACAAAAAAATGTTCCTCAGTTCTGCAATTTATTTGAGCACCATTTGCTGCGCCTTTCTCAGCTAAGAGAATAGTGTTCACTAGGCTATTATACAGCTTTCTTAAGAAAATTTTTCCATTTCATGTAATTTTGTTTCATATCTTAAGTCAGTTACACTTCATGAATAGCAGCTTTTAAACAGGATTTTAAACTCAGAAGAGGTGGTATGGTTCCAAGTGGGACTTCTGTACTGAAAGCCTGGTTTGAGAATGTTACAAAGGTAGGAGGAGTATACATATACACATACATAACTCATTTGTTCAGCAAGTAATGAATTTTGAGCTCTTACTCCTACTGCCTTCCATTCCCTTTCTTCTCAGATATATCTGGGAGTATTACCTGAAAGTACAGGGATTCATTTTTTTAATGGAGAAACTTGGAGGCTTTCTATACATATCTCTGTATTAGAAGTAAAGTTGTATTAGAAGTGTTTGTGTAGCAGATTTTTTGAGGGGTAATTTAATGTCCTAGTGGAATAACTTTTTGACACAATTTACAAAAGGTAAACATTAGAAAAAATACAGGAGAAATCAAATGATCCACCTCCAGATCAGTTGTCCCAAAAAAACAACATACTCTGATGTGGGAAATTTCAGCTTTGTACCTCCATACTCATGTGTCCATAAACCACCAGGGGAAGTCTAGCTATTATGAATAACAATTTTTTTTTTTTCCTTTTGCTGAAGATATAGTTCAGTTTCATCACAAAATCCAGCCAAACAGTATTTTTTTTCCTAACAGTAAAAAAAATTATATTGCTTGAAGAGTAGAGGATTGTATAACCAAAATTGGCATGCATTTATTAAAGTAACAAAACAGAATTTTACTTTCTGAAATCTTGCATCAATATGTATATGTTTTCCTTCTAAGAATTGTTTCTGTAATTGTTCCTCAATGAGCTAGTTTGTACAGAGATCTTTGAAATTCTTCTTGACATTTACACAATTTAAGATGCTCTTTCACAGCACCTCTCATACAGTACTACTTATCCTGAGGCATTTTATAATCTGACAGTTAAAAAAAAAAAAAAAAATCTATTTCACTAGTTTACTAAGATTCATGAAGCATTCTGAGCATGTCTGGCTTTAATTACATGGCAGAGTTAAGAGATTTACTTATTTTCCTCCTTTGCAAAGAAAAATGCATTTTAGAGACAAAAAATTGGAGAAAAAGCCTCTTGAAAAATTCAGATTTAGACACTGAATCCAAAGATAAAACAAGTAATACTTCAAGAGCTAATCTGGAAATGGAAATCCACCTCTATATAAGATACAACATTAGCAACAACAACAAGAAGTACTGAGACAGGTGTAGTCCAAGAAATGTTAAGCTTTAAACCCAAACTTTGGAAATAATACCTTTCTGAAATCACAGGCATGGAAATAATATGTCAGAAAGGAAGGAAAAATAATAGGATTTATTTGCAACATTTTATTGCTAGTGGTGTGGCAGAAACAAAATATCTACATTAAATACATGGTGTTCTTTGTCAGCCTGCACCCAGCCTCTAAGCCCTTCAGGCCCAACCATTCAGGCAGGGTTTGCAGATTTTCCACTGGATTACTGAAAATGACGCTAACATGAGTATCCTTCAGCTCACAGAGCTCTAATTTAAATGCATATCCTATTACAATGGAACAGCAAGTTTCTAGATCTCAACTATGTTGGCATTTGCTCCAGAGGAAGACAAAACAAAATGGTCCACTAAGGTCCCATTCATGTTAAACTGGCTTCTGCTAAAACCACAAGTGGCTTCTTAGTCACTGAGTTACACAGTGAGATGCCCACAGTCAGTGAGCTTAGGATGCACCAGTGTGTGTCAGGACCACACCATTAAATCTTCAACTAGGTGCTCTAGAAGACTCAGCTAATCGAGACAATTTAATAAAATAAAATAAGATACAAAGCTAAAATTAGCTACAGTAGCAGAACAGGTCTTGAATACAGTTGCAGCTTAGATACAGATGTAGCATTTCAGACCTACACATCTCAGGTTAAATTTTTCTCGAAAGTATGCACATGGATGGTTACACATTAACAACCAGTCCTAGTTACTCCTAATGGGATTTGTGCACCCTGCTTTGAAAATGTAGCCCTCTAGGCAGCTATATGGTTAGCATACCAAGTAGCTGATACAAATGGAGAGGAAGACTGAATATGCAATTAAATAGCTGCGTTTTCTGAATCAATAAGAATTGATTGAAAAATAAACACTTGAGTTTAATCTATTACTGTCATATAAAATTGGCCTTCTTCCTAAGTGGCATTATGAAATTTGGCCTGACCTCTTATGTCTCTGTGGATAACCATTTCCTTTCAAAGAAAGGAAAATATGCAAAGTCTCTATCCTCAGATTTGAACAATTACAAAAATTGCATCATTTGACTTAATTCAGGTCTGTATTACTAAGCATATTGCATCCTTTTATTTGTGGACTTCGACTAACTGTAAGCGACAACACTGTTTCACCAAGAACAGCATAATATGTCTACAAGCTCATCAGGCCAAAAACCCCCTGCTGCCTGAAATTTGTATAGCCCGTGGGCTATTCATACGATGTTCCAACCTATCCTACAGAACAAATGGGCATGGAACCATTAGCAAAACAAATCACTAAAATTATGCTTGAAACAAAATCAAATGCACATAGCAAGTACTCCTAGATTCACTTAAATATACAGAAGCTTCTTTATGCAATTAAGAAAGGAGTAGTTTTGTGATTTTAACTAAATTAAAACATCCAAAGCACATCTGAAATGAGCCCGGTATCTTTGAGGGTGCAACACAGGCAAGGAGTCAAATATCTTTTCTTTCCTCAAGAGTTACCAAAAATGGTCTAATTGCACTATATGCCCAAATAGCAGGCTTTTAACTGTGTACATAGAATAAAAGGGGAAACGATAGTGAATTAAGTAGTGTCTGGTTTGGGGGCAATAGAGCATATCAGCTTCTAGAAAAAAAATCCTAAAAAGGAAATACTTTGAGGAAAATAAAATTATACACACAAAACTAAAAATTGAGTCAAAGCAAATGAAGACATGCTAGTTTTTCAAGTAGATGTAAGACCCATGAGCCAGATCAATATTAAGCTGGGATTTCTGTAGCTGAATGTTGAAGGATTTTTTCATAGTTATTGGTTTAACATACAGAGTATACATAGCCTAGGCAAAGAAAGCATTGTAGCCAGTGATGACATGAAGCCCAGATCAAAGTTCTCATGGCAGTTGATAAGAAAAAGTATTCTGTCTCCTAAAAGGGGCTTTTCCCCCTCTTCTCAGAGGTCAACCCCAACAACACAGACTGCATTCCAGGCTGGACAGCATTTAGCTACCCATCACATCTATAAGCCAAAAGATTCATTTTGTGGCATATGTTGCACAGAACTCTCTCACTGGATCAATATGATTTCACAGGCACTGTAATACAATTGCTGAATTGAAGCCATAAAGCTAATTAAAGTAAAAATTATACTGTGGCTGTTGCCTTTCTTTCTGGATAATGGAGGAAGATCAGGTTCAGAAGGTAATTTTTTTTTTTCTTCTGTGGTTTTTTTGGGGTTTTTTATTATTATTATTTTATTTTATTTCTATAAAAGCATTCCATCATTTTAAGCCTTTCTTGACTTAGGTACCAGATACTTAGGATTTCACTGCTTGAGGTTTAGTAGCACAGTTTTCCATCCTTATTTATACTTTATAGAATTGGAGATCCTACCGAGAGAAAATAATGTTTGATTTATTTTTTAGAACAAAAGAGAACTCTTGCTCATCCAATCCACAGCTTCCATTTAAATGGAAACAGATAGTCAGACTTGAGCCCTCATCCAATACCAAATCTTAATTTACTGGAAGCCTATGTGACAGTTCTGGTCATTTGTTTTGCAAGTGGATAGGAGATTCCAAAGCAGAGTAGTGACCTATTATGTTTTTTCTGTTTACCTTTTTCAGAGTGGCTGACAGGTCTTAATGGCTTTGTTTCTTCTTTAACATCAGAAACTCTAATCTGCAAAGGGTGTTTTAGAAAATATAATAAATGCTTATTAACATGCATACAGTTTTAATAAAACACTTGAATTTGGATGAATGACTAAAAATAGAGTAATAAGAAATATAAGTATGGATAAGAAGTAGCTGTTTTTCACACCTCATAGTGAGATTTTCAAATATTTGTGTCAATTATAGCAGGATTCAACCCTCATAATTTACAGTATAAAACCAAGCTTTTTTTTTAAATCACCAGAGGCATATCAAGAAAGAAAGGGGGGGGATAGGAGGAAAACAACAAAACAAACAAAAAAACCCAACCCAAAACACCCACACAAAGATCCCCCCAAAACAACACTCTGATTGAAAAGGAATGCAGGTAAACTTAGATCTGGAATTAACCAATTTTTTTTTTCTTTTCAATCTTTTTCCATTGTCATCCTAGGAAACACAGCACTTAGAATTACAGTTTGTAGAAGTCAGTGGAGCATAAAGCTACCGCTGCCAGACAAAATTGCCCCTCCCTTCTCATTTGCACTTAAATATTACAGAGTGGCCTTATGTCACACAAGGACATACTTGTGTAAGAATAAACTCTCATTGTACAAACACCAGGCTTGAGTACAATTTCCTCTTAATTGTTCCTCCACAACAATTCCTTCAGAGCTGTTGACAAGCTTTCCCCATGGACTGAGGAAGTGAGCAGGGACAAGTACCAACATGCATGCAATAAAATATAATGGATTAAATGCTTGCAATCCCTTGCAATTCTCCATAAACAAAACTCATGCAGTCCTTGTTCAGACAAAATCACATTGAAGTCAACTTGCATTTTGTTGGTCAGTAACATGGCTGTACAGGTATTAAAAGAGAGTGGAAGGAGTTTGTGTCTCCACTTGGAGACTACTAGACAGGAACTTTACCCTTAGTATAATGTCCTACACTGGTTTGTGTGACACAGGAAGGAGAATGTGGAAGGAGTTTCTTTGCCAGCTCTCCACATGGTGTCTCAGGCTAAATGGGGACTTGAGCTTGAGGAATTTGTGACCACTTTCTTCTTTCTTTGAGTAGCAAAATGCAAGTTGGTATTGCAATTTTTTAAGCTCAATTAAATCTGAAGCATGCCAGGATCAGGTGTGATTTACTACTCCACTCAGTGGACAGATGACATGCAAATCTGAAAGAAGAGAAGAATTTTTTGTTAATTAATAGAAAATGCAGAGGAGTAACATTTTAAATACGGGGCAGAATCATGAGAAAACAACTATATCACCACCCATATGTGCGTGAATGAAAAGAAATACTTATGAAGGCTGGGAAAACGTAAGGTCAGACCAGAGCTGCTCTGGTGTTATCACAAAAAGCCCTAAATCACGATGATTCTAAGGGACAGTAGAGCTGACTGTAGTTATTGGCAGGTTAGAGAAAGCTTCAGAACTTCTCCCAGGAGAGTGCTGGAGCAAGGTCAGGAACTGGCGCTCACAGAAACTATTTGGTTGTTCTTATATAAACATGATCTTTCACAGTCAGCTGCTCTGTATTCCTGGCTTTCACTAGGTGCAGTGTTCTTGCCAGATGCTCTCTTCCCATTCCAAAACTCTGAGATTTTGGCCTTTTTTCCACCTACTTCTCATATGAAGAGTTCCTCTGCACCTGCTTCCAAAACGGCGCATTACACTCCTCATTGCTAGTAACTCAACTATATTTGCCTCTGTAAGGTGTTATTTTGAAACACATTTTACTAACAAGAACATGAGCACAATAAGAGCTTGTGCCATTTTACTACATAACTAGAAAGTAAAATTTATGTACACATTGTCAAAAGTGGTACATGGTGCCATTCCTTGTGCAAAAAACATTCCCAGCAATATTAAGATGTCTTTAGCGTGTTTGGACTATATAAACATAAACCAGACAAATGCTCAGGGACAACAAGTTTCAAGAAGTAAACAACTCCCTTGTGAAAAAGAAATATGTATAAAGAACACATTAAAAAAAAAAAAAATTGGATTACCAGCATCATCAAAAGATCAAACACAACATTTTTAATTAATACACACATGGAGGAAAATATATAGTGTTAAAATGGTTACCATACTAGATAGATGTTAGTATCATAGTTTTCAATGATAGCTGTATGCTAAGAAGAAACTCTATGATGTTCAAATGATAGAAAATGTGCCAGTCTGCATATTCCATTTCTGTGATAATCACCATGGGTACATATAGATAGAAATTACAATCATGTATAATGATAACAACTTTTTATCATGACTGATATATCCAAAGCATTGTTGATCCTTTGTGATATAAGATAGCATCTGATTCTGTCAAATCACAGAAAAAAGTTGTTTGCATCAGAAGAGACCTTGAAAGATGGTCTAATCTAAGCCCTCTGCCATGGACAGGGATGTCTTTCATCAGATCAGGTTGCTCAAAGTACCATCCAACCTGAACTTGAACACTTTCAATATGGGGCACCCACAACTTATCTGGGCAACCTGTTACATTGTCTTACTACCCACATCTTAAAAAATTTCTTCCTTTTGTCTAATCTAACCCCACCCTTTTCAGTTTAAAAAAGTTGTTCCTTGTCCTGTCACGATAGATCCTGACAAAATATCTCTCTTCATCAAGCCAACCATATCCTGGGCTGTATCCAGAGAAGTGTGGCCAGCAGATCGAGAGAGGTGATTCTCCACTTTTACTCTGCTCTCATAAGACCCCACCTGCAGTACTGCGACAAGGTCCAGGGTCCTCAACATAAGAATGATATCAACCTGTTGGAGCAAGTCCAGAGGAGGCCACAGAGATGATCAGAGGGCTGGAGCACCTCTCCTGTGGGGACATGCTGAGAGGGTTGGGCTTGTTCAGCCTGGAGAAGAGAGGGCTCAAGGGAGACTTTAAAGCACTTTCCAGTACCTGAAGGGGGCCTGCAAGAAAACTGGAGGGCACAGCCGTAGCAACAGACAAGGGGTAATGGGTTTAAACTGGAAGCAGGGAGATTTAGGTTGGATATCAGGAAGAAATTCTTCACAGGGAGGGTGGTGAGGCACCGGAACAGATTGCCCAGAGAACCTGTGGATGCCCCATCCCTGGCAGTGTTCAAGGCCAGGCTGGATGAGGCTTTGAGTAACCTGGTCTAGTGGAGGGTGTCCCTGCCCATGGCAGGGGGGTTGGAACTAGATGATCTTTAAGGTCCCTTCCAACCCAAAACATTCTGTGATTCTATGATTCTTGTAAGCCCCCTTTAAGTACTGAAAGGTTGCAATATGGTCTCCCCAGAGCAGTCTTTTCTCCTCGCTGAACAACCCCAACTCTCTCGGCCTTTCTTCATAGGAGAGGTGCTCCAGCCCTCTGATCATTTTTGTGGCCCTCCTCTGGACTCACTCCAACAGGTCCATGTCTTTTTTATATCAGGAACCAGAGACCTGGATGCAGTAATCCAAGTGGGGTCTTATGAGAGCAGAGGAAGAGAATTACTTTTCTCAACCCGCTGGCCACGCTACTCTTGGTGCAGCACAGTATATGACTGGCTTTCTGGGCTGCAAATGCACATTGCTGGCTCATGTCCAATTTTCTATCTCCAAGTCCTTCTCCACAGGGCAGCTGTCAATCCATTCATCCCCAGTCTGTATTGTCATTGGGGGCTACTTTGATTCAGGTGCAGGACCTTGCACTTGGCCTCGTTGAACCTCATGAAATTTACATGGACCCACTCCTCAAGACTGTCAAAGTCTCTCTGGATGGTATCCCTTCCCTCAAGCAAATCAACTGTACCACTCAACCTGCTGTCATCTTCAAACATGTTGAGGGTGCACTGGATCCCACTAGTTATGTCATTGATGAAGATATTAAGTAGTATTTGTTGCAGTATGGTCCCTTGAGGGACACCACTAGTTACTGGACTCCACAGCAACACAGAGCCATTGACTGCAACTCTATGGAAATGACCACCGGGACAATTCCTTATCCATCTATTGCTCCATTTATCAAACAAATATCTCCCCAATTCACAGGCAATAATGTTATGGGGGATGGTATCAAAGGTCTTACAGAATTCCAGGTAGGTGACCCATTGCTCTTTCCCTGTCTACTGATGAAGCCACGTGACCCTAGAAGGACAAATTTACCGTTAGTGAAGCCATGTTGTCTGTCTCTAATTACCTCTCTGTGTTACATATATTTTGACATGTCTTCCAGGAGAAACTGCTCCATGATCTTACCAGGTACACAGGGGAGGCTGATGGATTGGCAGTTACCAGGGTCTTCCTTTTCACTCTTTTTTTAAAAATAGATGTAAAGTTTCCCTTTTTCCAGTGACTAGGTACTTTGCCTGACTGACGTGACTTTTCAAATATGGTGGCGAGTAACTTAACAGCTACATCAGACAATTCTCTCAGGATCCTGTGATCTACCTTGTTGGGTCCCACAGCCTCTGTGTGTTCAGGTTCCACAGATGGTCTCAAACTATCTTCTGTGGTGGGAGGGGCTTAATTCTCTCAGTCTCTGTCTTGAGACCAAAGGGCTTGAGAGACGTGGGAAGAGAAATTATCACTAAAAAATTGAGGCAAAAAAATGTTCAGTACTTCAGCTTTCTCCATGTTAGTTCTCACCATCTCTCCTGCCATATTTACTGGGACACATGCACATGTTTTCTTCAACCTTCCTTTTCTGGCAAACATACCTGTAAAAAGCAGTATTATTATCATCATCATCACCGCTCCCCAAATTCAGCTCCTACTGTGCCTTAGCTTTCCTAATCCTATCCCTACACATCCAGGCATTGTCCCTATGTCCTTCCCAGGATACATGTCCCTGTTCCACTGCCTGTGCATTTTCTTCCTACAGTTTAGTTTAACCAGGAGGTCCTTACTGACCAATGCATGTCCACTGCCTTCCTTGCCTGATTTCTTATGTAAGGGAATGAAGAGCTCTTGTGTTGAAAGAAAATTGTCCTTAAAGAGCTGACATCTCTGTTCACTTTCTATGTTTCTAAAGGCAGTTTCGCAGGGGGTCCTATCCATTACGTCTTAAAAAAAAATGAAATTTCACTGTCCTAAAATCAGCACCCTGACTGTACTCTTCACCTGGCCCATTTTCTTCAAGATGATCTCCACCAGTGTATGATCACTGCAGTCCAGGCTACCACCATCCTGTTATCCCTTGTTCTTCCACACTGGTGAGCAACAGATCCAGTAAAATTTCTCCTCTGGTCAGGATGTACTGAGGTCTTCAAATGTGAGGTCTTCACTGCTAAAAATGTGACAAAAATACTTAAAGTTATGATTTCAGACAGATTATAAATTGGCCAAGTTTTATAATGGAGAATTTGTAAAATGGAGTAGATAAAGGCAGATTTGGGCTTTTTTTTTTTCCCAGAAAAAAATCTATATAGAAAATCCCTTGCAATAGGTTATTTTGAATTAATTATCTGCACTTAAAATAAATAAATTAGTATTTTAATTTCCATTTTCAGGCTAATGGAAAATTTAAATCTAAATTTTAGGACTGTGGGTTTCCCTGATCTTATAGCAGCTATTCACAGAAATCACAGGTCTTTCGTGATGACTGACATCTGTTTTTCTGAGTTACAGGGACTTTTCCAAGAGCCTTGCTGCCACAGAGAGCCCTCCTGGAAAGTATGGCCTCAGGACATAAACCCTAGATATTTCACTCCTATAAAAGACAGAAGTGCTACCACCTTCAAATTAACAACCTTCTGGCAACAGAAGCAAGATAAAGGCAAACATTTTGTTTCAATGGGATTTCTTTCTGGTGGCAATGCAACAGCTTTCATGAACAATAAAGGCACAGAGTCCAAGTGAAGTTCAGTCAGCTTACAAGAATAAAGTATTTTACAGTTTCACAATGACATCTCATATCTTTCAATGCCTGCAAGACCTAGTTGCTGTAAAGCTATGCTTTGTGAGATCCTACAGATGAGAATTGGTGTTGCAGGGACAGGAAGACAGAACTGTGACTGCAGGAAGAGTTACAGAGGCAACAGTTACAAAACAGTGTCTCAAGACAACTCCTTCTAGAAGTAAAGCATTTTACCAGTGTTTAAAATCCAACCTACAGGACTTCACCAAGTCACTGAAGAAGAGTAATGTTGTTACTTATCTCCACAGAATTCCTGGGTGACAAAAGAGTGGTAAGAGAGATCAAGGTTTAAGTTACAGGAATTAAAAATTTGCTTTCTTTTACATTGTTTATCTTTTTCCTTGTCTTGAAAATATTCTTAATTTCATTCAGCTTATTTATTTCTACAGTAAATACCCAGGCATATGCATTTTGAAAATTATGAACATATGTGGTTGGATTGAAATGAGAAGAGAATAAAGCAAAAATACATAAAATAGCAGTTATTGTAAGATCTACCTCATTCTGTTTGCCAACTTCTCAATTCTGGGAGAGCTTCTCATTTCTGTGCCCACTGGATATTCCGCAAATAGGCAATTTCAGCATATACTCATTTGAGAGCAGCAATTCATCCAAAAATGTGAGGATAGTATTAAGTCTGAGCATCACATGCATTATGATCCCATTAAAAAAAAAAAAAAAAAAAAAAAAAAAAAAAAAAAAACCAACACCCAAACAAAAACACCTCCAGTCACTTTGTTTCCAAATGTGATCCCCATTTTAAATAGTTTCTAGGAAAATATAGAAAAATATAGAAAAACTGGAGAAATCATTGTTATGAATCAGACCTCATTGGTCTCTCTTTCCTGGTGCCATCTGGAGGTTTACTTATGGCTCTGTGCCGCGGGATGTGAACAGCTTCAGCTGTAGAGCAGAGGTGATTGGAGGTGTTCTGCAAACACCATCCAACTGGATGTTGGCAAAATGCTCTGGAGGAGAATCAGGGTGGGGGTGACTCCTGCAGTCGCTGTCCCTCCCTTCACTAAGTACACAGTAACTGCCAGTTGTTAGGGGACAAGCAAAGAGCCTTGGTCATGTTTCTAGAGGTCAGGAGCATCCATGCCAGACTATCAGAGAGGACTTTATGTTCCAAAGCAGTGGGAAACTGCAATGACTACCTGTGCCCAGTGGTACTGGAGGTGAGGGGGAGGCAAGAGTGTCATTTGGGGAGCTCCCAACATTCCCTTCTTGGACACATCATACACAAGTGATCTTGGATGTATCTCTTTGTATGTATGCAGTTATTCTTCTTTCAGAAGGAGGAATTAGCTGTAATTTGAATTGATCATTTAGACAAATGGAATTTGTATTGAATTTTGGTCTGAGCTTAAATAGCTTAAAAAAAAAAAAGACAAACAAAAAAAAGAGATTGTGTGTTAGATCACCATTATTACATTTTCTAAACAAAACATTTGTATTTCTTAAATTTGAAACCAGTTTTCAAAGTCAGACGAGATTTATTTTTAAAAGGTGTCAAAATGTCAGAAATACAATGACTTGGTTTATTTCAGATTAAATAAAACATTCTTATTGGGTGATTAAATTTTTCCTTGGTTGCATTTGTTTGTTTATATTTGGTTCAGTCTACATCACAAATAAATGAATAACTGAATTTGTATGGATCTTGAACTCATCAGGACCAATCTAATCTAATTGACAAAATAAATCTTTTTTCTTTTTTTTTTTTTTTTTTTTTTTTTGAGAGTGGCATGCTAAATGCCACAAATTCAAAGACTGGGGTTGTATCTGACTCAAATTAAAAAAACCATTGTATTTAGTAATAATAAAAGTACTTGTTATAGCTGTGATTGTCTAAATACAAAAATGAGGCAAGGTTTATAGCATCGGTAGCAGAGGTGGTGGAGGAGTGGGCACAGCCCTTTTCCCTACTCCCTGCTTCTACAGCCTAAGAACCCCCAGCACCACAGTCCCATCCCAAGGACCACAGAAGCCGGGATGCCTCTGAGAGCAGTCACTGCTGCTGGGGACCAGGGCAGCCTTTGGGCAGGTGAAATGCAAGTGCATACGTAGCCAAGCTGACAGCCTGGCTGAGCCTCATCTGGGTAACAGCCTATAGCACACAGTCACACCTGCGCACCTTCAGTTTGGGAGCCCCCAGTACCGCTAGCCCCCTACCAAGACTCTCTCATTGTAATTTTAAGTTCAGCAATAAATCTGTTTTTCATTAATGAGAGAATTAACAAGAGAGACAATCTCATTTCAGACCTATTAAAAACAAAATTAGGTATATTAAACAAGGTATATAAAGTGTTATGAGAAACTTTTTTCTCCAGTAACCATGACTGCACCCAGAGTAATCCAGTCTAAATTGTTATTGAAAAATTGCATCCCACAATTTTCCTATTTCTGAGGGTCACTGGCTCCCCCAGCCTATCCTTACCTTAATTTCACTTGCATTAGTTTTACAACAGTGCAAGAGAATGGCCTTTAAGAGAGTTACTTCTTTTGTAAACTCATTTTAATAAAATCAGGATCTGGTTAAGTAGGTTTAATCACACAGGTGCAGTTCTTGTCTCATTGATTCTGGTAGAAGTTCATGGTAGCGAGCAATCCAAGAAAAATCAGAATCAGCACCTCTGCTTGCACTGTGGTGCAAAGCATGTCTGATTATGTTGAAGGGGCTTGTAACTTAGGTAGAAAATGCTAGATTGCGAGTGGAATATTATGTCTAAACATGACATGTAATTCATTGCACTTTCCCATATCACATCTACATCTATTGTCAGCTCTTTTTTTTTCTTCTTTTTTCTTTTTTCTACTTACAGTAAGGAATGAAAATGTGGTAAAAGTCAAAAGGTTGAATTTTAAAGTTACAGTTCTTATGCAGATGTGCTCGTTTGTTAAAGTTTAGCATTTAACCACAGGCCATGACTGGAATTTATTAACTCACTAAAAAATTATAGTATTAGGTCCTCAGCCATTGTGTAGTGACTGCTTGCTTAATTATCCATATCTAAAGAGTTAAAATGGTGGCTTCTGCTGATTAGATATTCTTCCAGCTTTCTGCTATTGTGCAGTGTACTGTGTATTAACAACACAGGTCATTGAGTACCCACTGAAAGCTCACTCTGAAAATACCTGAAGGACACATTGAACTCTTCAGAAATCTGTGTCATAATACTTCATGTGTTAACGGAATATGTGGCACAGTGATGCATAGCAAAGGATCAGCCCGGGGTGGGCATCTAAAGTGCTCTGTCTTGCCGCTGAATGCTAGAGCAAAGCATTGTAATTTTATTCCAATTATACTTTTAGTGCCATGATGTCACAGCATAAATTTGTACTTTAGCATGCAGCTCATGCTGGTGTGATGACAGCTCTTAAAATATTGAGTGATTGTGGGCCCGTCAGCATAAAATTATTCTAACATGGTGCCTTTATTAGTGCTTCAATAAATGCCTTTTTTCTTGTGTTCCAAGGTGGCATTTGCAAATGAGCTAATTTTTCGGCAGTAAAATAATTGTGTTGCATTTATTTTGTGAGGTGGGGGTGGAGGAGGGAGAAGAAAAATGCTGTTACATAAAAGGGATTCTTTTGCCATCAAAACTACATCACCGTAGTTAGGCAAGTTTAAAAAAGAACACATTAACTAAATGACTGTACAATTATTTAAATGAGCTTGGTGCTTTATAAAGCCATAGAGGGGTACAAACACTTTTTCAAGCCATGTAACAAAAGATGTGACAGCCCTTTCACAAGAAACATTTCCTGAAAGTCAAGCACAAACTATGTTTGCTGACTGATGACAGATATTTTGGGGTTCAGAACACATCTCTTTCAACAAACTAAATCCAAACTGGATGTCAGCTAACCTAACTCACAGGGCAAAACAGATAAGAAGTTAAGATAAGGGGTGAAGCAGGTTTTAAAGTGTACCTGTTGTCTTTTATGGTTTGTGTATCTATAAAATAGATATAACAACGCAGAGAAAATGATGCAGAGTGGAACTGTGCAATTATAGTGCTAACTTAACAGGAAAGCCTTGTATCCACCGTTGCCTTGATGTACACATCCAACAATTTGAGAAGATTTTGACATGAATTGCTTCTCATTTCTTATTTAGCTATTTAGCCTTGAAAAAAGAACTAACTTCACAAAGTGGTACACGGTATGCATCACTCAGTGTTCACAAATCTGAAATCAGTTCAACCAATAAAGGTACTTAATTTTAAGCATGTTGCTCAAAAAGATATCACCATGCATTTTTAAATCAATTATTCCATGAGCTAAGCTACAACCATTTTCAATGCTATAAGTTCCCCCTCTTTCTTTCCTTCAACCCCAACTAAAAATAAAAAGTTTATTAAAATTAGAATTTCTTCGAAGACAGCAAAATCTTCTACTAAAAAACAGTTCAAAGTTTTTGAAAATCCTGTACTGGAAAGAGATTGTTATTCAGCATTTTAAAATTAAATATTTAAGAATATCTGCTCAGCTGTCCTGTGGGTCTGGATTTCAAGAATCTTCATTTTTTTGAAGCAAAAGCTACTCAGAAGTATCTGCAGTAAATGCACAACAAATGCTTCAAATGGAATACACTTCTGAAAAGAACTTAATTGAAGCACATGAAAGAAGAACGTGGACATTCAACAAGTAAGGAGAGGTTTTTTATACTTAATGTTTAAGACATGTGTCTTTACTTAAAACATCAGATGCTGAATAAGGTTGGGTTTAACCAAAGCATGCAACAGTACTTTTTGCTTTGTGAGAGTCAACTATGTTTAGACATAACCAAGGACAGGCATAAAAAGCAGAGAAATTGAAAGAAAACCAACCTGTTATGTCTATTGCATAAACCCCAAAATTGCAGGAGGCATTTTGTGAAAGAGTGCGGAAGTCAGCTACCACATTTTAAGTGCATTTCTTTAGCCACCTGGCATTTCTCGCTATAGCTAGGTATCAGAATGATTTGCACCCTGTAAATATCTGGGTATTATAAATATAAAAGCAAACTGATGAGGAACTTAAATTAGTGTTTAATTAAATTTCAAAGCTCTTTCTACTAACCTGCATTGACATAGGATGCTAATGACATCTTTTTAAAGAATTTATCTTTCAAAAGAGTCCGTCTGTTTCATAAATAGCTGAGTATTCTAGCTGCTGGTAACAGTAATCTGAGTGCCTCTGTGGGACACAGCAGCTGGCCATGAAACAGTTTCCCAAATCTGTTGATTTGTGACCGATATGGCTCTGAAAGTCTTGATAACTTTCAAAGTCTCAGTTACGAGTACCAGAAATATCAATAACTCTTGTCCGTTTCTATTAAATATAATGAGTTACATTAGTAACTATCAGTCAGTCCAAATAAATCTGTCAGAATTGCAACAGCATTGATAATATTCCCTATGCAAAAAGGGTAAATCATACTGTTTAAAATGTAAATAACCACACTATATAAAAATAGAAAGCCAGTCAGGAATTTTCTCTTGACAAACTAATGAAATAACAGATTGTCTTACCTTCAAGATATCAGTTTAGATGCTTCATAATTTTTAATGTTTTTGCCCTCTACATTTAACAATATTTTAGAGCTGGGCTTATGTACAGGTGGTTTAGTATCCACACTGATGAATTATCTGAATAGCAAGTAAATTGCCTTTTTATTACATTGTGGAAAGATCAGGGTAAGTATTGTTCCCCTCCAGAGCCAAGGAAGACTTGGAGATGGGGGAACTGGGACACAGACAGGAAAAAAGAAAAGACAAAATAGCTCTCAGGGGTACTAGAATTATATTAGAGACATTTCTGATCTTATTATTCATACCATCTACACTGCAAACTACTTAAAAACAGGCAAGGGAGCATTAAGGTCATCAAAGAAACATAGATAGGGAGAGCTTCAGTCAGTGGCTTATTGCAAATAGGGAACAAGGGACAAGGAAGAAAACAAATGCATAGCATACACAATTGGCAAGAAGTATGTATAGGAGATTAACAGTCACATGTCCTGGCAATGCAGTAATCCAAAATTTAAACAGTTTTCATAATGATGGTGTATATAGAAGTGACAAATATATTAGATTTTTTTTTCATAAAAGAAATTCAATAATAATTAACATTACTCTGGGAGTTGGAAGGAAAAGGTGAAAAAATATTCTTCAGATGAAACTCATGTTTTAGTCAACCCATAAAGAAATGTCTCATTTAACTTTCCTTTTTAAAATCCATTGTACACTATTAATTTCTTCTCAAATTTTATTTGAAAAACTATGACATGTTTTATTCTTTAAATGTTAAAGTGAGATCTTCTGACCTTTTCAAAAGAAAGTCAAAACAATTAAAACTATTTGCATTGATTAATATACCTTTATGAACATATTTTCACTGGAGTTGAAGCCTTTCTTTTTTTTTTTTTTTTTTTTTTTTTTTGAAAATAAGTTGCCCAGCTGAAAATGTGAGTTTTTCTTCACAGAAAAATAAATTTATAGTAGTACAAGCACAAGACTGAGAGACCTGGGACTGTTCAGCTCGAAGAAGTGAGGGCTCAGGAGGGATCCTACCAATGTGCACCAATATCTGAAGGGAGGGTGTAAAGAAGAGTCAGAGTCTTTCCAGTGGTGCCCAGAGGAACGACAAGAGGCAATGGGCAAAAAATGAAACACAGGAGATTCCCTCTGAATGTCAGGAAACACTTTTCACTGTGAGGATGATCAATCACTGGCACAGATAGCCCAGAGAGGTTGTGGAGCCTCCTTCCTTGGAGATATTCCAAAGCTGTATGGATATAAGCCTGGGCAACCTGCTCGAGGTTACACTGCCTGAGCAGGGCAGTTGGTCCAGATGACCTCCAGAGGTCCCTTCAAACCTCAACCATCCCATGGTTCTGTGATTCTGGGAAGGTGGGGAAAGGGAGTCCTTTCTACATGTTTAGATGATGGTATGTGCCAGGAAAGACTTCCGTTCCACTAACTTTTAAAAATACACATTATTTATGATTTTCAAATGTTGAGGTTAAAGTATGAGTATTCCTGCAATTACAGATAAAGGTTTTTTAGCCCCAGGGTTGAAGGTATTCTTACCTTCAGAGGAAATTACAGAATCCATACAGGTACCTCTTACAAAAATCACGTGTTTTGAAAATTTCCCTTGCTTTGAAGGACTAAAGTTTCTTAGTGTGTAAGAGGAACAGATGTTCCAATGTGAGACAAGTAAGAGCACCATCAAAGGCCCTAGTGATGAAGTGGCAACCTTCTGAGGCCAGAGCAAGCCATTTGCAAGCCTCTTGAGGTGAGGGTTAGAGCTGTGCCCCAAAACATCAGTGGAATAGCTGGGGAAACTTCCCCTTTGGGGAAAGATTGCATGTGGACGAAGGTAGAAGGTGTTCTGGTTTCAGCTGGGATAAAGTTAGTTTTCTTCCTAGTAGCTGGTATAGTGCTGTGTTTTGAATCTGGGATGAGAACAATGTTGATAACACACACACACACAGACACAGACACACGGAGTGTTAGGAGTTGGAAGGTACCTCTAGAGATCATCTAGTCCAACCCCCCTGCCAGAGCAGGAACACCTAGAACGCTGATGTTTTACTTGTTGCTCAGCAATGCTTACACTGTCAGGGACTTTCCAGCTTCTTATAAGGGTCTGCCAGTGAGGAGGTTCAGGGTCCAAAAGAATCTGAGAGGAGACACAGCCAGTACAGCTGACCCAAACTGCTCAAAGTGATATTCCATACCTTATGACATCATGCTGAACATATAAACTGGGCAGAGTTGGCCAGGAGGTGACAAACATTGGTTGGAGACTGGGAGGACATTGGTCAATGTGTGATGTGCAATTACATTCTGCATCACTTGTTTTATATATATTTTTCCCCCTTCCTTTTTGTCCTATTAAACTGTATTCATCTCAACCCACGAATTTTACCTTTTTTCCAATTCTCTCCCCTCCCCACTTCAGGGAAGTGAGCAAACAGCTGTATGGTATTCAGCTGCCTGCTGGGTTAAACCATAACAAAGGTCAAGCCATTGATCCTTACAAATTGGGATCTCCTTGCTAGTCACTGCCACCTGAGACACATGTTCAGGATGGAACTCACCTGTGGTGAATTAAGGGCATTTTTAGGTGACTGAAAAATACCTGATGGAGAAAGTTGCTGAACTTAGACAGGCCAGCAGTTTAGGAAGGAGAACAATGTGAGCCCTGAACAAGAATGGATGTTTACAGTCCAAAGAAAGAGTGTGGTGAAATTTTGAATTTGTAAGGATCTAAGTGTCTTAGCTTGCAAGAGATTGGAAATACTGGTTTTAAAAGTTTAAGGAGAAAAAAAAAAACAAAACAAAACAAACCACTCCAAACAAAATCACACACACACAAAGTATTGCTGCATCTCACACATGAAACGCAATCCAAAGGTAGAAGGGAGTCTAGAATAGACCTGATTTGTAAGTAACAGCCACCTGCAAATATACATATAGTCCTGTGTTTAGAACTGAGTTACTGCATACAAGGGACAGAGAGCTTTAGCAATTTCACTTAGCAAAAGGAAAGCAAACTCCCAGCTCCACAGCTGCCAGCACAAAGGCAAGTGGAGGAGCAGTCTTACGGCACAGTGTCCCACCTTCCTTGCTGCTACTACAAGAGCCACAGAGATGTTCTCCATTTTGAAGACAACATCTCAAGTTAAATGTGTTTCAAAGGAGTATTGTGGCCCTATTATTTTATACAAAGCATAAACAAAAATAGATCAATAATGCAAATGGTAGAAGGACGCAGGAAGCTGATTCTTAATTTGTAGTCTCATCTTCCCACCTGAACATCTTAGGAATCCACAAGTCCTGTTTTCCTGACCTAGTGTATTTAAACTTTGTTAATTTTCATTTAAATGGCAATATTGCCCTCTAGTACAGTGATGAAGGATTGTCTTCACAGCAGAGTAGTACATTATTTTTTCTCCCATCCAACGTACAGAACTTGCACACCCATTTTATACGTAGAAGATGAGAACGTCTGCTACTTTCCTTCATGATACCAAACCACCCTCCACTGAGCACATAAACTGAGCCACCTGAATTCTGACAACTCCTAGTACTTTTCCAGAGTTTTCTCTCTGCTATTCTTCCCAGAAAAACAAACCCATTCTCCCGAGACTCACAGGAAAATAAATACTTTTAGGAGTCACTGAAGCAGGTCAGATCAAAGGTTCTTCTAGCCTAGTAACATATCTCTGACAACAATCAATACTGGTTGTCCAAGGAGAAGTATAAGAATGGGGCAAATATACTTCATCACAATAATCCCCTAGTTCTCACTGAATTGCAGTCTCAAGGCTTCATAAATCAATGGTGTTGTTTTACTCCTTAATAACCCACATTGGATTTTTTAATGGACTAGTATTGCAGAAGTACTCATGGAGTTACTCAGCTTACCACATCAGCAAGGTTCTTGAAGTATGACACTCAGAAAAAAAAAAAAAAAAATTAAAGAAATTAAAAAAAAAAAAAAAAAAAAAAAAACAAAACACCACACCAACCAACCAACCATACAAACAAAAAAACCTCCACAGAACAAAAAAAGGCAAACAAAAACCAGGACCATGTGGTCACTGAGAAAAATATAATTAAGATGTGATTTCTTACATCCAGGCTAAGTTGTTTAGACAGCTGACTGCTCATCTTAACCATGCAAGGTAGATACACTCTTTTGGCAGCTACCGTTAAACAAACAAATAATTGTGACATATGAAATACACTGTAGCATCTGTTTAAGACTTGATTTTCAAAATGTAGAACATTCATAAATACCATCCAAAGCAGTATGATCTACTGTTGTCGATAATTGACAGAATAAAAGGGTCCCTACCCCTTCAGTCTGTCAGAACAGACATTAAAAAACAAGCAGACAAAATGCAGACAGCAGTGTGCAAAAGCACAGTTGAACAAGTGAGGATCAGCAGCAGGCAGAGAGGAACCTGACTATTAATTCACTAATGAAAGCCTTTGATGTGCTATCTCAGAATCCATTCCAGTCCTGTGTCTGCAGCAGTTTCCCTTTTCCTAGCTACCAAGTGCCCTCCATCGTCTTGTTCAAATTTCTCCTAACACATACCTTTTTCTGCAGTTCTTCCTCCTTAATTTAAATCATGAATAATAATCCTTACACCCTGACTTTCCTGAACTGTTGTCCTGTGTTTTGCTGTGAATCTCTCATATCTCATTTAGACCATAAGCTTTTCAGATAGGGCATGCATCTTGTAAATTTATGGTGCTGCATGTGTGTTTAATGCTAATAATGTGCAGTGACAGGGCAGGGCAGATTCATAAGCAATACCCTGAAAAAGAGGCAGCTATTGAATTCATAATCTGGCACTTCATATTCACAAGAGAGGAAAAAGCTGTCATCTCTGAATAGGGGATCTGCTATAAAAGGAATGTTTTTTGCACTAATGGTTATCAAGAATTCATACACTCCACTTCATTATCACTTCCATATAGTAGTGACTATTTCCTAATGTTCCTCATACTGCAAAGCTGTTGTTTAAGTCCATTTGATCACTCCTATTTGTGAAAAGAAAGGTTTCCCAAATAAAAGGTACATTAGACCCAAGGCGTATGAACATAACGCCCACACACTCCTGCCCATCAAACTTCATAGTGCAGGGAACAAAACAAACTGGTATGTAAAATGAGGTAGATGTGTACCTCACTGACACTTAAGAAACAGCATGTGAGTCATACAAGGAGGGAGAAAGGAAGCAGAGTGCTGGGTGGGTTAACCAAGGGAAATGCTTGGGAGCTGTAGTTGCAGAAGTGAGATGAAAGACTTCATCAGAAAGAAAGAGGACTTGTAGGAAAAGTAATCTCTTAACAAAATTGTTGAGGGCCAAAATACAATTTTTGAAGAGCCCATTTAATTACAGCTCTGATCTTACAGTAAGCTGAGTGCTCCTGGCAAAGCACTCACATTATTGTTCATTTTTCAGTGGGGTTGGCAGCACTAGGCAACTGCCTCTTCTAAGGGTAATCTAGGAATTTACTTCAGGGTACTGGGGTGCTTTCTGAGTGTGCTCAGATGTTTCTTAAAGCAGTAACTAAAGATAGCAAGAAAATTAATGACTCCCAGGGGAAAAAAAGAAATAAAGGGGGAAAAAAAAGGAAAGAAAAAAAAAAAAGAGGTCTGCATTGATCCAGGATAATATAAACCACAGACAGAATTTACATGGGTACTCCATAGCAGAGAACATGAAATTTGTCATGAAAATTATCCCCAGCTACTCTGTGTTTCTTGCTTCTGCAGTTGCACTTGCAGGCTTGCTTGTTGGGGCTCCAGAGGCAGCAGATACAGCAATACCCTCATCTGACATTCACAGCACCTGCTTGTTAGCCCATAGGAAAATTTCCTCCAGGCTCCCTGCACAAACCACCCTGCAAAGCTGTCTCTCAAAGAAGGATAACTTGTGGAAGGCCCCCACAGACCACACTTCCCCCAGCCCTCCTCTCTAATCACAGCATAACAGGGATCCTGAGACTGAGTTCACCAGTAGACAAAGCTGTGGTAATTGTATTGGACATCACATCTGTGGCTTTAATATTTTTTTTTTCCTACTTCTTTTCATTTCTTTTCACTCTGCCAATAGCCAGTCCCCTGAAGTAATCAAGTTACAGCCAATTGAAATTTTTGTGCTATGGGATAGTGTAAGGTTAGAGAAACATGGAATCAAGTGCAGTTATTCCTTCTTTTCTTTGGGTTTTTTGGTTTTGTTTGGTTTTTTGTGGTGTTTTTTTGGTTTTTTTTCTTGGAGGGAGGAGCTTTCAGATACAGACCTGTCATAAAGTTCAAGCATTTCTGGCATTCATAGTCAGGGTTTTTTCTTGCCCCCAGATCAAACTAATAATTTGCACGCTTAAAGAAGACAAAGAGAGTAATTCCAACATGTGATTAGTTGATTGGCAGCACTAACCAGTCTAGATCATAGGTACAGTTTTTATTCGTACTGCATACCATATGTTTTCTAAGGAAAAAAATATACTCAGCTAAGAACAACAGGGGAAAAGGGAATAAAATTTATAAGATACAGTAACAAAATAGGAATAAAAGCAGTAGATTGCAGAGGTTTTCTCTCAACATTTTCACACTTCCTAAGATACCCCTCAGGCTTTCTGTAGTGACTGTAATAGTCAAAACCCCATAGCTAAATATGGAAACTATCTATTGTTCTCTATCGTACTTGTGTTTGGTACAGGAAGTCTTCATTCTTGGCTCTTGCTTGGCTGTCAGAGTAATAAACGTAACAAATATTTGTGGTAGAGTAGTAGTTTGTCAAACCTGCACTATTAATGGTATATTCTTTCTGCAATATACAAAGTACATCACTTAGTAGCAGTGGAATAACAGAACATTAGTAGAATTTGGTTTCAAAATATGCCTTCAGGAAGTATATGTATTACCAAAATCAACAAAATTTATTAGAAGACAAAGAATTAAATTTTTGAAAATACTGTCCCTAGCCTAAATGAATAGGTCCTTGTCTTTCAGTTCAGCATATCCAGCCTGGTCTCTTGAAGATAAAGAGAGTAAAATTAAAATACATAGTAAGCATAGCTAAAGAATGAGGTAAAAAAGAGCTAGCCTCTTCAAGAGAAGAAAAGTCATAAAAGATAGTTATTTGAAAAGGAGCTGTCAATCTTTGCTGGGCTGGGAGTTTAGAGCAGGCCAATGAAATGCTTTGTGAGCAGAAAAATACAGCAGGCAGTGTAGAGGGCCTTGGACAAATCCCAGCTATGAGACAGGTCTCTTTAAAAGGGGAAAAGCTTAAGGACATGTTTTGGAGCATGTCTAGGAACTGCACTAGGATAAGTCTGTAGCACTGTCAAAGAAAGGCTTGTGGTCTGAAATACAGATCAAGCAGAAAGCCCTTGACATCCTAACTCTCTTCTTTTGAAGAATAAACGGAGATTAAAAGGCTGAGGTTTAGTATATGTGACAACAACTATAGGCTTTTTTACTGCTGAAAATTCCATATGAAACTTTTATGACCCTATTCGCACTAAGGCTTTTTTTTTTTCAAGGCTGTGGGTAAGAAATTAACCTTACAGTTTCAGTTAACATCAGTGAAGCTGAGAAGATGCTAGTAATTTCCAGGTAGTTCTCAATAAGAGTTCCTTTTGTGGCAGTCACTTCTATCTGCAGGAGACCACAGAATAAATCCATCCCCCTCAAATGCCAACAGAGCAGGAAACACTTGTTGTTTTCCTCTTTTCATAGAAGGCACTTATCTCACAAAGTTAAAAAAGGAGTGAAGGTTTCTTAGCAGTGTATTTTCCTGCTCAGTTAAGACTCACCGTGTTACATAGCCTTGAAAAAGCTATTTCAGAAAGACTTCAAAAAAGCTAATCCAGATCAGTGTAGACTTCAGCAACAGAAAGTCCTCTTAATAACACAAATTCAAGAGAGGAGGTAGAACCAATGTCCTGTCCTGCAGCTTACCAACATGGCACAGTTTTGCTACTGCTTCTTCCTGGCCAAGACACCTCTCAGTGCTCCTTTCCATAGGGAGCAGCTTTTCCAATTTCTCCTCTTTATGAGAAGTAGTCTTTCACTGTTACAATTTTTTTTTACCTCCATCTCCACCTCTTCCCTTGTGGAAATTTACCCTGGCATTTTGATTTAAATACTATGACTGTATAATCTGTGGGTAATGCAGATACAGAAATGTGATGGATAAACTGCCCCATGACAAAAAACCGGCCATATACAAACCTGCAACAGATCAATAAACTAGGTTTCCTAAAAATTAAAAATGGAGTTCCTCCTTGCAATAGAAACAGACAGCAAGTACTGTTGAATGGTATTGCTCTACTATTCAGAAATACATCCTGTACGTAAGAGGAATACATCACATTCTTTCAAGAAGGTACAGAGAGGTACAGTGTCATCACTGCTGTTAGAAAATGAGCACTGGCTGTCCTTTTGCTGGAAAACACCCATGGCTGCTGTGCATTTAGTTAAAATGTGCCTGTATTTTTTGAGCAACTGTTCAACCAGGTTTTCCTTTTGAGTGAGGGAATCAGTTAAGAAATTGCAGGGCAAAAATAAAATGTGTTTTTGAGGTCTCTTCAGTTCTCTTCTGATAACAAAATATTTGCAATGCTTCAAAAAATAACTCTTGTCATTAACAATTGATCTAGTCAGGTTTTCCTAGACAAATTAAGATGCTTTTGAATGTAGTTTACATAACATGAAGAAGCAGCTGAAATATTTTCTTTTTTTCTAAAAAAAGTGTAATTCTGACTTTATTTAGGACCATGTCAGAAACTTTGGTATACGCCACCATTTTTTCCTTCAGAGTTCTTTAATGGATGGTGAGATGAAAAATCTGCTTATAATGTACAAAACTGGAGTGACTATTTCAGTAATTTCTCTTCTCACTCATTGCACTAAATGAACTAGCCCATATGTGTTTAGGACATTACAACACAGTCTAGCATTAGGTATAGTAAAACTTTAACTTTCAGATGCCAAGGTGTTGTTTGTTGGGTTGTAGGCACCATAAAAAACTTTGTTGTTTGTACTTATGTGACTGTTAATGCCCTCACAGGAGGATAAAACCCTCTACCGTTATAAGTAGAGTAGGGTTGAATATCTTGTTTTTATTATTTTTTCGTTCCTATTATTTTTAGTACTTCATTTCTCTTCTCTGTAGTCCTATCTGTGTCTATTTTAACATAAGACACACATGATCTTATCATGGAAATAAGATTGCACAATTGTAGATATTTAGGAATCAGCATGGTGTGCTGGGTTCAGTCAGGAAAGGGCTAACTCCCTTTACTCTGGTTGCCAGGGAACTCTGTTGCTGGACAGTAAGTGAAAACATTGATAAGGCCTCAGCTGGTGCTGGGCATGGCCTGTACTGAACTCAAGGTCTTTTGTCCGCTTCAGATACTGTGGCTGACCCAGACTGACCAAGGAAGTATTTCATCCCATAGTGCGTCATGTTCCGGTCTCTTTGGGTGGGGAAGAGGGTCCGGTAGCCATTACTCTGCCCTTCTCTCTCTCTCCTTTACTCTCTTGCTCGTCTCTCCAGGCACTTGCTAACCCTCCTGCGTTAGCTGCTTTGCCAACTCCTGTGCTGGCTCATTTGTGTGGGAGCTGGTGGGTTTTTTTGAGTTTTCTGGCCGTGTTATCAGTGATAAGGTTTGCTCGGAATCTGCTGCGTAGGCTCCTGGGCTCTGGCCTTCAGGCTGCGGCTCTCGGGCTGCGATCACTCTCGGGCTGTGGTTCTCGGGCTCTCTGGGTCTGACTTTCATCATTCAACATCTGGGTGTGCATTGGTCAGTGGATGGTGGGAAACTGTATCATATTGTATCATATTGTACTATATGTTTCATTTGCTACTGTTTTAATTATCTATTTTTAGTAGTACCTGTATATATTGATTTAGATTTAATTAGTAAATAGTTCCTATCTCAGTTTTACGAGCTTCCTTATTTCTTTTCCTCCAATTCTTCCCCTCCACTGGAGGAGGTGAGGGGGATTTGTGAGAGCGGCTTTGTGATATTTTGCTAGCCTGAATTAAATCACGACACATGGTTTACAAAACTCATATGAACAGTTATTTGAAAGCAGTGTTGAACTAAGGTCTAAACTTTTCCCTACAGCCCCAACTACAGCATTCCTGTGTGTCCCACATGAAATTATATCATATTTCTCATCTCACTAATTTCATGTCATGCAGATTCTTCAAACACCCAAAGTCTGGTTTACTAAGTTGGTGATGGAGATAGTATAATAAAGACTGTAATACTGCACCAGACTAATGACATGCCATTCAGAAAACTTTTGTCTGAAGGCCAGTTTGTCATTCATAAGGTCAGTGCTGTCTATGAACCTGCCCCAGCGATGTGCTGCTGTCACAGCACAGCAAAGTTTAAGCCACAGGTACAGGATATATCTTCAGCTCATCCCCACTGAATGTCCTATTTGCTGTCAGTATGGCAGAGATGATAATTACTATGAGATCACCTTGTGTTGCCCTGCCATCACTGAAAAGGAGATGCTTTCCTCTTTCTAGCACAGTCTTCCCCAAACAGTAAAATAAACCAAACCACAATTTCCATGTACAGCTACCTGGAAAATAAACAAATATCCGGTGTGATAGAGCAGATTGCATCTGGGATTATATCTGGACCGAAACAGTGGGTGTTGAGCCTTGACAAAGCAGAGCCTCTGTTCTGTCACTTGCCACCCACCTCTTGTTTATCCTGTTTGAGTGGAGGGGTTACTATTGAAATGCAATGTCTCCCAATACTTTCAACTAGAGTATCTCACTAAACCATCTCAATTGCTAAAAACTTGCATTTCAGTCCCTCATAAATACTGCCTAAAATCAATTCGTTGTCAGGCAACAACTGCAACATTCACTGTAACTGGTTCCCAGAAAAACAGTTAATTCTGAAAAATGTTAATAGCTTCAGCTTTCAATTGAACGATTTAATAATCAAAATTTTAATTTACTCCCCCTTCCTCCCCCAAAAAAGTTTTAAGAGAGGTTAACCTGTCAAGAGTAGCATTGCTACTGATCCAGCTGAGGCAGAGAAGGAGGTTGTATATCCTCATTATTACCATAATTGGCATCTGGAATCCGTTCAAAAATTCTGATTTACTTTGTAACAGAGGATTATGGCTGAATTTGGAGTTCTTTATGGTCTGCAGAGGCTTTTGAAATTCAAATATAAAAACTGTCAGTTAAACATTTCGTGAAAAGCCCTACCTTATACTAATCCAAGGAAACATGAACAAGCGCTTGAGGGGATGAAAATCCACAATATGTTTTGGTAGCTAACCACTTACAGAAACATTAACATTCTTGGGCAGGGTCACTCTGTGAGCTTCTGAAGTAACTTAGGAGCCAGCAGGATTCACTTCTTAGCAGAATTCCAACACCCTGAAAAAGTCAGTCAGAAGAGACTAGTATTTATGAATTATTAATGTTGGCTTTCTCTTTTTTTTCCTTATTTTTGCCTTTGTGTGCATGTTCAGCTGAGTAATTCAATAGACTGATAGAGACATGAATAGATATGCTAACTAGCACCAAGGCTAACCTTTAAAGTTCATTAAAGCTGTCAGCTTTCAATGAAATATTTTCATTTTTCTTTTTCTGAACTGGAATACAAACATTATTTGTACACTTGGTGCCAGCAGGGGTGCCCCCAGGAATCAACTTTTAAGTTTTTTTTTTTTATATATATGTAGGAAAGAGGTTCAAGAAAGGTGTCAGTTTTACAACCCTCATTTACAGTCCCTGTCATGGGAATGTGTTCATGTTGTGTCAGTAGCTTCTCTCCGTTCTCATTACTATCATTGCCATCTAAACGAGGTATAGAGGTTTGAATATCTCACACGTTGTCTTCCTGAGATAGAAAGATGTGAGCGGGAGGATGGAAAGGGAGGTAAAGGAGAGGGTTGGTGACCTGAGATGCTACACCAGTATGCGTGTTGGAAGTGGAAGGATAATTTCTTACATTTAAAATATAGTTCAAAAATATTTTTGACCAATTAAAGAAAAACCAAATTCACCTTACAGTCCCACTTTACCCTTCTGATGAGTTGCTCCTTTCAAAGGCTTTAATGTGTGAGAAAAAGAAAAGGATCTTGACAATCCATCACTTACCATGTTGCATCCTTACTGGTTGTTGCTAAACTATAAATATAGGTAGCCACAAAACCCAGATATTTGAACCTAGAATCTAAAGAAATATTGTTATTTTCCTGAGTGAGACACCAAAATACAGGGAGTGAGAGCACTGGGAACAAAGCTAGAGAGACCAAATTCCAACTTCTGGTAAGTGATAACTGATCCCTTTTCTATTCTTCCCTTCCTCCTTTTTCATTACATCTGAGTAAGAAGCATCACCAAACTTCTCCAAAGTTCAACACTGCCATTTCTTCATTCCTGTTCAAACGAATAGGTAGTCTGAAGTTAATTCACAACCTGAGATTTGAAGTTGCTCAGTTCTGTAAGGGGCTCAGACCCAGTGGTTTTGATAATACCTATATGTTAGACCCATCTCAAACTGCAATTGTAATGCTTGGAAGGGAGCCTGAATTTTTGTTATAAACCTACACTTCTGGTCAGGTTCACAAATATGCTGCCTGAAAGACCTGCAGCTTGGACCGTGGATTTTGGCACAACTCTCCTTGTAAAATAGAGAGTGTGTACTCAATCAAGGTCATAAAAATGGTGTGGGGTTTGGTTTTTTGTTTGGTTTTTTTTTTCTTTTTCCAATTAATATTATCACAGCAGGGTGGTTACACTGGAAAATTGAGTTACTGCTTCAGGTGAAATAGTCACATTTTGAAAGTATAACTTACTTAATTTTGTTCATAGTTAGGCACAGCAATCAGACCTCCTAGGGTCAGGAACTATAAAGACCTCAGATACCAACATATCAGGCGACTAAAGCCAAGACCCGAAGCAAAAAGTAAACATAGACAGACTGGCAAAGTGTGGGTTAACAGTAATTCTTCACTGACCCCACTATAACCTGTGTGCAGTTTCCCCATTGAAAATATTTTTATGTTGGTTTCAAAATGAAAAACTGAGAAAATGGTTCAAAACTGAATGCCAATCTTGGTTATCTTGTAATTTGACAACCAGTGTATTCTACAGAAATAAACAGTACACATTGCGTGTGACACAACATTCTCATCCTCAAAAAAAGTCTTGTAATTCATGAACCGTGCTCTAACACAGAATTGCAAAATATACATACTATATTGCACATAAAAGAGAATCTCAGGAAAAAAAAGCCTGTGATTCTGATTGGTTGACCCTGGTAGGATGCCAGGTGCCCACCAAAGCTGCTCTATCACTCACCTCTTCAGTTGAGCAGGGGAGAGAAAATATAAGGAAAGGCTCATGGGTGAAGATAAAGACAGGGAGAGATCACTCAGCAATTCCTGTCATGGGTAAAAGAGATTCAGCTTGGGGTAATTAGTTCATTACCAATCAAATTAGAGTAAGGTTATGAGAAATAAAACCAAATACTAAAAGCACTTTTCACTCCACCCTTCCCTTCCTCCCAGGCTTAGCTTTGCTCCTTATTTCTCTATCTACTCCCTGCCAGTGATGCAGGGAATGGGGGATGTGGACAGTTTGTCACCCCTTGTCTCTGCTGCTCCTTCCTCCTCAGGGGAGGAATCACAGAATCATATCATTTTTAGGTTGGAAAAGACCTTGAAGATCATCAACACTCTTCCCCTGTTCTAGTGTGGTGTCCCTCCCACAGGAGACAGTCTTCTACAAACTTCTTCTGTGTGGGTCCCTCCCATGGGATGCAGTCCTGGAGCAGCATGCTCCAGTATGGGCTTACCGTGGGGTCGCAAGCCCTGTCAGCAAACCTGCTCCAGTGTGGGTTCCTCTCTCCACAGGTCCTGCCAGGAGCCTGCTCCAGTGTGGGTGACAGCCTCCTTTAGGCAACCATCTACTCCAGTGTGGAGTGCTGCATGTGGATATTTGCTCCCTCATGGACCTCTGCGGCTGAAGGGCACAGATGGCCTCACCACAGTCTGCATCACAGGCTGCAAGGGAACCTCTGCTCCAGCACCTGGAGCACCTCCTCCCCCTCCTTCTCCACTGACCTGGGTGTCCGCAGGACTGTTGCTCTCACATATTCTCCATATTCTCACTCCTCTCTCCAGCTACAATTGTGCAGGGTTTTTTTTCCCCTTGAATATGTCTTCCACGAGGTGATACCATCATCATGGGTGGGTTTGGCCTTGATCAGCAGCAGGTCCCTCTTGAAGCCAGCTGGCATTGGCTCAGACAGAGATGGGGGAAGGTTCTAGGAACTTCTTACAGAACCCGCCCCTGTAGCCCCCACTGCTACCAAACCCTGCCACGCACACATATTAAAGATATCCTCCTAAACTGAATTATTTTGCATATAAGAAGAGGCAGTGAGACAGACCTGAAGGAGAGGAAGGCTCTTATTCTCAGGCAATCAGTTGACATTGGTTTTGCTTCTATTCATAACAAACTTACTACTACAGCGAAATGAAGGTTTATTAACGAAAGTTATACAAAGTTGTAGTTTAACCTTATCTGGCAATTAAGTACCACACAGTCACTCGTTCACCTCCCCACCCCAGCCCCCCAGCACTGTGCAGGAACAGAGTCAGAGGAAAAGACAAGGAAGGCTCATACACTTGAGATAAGAACTATTTAATAATATGAAAGAAAATTATAGTGATAGTAATACTAACATTACTACTAATAATAAGTAATTAAAATAATAGAAAACAGAACATATGATACAATTTCTCACCACTCGTGGACCGACACAGTGCCAGGTCCCGAGGAGCGAGAGCCTGAGCCTGACAGCCAGAAAGCAGGGACAAAAGCATCGGTCCCCACAAGCCACTAACAAAATGAACTGGCCCCATTGCTAACAACTGTGCCTAGAGCAAAACAAAAGAGCTAACAACCCAGCTATCAAGCTAGCACAAGTCTTAACAACCCCATCAGACCATTTCCCGCCTCAGGACTGCATATGTGCCCTGAGCCTAACTTACCATGGAATGAAACTCTCTCAGCCGTTCTGGGCCAGCCATCAGCACTGTGAAGAAAAGAAGCTTGTTCCTGCCTGAAACTAGCACAAATATTCAGCTAGCTTCTTGCCCAGTGTTGTATGTATCACTTAAGACTCCTCTTCTTCAGCACATTTTGCATTTTATCTATCTGCTGCTTAGGTCAAGTTTGCCCAGTAATTTGTTCTTGACCTTTCCTTCAAAACAATGAAGAAATGTTCTTTCCTAGTTGAATACGTCATTTTGGTAGATGAATGGCAGTTTCTTCTGTCAACTGCTTGTAAAGCATTTTCTGACCTCCAGTTTGTTCACCTTTACTGTGGTTAATTGAACCAAGCTGAAAAATCTGAAAAAGATACCTGTCTTTTCATAAGTGGTGTCCAGTGAACAACACATCTGTCTGTACAATCAGTCAGTCAGTTGAGCAGACAAGTTTTCCTCTCTTCTTCCCACATATTTTCTCTACATCAGTATGAACAATTCAGTACAAAACAGTAAACCCCAATCAATTTTGACTGCAGTTGACACAGGCACTTCTTGGGAACTAAGCATAGGCAGTACCACACAAGTTTTCTAGAGACATTTAGCTGTCATATAAGTCTTTTTTAAATGTTTTTTCCTAAATGAATACTATTTAATCCACACTCTGTGCTATCATAAAAAATATCTAAAAATACTGTATTTTTTTGAGTCAGCTAAATTATTTATAACAGTTTCTAGGTAATGATCTCTTATTGTCCTTTAATTTAATTTTCTTCTTCTACACATAGGAAAATAATAATAATAATAATAAACCCCATTATTTTTCAGTAACTCCAACCTAAAGGTTGCTATTTTTATAATCATCTTCTGAGCATCTCAGGGTTGTGGTCAATTTTGTCTCTCAACTTTATTTATTATTAATATAGCCAACAAACAAATGACATTTTGCATTATGCTCTTTCATCCAAACAGTCACATCAGGCTGGGAAAAAGTATTACTTCGACAGATGAAAGAATCTTCTACAAATCGCACACTGTGCTGAAGATCCAGTAAGGTCTTTACAACTCCTTCATGTCCCTTGAAGCACAGAAGGATGAGGATGGAACTGGAAAGACTAAGAGGTATCACAGTGAACTACTGTTTGTGCACAGGCAAAATATGAGCACATTTGCAACTAAATGTTACCACTTTTTTTATCCTTATCAATTCACAGCATTAGAGACTGACAAAACTTATATGACAGAAAACTTGCATAAAGCCAGAAAAACTATTTGACCAAGACAAGCTTCCCCATTGCAACCCTTTCAAACCACTACTCCAAACAGCCAGGCAGGAAATACATTTGAAAGTCCCACACTGCTCTTCCCAATGAAGAGTGTAAAAGATTATGCATTTCCTTTACAAAATATAAATCTAACCTCCTCATGTAAAACAATAAAGTTCCAAAGTTAGAAAGTACAAGTTGATATTTTTCTAAGTTAAGCAGGATCTAACACTACATCATGTCCTCATTAATTTAATTAACTACTATGTTTTTTACTATGAATTTAAACTAAAGACAGGGATTTCTGGTTTGGAGCAAGGAATAACTCATATTTCATATATCTCTGTGTTATATCTATTTGCAAATCTTATTCTTTTTATGGTAATGACCATATGTCCCCATACTGTGTTTGGAGAAAGGGTCCCACACCTACACTTTGTTACCTAAAGTCATTGCTGATTCTCTAATATGACTTGAACTCTTGGCTTTCAGAGGCTATGTGAGTCAGGAAGTGGGTAACAGTGATGTGATTGAGTCATGAAGACATAAAAGTCAATACTGTTGTGGAATGTTGCAAAGTTACCTAGATAAATGTAGAGTTCAAGTATTCTCTCTCCTATCCTGCTCCACTACTGGAAGTCTCTAGATCATGTTGGTCACCAAAGACATAATTTTTAAGGACTGCAGTCCATTGAAGAAGAAGTCTGAGCAACTTGCTCCTTCTTTAGTCCAGCATGGAATAATTTCCTCTATTCTAAAGAATTTACACAAGACTGTCTCAGTGAAGAATGACTTGAGGACAGGTTTGCCAAGACTGAAAATTTCATTCCCACTTTCCTTTTCTGAACCCTTGCATGTCTGTTCATGTCTGGGAGGGTGCACCAATTGTTTTGGATTTTGGTTTATCATCGCTCAGGGAACCACTGAGCTTTGAGAGTTTGTTCTTCCTGCTAGAAATGTTATTGAAGGGAAATTAACGAGTTCACCTCTGTCATTTGTGACCTGGAACTTGTGTTCAAGAAGAATCATTTGAAAGAGAAATTGCTAGTTGATTATGCATAGTTACGAGCAATAATTTTCAGACTCTACAGTAATCTACAAGTTCCAGATGGGCATACAATATTGGAACACTATGGCTGTAATACAGAATTTGCCAGGTTTGTAAATAATTGTAAAGCCATACACATACTTAGTTATATGAAAATATACCACATTAAGGGGGAGGCAATGTATAAATAAATATATCACACTTAAACTCCATCACAGCTGTGAGACTTTACTAGCAGGTCACAAGAATGAGCAAAACTGTTTGATTGCTAGAATGCATTAGACTTATTCAGGAAATTGCCTATTCACTTATCTCTCTTGTTAACTCTGACCTTCCAGACATTCATTTCAAATCAAATTGCGTTATGCCAATCATGCTATCAACATCCACATTGCTATTAAAAAGTCATTAGTTTGACAAAATCTCAGCATTAAGATCTCTAATCACACATACTTTGTACCCCTCTAGTGTGTTAAACTATATGATTTGTTGCCATTCACATCTAATAGCTAGACTTTGCACTCAATATGGACACGGTTGCAACAGACAAGACGGATGACATTAAAGGATTAAAGTGTTCCAGTATCAATAACTGAACAAAAGATGCATTAGAAAAAAATTATAGTTTGGGTTTTTTCCAGAACTTACAGATTCATAATCCTTTCCTTAATTAAGCCTTCAGTTGCCTGTAGTGGACAGACATGGAACAGGGTGGAATAGGTGTAGGAAAAGACTATAATTTAAGAAAATGTATGGGTTTGTCCAAGAAGGGCTGTACTGGCAAGAAGAGAGATTTGGTACTTGGTTCTTACATGGAAAACCTAAGGAAGATTTCTGAACATGGACTGAAATAAACTAGGTTGTGCCAAGGGAAGGGAAGGGAAGGGAAGGGAAGGGAAGGGAAGGGAAGGGAAGGGAAGGGAAGGGAAGGGAAGGGAAGGGAAGGGAAGGGAAGGGAAGGGAAGGGAAGGGAAGGGAAGGGAAGGGAAGGGAAGGGAAGGGAAGGGAAGGGAAGGGAAGGGAAGGGAAGGGAAGGGAAGGGAAGGGAAGGGAAGGGAAGGGAAGGGAAGGGAAGGGAAGGGAAGGGAAGGGAAGGGAAGGGAAGGGAAGGGAAGGGAAGGGAAGGGAAGGGAAGGGAAGGGAAGGGAAGGCCAACTAGTAACTCAGAGGAACACATCACCAAATAGGCACAATCATATTGTATGAGAGTTAGTGCCTTAGCTCAGCATCTGTAATGTAAGGAGTAACCTCTGCTAGTCAAACTAAGAGGGCTTTCTCCCTTAAAAAGGCTGTAGAAGCTGGGCTGAGGTGACAAATCAACAAAACTATATTTTGATCATCACATATCCTCTGGTGATGTCTGCATTGGGAGGTAGAAAAATTTCAATATTAATTACTTTTTGTCTTTCTAAAACCCTCAAGCTCTGCTTTCAATTAAGTATGGTAGTAATCTTCCTCCCTTTCCTCCAGGAGCAGAGCACACTGGTAAAAAGTTACTCTGCTGCACCCAAGATATAGTTGTATTTCACTGATCAGTAAATTGCCTAATGTTCCTTAAATTTTCCAGAAGATTTTCTAACATTTAAGTTGGTCTTGTAAATCTCTGTAAAATCTTGCCTACGTAACATACTGCTTTAACGTACAGTAACACATAAATGTACTGGGTACATGAAACTAAAATAAAAAATGTAATATATGACTGTACAACTCCTTTTTCATGGAATATATGGGTGCATACACTGTATACATTAATGTATATTATTCAGTTTCAAATCCCTAGATGTAAAGAAAAAATAATCAACTTAAATTAAAATTACATATAAGCAACTTAATTAAAATTATATTTCTAATTATTCTACTGGATTTATCCATAGAAACCTCTCAGTAAATTAGTAAATTGTAACAAAATACCGCCTAACAAGAACGGCATAATTTATACATATTTCAGTTCTTATATTATCTTTTTCACCCTCCTTTTGCATAGGGCAACAAGAAACTGAATGTACAGAGATTAATTTAAGTAACAATTACCACAATTCACAATTGCATTAGCACCTATTAAGATTCATTGTTCTGTGGAAATTTTAATGATACATTCCTGAGTGAATAAAAGCAGAAGATGATTAGGAATAAAATTGTTTCTATGTATGCTGACAGGACTGCTGAGCATAATTATACATTTCTAGGGCGACCTGTTTGGAGTTTACTCCATAATTTTATGTAAATTTTCAGTAACTTCGTTTTTTCAGGTTAAATGCTAATATGTTATTTCATTGCACAGTTGAGTTGTATGAGTATTAATGGACACATATTGCAATTGATGGAAGTGGTATCAGATAAAAGTTTAGACCATTGCAGAATGAAGGACTTTTAATTCGCTGTATTCTTCTGCCACGCTCTTGTTTCTGAATGAGTTGCCAACAATTTCAATTAGTTATTGGGTATTAACTATATTACCTATATTCAGAGCATAAATCCATTTCAAGGAAAATATTCTTTAGTGGTGGTTTTGTGGGGTTGGGTTTTTTTTTTCTTTCCCCCTCCTTTTTCTCATTTATTCACTGCATGATGCAGGCTTAATCAGCTTATACAGCTTCATGTAATACACTTGCAGTAAGCTGTAGAACATAAAAAGGCAAGTAGAAAAAAAAATAAATACAGAATACACTGAAGACAAATGTGTGGGATCAGGACTGCAGGACTGTGCAAAATCTTCCTGTTTAGATATGCCCAGGTTTCAATGAACCATACACCAGAAATCCTGGGAGAACTGGTTGATTCTCTTTCGGGTTCACACTGGAAGTGAAAACTAAAGCAAACTTCAAGAAGGTTGCAAACTGTGGATATGAAACCAAAACCAAAAAGAAAACAAACAAACAAACAGAGAAAACCCTCCCCTTTGTACTTATTTTCTTCTTTTCTAACTCCTGATCTTAATACTTTTTCTCAACCTCTTCCATACTGGGCTTAAATCTTCTCAAACTGAGCATGGATGCTCACTATCCACAGCCTGACTGGAACTTAACACTTTCACCTCCCACCAGAAGAGATGTCTACATTTTTTTTAAATGATCAGGTGTCATTCTTGTTATTCCATATATACCTCATGTTGTTCCCTTTGTACAGTTGCTTTCAGGGATGGAGAGGGAAATCTATAGTAACTGATCTAAATTTCTCCATCATTATTTGATACTGAGATGTTCCAGAACAAATACCACAGCATTCATTGCTCAGATCCCTGTACCTGAATTCTTTGTTGGACATTATGAATTAACACAAAAATCTTTCAGCAACATGTATTTGACTACAATAAACAAACACAGAGGAACTGAGTTATACTTTGACGAAAAGCTACTGTCAGGAAAATAAGAACAGTAAAAACCTAAAATATTAGACTACAGAAGGACACCACACGAAGTTTCCCCAGCAGATGCTAGAGAGCAAAGAGCAGTCAGCTGTTCTTTATGCCTTCATGAAGGAAGGCTTGATCAAAGTCACTGGACAAGGAGGCTGTAGGGAAGTGGCCTTGTGCTAAAACTCAGTGATTCCGTTGCAAGGTTTTGCCTTACAAGATGTAGGCTTCTGATGTCTCCCAATTATGTGCTTGTCTGTCTTTCCCCTTTCACTACAAATAAATCCAAGAATCTTATCTGTCCCAATATCAGTCAAAGATTGTGGGGGTTTAAGACTCTCTAGGTTGGATTATGTGTTTTACTGCATGAGATATGACGACGAGAAGCTAGTTTGATAAATTATAACTGTTTATGAATAAGCAATTGTACAAGTATAAATATGATGCCTAGTACAGAAATAATCTATTTCCCCTTAGCAAAGGAAAAAAAATCAGCAGTTTAGTCATCAATGCTGCAACTGCTCAGTAAACAGGAAAATGGTTTTTCCTCCCTAAACTATCTCTTCTGCTTTGTGACATAAGGTGGATCTGCAGCTAAATTCCTAGTTGAAATCTAGTTTTCTCCAGCAATTAGTTTCAACCCATCTGCCACTCGCATGATCTTAATGTTTATCAACACAAGTGCTTAACATGTCTAAGACAGGTCATCTGAAAACTGAAAAAGGAAAAAAATAGAAGAAGAAAATTTTCTGTGCTTGCTCCAGTCATGTTTATTATAACAAGATATGATAGAGAATATTGTTCATATACAAAGTCTCCTTCAAGGGAATTTATTTCAGTTCAGTCACGAAATTTTTAATCATTTCTCATACTAAAAATTATGCTTACTGATATCACAACAGTCCCATGACAGAAATTTTGAGCTAAACTTCCTACCTCTGCTCATTACTGTTATCCACACATACTTATGCCTTTTCTTTAATTCTGTTTCTACTGTAGTCCATGCAATACTTTATTCTAAGTAGTAAAGCATATTTACAAGCTCTGAGGATTTTTAGAGATAGTTTGATTTTCCATTTAGTCAAAAACAGAACAGCTTTATTGTTATGGAAGTTATCATGGATATTAAAGAAAAATCAGTTGGTGAAACTATTGGTGGAACTGTTCAAACGTAAAAGCTTGCTTGTGGACCAGTTGGCAGATGATTGGGTGGTTTGGATGGAAGAATAAGGATATATATTAGAAGAAGCTAACATTTCCAGGACTTTGAAAGCCACAAATAACATTTTGAATTATTTCACAAGTACTACATCACAGTAAGAAAAATCTTAAAAATCCAAATACAATAGCTGGGATTGCTATTGTGGTTTAGGCCCAGCCAGCAACTCAGTACCACACAGCTGCTCTATCACTCCCCTGTCTGCTGGAATTGGAAGAAGAAAATACAAGAAAATGCCAGTGGGCTGAGGCAAGGACAGGGAGAGGTCACTCACCCATGATGGTCACGGACAAAACAAATTCGACTTGGGTGGGGAAAAAAAAAAAAGGGAATTTAATTAGCTGACAATCAAATCAGGGTAGGACAATCAGATAAATCAATAAATAATAGATAATCAGATCTTGAAAACACCTTCCCCCCACCTGTGTTGGTTTCAGGCAGGCAGGGGCTCTTCTACACAGAGCTGGTTGGCCCAGAGCTGCCGAGGGACTGGTCTCATTCCACTGGTAGGTCAGTCTCAGTGGTCAGGCTGGGTGTGCACATGTGCTGTGTGGAGGCAGGAGTTGGTTGGGCAGAGGATCATTAAGGTTTTTGGCTAGCTTGATAGCTGGGTCGTTAGCTCCTTTTGTTAGCTCTTGGCCTGGTTGTTAGCAGAGAAGTAGGTTCTTTTGCTAGTCGGCTGGGGGAGCAGGAGGTTTTTCTCCCCGCCCTGGGTCTCTCAGGCTCGGGGGTTGGCTTGCTGGTTTTGGCACCTGGCTGTGTGTCCGTTGGCATGTGGTGACCTACTGTATTGTAAGTTCTATTTTCTATTATTTTTATTACTTATTAGTAGTAGTATTGCTAGTATCACTATAATTATCATTTATATTATTAAGTAGTTCTTATCTCAACTTTTACAAGCTTTCCCTGTTTCATCTTTTTTTTTTTTTCCTTCAACTGTTCTCTACTGGGGAGGGGTGTGGAGAGGAGGGATGTGATCAAGAAACTGAATGTTACCTTATTGCCAGATAAGGCTAAACCACACACACGTTTTTTAGGTGCCCAATGTGGGGCTCTAGAAAGTTGAGGAAAGAATAGCTCTGATTATTATGTGACAAGTATTCAGTGTAGCAATGTGGTGGTGGCTGACCCAGATGCTGAGTTCAGGATTTTTAAGTTGCTAACAGAACGGTGTAATCTCCTGCCTTATGTGCTCCTTATTATACTGATCTTAGATGGTCAAACTGGGTTGAGGGGATTCATTAGGTTGGTCGGTGTATTGCTGATGTTGGAAGGAATCCTCTTATCTGTACCTGTATTTAATATTGTCAGCCCCCTGGTACTTTGCAAGGTATCTCCTGTAGGCTTTCAATAATTACACCTTTCCCTTTTCTCCGCAGGAACTCAGTCTATAGAGGAGAGATTGTTCAGTGCTGGCTGGGATGTGGACAAATTATTCCAATTATTTCCTTCATCTCTCAGGCCAATGGCAAAGGTGTATGAGTATTTTAGAAATTTTTCATGTGGTTGGGGTGACCTACAGTTAGGGATCAGCTTGCTTCTGAATGTTATTGTGATCTTGTGTGAAGTTAAATAAACCTTTGTAAATACTGCGCAATCTGCTACTGGTGCTCAGGGCAGATGCAGGGTCTGTGCAGCCACCCAAATCGCCCTAACGCAAATGGGGGCGGCACGGACCTGCGCAGCAGGCAGGGCGGCAGCTCGAGCCTATGTGGCTGCAGTCATGACTACATCACCTCCCACCATCGCCATGTCACCTCCCACAGCAGCTACATCACCGCCCACTGCAGCAAATTCACCTCCCACTGTGGCTCCACCTCTCACAACAGCTCCACTTCCACAAACCCCTGTGTGCCAATGCCATGGTCAGTGTCAACCAGTGCCAGTGTCGTGGCCCCAGTACAGAAAAAGAAATGGACATGCAAATCATTCCATCTGGTAGAGGATGAGGGGGTAGCAGAGCTGTCCCAAGAGTCAGAGAGAGGAAGAAGCAGTAGTAACCACCGTTGTCCAGGTGAACTTACTATGACCAGGCTGTTCTGTTGCTGGGAAAATGGGGCCAGTAGCATGAAGTTAGATGGCAGAGAAGCCAAGGAGTTAGGGTCATTTGCTGGAGAAGGGGGCATTGACAAAGTGAATGGAAGAAGGACACAAAATGTAAGCCTTTAGAGATGAATCCTGGCCAGTGTGAAGGAAAGTATCCTTTTAGAGAAAGTGTGCCACTTCAGTCATGCAAATGGAGAAGCATGCAAAAAGGTATCCAGTACCTGAGGGAACTAGCAGTGCTGGACATATAGTTTATCATGACCCAAACAACCCACGAGCATCCACAGTTTCAGATAAATTTCAGTGCACATGACCCATGAGACGGAAATTAATGCATACTGCACCATGCTCATATGCCAGTGTGCTCCCAGTAATAACTTGGAAAGAGGATGAGGCACCAACAGTGGATGAGACAATTTGCTGATCATGGCAATATGAGGAAAGTGTCTCTTCCCCCATACAGGCCTCTGTCTCAGCTATAGAGAGACTATCACACGAGTTTAAGCAATTCAGAGAGGATATATTCCGCTCCCCACCTGTGCGAGTCAGTGTCTCAGCTATTAGAGCAGGCATTCCACTGCTCAAAGAGAATCCAACAGGTGTCCGTCACAGGGTGCCCTGTGGTTTTACCTACGTGACCACAGAGAGGGCATGACGAGGTGGGATGGAAGTGAGGTCTACCTCACTTCTAGACAAACGAGTAAGTGAATTGAAAGAGAAAAAATTCACCAGTGGGCATTCTTCCAGGAAAATTGCTATTCCTATATCCAAATGGGATGGAGGATCTGACCAGATCAATAATCTGTTCCTCCAAGACATGAGTGAGATACGTCAGTATTAGAAGGGCCCTGCCTCCAGACAGGTGGAGGAGAGGGACAACTGTGTTTACTGGACTGTGTGGCTTTGATGGCCTGGCACATCAGAGCCACAGGAGTACAGAGCTCTAGTGGACACGGGTGCACAGTGTACCCTCATGCCATCAAGATACAGGGGGGTACAACCCATTAGTATTTTTGGTGTGACTGGTGGGTCTCAACAACTGACTGTGTTGGAGGCTGAAATAAGCCTGACTGGCAGGAGTGGCAGAAGTGCCCCATTGTGACTGGCTCAGATGCCCCATGCATCCTTGGCATTGACTATCATCTCAAGCGAGGGCATTTTAAGGACCCAAAAGGGTATTGGTGGGCTTTTGGAATAGCTGCTATAGAGACTGAGAAAATTGGGCAGCTGTCTGTTTTGCCTGGTCTCTCACAGGACCCTTCTCTTGTGGGATTGCTAAAGGTTGCAGACCAACAGGTGTCAATCGCTACCACAACAGTGCACTGGCAACAGTATCGCACCAACCAAGATTCCTTGCTTCCCAGCCAGAAGCTGATTCGTCAACTGGAGAGCCAAGGGGTGATCAGGAGGACTTGTTCACCCTTGAACAGCCCCATCTGGCCAGTACATAAATCTGACAGAGGGTGGAGACTAACAGTGTGCTATTGTGGCCTGAATGAAGTCACACCACTGCTGAGTACTGCCGTGCCGGACATGCTGGAACTCCAGTACGAGCTGGAGTCAAAGGTAGCCAAGTGGTACGCCACCATTGACGTTGCTAATGCCTTTTTCTCCATTCCAGCAGAGGGCAGGACACAGTTTGCTTTCACTTGGCCCCATCCAATCAAAACTTTACAGACTGTAGAAGGAGATAAAGTCCCTGTAGTGCATGTTAAAAATATGTTAGGAAAACCAGGTTTTGTTACTCCTGCCTCGGGCAAAGGCAAACCCAAACCACTGGGGGTGGGGGGATGGGGGTGATCAAGCAGCTGAGTGGTATTTAATAGCCAGATAAGGCTAGACAATGACACTACCTCTCCCTTCTTCCTGGGCTCAGCCTTGCTCCCCATTTCTCTACCCCCTCCCTGCCAGCGGCACAGGGGGATGGGGAATGGGGGTTGTCGTCAGTCCATCACACATTGTCTCTGCTGCTCCTCCCTTCTCAGAGGGAGGACTCCTCACACTCTGCCCCTGCTCCAGCATGGTGTCCCTCTCATGGGAGACAGTCCTCCACAAACTTCTCCAATGTGAGTCATTCCCACAGGCTGCAGTTCTTCACAAACTGCTCCAGCCTGTGTACCTTCCATGGGGTGCACCTTTCCTGGTGCTTCCTTCAGGAGCAGCCTGCTTCAGTGTGGGCTTCCAATAGAGTCACAGGCTTCCTAAGGCACAGCTGTCTGCTCTGGCGTGGATTCCTCACCAGGCTGCCGGCAGGTGTCTGCTGCCCCATGACCCTCCATGGCTGCAGGGGTACAGAGTGCCCTCTCATCATGGGCTGCTGGGGAACCTCTGCTCCAGTTCATGTCCTCCCCTCCTTCTTTCACTGACCTGGGTTTCTGCTTGGTTGCCAGTTTACTCTGGTTTTCCCCTCTTAAATATGTTCATCACAGAGGTGCTGACTGGCTCAGCCATGGCCAGAGCTGAGTTCTACTTGGAGCCAGGGAAGCTTCCAGCAGTTTCTCACAGGAGCCACCCCTGCAGCCACTCCCCTGCTACCAAAACCCTGAACACAAAAACGTGAGAAAATTGTTCATCACAAGCCTGCTAAGCAGTGACTTTTATTGGGTTTTGGTGTGGTCTGTAGTTGCTGTTCTCTCTAGTATGTTGAGAGAAACCAATGTCAGTGGTTTAATTTCTGTATCCTCCTTTTTCCCTTTCCTTCCTCATTCCTGAACCCTTACAACAATGCAAATTGAAATAAAGTTCTTTGCTCCATTTTATTTCCACAAACCATTTCCCTGTATTTGCCACTTCCATCATTCCCCCTTCGCACCTTGTACGGCTTCCAGATGCAGAGCCATCCAACAATCCTGGCATGCAAACCCCAAAGATTTTCTAGCCTATCCCCCTTCCTGGTGATAGAATCAACCATACTAGACTATTATGACACCTTCCCTTAGCCTTATCTGTGGGCTAAACAGACAACCTCTCCAGGAAACCTTTCCAGTGTCCGATCATCTTCGCAGTAAAAAAAAAAAGGATCTCATTTTAAAATAGAATTTCTTCTCTTCAGCTTGTACCTATTGTCTTGTGTCTTGCCACTGGCCACCACTGAGAAGAGCCTTGTTCCGTCCTCTTTAAACCCTCCCATCAGGTATTTATGCACTATGTTAAGATCCCCCTGAGCCTTCTCTTCTGCAGGCTGAAGGGTGCCAGCTCTCCTGACCTCTCAATATGTGAAATATTCCAAGCCCTTCATCTTTGTGACCCTTCGCTGAATTCATGACAGGATGTCTGTATCTTTTTTTGTACTGGGGAACCAAGACCTGGACACAGCATTCAGATGTGTCTCACCAGTGCTGAGGAGAGAGGAGGGATCATGTCCCTCAGCCTACTGATGAGGTTCATCCTAAAGGAGTCTAGGATGCTGCTGGCCTTCTTTGACACTAGGGTACATTGCTCTCTCATGGTCCACTTTTGTCCACCAATATTCCAAGGTCTTTCTCAGTGAGCTCCTTACCATCCAATTGGCCCCAGACTTGTATTGGTGGTTGGGTTAATTTCTCCGCAGGGCCAAGACTTTGTATTGTTGCATTGTTGAATTATATGAGGTTCATGTCAGCTCATTCCTCCAGCCTGTTGAGATCCCTCTGGATGGCAGCACACCCATCTGGTGTATCAGCCACTCCTAGTTGTGTATCATCTGCAGCTTTTCTAAGGGTGCACTCTACATCAGCATCCAGATCATTAATAAAAAACATATACATTAATAATAAACAATACTGGACCCATTACTGACATTTGGGGCACACAACTAGTCCAGCCTTCAGATGGACTTTGGGCCATTGACCACAGCCCTCTGAGACCCACAGTCCATACAGTTTTCAGTGCACCTCACTGTCCACTTATCTGGTCAATAATTCATCAGTTTGTTATGGGAGACAGTGCTGAAAACCTTCATTTCAACTTGTGATCAGTTATAATCCCTAAAATTCTTCTATTTAATAATTGCGTTCTCTAACTTATCCAATCTTGTATCTGTTTAGCTGACCAGTCCTGCGCTTTGATTTGCACCTTATATTTTCTAGCTGTTCTTCCACACTGACAGAGGGGTATTGGTCTGTCTTAGCTTTCACCAGCTAGTCTATGTTTTGCTTCACCCCATAACACATCAAGCTGCATAGGTAGTGCCAGCCCAGGACCTGCGGCACGGCAGGACCGGCGGGGAGGGGGTGGGGATGTGGGTGGAAAGGCTTGTGGTTGGACACGACCCTGGGAAGGGGAAGGGTCTGAGGGGGCTTCCGGCCAAGGGGGCTGGGGGTTTGTTTGTTGTGGGACCTTGTGGCGAGTGGTTGGTGCTCTGGGCAGAGCCAGCGTCTTGCCGGGCAGATCGGTCTGGGAGTTGGGGTTTGGAAGTTTTTTTTTCTCTCTCTTACTCTCTCGGCCCCCAGGCGGTTTCGTGGGGGGTTTGCTCCCTTCAGGTGGGGTTTTCTTTCCTTTTTTCCCTTCTTGGGGTGGGATCCGGTATCATTTGTTCTACCCTCTTCCTCCGTTCCTTGAATTACTCATTAGCAGTAGCATTGTTAGTAACTACCTAAGTTTCATTTATATAATTAAATAGTTCTTAACTCCTACAGGCTTTTCCTGGTTTGTTCCTCCGACCCTTCCTCACTGGGAGGAGGTGGGGGGGGGGGGGCCGGGGTGGTAGAGAAGGCTTGTCATCAAACTACGACAGGTCTCAGGTCACTGTTTCCCAGGAAAGTTTACATCTGCTTTCACTAGTGACATCTTGGCCATGTGTACCCAACTTTTTTATTAAAATGTGATGTAATATGTCCAAAGTATCATCACCTCATTTTATATGAGGATTTTAAAGCAAACCTTGATAGGTTTGATCACTACTCTCTGTCCAGACAGAATCAAAGACTAGCAGCTCTGTTTCTCTGTAGGACAATCTGAAAAAGTAGTCAAACTCATTTTGGTAAGACACTTAAATTACATCTTTAAAGAGAAGAAGTATATCAGGGAGAAGGAAAGTGGGTGCAATATTACACAATAGAAGTGAATACTAATTATGGGATGACAGTGTACTTTTTCCATAGAGGAAAAATAATGTGGATAGTTAGAAAACCTGCTATTTTTTCGTAAGCCTTATCTCATACTACATTTCTTATACACCTTGATGGGATGACAGGTTGGCAAGACGCAACATAAACAGGACTTAACTTAGGCAGGAAAGTCACATGACAAGCTTGCCCTTCAGCTGCAAGATCGAAAAAACACATCTAAGAACCGTTAGAAATATTCAGATGCACTATTATAAAGCCATTACTAAATGCTGTAAAGCAAATGTGTATGGCTGCATGCACTGTCACTGCAGTCATTCTGAGTCTGTCAGCATTTCCGTTTCCCCTGCACAGTTTAGATGTGCCACATCCCCAGAGCTGAAACATGGCACACAGATTGGCAGCCAAGACACTATTTTCTTCTCAAAAGGTGCAATGGATTTGTTATAATGGACTTAGGGGAAACCTCTGTTTACAGTCCAGTACAATGGATGAGTTAAAAAGTGTTCACTCATGTGTACATGTTAGGAATAAACTTACTACCAAGATAAAACACTGTGAAAGAACACAGTGACAGAGTATTTCAGTGACAGAGAGTTGCGTGTAGAACCTCAGCATCTTCTGTGAACCCTTGTTTGTTTACTACTTTATACTATCTAGGCTATATACAAGAGTTGAGGTGCTAGAGACATGGTGAAGGACCATCTGTGAGTCTGTGATCATTGTACAGGCTCAGCTACTACACGCCTAAACTTAGCAAAGCTACAAATCAACCCAACTTCAAGACTTGCCAGAGAATAAGGGAGTAAAGTTTCTCTCAAGTGTATTTCTAGTTTCTTGAAAAGAAAGAAGAATAACCCAAGACTCACCCTCCCCCCCCACCCCCCAAAAACAAAACAAAAAAAAAAACAAACAAACAGCACCACAAAAAACTCACCACTGAACTTCTTGGTGTAGTCAGCATGCTGCTTTGGGCAAAGAAGGAAGGTGGGGATTTTTCTGTAATATTTACAATACAACCCTGAACATAGATTCACAAAAAGGACTGAGGAATTGGTTATGGTCATGCCATTTATTGCAAAAGAACAATGCTGTAAATGTACTTCATTGGATTCAGACCAAGATAGCTGCAGCACATCTGTGCTGTGTTGTGGCACTCTCGAAATTTCACCAAAATTGAACCTCCAGTGATTTAAGGCATTTCTGCTAGTAGGCTTCCTTTCATGTATAAATACTCTATAAACCTGCATACTTGTGAGTGGAGACCATTGCACCTGTGATGTGGTAACAGGTATTTGGGGTTTTTTGCCAAAGAGCCTTATAATATCCTTCTGTTTTGTAATGGTTTTTCAAACTACCTCTGGACCAAAACTGTGATTCTAGCAAATAACACTTCACAGGCAGTTAGGCTGAAAGGTAAAGCAAACACTTTCTAGTATTACAGTACATATTTAAATAGCCACTTCCTCTGAAATGCAACTATACATAGGAACTGATGTTTGCCAAAAGTAATTCATATAAATCTGAGAGGGCATGCAGGAATAATGAGAAAATGAGCAGAGAAGATCAAGGTAGATCACTGATATTCTATCAATTCCACTTGCATTAAATGTAATGAGATGTCTCCAGTCATTACTGAAAGAAGACCCTCCAAACAATAACTACAAGCCATCCAGGCTTGTCTAACTCACTTTGCAAAGAGACTGAATCAGTAACCCTCAAACACAAACTATTCAGTTAATTTCACCAAGCCTTAACACAAATATAATTGCCTCACATCATCAGTGAGAACTACTCAGCTCTTTAAAGCATTGTGCTGGTTTTGGCTGGTATAGAATTAAATTTTTTCATAGGAGGTAGTGTAGGGCTGTGTTTTGGATTTGGCTGAAAATAGTGTTGATAATGCAGGGATGTTTTAGTTTCTGCTGCGCAGTGCTTACACAGAGTCAGAGCCTTTCTGCCCCTCACAGCACCCCACCAGTGAGTAGGCTGGGGGTGCACAAGAAGTTGGGAGAAGACACAGCTGGGACAGCTGACCCCAACTGACCAAAGGAATATGCTGTACCATATGGCGTCATGCTCAGCAATAAAAGCTGGGGGAAGAAAATGAAAGGAAGGGACATTCGGAGTTATGGCAAGTAACCGTTCTTATTCCCAAATAACCATTACACATGATGGAGACCTGCTTTCCTGGAGATGACCTGCCTGTCATTTGGAATTGGTGACTGAATTCCTTGTGTTATTTTGCTTGTGTGTGTGGCTTTTGCTTCAAACTGTCTTTATCTCAACCTGTAAGTTTTCTCTTTCCTTTTCTGATTCTCTCCCTCATCCCACCAGTGGGTAGAATGAGAGAGCGGCTGTGCAGTGCTTAGGTATTGAATGGGGGTCAAACCACTACAAGAATGATGCTGAAAAGGACAGTGTTATATTGCCACTTTTGGAAAATCTGCAACAGACCAGGTGCAGAGAAGAGTGGGCAGCTATGAAATACACTGACTAGAGCCTGAGAGATACACAGTGGACAAGCAAGGTGTAAGGGAAGAACAGCTTCACTTTTCAGAAGTTTGGAGATGCTAGGAATCAGCTTTCAAACACCGCTAAACAGTAGGGATATCAGAATCATTGAATGGTTTAGATTTGAAGTGACCTTAAAGATCATCCAGTTCCAATCCCCCTGCCATGGGCAGGGACACCCTCCACTAGACCAGGTTACTCAAAGCCTCACCCAGCCTGGCCTTGAACACTGCCAGGGATGGGGCATCTACAACTTCTCTGGGCAACCTGTTTCAGTGCCTCATCACCCTCTCCATGAAGAATTTCTTCCTTATAGCTAAACTAAATCTCCTCCCTTTCAGTTTAAAGCCACTGCTCCTTGTCCCGTCACTACAGCTCCCCTTCCAGCATTCCTGTAGGCCCCTTCAGGTACTAGAAAGCTGCTATAAGGTCTCCCCAGAACCTTCTTTTCCCCAGGCTGAACAAGCCCAATTGTCTCAGCTTGTCCTCCATAGGAGAGGTGCTCCAACCCTCTGATTATCTTCGTGTTCTCCTCTGGACTCACTCTAACCAGTCAATATTCTTATGTTGAAAACTCCAGAGCTGGATTCAGTACTCCAGGTGGGGCCTCACAAGAGCAGAGTAGAGCGGGAGAATCCCCTCCCTCGACCTGCTGGCCACTATTGTCTGGATATGGTTGGCTTTCTGGGCTACCAGCGCACACTGCCGGCTCACGACCAGCTTTTCTTCCACTGTTACTCCCAAGTACTTATCCTCAGGGTGGCTTTCTATCCATTCTCTGCCCAACCTGTACTTGTGCTTGGAATTGCCCTGACACAGGTGCAGGACCTTGAACTTGGCCTCATTGCTGAACTTCATGAGGTTGACACAAGACCACTTTACCAGTCTGTTGAGGACCCTCCTGATGGCATCCCTTCCCTCCAGCATGTCGACCACACCACACAGCATGGTGTTATCAGCAAACTTGCTGAGGGTGCACTTGATCCCTCCATCCATGTCACTGACAAAGATGTTAAACAGCAACAGTCCCAATATCAACCCCTGAGGAACACCACTTGCCACTGGTCTCCACTCAGACATTGAGCCATTGACCACAACTCTTTGGGTGCAACCAACCAGCCAGTTCCTTATCCACCAAGCTGTCCATCCATCAAATCCATGCCTCTCCAATTTAGAAACAGGAGTGTCGTGTGGGCCACTGTCCAATGCTTTGCTGAAATCCACGTACATGACATCAGTTGCACTTCCTTTATCCACCAAGGATGTGTCTCCATTGTAGAAGGCCACCAGATATGTCAGGCATGATCTGCCCTTGGTGAAGTCATGTTGACTGTCACCAATCATTTCTTCATTTTCCATGTGCCTCAGCCTCATTTCCAGGAGGATCTGCTCCATGACCTTGCCAGGCACAGAGGTGAGACTGACTGGCCTGTAGTTCCCTGGATCCTCTTTTTTTCCATTTTTAAAGATGGGGGTTATGTTTCCCCTTTTTCCAATGGGTGGGAACTTCACCAAACTGCCATGACTTCTCAGATATGATGGATAGAGGTTTAGCAACTTCATCCGCCAGTTCTTTCAGGACCTGTGGAGGTATTTCATCAGGTGCCAGGGACCTGTGCACCTTCAGATTCCTTAGATGGTTATATTTGAGCTAACATTTTTCTACTCTAGAGATGAAGGTACATCAGCATCAGGCATGCCACTACAGTATTCCCTGCCCCACACAGTTATGTAGCTAGAAGTACTCAAGACAACATTTCAGGGGCATATTTTTCCATTAGTTTCATTGTGGGAGCTGATTCACTTCCTGGTCCTTGAAGCAGAGCAACTAACACAGTTTAATGAAAACTGATAATGCGCTGTTTAGCAGCTTGGGATTTTCAGAGTGTGTGGAACACAAAGTAAAGTACTTTTTCCCTGTGCCACAGGTCCTCTGAAGATTTTGGCAGGTAACTAGTGGTATTTTCACTTCAGTCTAATTTAGATTCCCTGTCAGCTGGGCCTTCTAAGAGTCCAAGAAAATAATATAGCTTAACCTTCCTCACACTGGAGCTCAGGTTGCACAACCTGAAGTAAGAAAGGGCTAAGCTGGACTGTCACTCCATGTAAAAAGCCAAGTGAAGTGTCTATTCTCAGTGTTTGCAACCCTGATATTACCCCAGAACTTGAGGAGTCCACTTTCAGTCCCTTTCCCATAGCATTTTCTTCAAAGCCTAACGGAAGGGAAAGGGCTATCCTGGGTGTGAATCAGGGGAGTGCCCCTCACTCCCTTTACCACAACCCAGCATGCACGAACATGGGGCAGTATAGAATGTTAAAAAGAAAAAAAAATCAAACAAAAATGACCACTTTTCCTTACGAGGTAGCAGGGTGCTCACACACCTTAGCATTGCCTGTGGTTTGAGGGAGTGGATGGAAAAGACTACGCTCACAGAGAATGTTGGAGGAGGCAGCTTTTGCTGTAGATGGTATGAACTGGAAGATGGAGTTGATCATCCCTCCATCAACGGGAAAAGGGGAGCAGGGGCATAGTACATTTCCTTCTACAGGCTCTTTAATAAACAGACATGTCCTTGTGTTGCCAACCAGCAGTAAAGAACCACTTTCCCTACTTCATAAAGGGCCTTATAAGTATAGGAATTGATGGTTTTTTTCTGTTTTGTTTGGGTTGTTTGTTTGGGGTTTTTGGGGGTTCTTTGGGGTTTTTTTGGGTTTGTTTTTTTTTGAAGACCAGTGCTAAACAAAAAACCAGAAAAGCTAGAGAAACAAGAGTTTTGCTGCAGGCAACCCAAGCAGTGCAAAACACGGTGAGAATACCAACAAAGCTTCACTGAAGTTGGTCAGCCTGTGTTTAGTGACAGACAAGCTTTCAGAAGTCAGTTCAATGAGGATGTGAAAGGGATGCTTTAAGATCCACCTATTTCAAACATCGCTATCTTTTGTCTACTTAAGGATTATGTTACTTTAATCCTAACCTCGTGCAGATGAAAAGTAACAAATTCATCATCTTCACTCAGGACTGGTGTATGTGTGTGTGTTTTCTATGAGTAAATTTTATTGAGGTTAGTGTCATAACTGACTGGTAAAAATAAATGAATAAGTAATCTAAATAAGTAAAAATGGATGTTGTGCATTTTTCTCTGGGAGATTAATTTCAAAGGAGCAGAAAGTAAACTGTCATCTACACAAGGGGGGGGTGGGGGGGCGGGGAGGAGGAGGTAAGGAAAAAATCCCACAAAACAGGAAAAGCAGAATGGAAAACAACTATTAGATTTCAACAGTATGACTCTACAATTGCCTGACCTCAATTCTGCTATGCATCTCTTCTCCATATTATATCTTGTATTTTTATTATCAATGTTATACACAAAATATTACATGCAGTATAAATTGAGCTTCTAAATGTGTGCTTGGGTAGGATGGCTGTGTCTATTGAGACTCCTAGATTACTTCTATTAGGGGGTGAATGTCATGCTATTTGTCATCCAAAAGGTAATTTTCCCTAGACTTATATTAAGGGCTCATATTTTATGATAACCTCTGTATTATGTTGATCTGGGCATTTTTCATGAACCCATTCATCAGACAGGTATCTCCAGTGGTAACTGCAGCATTGCAAAATTGTACTTGCTTTCAGGGTGAATAATTTTTTTTTTTTTTTTCAGCTTCATCAGTGACACCAAAGGAGCATTTGAGTCCCTGTGAGCATGCCAGTAAAATTCCAGGACAAGCTTTGCACATATTAAGAAGTATATATGTAGGAATTAATTTATTGATCTTAAAAAATACTGTATCAGAAGTGAATCAAATTCTGCCTGGAGTAAATGTTGTTATCTGGCAGCTCTCTTGTAACCACCAATCTCTAACTGACCCAAAATTCAACACCAATACGGCCAAACAGTTAAGAGGCGCAGCGCCTGGGATTTTTGATGTGATTCACTGTGATACATTTGTACATGGGTGAATGAGCAACCGTGTGAAAAGGATGACCGGGTTTGAATTAACTGCAAATTCTGCATTACACCTGGCATACCATGAGAAGGAGACCCACTGAAAGAGGAGAGTTTGCATATTCTAATTAATAAGCATTAAAACAATTTGCAAGATGTCATATATTGTTTAGATATTGTACCAAAGCTTCACAGGATAAGGGTCAGGGATTGACTCCAAGGATGGAGTAGTCAATGATAATTAACCTTTCAGATTCCTCTTAGGTTTCACAGCAACTTGTGATCCTAATTGAAATTAAATTGAGGGAGGCGGAGAGAGACGGCTCTTGCCAAACTATAAACTGCAATAAAGCGCAGCAGATTTAGCAGCGCGCGCTAATTTCTTCTTGTGGAGCACTCTGAGGAGCTGATACAGACACTAAATCAAATCTGCAGCTTTATCTGACTAGGTGAGGCCTCAGCACTCCAGTCAAGAAGCAAAACAGATGCAGATTCTTTTGCCAACAGCATGCATTTCCCATGGATAAAGGGAGCAATTTTCTATTCCCTCAGGTGCTGCTTTATGCTAGCATTCAGTAAGCCTGAAAAAAAAATCCCAGCTGCTCTCACCTCAGAGGAAGAAAACACAAACAACTCTAAACAAATCAATCTAACATTTCCTATAGCCTCTAATGTGGAGCACAGTCAATTTTTTTCTGCCTCCTCCCCTTTTGTACATAATAAAAATCTACTGTTCCCATCATCCCCAATATGTCGGAAGCCAGCAAGTGTAAATGCAGCCATTCATATAATTTGAATGATAATCGAAAATAAGCAGAAAAGGAGGATAAATTTATCAAACTTGTGAGAATATTCTAGGAAAAAGGAATTTCCTGAGGTAACTGTCCTTGACCTGGCTCTTTAATCGAGTGAAATTTCATCACTTTATCTAATATCATGCTTCATGCTTCAGGCTCCCAGCAATTCTATTTTAGTGTGGTCTAATGGGCAGCTGACACATCCACTCAGCACCAGACTGCATAATATGTGCTGACACACTGTGTGGTGAGCACCCTATTGAGAGCTGTTTATTTGTGCCTGGCAAGGAAAAATTTCATCCAGTAAAGTCTCTTCATAACAATTTCAGTCTCAGTTTTCAGGACCTCCATGGAATCCACATTTGGAGAGGTTCAGAAGCACCTGCAGGGAAATTCAGTTGCTTATTTGGGTGGCTGTACATTATCTGACTTTAGGTGAGAGGTTGTGAAAGCACTGGTTATGGTTGTCTGAAACCTGAATCTAGATAGTGTAATGAAGAGTGTCATTCTAACTGCTTTGGAGCCAGCTCTTCTCAGAACCCCTGATTCAATTTGATATTCTGAGGTTAACGCACTGTATTGGGACTGAAAATAGGAGTGCACACGAAAAGCTTTTATATTTATTCAGTTCAGTAAGCATGGCAAACTCATCAACAGCTATTTGTACACTGTAGCATGGTGGGACTTACTTTGATGTTCTGATTTATGCTTGCTATTTTTCCTGCAGTATTACTTCAGAGTAGAAATGGACTAAAAAAAAAAAAAAAAAAGCAGGCGAGGCTTTCAATAGCAAAGGACATTATCATAAACAAAGCAACATGAGAAAATAAAGGAATGACACAATCACAGAGATTTTGGTCTCTCAACCTCACGTGGAAATCAAAATCACTATATAGAGACCAAGGAATACATTTCCTCAACGCATACAAATAGCTAACATGTTAAGATAGTTCTCTTACTTATTAGCTACAGAATAATAGCCTGTGAAGCAACTTATATGTACACATGGATAACAAAAGAATAAGCACACACAAATAGAATTGATTAAAACATATGCCTCATCAACCTGTCCACAATGAAAGTTATGCCCAAATTATATCTAGACATACAATAACTGATCACCTTAATATTTAAAGTGGAAACAAAATTTATTTCAGAAACATTGTGGAAAAATGATTCTATGATTCTATGAAAAATATTACTGATATTTTATCTAAACTTAATGTGTATTACATAACACATGCATCATCTACAAGGAAGTATGTGACATGAACATGTAGGGAATGTATATGTATATGTATTATCCACAAATTTATCTTGCAGGAAGTGTGTTTTGAACATGATAGTGTTACAAAAATAACCTTGGCTTTTTCAGTCTCTGACTTCGGAATATTCAGAGTCAGAACTTTTACGAATTGGTTATTTGGGAGAAAATCACTAGAAAATTCTGCAGATATAAAAAAGGTCAAACCTTACAATAAACTTACAGATATCGGCTATGTTCATCATTGACGCTAATACATTCCTAGAACCAGAATTGTTGGGATTAAAAGCTACTTTACTAGGGATTGTGTTGAGATTTTTGGTGACAAAACCGTGTACATTATTATACTTTAGAACTGCAGTTACTGAGAAACCAAACATAGAAATGTTGTTTATTTTTATCTTTTGTTTTGTTTTGTTTTCTCCCCTGAGAAAATGAAATTCTGAAGGGCCAAATCCAATTTTCAGGGTTGCAGATTGTATCAGATTCAGTTTCATTATTATCTGTGCCAAGTTTTCTTTGGATGGTAGGTTGGTTTGCATAACTGAGCACTTAACTGAAAGAGTGCAAAAGAGAAACTAAGAAAAGAATTTGTACCAATGCAGCATCTGTCCCAATTTCCACTGTCTCACATATTTCAAAGTTATTGATGTGTTAACAAAAGATGATATAACTAAAGACTGAATTTTATTTGAAAGACAATAGTATTTATAATTTACTGCCAGTATAGTTGATATGTGCACTCAGTAATTATATGCTTATTTGCATGCACATACACACGTGCATATGCAGGTGTATGTTTAACCACCTGCTTGTATGTAAATAGGCTAGTACACATACAAGCATGAATGTCTGTATCATGAAAAAGTAGAATGAATCTCTTAAAAATAAGAAAACATCAGAAATGTAGCTGTTTCAGTCCCTACAAGGGCATTAATTTTGCCATCTTCTACAGACAGAAGGCTGCGTTTTCAGTTCACGTAAAATGTTTTTCGGACTTTATCACAAAATAGACAGGGTACACCATGAGTCAAATAATAATGTCAAGAAGAACCCAAGTCTCTTAATTTCTAGACATTTTATTTTACATGTGTAAGCTTTCTTGCAAATGAATATAATTTCATTTTAGTGTCATCTCCAATTATAGACATGATCCTTTCAGAGGAACTAGAGGAAGTAAGACCTAGCTTTTAGAGAAGAATGAGGCCCTGAGGTCTGCAGCACTTTTTCTGTATGTGCTCTGGAGATAAGCTGCCTCTCTTGCCACAGTCCTTGGTCTCACCTTTGCCTCAGTTGTTATGCACAAATTACCACAGCATCAGTATGGCAATCAGTATGTGGTTGAGATAGTAGGGTGCAGTGAGGAAAAAAAAATAAATTATCACCCAGAAAGAGGATTCTGGTCGTCCTTCCAAGCAAGCATCTCCTTATCTGTAAGGGATGGAGATGGTTTAGCTCAGCCCTGGAGGTCAGAGCGTCCTTTCAGGTTTGGGGCAGCTCTGTTCCAGCTCATCAGCTTCAGGACAGCAATGTGGGATTTCACATGCTCATGCAGCAGTGTCATTTCCCAAAGACTATTCCCAAAGACTGGGATAAATCTCAGGGGAAGGAGAAACAGAGAATAAAAGTGAAGATATAGCAGCTGAAGACAGGGCAGCTCTACACATTCTCAGGGTCAAACAAGGAGGCTGACTTTAAGCTTACAGGATGGAGACATACAGGCATGAATGCAGGCTATCATCACCTCCTAAAAAGAGAAAGAATAAGAGAAAGTACTGCTCATGTGAAGCTTCAGCTCTACAAAGTAGCCACCAACGATATCAAGCTTGTATCTCACCAAGTAAGCTTTGTTTTTCCATCTGCACGTGTCCAGAAGCAGCTTTTAGCACTGTACCTAAGGTTCGCTGGTGTCACAAGCTACAAGGGGACTATTTTTCTCTCTGAAACGGTCGCTTCACAATTGTTCAGACTTCCACAAACTGAGCAAATCCTACCAGAAGACAGACAGAAACTTTCAAAAGATTCCACAACAGCTTTCCACTAGAAGAAAGATACATTTGTTTCAGATTTCTTCATCTGTAAAGGTGAGTCACAGCTTGTTTTAGCCTCCAGTCAGAAAATGCACTGATCTTTGTGCTCAGACAGTAAGTACGTAGCAGTAAAATCCTGTTTTCAAGGTAGAGAACAGCAATTGTGCACACATGGTGCGACCTTTGGAAAATGAGGTAATGCGAAGAGGTCTTTTAATGAGCTTGGAGAAGGAAAGAAGAACTTGAGGAAAGTAGAAGAGTTATTACAATTCAGCAGTAAGCCCTATTCGTACACAGAATCCTAGTAAAATATGTGTGCCACAAAGAAACATATAAACAGTGGAAAGACAAGGGCCTAACCAACAAAAGAGGGTTGTATGTACACCTCTCACTCAGATAACAGCCAAACAAAAAAGAAAGAAAATTCTGTCATTCAAAGACTGAAAATTCTAACAACATCCTTACATATGATTGAAAATGAGAAAAACCAGAAATGCTGCATAGTATTAATATACTTAGAACCACCAGGAGGACTTGTATAGAAATCTATTTTGATATATGGATATGTGTATATATATATGCTTTTATATATACGTATGAATGTATGTATATATTTAATTGTTAGGTAGAATTTTGCCTAGTTTTCAATTTTACCTAAATCCAGTAATTTTAAATGTGTTACATAAAGCAATTTCTGCTGATTGATTAATTTTGACATTATAGTATTTCTCTCGCCCTTGCTATGGAAGTTACAACTAGCATACTGTTTGGACTGCAGTCCCTTAATTCCACCACAAACAGACATATGAATTATTTGCAGAGCTACATCTATTTTCTCCAAGAACAATTAATAAGGCAAAAACCTAGAATAATGTGAGTAGGACCTCCCTAAAGGAACATACAGCTTAACAAGAACCAGTGAAAAATTCATTTATTTGGCATTTAAAGCATGTTTCATAGCAACACACACATATTGCATTGCTTCTGCTTTTTGGCTAACTAATTCTATAAATAATGAATTTAAATTACACAATTAATTAACAAGGCCTAGGGTTCATTGTGGAATCAATAACAATCTTTCCTCTGTAATGCTTTAGGTTAAGAACCCCAAACAAACATTTAATTTAGATTTTCATAAGGGACTTACTGTGTATATACCAAATGATTATTAAATGCTTTTACAGAATGAGAGATTAACTATATAATAGATGGAACATCTGTTAAACAGATTTTAATTCCAATATCCATTTCTCTCCATTTTTAATTCTAATATCTATTTCAAGGTACTAGACTTATTTTACAGGAGCTGTACTAATATATTTCACTTGATATGTAATTGTAAACAGGTATTTTACTGTTCACTTAGTAGCAGTCTTATATGAATACGGTTCTTTGAAGGAATGTGATGTTTGTACAGAAACATGCACAGAAGTACCAGACCCTCACATAAAATATAACAAAGGATGGTGTCAGGGTCTGTGCTCTGCTCTACCTGGGACAAGCTGGAGGCAAGGCTATAGATGCTCCTCAAGCTTATCCCCTCAGGATTTTGCCAGAGGGCTGCACAGAAGGAAATAGAGAACCAGGATTAGGCCAGGCTGCAGCAGAGCACAGAGTCACTTGACAGGTTGTTTTGGCCATTTGCACCTCCATTCAATGTAAGCAGCTCTGAATAGTGGACAGGATTCTGGTTGCAAAGACAAATGAAATTAGACAGAAATATAATTGTACTTTTCTCTAGGTGGTCAAAGAAAGCTGCATTTTGGTAACTTCCTCCCCCCTTTTTTCTCCAAGACATACCACCACTACTGCTCTGCCCTAGAAAGAAGAATATGCCTGTTAAAGATTTATGCGTATTACTGGTAAATGATGAAACAGCAATAAAACAAGGCAGATATTACATGATTTCACAACTGAAGAAACTGGTGGGGTTTTTTTTATGTGGAGAGGGGAAGAACAAATCAGCTTCCAGGCCCTTACTCTGACAGGTGCCGTTGCATTTTAAACAACACAAGAATCAAGCTACAGATCTCCAGGACGTGTTTAACTTTGCCTTGCGTTAAATTGATTACTAAAGATGTGGAAGCAATTTGTGTTAAATGAAAACATTTGGACATGGGTCATGGGTCTGACGGCCCTAGCCAAATGGTTATTTCATAATTGTCCACTATGGGATTTCTTGCACTTTCATAGAAGCATCTGGTACTAGCCGTTGTCCAATGTAGAATACAGGGTCGGATGGAGCCAATATTCTTGTTAGGTATGGGCATTTTTCTGTGTTAATTGAAATTATATTTTAATTAAAATTAATTTCAATCCTTTTCTCTGTCTACACCCAAATTTTGCTCAGCTCTGCTGAAAAGTTTAGTACAGCTATTGGGTCAGGCCAAGTTGCTAGAGGTAGGAATCACTGTACCATTTTAGACAAACAAACAAGCCACCAGCGTGAATGTTGCTAACAATCTAGAGGGGTATCTAAATCTGTTTGATAGGGAAACATAACTCCTCTCCAAGTGCATTTGCGGTACATAACATCTTGACCTATCTGAATGCAATAGAATTTCCTCATTTACTTCATCACAATATGTTCAGGATTTTCTCAAGACGTTACAGTGAGCCCATGACAGAGACCCAAATGGTGCACGGTTACACAAAGTCCCAGTGCAATGCCTCAATGACAAGGACATGTTTCCTAGTGCAACTGCTCCCTGGTCTGGGTGAAGGCCTGGTGCTCTAGGTTTCCTCTTATGCTGAATCAGCAAAATGTACCTATCTTTCAAATGTCTGATGGCCTTAATTAATGAATGTTCATAAAGCACCTCAAGTACTTTTAAAGAAAGGTACTAGAGAAGCATAAAGGATTACTGTTTCCCACATGCATTGTGAATGAGCACAAATGCTTTTGTGGAAACTGACATTTTCACGTGCGTACTGAATTGCTGAAAAATATCTCAGCTTCATTGTATTAAATATTTAGCAAGGATATCTTTCCCCTCCCCGCCCCAGGAATTCAGTACACACATGAAAATGTCAGCTTCCACAAAAGAATTTTTATTCGTTTTTGACAGATGTTTATCATATTGCAAAAGACAACAGAAAGGGTCAGAGCCTAAGAAAAAACACCTTTCTCTATGAGGAGCTGTGTGTTACAGTATTCTAAAACTAAAAGGAGTTCCATTCCTCAGTTAAGCTCATGGGTTCACCCGTAAATTGCATACTGATAGGGTTTTGTGTAAAATCACATCTTAAATCTAAATCTAGCAACTCAAACCCTATGGGAATAAAAAGGACTTGCCAATTTGAGACTGCAATACTGGTTATGTCTGTTTGTCAGTATAACAGCAAAGGTACACAATTTGGCCACGTGTTACCTTGTACCATGCAAGTGGTCTGAAGATCATTATCTGTACTAAGATACATTGTTATAGGTTGTCACCCTTTCTTTTTTTCAAGAGATAAACTCCATCATAGTCTATCACATAGGAAGAGAGATCCCCTTTGACAATTTTACCTAAATCTAAATCTCACACGTGTTTGGGGAGAGGAGTGAGTGAGAGTCATTGCAGTGCTTCTGTAATTTATTTCTGCTTCTAGCATGCTCTTTGTTATTCACATCATAGGCTTTCTTTTCTTATCTTACCATATGTAAACCTCCACTTACCTGAAACAAAATCCTCAAAGAAGCCACACAAATGTCACATTCTTTACACTCATAAAATGTGACTGGCAAAAATAATGAATTTGTATATTGTCATTCACTGTAAGATTTTACTTTTTCACTATGTTTTCACCAGTTACACAGCATATATTCTGAAGATATTTAAAAGATATAAACAAGCACCAATTTTAGACTGCGGAATGTGAGTGCTGCTTCTTTCTCTTTAGGGAGCAGCTCATCTTAAATTCTCTCCAACTTTACTGTATTTTATGATGATTTTGATTTGGAGATACCAAATCACCTAAGCTATAATATCCCACAATATTAAAGTATATTTTGCAAAATACAAAGGAGGCAAAACCCACAGGTTCAAATCCCTTATCTTCCTAACCAATTCAAATCTACATCTCTCAACATGTTGAAAGGGAAGTGGTACTTTCAGACTCTCCTGGTGACAGGTCCCCATTTGTATCAAATGCAAGGGGCACATGGGGAGTAGAAATTTCTGTGACTCATCCTGTGTCTCCTGTTTTCCCCAAAAGTTGCTGTTATTTTTTCATTCTTATCTAAATGGCTAACTTCACCTGTTTGCTGTTAATATGGGGACAGCTAAACTACCTTTTTCATTTCAAGTTAAAAAGAGAAGGTTTGAAAATATAACCTCTGAGAAAAAAAAAAAAAAAAGCAAAGTTAATAACACTGAAAAGTAATTATGAAGCGGTTCATTTAAGAAATCAAAACAATCAGGACACCTAGACTATGAAGCTAGAAATTGGACATGGATCTTCCCTAATCCCAATTTGTCAGACTGAATCCATTCTTCTCATACATCAATAGTGAAAAAAAGAAAAAACAACAACAACAACAAAAAAAAACCCAACAAAACAACAAACACCACACCACAGGCTCAGCTAACTTTGTCATCTTCCCAGAGCTCTTCCTAAGTTTTTCAGCTATTCTCCCTGTGGTTGTTTAGTGTGGTTGAGAAGGCAGCACTTAACTTATAGGACCTGACGCATAAAAGCAACACACCAAGGTTATAGTGGGGCCACAAAGAGAAACCAAACCACAGATACAGCTTTCTATGTGTCTGTGTACTGTGGTCAGGTACATCTTTGCTGAGGTCTTCACAAGCTGGCCTGTAATAAGTAAGATATTCAAATTTATTTTTTTAAGTGAAGAAATTACATTAACATTTGTTAACCCAGAGTATTTTGAAATTTCTCTTTCAGAAACCATAAGGCTCCTTAGGCTGGGCCAGGGTTAGGTGTATTATTGTAGCTTACCCAAAACATCTTAATTTGTGTATGTGGAAACAGGTAACTTGACCTACAAAATCAAAAAAATATGTGAAGTTTCAGAAAGGATATGTTGTGCAGAAGAGAAGAAAGAAAGTTGATGCCAAGAAATTAGAGCTCTTAATGTGTTCAACATGATGGGGAAGGATGTGGAAAAGAGGCATAAAAGAGAATTCAACCTTTTCTTATATGCTTGAGGTCACTTAAAAAAATCAGAATAAAGCAATCAAGAGGTCACATCATGAAGACAGGAGCTCATCAGAAGTTTAAGAATTCTTTAGGCAAATTGTTAGAAATGTCCACTGTATTTTAAACCACTAGATTCACCACTGGTAAGAGTCTGAAATCTTTAATCCAAACAAATTACAAAGCCATCAAGGGACCTATAATCTCCAGCAGGGCTGAATAAGGCAAAAGTAAGGATCTTTCTACTAAATGTACGTAAAAGCGATAGGATTTGCTAGATGCACTGTATCCCTGCTATATACTTTTCTCTCATCAAAATACTTCAACGTGCATCATGGCTCTTTTCATGCTAAAATAATAACAATAAACACAAAGCATGATCAGCCACGGTGGCATTTCACACCACCCATCAGTTACAGAGCCTGAAACAGGAAGCACCATTTTCCAAATTGAAAATGTTTGAATGGGCTGTCAAAAAGCCTCTCAGTAAACGTGTTCCATCGAACAGAAACAAACTCTGTGCAAACAAATCAAGTGGTGCAGAAATCCTTTGCACAAGATGATAGGCGAGGCCTCCATGCTGACACTGTATGCAAGCCAAGTTTTCATGTACTTTGATGGCTGACCTCCAACTCCTGACATATTCATTATATTCCAGCATGTTGGGCGCAGATTGCATTGAAGTGATGACAGCTACAAGACAGCCAACGAGGAATATGGGCATTCTGGCAACAGGTGGCCTTTTATTTGTACTGGGAAAGTTAATCTAGTTTATCATCAAAGTATATTATGTTCAAGAAGTGTCATGTTTTGAGAAGTCTAGTGACAGATCAAACAGAGGAAGCATTCTTCCATAGACTGTGACATTTCTTGTAGACCAAACCTTTCAAACTGCTCTATTGTTTATGCTCGATTTAGGTCAGTTAAAAGTTGTTCCATTGTCCCGAGGTTTACATTGCTGGTTCTAAATTACAGTTTGTGTCCTACGTAAAAGGCTGATGCAGGCACGCCATAAAGCATGCAGCCCGAGGATCACCATCAGCCACACGGTGGGGAATACTTGATTACCTTGCGAAAGGTGATTTTAGAAAGACGGTACTCTTCAAGGAAAAATAACAGATAGAAATACTTCCGGGAATGTACGTGTCTTTAGCTCTGACAACCACATTAGCCGCAAACCCAGTCCTGAAAAACCTTACCCCCCTGCCCACTTTGCTTATCTATTTCAACAGACTGAGGAAAATGATGTGTAAAATTGAAATCATGTCAAAGTCTCATAACTCAAGTGGTTGATGTGAACCCTTGGTTTAATTTCACTTCTGCTTTTGGAGGTAGGTCAGAGAAATGCTGCACCACAGTTATAGGAAACCATTGATTTTACAGGTGAGAATATAGCCACAGAGCTGACAACAATTTTTCTGTTGAAACGGCTTTTGGGTAAAGAAGTATTTTTAACTAAACAAAGATTTTCTTCAAATAAACCCACTTAACCATGGAAATTACAAAGAAATATGGTCACGTGATATAAACGAGCAGAAAAGACCCCAACCCATAAATACTTAAACTAGAAATGGAAATCTGGTGCAGTCTCCAAATATTGCCGTTTTAATATCCTAAACCACTTTTCCTTCTCTGCTGACCACTTTCTGGGATACAGACTCAACGGAAGACCATGGAAGTAGAACTAAGCACATCAACAGAAATGTGATCTAACCAGGGAAACTGAGCCACCAACAGAACTGGCAGACTAGCAGGGCTCGAACCACAGCTCCTGTAGGATAACATGGCAACATGTTCAAATCAAAACATCAGGCTTTCAGATGAAATATGGATTTTATGAATTTCTATCAAAAATAGCAGCTCAGTGGAAAATGCATACAAGTGGCTTCACTTCATAAAATAAAATTTGCCAGATAAAGGGAAACAAATAATCTTTTTCCAGCATTTGTTGCTAGAAGTGTTGTTAAGCTTAAACTATTGCTGAGTAAGGATAAAAATGTTGTTTGACAGAAGAGTGGTCTGAAAAATCCAGGCATGTAGGTGAATATTTTTGTAAATGTGACTGTTTATCAGGAATCTCATAAGAATATTTGGCTTTTGCATTCATTGAACATAAAATTTGAAATATTTGAATGAATACAGATGCATTGATGTTTTAGCTGGGATGAAGAATGTATTTCCTGAACTCATCCCCACCTCTTGCACTCTGTATTTCACCGTGGAGTTGTCTCTGAGCACATGAACCAGATTAATTTTAGGTGCAACTTCATGAGAAAATGTGTTCCAGAAAAGCACAGGTCAACTACATCCTTTAGACCTTGCAAAGAGGTCAAAGTTAATCCAAAAACACTCACACCCAATTTCTAGCTTTCCAAGGAAATAATTTACCAGCATATATTTTTTTAACTGAAAGACACTAAGGAGATAATTTCTCAGATAGCAGAGCCTTTAAGATAACTCAGCAACCTCCAGACACTGTGGCATAAGTATATAACGTTTCTGATGTGACCAATTAGAAATCTGAATCATCTTCTCATATGGTTCTCATATATATACTTGTTAACCAAGATAAAATATTTTGAGTCTTGAGAAAATATTGGTTTCCGATAAGCAAGGAATCCTCTTTCAAATTAAGATAAACAAAATTGCACATTATCTTGAAAGGTAAAGCCAGCTAGGAAAAAAAAAATGTCGGAAATAAATGACACAAGTTTGCAGAATATGACAGGTGAAACAGAGCTCAGGGTATTATCTAATAAGGAAAAGCAGACAATCAACAGCAAGTATGCTGCTTTTCATAGATGAATACACCCAGATCACCACCTCTCACCGTTACAATGGCCATTGACACCCATTAGTTGACAGCTGTGAATACCTTTACTTCTGTAATATGTAAGAGTGGCTCCTGGTTCATCAGCTGCTTGCCCCAACCTGTCTACAGGATTTATAGCTTCTGATTACGATTGTCTTTACAATGTTGTGCAGTTAATTAAGATATATATACATTCTATCACTTGTGTGACTGAAAGCAGAATCATGCCCACAGGCTCTACTTTATTTGACATTACAACAAAACATGTTTATATCATTTTTGAGCTGAGGTCCCTGGTTTTGCCTCACGTTCTCTACCTATTTCTCTTGTTGGCCTAACTCCTTACAACTAATTTTACAAATGGCTTTTAATTAAAAAAGATATTAAGCAGTTCCTTGTTCTGCTCTCTTATCTTTCCCCTGTGATCCTAGCTGTAAAAGACAGAATGTTTTGGAATTTTAATATTTTATTGCAAAGTTCTTCCCAATTTTGTCCTTATTCCTGGTAGCCAGTTTTTTGAGTAGATGGAAGCTGGAAATAATATGTAATTGGGTTCACCAGGTGATTTTGCAAGTCTCCTGCATCAAACACATGGGAGAATTATGACGTAGAGTGTTGACTGAGCTAGAAGTTAAATAATAACCATTTGAAATAATTTTTTGCCAGACATTTAGAGAGGGATTTCATCTTCTCTGTTCTTACGGTGTTGCAGATAGCCTGTGAAAGCAGTTCTATGGAAAACAGCCTTTGTAATGGCTTTCTGCCTCCTGAAAAGTGGGCCCAGATATGAAGTTTAATATCTCAAGCCCAGGGTGCCTGCTCTGCTTAAAGAAAAAGGGAGATTTAAGCTTAATTTGATGTATGTGCCTCCATCAGATGAAAGGGGTGTTTGAGTCTAGACCCATAATATTTTAAGAAGAAACTTAAAAGTTAAATTTGCCTCCTTCTTTATAGCCATTATTCCTCTGAACTCTTGGATGCTTTGTGCAAGGTGACAGAAGATTAAAACAAGAAGTTCTGTAGTCTTACAAAACCTAGGAGCAGTGCATGACTTTCAGTTTTGCATACAAGCATATTAGATTTCTGTTCATACCTAGATTCTACACAGTACTTTTCCAGCATGTTCCACAAGCAGAAGCAAGACTGAGAATAGTTAATTTTGTTATACACGTCACATAATTTTATGACTTCCAATACTTTTATACATGGACTAAATGAATGCAGTTCTGATTCACAAAGAAGGCTTGTTGACACTATTGTAATAAAACCAATAAGCAAGAATATTAAAAGACAGAGGTAAATAAACTGTAGATGGGCAAAATGACCATGACAATTTCTCAAGAGAAAAGTACTGCTAGAGCAAATATGGTTGCTGTTTCTGTCACATTTGAGTGAAAACTTTTGATTCTCACCCCAATTTATAGTTGTCTTAACTTAATTCATCATTAAAATCTTTTTTCCGAAATTCTAATTTCTAAGAACAATGATTAAACTTGAAATAGGTCAGAGCTGCTCACTCAGAATACTTGAAGACTGAGAAACTCTTGTTAACAGCAGAGATATGTCATGGCTTTCAATGATGGGGAGTAGCACTTAGCCACAGGTTTCTAGTAAAAACTCTCAGGATTGGGAATATGTTTCTCAGTGCTCCTTTTCTTTCAAGGAACACTTCTTGGATTTGCTTGAAAATCACTTTTGCAACAAAGTCTTCAACTAGCAAATTCCTCTCAGAGCAAATCTGTAAAGGCAAACACTAAGGTTGTCTCTAGACTGACTCAAAGCTATTGCTTTTCTATAACTAGATAACAAAAACCCAGTGTCATCTCACTCAAAAATCCTAACAGTAGACAAAGCACGTTCATTGTTTCCTATGAAGTACCTCGGCAAGGTCAGGTCTGTACCCTACTCTACCCTACCCTGCAGTTGACCTCAACTGATTGACCTTGTGGTAAATCTGCAAGTGCTCTATTTATACTACATTTTTGGCACCAATCTGTTAAAACATAGCAGTTATCTGCATGTAAGGCAACCTCTGTAAGAACTTATACAGCACATCCACCTAGGGATGCTAAGTCTGCAGACTGCCCCAAGAGCAAAAACTGTGTTAGACAGTCACTCTTGTCTGTCCCATTTTGCTGGTATCAACAGGGTATCCCAGGTATCACAGAGGGTATCAACAGAAACACAACTATTGTTGCAAGACTGTATACTGGCACAAGTAAAAGCAAACTCCTCTGACTACACTGTGGGCCAAGAATCCAAAGTGGCTTGCCTTTCCCAGTCACCCACAGAAGCAGAAACAATGTGAATTATGGAGAAAATATTTCTTTTCCCTGTGGAAATTTGTGCCGTGTTTGGCTGATAGAGGCAGTGATTTACATCCTCACACTAAAGCCATGGTAGATACTTATTCTCTAGATCAGTGTTTCAGATGTTTACACATCTTAAACAGACAACCTGAAAGCTTACATTGCAAGCCTTCTGCCCATGCTGTCACATATCAAGGAGCTAATACACTGAAGACATTAAACAAAACTTGTATCATGTAAGTAAAACGCATTGTAAGATATTGTTTTTTATAGAATCACAGATCAGAAAAAGAGGAGCAATAAGTTTTTCACCCTAAAGTGTACATACATCTTGTTTATAAAATGCAATGCAGGTATCAAAATGCATGCTGATGTGTCAAACGGCTGTAGTAATTTCATGGTGTGAGCTTCTGATGAGCTTCTGTGACACTGTCACTAATTTTTCTTATTAAGAAAAATTATTTCTACATTCCACCATGCCAATTTCTAGAGGTATGCACTAAGGAACTAGTGTACAGTAACTCAAATTAGATACAGCATATCCCTGCTTAATTTACTTCATGCTGTTAATTACCCATCTAGAGATATTTTAATGATGCCACATTTAATAATGCAGATCTGTCTACGTATAAGCACACATTTTAAACTGAGTGAAACTTACTTTGTTTTGGTACGTGACTGGCAAGAGTAACCTGGGAATTTCATGTAAGAGGATGTTGAATAAGCTGATTTTACTAGTCCTCCTGCCAATAACAGATTGGTAGTGTAGAAGGCTTCCCTAGGAGGCACTTTTTCCTGCCGAGACCCTTCTGTGGAGAGCAGAGTCACTTAATTCCTAGGTCCTTTTCATTTCACTGTTCGGAACAAAGGGTCCAGTCACATGTAGTCATAGACTTAACATGTACTCTGCAAGGAGCTATACTGCAGAGGCAGTTCCTACTTTTTTCTCACAGCCCACCCTCATCTGTATTTCACCATCCTTTGGTGGAAAATAGCATTGATGGATCAGAATAAAAGATACCGCTTGGCAAAGGAGCACTGGCAAGCTACAAGGGGTCTGGCTGGGGTGAGAATCCCCTGTCTAAAGATCAGAGCTGAAAGAGGGTAGATGTAAATATTTTCAAACAGTGTTTCAATATGATGACACAATTCTAAGTGGAGTCTTTCGAGTTAAATACATATTCTGGTACTTGCTGAATTAGAGCCAAAGATTTTGTCTGTCTATAAGCTGTTTCACAAGTTCACATTGGTGACGATTTCATTCATCTTTCAGATAATTTACTTACACCTGGTGTTCTACTGCCAGTACTGTGGTTGTAATAAGGATTCCTGTTTCAGCCTATGCTCTCCATGCCCAAGAACTGCAACCCGAAACATATTTCTTCAGCCAGCAGATCATGTCCAACATGGTCTGTTGTGCTCCATATGTGTCCTGTAGACCACAGACACTTGGTTAAGCAATAATTCCTGCCACTTTCTGTCACATTGCAGGATTTCAACCTATAGCAATATTATTAAGAGATAAAAATAATACATTTATAAACACAGATGAACCACATCGAAATGAAGAAGATACTCATTCATCTGTGCTTTTAGGGGCTTAACCTGATGAGGGCAGATAACGCTGACTTTCTTTCCAGCATGTTTCATCAGTCATAAGGATGAAGGTGAGGAGTGTGCAGAGAGCAGTATTTTTACTACTGCATGAGGAAATGTGATCAACTTTTTATTTACATGCAAATAAGCGAACCGTAGGAAGACCTGCAATTGACTTCAAAAATTTTACAAATAATTAATAGTGTTAATCTATCTGGTTTCACTCTCATCATGCCCTCTCATCATGTCTGGTATGTTGGAGTTCTATTTAATGTTCTGAAAACAGCAAAGTGTTTAAGCAGGAAAAAGAAGAAGGGTTAGGAGTTTAAAATGAAATGATGCCAGAATATAAGAGGGTTGTGCAAAATACCAAGAAATCACTGTCATTCCTTTACCCAGACTATTGACACTGCAAGCATCTTGCAGTACAAAACGTACACTTTTAGAAAGTGATGGGAATTTATTGGAACTTACTTCCAAACTCTTATTAATCCTAATAAACTAACCACAGAAACTCACTGTCAAAAAGAATGAAACTGTTCATATTATAGTCTCCCACAATAATCGAAAAATAAGATTGCAGTCTAATAAGTCATACCACCGATTAGATTTATCAATTTCTTTACCTATGTGTTAGGTGCTGCTCTTTCATTATTAAGTAATATTCAACAACTTTGATTTTATATTTCTAAGGTAGCAATTTGGCTTACATCAGTTTTGAGACATTTAATTTTTCCTTTTACATTAATTGGAACATATCTCTTTTAGTTCCTCTATAATGACTTTTTTTTTGGCCTCCTGAGGACAAGAAATAGAATTTTTATTCATATACTTCCTCTTTTGAAAGAATATGCCTGTCTTCATGTTTCTTATCTGTGAACACTCTAACCTGTTCCTAATAAAATAGGCTCATTTTCACACGTAACAATAGTCCATTGTGTTATTCTTGACCTTGCCTACTGAAGTGTCCCCTAAAAGCACAAATGAAATTTAACTAGTCAATGGACAAGGTGCTGTTTTGTCCTCCATAGTCTTTTTTTAAGGCTTTAATCCAGTACTTATTTCAGAACCCCTTTGATGGGTAGGTTCACAGATTCTACTAGTTTTGTTGTTCATTTGTATTTGAGAAATAAAGAGAAGTTTTCTTATGGAGTGTACCACTCATAGCCAAGTGGTCCTCTAACTCACTGGAGGTCAATAGGAACCCACTGTGTCTTACCAATACTTTTGGGGGGAAAAGAAGAAAAGCAAACCCAGAAAAAGAAAAAAAAAAAAAAAAAATAAAAATAAAAAAAAACCCACCACCCAAACCACTATGTAGGAAATTATGTGACAATTTCCATGCCAGGAAAAAGTTAAACCAATGGTCTGCATACTTTACAATTAGGCTCCTTCATAGTAATGAACCATAGAAAAATATATACATAGTTACCTTCTTCTCCAGAAGTGTTTGAAAATACCACAAATGGTGCAAAGTTCCCTTCTAGCACCTATTTCATTTAACAAAATAAAAAGTATCAAATTCTATTACTAGTTTTTGCAGTAGCTTGGTATTACAATTTCTTTCATAGGTACAAAGATGAGACTGGGGGATATTACACAACTGTAAAGATAGGGAACAGATCCTTATTTTCTTGTCAAGAAAAAGCTTGACATATAACCTCACTCTTAAATTCATGAGTTTACATCATAAAATCGAAACCATTTCTGTACTCCAGTTGGGAAGGCTGCTCCAAAATCTCATTTCTCTGGTGAACAACTCAAATGAAGTAACCAGGAAGGGAAGTTCAGTTGATCTATTTCCTCAGCAGTACCTTATACACTAAGGGAAACACTGGTTAAGCTGAACTTAGGCAAAATTTCCATTCAATTCAATATGGGCACATTTTCACATAAAAGGACCACTTAACAAAACTCCTAGTTCTTGCAATTGTTTATTTTATATCCAGACTACGCTTAACTAATAGGAATAGACTTTCGCCATCTTTCTCAAACTGTCACATTTTTAAACATTTATACATCAGCATCCAAAGGACTTGACTAGATTGAAATATGAATGTCCTAGTTCAAATATATCGTAGAATGGTTTGGGTTGGAAGGGACCATCTAGTTCTGACCCCCCTGCCACAGGCAGGGACACCTTCCACCAGACCAAGTTGCTCAAAGCCTCATCCAGCCTGGCCTTGAAGACAGCCAGGGATGGGGCATCCACAACTTCTCTGGGCAACTTGTTCCAGTACCTCACCATCCTCACACTAAGGAATTTCTTGCTTATATCTAATCTAAATCTACCTGCTTTCAGTTTAAAGCCATTACCCCTTGTCCTATCACTGCATGCCCTTCCAAAATGTCCTTCTCCTTCCATCTTTCTTGTGGGCCCCTTCAGGTACTGGAAGGCTGCTATAGGGCCTCCCTGGAGCCTTCTCTTCTCCAGGCTGAACATGCCCAACTTTCTCAGCCTGTCTTCATGGGTGCTCCAGCTCTCTGGTCATCTTTGTGGCCCTGCTCTGGACTCACCCCAACAGGTCCATGCCCTTCTTATGTTGGGGACCCCAGAGGTGAACACAGTACTGCAGATAGTGTCTCATCAGAGCAGAGTAGAGGGGAGAATCACCTCCCCCAACCTGTTGGTCACACTTCTCTTGGTGCAGACCAGGATCCAGGCTGTAAGCACACATCTCTGGGTCATGTTCACCTTCTCTTCAAACGACATTCCTGAGTCTTTCTCCCAGGCCTGCTCAGTCCATTTTCCACCCAGCCTGTACTTGTGTTTGGATTGCCCCGACTCAGGTGCAGGACGTTGTACTTCGCCTTGTTGAATTCCATGTGGATGGCAGTGGCCCACGTCTCCAGTCTGTAAAGGTCCCCCTGGAGGGCATCCCTTCCCTTCAGCATGTCAATGGCATCATACAGCTTGGTGTCACCAGCAAACTTCCTGAGGGTGCGCTCGATCCCACTGTCCATGTCACTGACAAACCCACACTGACCCCTGAAGAACTCCACTCATCACTGGTCTCCACACAGACATTGAGCCGTTGACCACCACTCTCTGAGTGCAATTAACCAGTCAGTTCCTTATCCACCTAGCAGTCCATCTGCCAAATCCATGTCTCCAATTTAGAGTCAAGGATGTCAAGCAGGATGATGTCAAAAGCTTTCACATGTCCAGGTAGATGACATCGGTTACCTGTCCTTCATCTACCAAGGACAGGACCCCATTGTAAATGGCCACCAAATCGGGCAGGCATAATCAGGCAAAGGGAACAAAGGAGGACCTGGGGAACTACAGGCCAGTCAGTCTCACCTCAGTGCCTGGCAAGGTCATGGAGCAGGTTCTCCTGGAAATTATGGTAAAGCACATGGAACCTAAGGAGGTGGTTACTGACAGCCAACATGGTGTCACTAAGGGCAAATCATGCCTGACAAATTTGGTGACCTTCTGCGATGGGATAACAGCACTGGTGTAATCTTCACTTATCCTGAAAAGCAGCTGATGTCATGTACCTGAATTTCTGCAAAGCACTTGACACTGTCCTGCATAACATCCTTGGCTCTAAATTAGAGAGACATGGATTTGATGGAGGTACCACTTGATGGATACGAAATTGGCTGGATGGTTGCATCAGAGAGTTGCAAAGGCTTGATATCTGAGGAGACCAGTGACGAGCGGCGTTCCTCAGGGGTCAGTGTTGGGACCAGTGCTGTTTAACATCTTTGTCAGCGACGTGGATGGTGGGATCGAGTGCAGCCTCAGTAAGTTTGGTGACGACACCAAGCTGTGTGGTACAGTCGACATGCTGGAGGGAAGGGATGCCATCCAGAGGGACCTTGATGCACTGTCTGCATCAGATGCAACTGATAGACTATCCTGAATGACAGGAGAGGTTGGGTATCTTGCAGTGCTTGAAAATATGGGCAACATTTTAAAAAGTTATCTAGACCAAACTAAGTTGGCTCTAGTGGCTATCACAGCAGGAGGTAATGGGCACCACGTCCAGGTCTGTGATTATGAGAAACAGATCTCCTCCACTTTTCTGCACCTCTTTTCACATTCTGGTCTGCTGACAGACCCCACTAAATTGTGCTGTTGGATATAAAGACCTTCATATTTGCTAAACCTTGAGTGTTTAAGAGTGAAGTTTTGCCTTTCCTCACGCAATACTCCTTATTGCACAAACAAGGGTCAGAATCCAGGGGCAAGAGATATCAAAGAAAAAATTCCTTATGCTGGAATTTCTCTCCTGGGCACTAGTAACCTAATTACCTCTTTCTTCCAAACCTATCAAAGATTTTAACCTACCAGGATTTTTACCCCTTTCAAAACAAAAAAGCTCCCACAGAAACAAAGGCACATTATCAGAATATGGAAGATTTGTACTGCTTGTTTTTACCATACCAGGTGGTATTTGAGTGTAAAGAAATACATATAATTTGCATAATACAAATAATTAGTAATTACAGTACACAAAAAAAACTCTAAAAATAACAACAAACTTGCTCACAGTATGCAAAACAAACATAAAAATCACTAGGTTTATGGCTTATTACAAGCTTCTCAGATGTTTCACATACGAGAGCAGCTAAGATGACCTATGATTTCATGCTGACATCATACAGATATAACAGTTTCCCATGAATGGGAGAGCAGACAAAACTCAGCACTGGCAGATCGAACATTCAACATGCAAGATGTGGGAATGCAAATCCATTTCTCCAGAAATCAAAGAAAACGTTTGAACCAATTTTTGGTCATGAAACATCTGAATTATGCCCAGTTTGATTCAAAGTCCGTTTCTTATTTCATGTCAACCCCACTTACAGTTTTGATTCACCACTTCTGTCACGGAGAGCATGTCATTCGCACATCTTTCCTTTTCAGAGAGCTGTTAAAAATAGCATGCAACATGGGTTTTGAAAATGAATGTTAGAGCCCAGTTACAGCAGTAATCCAAAGCTAGATCACTTATTTTAACAAAACAAATAAACAAAACAAAACAAAGCAAAAAACCCCCACCAATCTTGTGGTAGTACCTCTGGGAAAGGGCATTTCCAGTAGTTACAGTGAAATAGACTGAATGGTACTGGGGAATATAAAGCAAGGTTGCTTTCCTGCCTCCACCCTTCATTCCAGGTCTCCTGCCCCATGAAGCAGGAACAGTCTCTCTCATTGCACCACACCTGGGAAATCCCCACAGTGATCCTACCACAAAATTCCTGGTGATAAATTTGCCTACAGTGGCACAAGTTTCAGCTAGTTGCTCAGAGGGGCCCAAAAGATGAGAGTTTCTGCCAAAAGATGAAAGTTTCTGCCACCCCAGTTTTTCAGCAAGAGGTTCTCTCCACTGTTTATTTGCTCCCTGATAGATGGTGCCTCACTGTCTGTGTGAGCTGCCTGCAGCACAGCAACTTTGCAGGGTACGTTCCACAAATGGGGCAGATGAAACAAGTTGGAAATACAGGGATGAGGGCTGATCCACATCCATTAGCATTTTTCAGCTCTTTCTACACACGCAACTTACAGACCCCTCAGCTGTCCTATGTACTATAGCACAAATAGTCAGCATATGAGTGAACTACTCACTCATACTGGGTGTAGACATAGATGACCTTTTCATTGTGAATTAAAAATCAGTATTTGAGCTGAGCCAAACAGGTCAAAACACCTATGAAGCAGTAATTTCAGCAAGCCTGACCTGAAAGTTCTATTCATGGTGAGACAATGAATTAAACTAAATGGAACAATGAAAGTCCTTTCCATTGATTAATTGCATTATTGTTTTGCTTCTTATGTAGAAATAGATTTTCAGCCCTGATTGTTTTATTCATGTGCTTCACTATCTGGAGAGTGTAGAATCACCATCGAACCCTTGAAAGTAGTTGATTTTAACTTGCCTACTTTTCAGAGACAAGTATGTCAATATATTGCAACCATATTTTCAAATTCAGTTTGATTCTTCAGTGTTATAACATGGGTCTCACACTTCATCTTCTTCATGGGATGATTTTCTCATTTAGAAGTTTTTACTTTTATTTGCTGCTTAAAACTGAAGACCCCACAACACAGAAGACATCTAAAATATAACGGATCAATTGCATCTTGGATGATCCACAAAAATAGAGTAATATTTCCTAATTTAGACAGACTGTTCCATAATCCTGCTGACATTCTACCACAGATCTTTAACTCAGTTTTGCCTTGTAACCAGAGATTTAAAAAAAAGGGTAATTTTCAAAGCTCTCATACATAAACTTATATTTAACCAAATACAAGTTATTCACACCAGTTTGTCATACATATTGTGAGAGAACCTCTAAGATACTTTGAAAAGCTTAATTATCTGTCAGATCAGTACAGAAAGAGGGGGAAAAAAACTATTCGTACTCCCTACCTACGTTTTCTTTAATTTCTATTATAGTTACTGAGCAGCATAAGTCCAGCCAGAAAACTATTTTGAACAGAAGAGTGAACAATGACTCACAGACCATAACATGAGCTTCTGTGACAGCTTTGATGTCACCTTGACCTAAAAAAATGACATAATTTTTTTAAGTATTCCTTTCTCCTTTGTTGTCACAGAATCTTGAATATTATCCTTGGGTCTAATACACATTCATGTTTCATGCCACAGTGCAGTTTTTAAGTGCTTGGTTTAGAGAATGTTACTCACATAGCTAAAAAACAACTTTCCAAGTTTTTCTGGAACTTGCTTTTCTATGAAAGAGAAACAATGAGTTCAGACTCCTATGGGTTGAAAAAAAAAACACATTTTTTGTGACAATTTTTGTGTACAAAACACGCACTTAAAAATAACTGTTACACCTCTGTAAAGTGCAAGAATGAATATTCTGTGTTCAGTACTTAAAGCTGAACCCATGGCACAGGTTGCTACTTCTAGGCTTTATTTTTTGAGTTCAGAATTTTTCAGTTCATTCCCATTACTTACAGATCTGCTAGCCATTTGAAACTGAGGTACATTGGGACTGAACAAATTAATTGGCTGTCTGTCAGAATTTAAGATGGCTCCTCTACAATAGGACACCTGACTCCAGAGACCAGCAGCTCCCTCAGTGGAGCATGAGGTCTTTTAGCATAATGATGGCTTTACTTGTATAAATACACAATTTAGGGATTTCAGTAAAAGAAAACATAGTTTAAAAAGTCAGTGAGGACCAGACGTACTCTGATATCTATATAAGGCACTATCACTGAAATAAAATTGTCCACAAGGGGATATTTTTAGCAAAACAACCATAGTTCTTACCATTCAGCTGAAATAGTTAAAATATATGCTCCTTTGACAATAACAAATCTTAAGGCATGCCAGTTTACAGTTTAAAAATAATGAAGACACACAAATTGAACAAAGCATTCTCCTCAAACATGACTAAATTATGTCTCCAGTATTTAGCCAGACGATGCATAAAAGGGAAAAATGTTTCCATTTATATTAATAATAGCAAAAATATTGAAATATTGTCACACACTTGTCCTTAATTCTTTGGCTGTTTTTATTTCATTTCTGAAAATTGGTATATATTTAGCGTTCTTTTTGGTTTTGTACCATGTTCTTACAATTTGTTGAGACAAATATGTAAGACTAACCTTACCAGAATGTCTTTTCCTGCAGCTCACCTCTTATTAATAATTAGAAAGTTTGATATTTCAGTTTGTTTTAATGTTGGGGGTTTTTTCATGAAGTTAGATCCTCAATACTGTAGTTCGAATGATAGATATAGTTCGGTATCTCTTTCTCCAGTTATAACTTATTTAGTAATTTCAATGAGGGCTTAACATTTCCTCAGAGAATAAGAGAATTCTGACTGAATTCCAGCTATTGGATTACCACTTATCTTACCAAAACTACCTGTACAGATTAATCCATATAACAAGGTTACACACTTGTCAGTACCTTCTTCACGACTTTACAGTTTCAAACAGAAATGGTAATATTCTGCCATAACATTTAAGATTGGGTTAAAGAATTCATCAAGTTCAAAAACTGCTTAGTCTGTAAAACTAGAGTCTACTATGACAGGTAGGTTAAAAACTCTTCAGATTCCAGTCGCTGAAGAACTACTAGCATCATGCAGGCAACCAACACTGTCAGTTTTCTTCCAGTGATTCAGAAAATTCAGCTTCTAAGGTGCAAAGATAGAGTGCTCCAGGACGCAGTGTGAAAGTTTACTGCAGTGACAGATATGTCACGTTTCAGGACAAGGGCTTCCAGCACAGGTCAGGAAAGCAGGAATTCCTGACATACTCAATGATAGTGAAACAATTATTAGTGAGCTCTGCAGCCGTCAACATAAGAAGGATATTGACTGGTTGGAGCAAGTCCAGAGGAGGCCACGAAAATTATCAGAGGGCTGGAGCACCTCTCCTACAAAGAAAGGCTGAGAGAGTTGGGCTTGTCCAGCCTGGAGAAGAGAAGGCTCCAGGGAGACCCTATTGCAGCCTTCCAGTACCTGAAGGGGTCGACAAGAAAGTGGGGGGGGGGGGGGGGGGGGGGGGGGGGGGGCACTTTTTAAAAGGGCCTGTAGTGGCAGGACAAGGGGTAATAGGTTTAAATCGAAAGTGGGCAGATTTAGATAAAATATCAGGAAGAAGTTCTTCATTGGTGGTGAATCACTGGAACAGGTTGCCCAGAGAAGTTGTGGATGCCCCATCCTTGGTTGTTTCCAAGGCCAGGCTGGATGAGGCTTTGAGCAATCTGGTCTAGTGGATCATCAGCTAGATGATCTTTAAGGTCCCTTCCAACTCAAACTATTCTGGTTTTAAACTGTTGGATTTATTTGGGGTTATATAGAACTCCATATTCTAATTTTGATTGTCTTAGACCCAAAGACACAGGTTAAGTGTCAGTGTGTGTGACTCATATCTCTTATTTTTAAATGTATATCTGAAAGTGATAAATAAAATAAGTGAGAAACACACCATTACATAGGTATTAAAATTCTGTGCCACAACACAAGATTTACAATCTGTGGCCATTAGTGTTTGACCAAAAAGATTAACAATAGGGACTTTTTTTCCTATGAATATCGGATGGAATTTACAGTGAATAAGCATTACAATACAGTAACTGTAAAAATACTGCGAGGAAACTTTAGAGTGTTTCAATGAAGGTACTGCCTGTTAGCAAGGATATATTTTCTAAGTATTTTTTTTCAAAGTTTATAAATTGGTCATAAATAAGTGTATTTCAAATGGAACTCCAAGTTCCAGAATTCAGTCTAATAAATTCTAATGATACATATGATAATGTATGATTTTCACAATTGTCCGTGTGTTTTCCTGTATTTTATTTAAAGATTCAGCATCAAAATAATCTTTATATTTAGACATACATCAAACACAGACACACCGATGTTTCAACACTGGTTTTGCACTTCTCATAAATGAATATTTACCTCTTAAAAACAAACAACACTTTTTGCGATATCTATTAATAAAAAGAAAATTATTATTGTAGTGTTGCTGTCAGGAAAGCTGGACTTCATATTTGGTCTTCTGGAAATATGGTTTTCATTTTATTTTCTGAGAAGCAATTATACCTCTATATGTTTTTTGGAATTTAACAAACAGATGAATACCATATTTTCCCTGTATAGCACTAGCATTCACAGCAGAAGTACGCAAGCCAGATTTTTTCTTAATGTTCGCATTTTGTTTTTTAGAGTCTGTCAGAGATGACCTGAAAGCTTACAAATAAAATAACTTTCTCACAAATATGTAGTAATTTTAATGGAAGGCTAAGGGGCATATAAAAGTATACAAACTTGGATTAAAATAAAGATTAACATTTTGTTCTGGTGTGAAATTTTTTTTTTTTTTAAATTGGGTTAAAAGAAAAACACACACAAAATTTTGCTAGAAAGAGAGGAAAGCTAACCTTTTCGAAACCACATAGAGAGTGGACACTGTTCTCTCTGTTCAAGAGGCTTTGGGGAATGTGTGATAAGTATGCAGTAGAGAAAATCTGCTGAACGTTCTGCTCCAGGCACACAGCTGCTTCCTCAACTGCAGGCTATTAGCTATACTGTTGACTATGCCTCTCCTGGAGGCAGGTGCCTCCATAGCACCTGCCCTCTTCCTCGACCACTTCCCCTCAACCCTGATGGAGAACAGTGCCTTTACACAGCAGCACCATGGCTGCCTTCTCCCCATCTCCCCAGTTACATTTGCTAGTTGTATAGAGCTGGAGAGACAGTGGTGAGCACCAGGGAATGTATGCCATGTCCTGTTTACAGTCATATACTTGTAAACAGGACATGGCAGTCATATACTTGCAGTCATATACTGCAAGTCTGTCCTGAGTCTACAACCCATATAGCAGTGGTGCCCCCATCTCAACCATTATTGTCTACAATGAGAAATTCCGTACAAATATTATCATATTCATGAAATACATGTCCCCACGTCTGATACAGCCTTGATAGCCTCATACAAAATGGTATACACTGATGCAATTTATTCCTGGTTAAAATTAAGATTATAATTCCAAAACAAATTACTTTTTGCCTTGCAGCAGTTTACCTACTGTGTACAAAGTAGTGCAAACCATCATAATGTTTATAACTACAATTTATCTTCCATTTCACAATCACCTTTATTTTACATTCATTTTATCTGTAAAGCTAGCTTTTACTGGATGCAAGTAAAATGATAAGACTGAAAATATGGTAGCTAACATTGCAAGCTCTCAAAATTTTTGCTGAGATAGAAACCAAATTCTCAAAATTGAAAGTTCACTGTATGAGAAAAGGCCCTGTCCCTCCTGAACCTGAGTGTTTGGGAAAATGACAAAAGTGTAATAGAGGAAACTAAAATGAATGAGGTTTGGTGAGCTACAGAAAAGGAAAATATGAAAATTATTCATTAAATAAACATACTGACAGGTTTGTATCATGAACCAGTTTCAATAAACACTATAGCACATGCTTAAGTACTGATCTTCAGTGTATATTTAAGTGTTATGTTGAACAGAGATTTTTCATGTGAAGCAATGTTTGCCTGCTTTACTGACTCACAACCTGTTGTATTTTCTGCAAAGAACAAGAATATCTTACTTACGTTTTACACTCAGACACTTTTCTCATTGTTGTCATCCCTTTTTAACAGTTCAAGTGAATGACTATAAAGAAAACATCCTTGACATAGATAAAATATTGGGCCTGTGTATCCTTTAAAAGGATCCTTTCATGCTGCTTGGAAAAAACATAAATGGGGACAGTAACAGTAGCACTATACAGCTCTGCTACGATTAACAAGACTAAAAGGATTAACATTTAGTATTTATTTTATGAGGGACACAATGGTATTCTGGAAGATCACACAGAGAAAACACTTGCAAAAAAATCTGGATTTTTTTTTTGACGAGTGAAGGTTTCTGTTAGCATTATTTGTAATTTCAGAGCATATGGTTTCTGGCAACCACTGAAAAATGACATCATCTTTGACCCCAGAAATACGAGTGATAAATATAAGAGGATTATAAACCATTTTCCATAGTGCTTTCATGCTACTTCCTAGCTTGTCAAAATGATTGCCTTAGAAGCAAAGTAGTAAATATTTAAAAGTCTTCGTTGTTGGCAGATTTAGCTTGTTAACTGTGAAGGCAACATTAGCATAAATATCTTCTAAATAGTACCATTATTGCTCTCTGGATGTTCATATGACCAGGCCAGAGCTGAGCTGAGATCATCACCACCCACCAATGGGAAAGAGCTTGCTACACGTTTTGGAAGCCACTTCTTTTCCTTGGCCATGGCTTACTCTCCTAGCCTTTTTTTTCTCTAGTTACTATTCCCCATCCCTATGTGTCCAAAGCCTCAGAGCTTATGCTTGATACCAACCAAACACAGGCTCCCTTTCCTTTGAAAGGTTGTCCCTGGAGGCACGACTCTGCCACAGAGCCTCGTGTCGCACACATTGGCTTGCCAATGCAAAGCGCTTTAGCTCCACGGATGACGAGCCTTAAGGGAGACCTGAATATCTCCATCATCTGTCTCAAAGCATTCTGAGGGGGTGGGCGTTGGCCTTTCTCCCACTTCCTACAAGCTGTAGAGAGCAAACGGCAACAGCATTAGAAGACAGCAGTTGCCTGTCGCAGTTTGCTACTTTACAGCATTAATGTCATCACATAAGCTGTTATGATGAAGTACCAGGTGCATAGAAACACAAAGAGCATCAATAAAAAAGCAGTGCACTTAATATATTTTGATAAAATATATAAAGTATATATAAACCTCTCATTTAATTTCCTTATCGTAGGGTGTTAAATTAAAACTAGAGATATTTTAGAAATCTAGCAGCAGGGTATTTACATTAAGGCACATTTTCTCCTGGGGAAAAGGAGAGAAAGGCTAATAGATTATTTCATTCTTGTGTAACCCTACTGTAAGTATTTATTTATTTGTTTGTAGAATTTATTTCCCATATATGATCAAGCAAGCTAGTGTCAGGAACTGCAGTGTTGAGGGCTTAAAATAACAAGTGAATAACACTGTGCTGCAGTTCTAGATGCAGGAGAAGGGACATAGAATCAAACCTCCAGGTTTATTTACTGTATTTGGCTACACACATTTAATTAGATACATGGCTGCCCTGTACAGGGAATATGATTGAAACCAGGCTATCTGTTAGACATTCCAAGCGCGGAGTCGTGGAAACGCTTCTATAAGGAGCGCTTAGTCATTTGGAGTTTAAAGAGAGAACCTCAGAACATTGGCACCACTCACATGAACCTAATTAACAGCAGGATTAAGCCTTGTATCAGGATATACCTAAGGAATGTAATTGCACGTATGCTCAGGCACCCTCACACCGCCTCCGAATTCAAAATTAATATACGATGCATAAAGTATCTTTGCAGACCTGGAGTCACATGGTGTGGACTCTCTATGAACTAAAAAAATCTGTCTGGCATCTGTCGCTGTTAAAGGATAACTTGTGTAAGTAAGGTTGCAAAGCACTGTATAGTTATAAATCCAAGACAACAAAGTATATACCCACCCTGTCCAGGAGAAGCAGAGGACCAATGGCTAACCTTTATATCCCTATTGAGTCAGCCCAAAATAAAGAAACTCACTAGCACTGAATGAAAGGAGCTTCCACAAAGACTAATTTTAAATAGGAAACATGCTGCTCAAAAATCAATTTTAGGTGAAGGCGATTTGAAATAATTAAATTTCTCACATTTTATGTCCAAAACTGGTAAGGTATTACAGTTTTTCACAGAATTATTTTAAATAATTGATGATTGTTTACCAGTGTCAGCTTATCCTTTGATGTTTGTCATATTATTTTTCTTTTAGAAAGCATTTATAGCTTCATAGTAGGATTGTTTTATCATCAGTAAACTGACATATCATAGGTTATTGTTTACACAGAGCTCCAGTCCTGATTTCACCAGATCAACAGAAAAATATCACATTAAATTTAATAACACCGAGATGAACATTTTCACCTTCTTTCAACTTTCTGGACAGAAAGCATACAGGATCCTCATATCCACACGCACAGAGCCCTGGGAAAGTCAAACACATACATTCTGACTCATACAAGTAACAGTATGTGCCCCTACCTGTAAAGGGGAATAGGAATCTCACACTGATGGAACCAACATTGCTGTTATATTAATTATACCTGTATCACAAGAACTGGAGATTCAGATGTCAATACTTTGTGCAAACAATTGCTCTGTGTTTTTACCTTTTCTACCAAAAGAGTACATACTATAAACTGCATTGATAATCGTGGTGGGTTAGTTTCTTTTCTTTTGATTTTAAAGTCAATGTATCTAAACAACAATGGCTGGATAAATCTCATCTCATATTTAAGAGAAATGTGAATTTCTAACCATATTTTTACATGGGCCAAGAGTTTCCTTAAAAAAAAAAAAAAAAAAAAAAAAGGTCCAAGCCCAACCGCCACAATGCAGAAACTAGAAAAGAAACAAAAAGAAGTCAGTATCAATTGCTCAACATTTATCACATGGTACTCTGGGGTCTAGTTTATTAATTTCTTTAATCTTTGAGAATCTCAGTGCACTATTTTTATCTAAAACATTCTGTAAGTCTTAAATTCTTTTTTTTTCTATTTGGAAATTTAAGAGAATTTATGGAAATGAGAAAAATTACAAGCAATATTGTTGCTTGGATGAGGTTGTCTTTTTCTCAGAAGAGAGATAATGAAGTTACAAGGAGGGCCCACGACCCACCCATACTGAAGGGGAAGATACTGTGCTCAGCCTCCCCTTGCTGACACTCACATCCAACCTGTGAGTTACCCTTAAAATTTTCCAGCTAACCTTCCTAAAATATTATCTACAAAATGAATCAAATCAGCTTCTTTCAAGCTACCCTTTGTAGTGTTTTAGCTAATCTGATTCATTTGGCCCTAAGCAGTTTACAGAACATTCATATAAACAGCTTTCCTAGCAATACAGCAGGTACAAACCTCCAGATGGAGGGCAAAGAAAGACACAAGACTGTGTAAAGGCAGGGGAACAACTATGTCTCTCCCTGTTAGAGCTGCTCATAAAGCCATCACATCTGTCTTCTTCTGTCTTCCACTCTTATCCTGCTTTGTATACAGCCTCTTGGAAAAATAAAATATGTCATCCTTTAGATGACTGAAAGTGATCCATTAGTATTGATATAACACTTTGAACTGGAGCAAATCCATCTTCAGGTCTGTGTGTGACGTACACACGCAGGCTCACACACTTGGGTACATGCTTGTGTCTCCATTATCAGCCATTGTGATATGGAGGAACTGCAGACTAGAGTAGATGAGAATCAAGTAGATGAAGAGGAATAGCTAAGGGATCTGAAATTTGCATATGCTACATCGTGTAAAGGTTTGGAAACTTCACAAAGAACGACAGATGATGCAAAATATAGTACATGTTTGAAGGAATTAAAATAAAAAGTTATTCCCTCAAAGCTAAGAAAAGTGGCATGCATATATGTCTGTACATAAGTGGTTACTGTAAGAAAGCCAAAATTGTAAACGGGAATAAGCTAAGATCAAGATCAACTGTCAAAAAAATCTAAACAAAACCAAACCCCAACAGCAAAAAATGCATTGAGACAAGTGAGAAAGATCTGGCGCAGCTGCCTGATCTAAACTTAAAACTAAACTGAAAACGTGCAACAGCAATGCCTTGTCAACACTAAAACAGAATATGGAGCAAAATGCACAAAGATAATTAGAGGTTTTCAACACCTCTTGCCTAAAGATGATTTTTAGTTGGCAATACCAGAAAGGCTGTGGTGATAGCCAACCAGGCCTATGTATAGATCACCATCTGGAACGTTAAGGCTGGTAGAAAACTTGAGAGCAGATGACTACGCTCAGATCTTACATAGCAACTTTATAAGTGAGAAGCAAGAATGTTACGGACCTTGTCTATTATAAGCTCAAGAAACATCAGCAATCTTCAAACCAGTTCCTGCAAAGGCTCTGGCTCAGGACAGATGGAATGAATGAAAGAGACCAAAAGCAACAAAAAGCATCTATTCCCCACACATCATAGAAATCTATCATTTAATTTAATTTCCCATTCCAAAGGCTAATGATAGAAATAACAATGCAAATGGAGATTCACATGAAGAGCAGATCCTAAATCTGGCTATAACTACAGCAAGGACTGTTTGTGGGTTGAGGTCTCCTGCATGGTGCGTTCGGCTTTCCTGATTTTTCAGAACATGATCATGCAATCTTACATTGCTCCAAAATATCTTTTTTCTATTCATTACATTTTAAAATGGTAAAATAGAAAGCTAGTGAACTGAAAATGTAATATTACTGTCTTGGAAGAGGGATTGGCAGCTTTAGTCATGAAAATAAAATTCTAGCATTTCTGATATTTTTATTTTGATTGACAGATAACTTCTTATGGCTTTAAAACAGAAAATTATATGTATGTTTTTGAGATGTAAAATACTCTGGCTAAATGCTCAAAAATAACAAACACGTAACTCTGCCAAAATCTCATGTGTCCAAGTATAAGGCATACTATAAACAAACAAACACCCATTCAAATGTAAGGAAAAAAAAAAAAAAGATTTCATAAAGCCACAAACAAAATTAAGGCTAGTTCACTCATCTAATGATGGACCAACCATTACCAAAGAAAGCACGACAGACTTTTCTATAGCTGTACTATTTAAGGGTCTCTTTACAAAGAGCTGCACTGTGTTTATCTTGTCTACAAGAGAACTCTGGACCCATAAAACACCATGGCTGTGACAACAGAAGATGCAGCCACTCCCTGCTTCTCAGTGCTACATGCTGTCAGATGGCATTGCTGCCCCTGGATGACCATCTCATCTGAGCTTGTTACCCAAATTAACTGCAAAAAACTAGGCTAGAGAATGCTCACCCAAACAGCTGTGCCAAGAAATATCAGAGAAAAGTCATGACTGCTAGGCAGCCGGTGATGGTAGTTGTTAGCATGAACCAATTCACCTAGCAGAGGTGCATCACAAAGAGGATGTATTTCTACAGAAAGAAAATACTTGTCTTGGAAAGATGACAAAGCAAGTGAACCACACAGAAAAAGGGTATTTTCCCTCATTTTTCATGTGAGAAGTTAAGTGGCAGTGGAATTATTCCCTCTGTTCTATGAAACACATGTCTTGCAATCATTGGGACACAAATCTGCTCAAATCTTTTGCCAAAGCATGACCTGAGCAATCTGCTTGAGGTCATTTCTGGCACCAGTAAGAGCCAATGTTGTGTCCCGAGATTCAGACCAGTGTCTTACTAGAAACAGGTTTCCATTCACCAAAGAAGTAGCTGAACATGGTGCAAAATAGCCATAAATTTAGATTTGTACCTTCCTCCAGTATTGCCATCTGCTTGACAGCAGGCTCAATATGATTTAACAGAGTGCCCTGGCAGTCGAGGGCAAACAGCATCCTGTGTTGCGTTAGACACAGTGTAAGCAACTAGCCAGTCAAGAGGGCATTATCCTGCTGTATTTAGTCTTGTTGCACCCCCATCTTGTATGCTGTGTGCACTTCTGGGCCCCACAGATTAAGAAAGATGTTAAGGTATTTGAATGCATCCAGAGGAAAGCAAGAAAGCTGGCGAAAGGGCTGGAAGGAACTTCCCATGAGGAGCTGCTAAGGGTTGTCTGTTTTGGAGAAGAGGAGGCTGAGAGGCAACCTCATAGCTCTCTACAGTTTCCTGAGTAGCTGAGCTCCCTGATATCCAGTCATAGGACACATGCGAATGATTCAAAGCTGTGCCAGGAGAGGTTTAGACTGGACATTAGGAAGCATTCCTTTGCTCCAGGCTGGTCAAACCCTGGAACAGGCTTCCCAGAGAGGTGGTTGATGTCTCAAACCTGTTAGTGTTTAATAGGCATTTGCACAATTACCTTAATAATTTGCTTTAACCTTTGGTCAGCCCTGAAGTGGTCAGGTAGTTGGACTACAAGATTGTTGTAGGCCCCTTCCAACTGAAACAATCTATTCTTCCTATTCTAAAATGTCTATTAATTTTATTCATACTCAAACTCTTGTTAGCTACTAACAAAGGCAGTGCTGGGCTTTACCGTTCTTTAGAACAGTTGGCATCCTTTAGACATGCTTTAGACTGATCTTCACTTAGAGAAGACTAGAGGCCTGTCTATTTTGGGAAAAGCACTGGAGTAGTTACTGCAGGCCAACTCCCTTACTCCCTTGCTCAAAATTAATTTCTGGAATGGCAGTTTATTTCTCTTACTTCATTCTGGAAATACTACAATTTTCACCAAGCAGGGATACAGTGGTTATGGGAGGAGCTGTTTTCCAAAGCTACTCCAGTATCATGCAGTATTTTGAGGGTATGTTAAGTGAACATAGACTGAGTAAGAAAAAAACAGACTATTCCAAGAACATGCCCATCTGAATCTACACTAAGAATTATGAAGTCCGTTCATGTATCTTAGTATTTTCTCAAGATCTGGTCTACAGTCTCTTCATTCAGAAATACTGCATTATCTGTGGGAACTAGACAGAGGTATATTCAGTGTTCGCCAATTCTTAGTCTGGCAGTCAAAAGTAACATCTGCTTCATACCCATATTTTTCATTCTTGTTTTAACAGTCATGAACACTTTCTCAAACTGAAAAAGAACAAGGCTGCAATTCAGATAAATTAAGATTTCTGAACTCTGAAAACGGCACTTATTCACCAAATCAGAAGAAAATTGATTTTATTCCCAGAATGTCACACTACACAAGTACTAGACAAGGTTTCAGCAGTCTTGCTCATCCATTTTCTTTTCAGTTTTGCAATCCCAAAAACACCAGTGATGATAAGCATTCAGGAACATACAGTTTAATCACCTCAGCCACCCACATCACATATGCACTCCAAAGAGCTGTTGAAACCTTCATACTAAGAGTCTGAAAGTCTTCATACTAAGAAACTTAACAATAGTAAGTTGATCACTGAAGTCTTGGGAGTAGAGGGCCTTTGGGAAATTAATCAAATTATGAATACATATTCTCTTAATACTCACACTGTGGAATATTATAAATGAAGATACATTTCCAAATATAAAGAGGCAAAGTAAAATCTCTCTTTTCAGTTTCAGGAGATTTTTATATCCCATGTTCTCCCACTCTGAGAAAAGAATTACATAAATATTTACATAGGGTATACAAGCACTGCAATATACTAACAAGGAACAAGTATAATTACCACACAAAAAGACAATCATATGAAAGAACGAGTTCTGTAGAACATATAAAACCTTTCTTCACATATAATTACACGTTTTCCCTGGACAGAAAAAGTTCACAATATATTCTTACATGATTTCCTGAAGCTGAGCCTTACATGACTCTGATTTAAAAAGAAAAGAAAAAAAAAAAAAAGAGTACAAACTCACTTCTATTACAACAAATTTAACATCAAAAAATACATTTTTTCCAACATAAAGAAGTTTCCTTCTCCTTTATCCAAGATAACTTAAAAATCCTAATGCTTAACGATTCCCATTAAAATTGAACTTCTGTTTTAAGAACTGTAATCACGTCAGGCTCACCTGAACTTCAAGTGCTACCACATTTCAGGACTTAGATATCTAAGACACAGTTCTTCTCTGAAATGTTTCACTCACTCTTTCATCTTGAAACAGACAGAGCAGAAAGACTGAAACAGAAAACCAGCCAAAAGTCCTAGGAAATTTAAAATTGGTCCACACAGCTGAAATACACACACATGTATTTTCAGTCAGCAATACTATAATTAGATGGTCTACTATGAAGTACAGCAATGAAAACAAAGGTGAGTTGAAAAGGAAGAGTAATAACATTTGCTGAATAAAATTGTTATAAATTGGATCTCAGCCAGTCTAGAAATGTATCATGTAATGGGCCCTTTTAAGCAACTGGAAGGTTCAGGTTGCAGTTTGGAAACCCCAGTTTGAATGAGAGTGACAAACAGAAATCCCCCCCAGACCCATCTCCTCCACACAGCTCCAGCTTACCTGCTGTAGTAAAGGTTAACTGTTTCAAGCTTTGAATCAGAATTCTTCTGAACTAGTATTTACGAACTTCACCTACCATCAGTATTCCTTCCTCTAATTAATGTAAACAGATTGACTGTCAGAGAATCATATAATCTTTTAGGTTGGAAAAGACCTTTAAGATCATCAGGTCCAACCATTAACCTCACACTGCCAATACCACCACTAAACCATGCCCCTAAACACCTCATCCACACTTCCCTTAAATACCTCCAGGGATGGTGACTAAACCACTTCACTGGCCAGACCTTCCCAATGCCTGATAACCCCTTCTGTGAAGAAATTTTTTCCCTGGCACACCTGAGGTCATTTCCTCTTGTCCTGTCACTCGTAACTTGGGAGAAGAGACCAACCCCCACCTCTGGGCAGCCTCCTTTCAAGTAGTTGTAGAGAACAATAAGGCCTCCCCTCAGCCTCCGCTTCTCCAGGCTGAACACCCCCAGCTCCCTCAGCCGCTCCCCACAGGATTTGTTCTCCAGACCCTTCCCCAGCTCCACTGCCCTTCTCTGGACACGCTCCAGCACCTCAGTGTCTTTCTTGCAGTGAGAGGCCCAAAACTGAACACAGGATTTGAGGTACAGCTTCACCAGTGCTCAGTACAGGGGGACAATCACTGCCCTGGTCCTGCTGGCCACACTGTTTCTGATGCAGGTCAGGATGCCATTGGCCACCTTGGCCACCTGTGCACACTGTTAGTTCATATTCAGCTGGCCATCAACCAACATACCCTGGTCCTTTTCCACCGGGCAGCTTTCCAGCCCCTCGTCCCCAAGCCTGTAGTGTTGCAGGGGGTTGTTGTGGCCCAAGTGCAGGACATGGCACTTGGCCTTCTTAAATCTCATGCAGCTGGCCTCGGCCCATCGATTCCAGCCTGTCCAGATCCCTCTGCAGAAGCTTCCTGCCCTGAAACAGATCAACACTCCCTCCTAACTTGTTGTCATCTGCAAACTGACTGAGGGTACGCTGAGTATGGAGCCCTGAGGACCACCACTTCTTACTGGCCGACAACTGGATTTAACTCCATCCACCACAACTCTTAGGGCCAGGCCATCCACCCGACTTTTGTGCCCTTTGAAGAGCACACCCATCCAAGCCATGAGCAGCCAGCTTCTCCAGGAGAACACTGTGGGAAACGCTGTCAAAGGCTTACTAAAGTTCAGTTTTTCTGAAGCGTTAAAAAACATTCTTCAAGGAGTCAGGAGTAATCTGGGTTTATTTTACTACTAAATGGGAAGGCCCAGGAAGCTTCCAAAGATTCAAAGGGAGAAATGGGATGGAAAGACTAAAAACCAAGTAGTTCCATAAACATGGAATATAATTTGCAAGGTACACAGATCTCACAAGAGAATAAAACTATACCATTGCATACATGAGCTGGATGAACAAGGACTAGGGGATAGAGATGAATCATATCAGCAAGTTCATATCTTAAAAAACCTTTGATGACTTTTGTCAATAGCCAAAAGCAAAAAACGGCCATCAGAAAGGCTGAAAACCATATTTAACTTGATCAGGTAAAACTGACAGCTGAAAAAAAAAAATCAAAATATTTTAGGGAGTCACAGCAGACTGAGCATATGCCTGGCATGAGATGTTCCTAAAGTGCACCCACCCTTCTATGGTGTGAAGGTCACACTATCTAATCTATTCCTTTGAGATAGCTGTTAAAAGGAATATCACTGCCATCAAAACTGCACAAGGCTGTATTTATCTGCATACAACCTAGATCTGTAACGCATCCCACTTGACAGCCCTGTTGAACATTTGAGACATTAACTTTTAATGAAAACATGGTTTCAGACTGCACAACTGGTCTGATGTAGTTCTGCTTTGCAAAGAAAGTGAAGTCAGTGTCTGTCAACTTTATGTAATTGTCTAATAATTCTCTTCAAGACTGCAAGAAAAGCTCAACAATGCAATACAGCAGTACAACATAAGCTCTGGGGAAAAAAATCAAACCAAAACCCAATCATATTCAGTAAAGAGACCTATTGCCCTGAGTCAGCACCTAAGTGACACTGGAAGTCTCTCCAGTTGTTTCATATCTCTATGGTCCAAAAGGTTTGAAATGCTCACGTGAAGCTTTTATCCTTTCACTTTTATCCTGGTATTGAAAAAGGAGTGAGGGAGATGATAGTCTCAAAGCACAGTTTAGTAAGGTACCATATTTTCCATTGTAAGCTGTCAAATCTTCCACTGTAAGCTTGTGGGACTGAGGTGGCTAGGTGCCTCTGAAAGCACTCCGTCTAAATGCTTTCTTTTAATTAAATCTTATAATGAATAATACTTCTTATGTCTTATAACTGATTAATATTTGTTATAAAACTAGTAAGAATCTAAACTCAGGCAAATGATTCTTATTTCACTTCCAGAGTATATTGTAAATATTTTTACACAATGTGAACAGCATAAAATAGCCCATGACCTACAGTAAGTCTGAAGAATATCATTATTTCATACTAGCAAAAATAAAGTTTTACACTTTGAAATGTTGTTAATGTAATCTATGCAAATAAAATAAAACAAAACAAAACACTAACATGATTCAGTGACTGTGTTTAACTGGTTTTCCACAAACCAGGATATATTTCCAGGCAATTGTTAGTCTTTCTTGTGATAACAGACATTCTTTTGTGGATACTTTTCCTGAGCTGCCAAAAACATTTGCCCCTTGGCAAGCGGACAGCACTGATTTTAGGCCCACAGCAGGAGCTATTCTCTCCCTCGGTTGCTTTCACTGAGAGAAGCCTTCTCAGCATTGTACTGGTGGTTTCTGCAATAGTCAGCGCATTCTTGGAAACATGCTTTAGCTCTAAATTAGGGATGAGATGCAGTAATACATTGCCTAAATTTTGCACACCTGTCAGCAGTGGCTTTTGAAGCTTTGAAAGACGATCCTCCTTCTCCATTGCCTTCCTGCACTTCAAGGTCTCCTTGAAAGTGGCAGCAACGGCACCAGGGCCAGCTACCCACCCACCCAGTTTATCTTCTTAGTGGAACACTTCTTCCTGCTCTCACATTTCCCCTAACAGTCTCCCCCAGCCAGCAATAGTGGCTGAAAACCAAAATGCCAAGTGATTTTCACACCCACACTGGATTAGCCGGGAATAGACTTCAAATTTTTTTTTCTTTTTTAATGCAGACAAAAGTGTGAAGTGGTAGTAGGTTGAGCTGGGGAAAAGAGATTCTTTCCGTAGTGGTGAAGAGCACTTTGAGATAGAAAATACTTTTTACACTTGTTTATTGCTCTTCTAATGCTGCAACACAGGATCCAGAGCTTGGTAGCATCTGATAAGTCTTAAGCGTGCTCATAATTCTTGTGATTCTGAGAAGATAGGTTACCAGGATTTCAGTGTGATTTTAAAGCATATCTCTATATTTTGGGAAGATTGCTCAGCATTTCCTCATGACCACTTAAGCTCATCTAATCACACATCACCAGCAATTGCTAGGTCCCTGTTATCCCAAGACAAGAAAATTACAAGAAATTTTATGAAACACTCTTCTGTTAATAAGCATAGTTGCAGCCAAATTCAATTTTCTTAGGCTCCAACCCCTTGTACTTCAAGTGTGGTTTTGCAAGGTTTAGCTCTTGATTTTCTGCTGTTTCTGTGAATTACTTGATTTGACCTAAAAACATTTCAGGTTAAATTTCTTGGCAAGTCCATGCAACAATTATATTATAATGAATAAATAGATGCCTGAATGCTGAGAAAAACCTCAAACTACTTTCTTTAAGACCTTTGGCAGGAATTCGAGGTATTCGTGGTCCTCTTTTCTTCCTCTGCTTCCATGATCACAAAAAATACATTAAAATAGCCTATTAAAAATTGACTGTTTACAATACTGCAGGGGGAACTGATCAAATGAGGCCTTTATCCACTTAGGCTTGTCGGCACTGTTTATTTAAAAAATGGATGTTTAAGAAAGAAAGGGAGCTTCAAAATCACATTCATCTGACAGTTTTCCTTGGACATTAGAAAGAGGAGAGCTGATAAACAGAATAATCCTATTTCAGTCTTGTTTGGCTTAAACAAAGATCTCCTTTAACTGTGAGTGTCCTTTTGTATTCTCTGTTTCAAGTATTTCATGTCAAGTAGTTATACAGATCGAACTATCTTGAGATTATTGGTCATCTTACAGCTGGTCCAATTATAATAACGATTATTTTTAACATCATTAATATAGCCTTGTTGTTGACTGCAATTAACATTTGCTTATTTTCTGTAGAGTGCAGATCTATTTTTTTTGTACACAGGTATTATCTCCACATTTGTATCTTTGCATTTCCAGGTACATATGAACATATGGATTATATTTTTGAGCACTCCTTTCAGCCACATACTGTTTATATGAGAAAAAGGATTTTTTATCATCATCTTCCCCATCTGTGCTTCACTTCATATTCGACTTATTTCTAGAGAAAATAAACCAAATCTCAGAGTCAGTTTTCTATCATTTTTTGTTCTGTGAAGATGAAAACAGTTTGAGTTGGGGGGAGGGAGGGATTGACAATTCCTACTACAATTCAGAGAAGGTACTTTTCAAAAGAATTTTCATACCCCAGGTATTGGTTGCAGAGCCATATGAGCAAAGTTGTCTAGAAGTGCAACTACAAAGTGTAACGGTTTACCCTAATCTTGGCCCTAGACCTGAGGCTTTCTCCCCACGTACATAAAACTAAAATGTAATTTGCCCAAGTGAGACTCGATGAAAATGAAAGGACTGCCGCTTTAAGAAAAATATATCATCCTTTATCACTCTGAATGGTTGCAGTACAGCTCTGCTACTTTTATGCTTCAGTTGAGCAAGTTACAGATATTAAACAGAATGGCACATCACAATAGGACATGAAATGAATTATAGCATAATGAGTGAACACATCTACTGTATTATTATACATAGTCACCTTTTATGTATTATGTAAAAGAACCCAACTTGAGAGATCTATCTCATTTTTCATTTCAAAAGAATTTTGTAGAGAACAGTTATAGTGTCAATTATTTCAGTGTCAAATAGCAGATTTTTTTGAAAGCTGTAAAGTGCAGGAGGGCCAAGCAGAGGTAAGTCCATCACCAGTCACTTGGACAGCACTGATCTTATCACACAGCAACTAAAAGCAGCAACAAATTTCAACCACGTTTTTGCTATCCAGCAGCATAACTGCTCTGCTTGGCATAAATGACAGTGCAGTGTCAGGACTCTGACAGGCTACACAGAGGTCTTACCAGTGTCTTGGGAGGATCTTCACCATCCTATTTTACAGGCAGCTGCTTGCACTGTTGAGGGGGTTTTATTCAGTAAGACTGATGTCCTGAAGAAAATAAGGCAAAGCAAAGTGGAACAAAACATTCATTTCCAGAAGAGAATACCATTTCCAGCAGTAGCTTACAAAAATAAGGTTGCCTGCAGCAAAAAGGGAGACAGGTTAAAGCTGACTGCATCTTTAAAAAGAGATGACAATGTTTCCAGATTTTGTTACAAAGGAGCATCAGATTCTTCCACCATCAGACAGTGTCCAAGCTAATGTCTAGGCCACCCACAGACCATCCTGCACAAGTTCAAACCTATGTCCATCACAATTTACAGATATTTGTACAGAAAATAATATTTTACCTTAATTTCTTGAATTATAATGCCTCATGTGACCTTGTGATGTTTCAGTTATTAAAAAAGCAAATTCAGACGTAACAACAGAAACTGTATGCTATACATGGTGCCTTCAAATGAAAATGATAGCTTTTTTTTTTTTGTTGATGATAAAATATTTGGTCTATACATGTCATTCATTTGTAGCTTATCTGCATGCAAGTGAAAGGACTATTGGATAGGTCAAACATTTAAATAGGCTAACCATTTTTATACAGCTGATAGTGGTTTAGCAACAGCAAGAAATACAGTTCTCTTCAGAGAAATAACTTCATAATCTTTTATCTACTGAAAACCAAATACATTTTAAGGATATTATAAATATTCCTTTTATCTTACCATGATAAAGAGATTTACTGCAAACATTAACGTACCTACTCACCACACATAATTTACAACCGAGGAAGAGCTTGAAACCCTTTTATGTAAACAGTCACAGATTTTCCTATGGTTACCAAAAAGGCTGTTTAAAACTCTTTAGTAGCAAGGGACCTTGAAAAACACTGTTTCTAGCAAATCTCAACGTTTCCTTCAACTTTTGCACAATATTTACCCTGCTCACACCATTTTTGTCTCAAATCCTTACATAAGCAGTGTCTGTAATAAAAGCAAATATATTTTTACCGGTTTCATATAAAGCAGCCCTTGGAACAGAAATGCAAATGAAGATACTGGTGTAAATTAATGGAAGCACCTTCCACCTCCTAGAGCTCATCAAGTACTTCAACCATCTCCATTCACAGAAAATGCCACATTTACCCTAACTGACAGAATGGAAAACATACAGGGCTGCAAATATCATACAACAACCAGACTTCGATAGCTACCACCACCCGTTGTTATAACTGATGAGCAAGACTGCACTTGAAAGAAAAAAAAAAAAGACACTTGCCCTATGTCCTCCATTCACATAACAATGTCTAGAGAAGGCTTTCAACTGCAATGCATTCTTCTCTCAGAGTTCACCCATCCAGAATTTGGGCTCAGAAAATGAGAAATGAGACTCCAGTTGTGATAATCTATTTATTACAAGGAAGTTTAGAGAGTCAGGGTAAGCTTAATATTTTAAGTTTCCAGTCTGCCTGGGAAACTGCAAGTGCCCCTGTTACATTAAGTCCTTCTAGGAGACTGGTACCTCCAAGAGTAACATCAGAGTCCACAGCAAACACCAAGTGACAGACATTATGATATCCCTCAGGGACGTACTTCATTTTATACATGATTCTGCATAATGAGACACAACATGCAAGTGTTCTGGATTCTGGAATATCTATAGATGTGTCAGGTTTTCACACTAGCCTGTCTTTTGATCTCAAATGTCCTGAAGCCATATGCTAAAAATATGTTTCTGTCTTTTATGTAATCTTTTACTGAAAGAGTATTCTGTAGTTTATCAATGAATCCCTAAGTAAAAGATAATAGTTACACTTCCCACTTCTAATCCATAAATATCAAAGTGTGTCTTACAGAAACATATTTATCAACAACATTTTAATACAGGATAAAAGGTAAGTTAAAGTAACTTCATAGAAAAATTTCCATAGGTTTCAATGAAGAACATTATCAGAACATTTGATTATGAGTCACTGTGAAACAATTGATCTGTTAAGGCCATTACAGAAAAAAGAAACATGATTTACATCAAAGTCTAACTGAAGTCACAGTTGTATGCATACGCAATGTAACAGAAAACAACATCAAACATGCTTTTAAGATCTTCTAGCTTGCCCAGAATAGGATTGTAGGAGTTCATATTACATCTCCTAAGCCCCACGATGCCAGACCCACCAGAACCAACTGATGTGAAAATTTATTTTAACAACCAACTGTAAAACTGATTAAAAATTGGCAATTAGCTAAGAAGGACTTTTAGGCCCATGGTTTAGTGACGATCTCTAGAACCAGCAACCAGGACACAACTGTTTGTGTTCTGGTAAAGCACTAAGACCTCAGAGAGGCCCCGGAACTGCACACACAGAAGAGAAGGCAATCATCACGTCCAAAGAGGCTGCGACCTCTGAAACAACATGGGAAGACGACACAGACACACAGATAAGTATCTGATGGCTAGGGTCAACAGTCTGCAATGTTGGCAATAGCCAGCACACAAGCTCTTGTCTTGGGTTCAGCACAGCAGGGGACAAAAGCTGAACAACCCACCTCACCCAGGGTCATGCCCAGGGTGCTCTCAGGCATGAAGGGAGCTCGTCATTTCAGCAGAAACTGAGCCTTGAGTCATAAGAAAGCTTCCAGATGAAAACTTGTCTAAAATATAAATTTCAATTTAAAAAGTGAATTAGTATCTATTATCTGAGGTGTTCTGTGAAGTAAGAATAGAACACTTATCTTGAGGTACTTTTAGACGGGGGAAGGCTTTATTTGTTTTGTGAGTTTTTAACTGGCTGTAATTTAGAAGATGATTGATAGAATATCCCAAGTTGGAGGGGACCCACAAGGATCATTAAGCCCAACTCTTGACTCCACACAGTGTAACCCAAAAGTTAAACTATATATCTAACAGCATTGTCCAGAAACTTCAACACCCATAGGCTTGGGGACATGACCACCTCCCTGGGGAGCTTGTTCCACTGCTTGACCACCCTCTCAGTGAAAAACCTTTTCCTGGTGTCCAATCTGAATTTCCCCTCACAAGCATTAAGCCATTTCCTTGCATCCTGCCATCAGACACCAGAGATCAGCACCTCCCACCCTACTCCTCCTCATGAGGAAGCTGTAAATACACGTTTTCCTCTTCTCCAAGATGAATAAACTTAGTACCCTCAGCCACCTCTTCTACGTCACACCCTCTAGTCCTTCCATCATCTTTGTTGTCTTCCTTTGGACACAAAACCTTTCATTTATTATGGAAAGGTTGTAAAATGAAGAAAAAGACCAACAATAGAAGGACAAACATTTCCCCACTTGGCTAGTAAACAGGGCTATGTAGCCTACACAGTGACTGAGTACCTTGAACAGTTAATCTGAAACACAAGAACATTTCTTCCTTCAAACATAAGTTGTTACAAACCAACACTGGGCTAGGGCCACATAGAGATGTAGGGTAAAAGGCAGAAAAAGGAAATATTTTTCTTTCCCTCCAACCCCCTACCTTTTGAACAAATTCAATAACATTCTTAAAGGAATTAACTCACACACTTTGTTGTTCAATTATGCCAGTTCTTACAAAAAGAAAATAAACATAATGGAAAGATTTCTACTTTTGTTGAGCTGCAAGTACAGCAAAACCCAGAAATTGCCAAGCTGCTGAGAGGCTTTGGTTGGACACAATAAGAGAGCTGTCTCAAGAAGCTGAAGGGACTACACCAAGATTTTTTCTTTTAATAGAAAGATTATCAGGAACCGATATAAAAGACAAAATTCCTTTGCTGAAAGACTCACTGATGCTACAGTTCAGAGAAAGTGCATATCTCAGATGAGGTTGCTGAGAGGAAAGCCCTTGTAAGGGCTCAAAATGCTCCCATTTTACAACCAATACAGCACACAACTGTTTTAGATGCTTTAGGGCAAAGGCAAGAATTCCTTGTCTCTCATGCCATTACCACAGGCCTAGGAACGCCCCTAAGACTGGAAGTCCTAGAGCTCCAGGTGAAATGCAGTGGGAGGAGATCACAAGATCACGTGAGAGCAAAAGCCATACACTACACCCCTGAAGTCAGAGTCCCTCTGTACACAGACACCTAGGACCACCAGGCAGAAAAGAATGGTGGTATGCTCCTTAAGTTTCATGTATTTCAGTGCCACCATGGTGGGTCAGTATTTCAGTGAACAAGAGAAACCTAAATGCTTCGTGATCATTTCATATCCTTCCTTCTCATGAAATATTACTGCCACAGTGTTAACAACTGGGTTGGAACAGATGATCCTCATGAGCGATTATCAAAACCTGCTCATGTGACCAAGTGCATCATGAAAAACATCTTGTAGAGAAGAAACTGGGAACACAGGTGCAGCATCAGAAACTAAAGAAATCCTTGACTTGATATAAACGTTCCTTAGCAGCAACTAAAAACAATAGTGTGTATCAATATTCTTCTCAGCACAAATTCAAAACACAGACTCATACTAGCTACTGTGAGGAAAATTAACTCTTTCCCAACTCCTACCAGCACAGTTTCTTATACCTTAGTGTATATGCTTCCCCTGCTAAGTAGCTGTCTCCCACCAGTCCAGCAAAGACTGGAATTCAGTAGTGAATAAAGGTTTTCCCTGGACTGTGCCTGTGGTTTGTCAAGTGCACTGAATAAAGGTGCTATATAAATGTCACTAGTTATTTTAGGTGATTCCCTAAAGGAAAGCTGCTATAAATGATGTCAAGAGTAAGTGTTACCATATAGCTAGCAGTAGTCATATTACCCTTTCAGTCCCCAGAAAAGTCTTGCAGTTGTCTCCTCTCATAAACGAGTGCAAGGGTGATGAAAAGTTACACAGAAGTAACCAAGCACAGGTGCCTGTGCTCTATTATGTATTTTCAGGGTGCAGGAAAACAAAGGGTTGTTCTTGTTTTTTGATACATTGTGGGTTTTTTTGTTTGCTTGTTTGTTTTGTTTTCTTTTTTCATATGGCAGGTACAGTCAGCCTCATGACTATTTTCTGCCTAAGAAAATTCAGCCATCCCTTTGTTTCATTTCTTCTGGGTGTTCCCCTACCAATCTACTTCCTTCCAGTTAGGCCTCATTCCAAGTACCTAACTTCAATCGCAGAAGGGAGGGAAAGGAGAGAAAGAAGAAAAGAAATGTCTGATCTAAAAGGCTGGTAAAATTCAGCCTGGTGTGAGCAGGCTGCCTGAGTTTCGTATGGAACAATTTGGCTTTTAATACCATTTTCTTTTTGTGACACTGTAAGTGAAGGGATCCTTGGCAAACCTTGTCCTCAAGCCACATCTCTCACAGCAGTGCACAGTAAGAGCCAGTTCAACTGACTATGCCAAGCTGTAATCATCTTGCCTCTCTCCTATGCAGCCAAAATCATCTTCCCTCTCTTCCCTTACTGTTACTTTGAGCAGCTTACAGCTCTCAGTCTGCATAGCTGCAGTCTGGGATACTCCACTGAACCTAAGTGCTACGGACACAGCCAGCAGCAGGCACGGAGGAGAAGCATCTGCCTATCTCCAAGCTCAAAAAAATCCAAACACTTCGACTTATAGAAGAAACCAGACCACCTGTCTGGGCTACTGGGAGTACAAACCCAGTGAGTCTCAGTAAGCTGGAACAAGCTACATTAGAGCTTGAATAATGTGCAGTTTTCTTTATAGCTACTGTTTTTAGATAAGCAGTGTCATAATAAATAGACCTAAGGAGAAGTGCTTATTCTGCAGCTGCAAAGCAACAATCCAAATGAGCATTTTCTTACAGCCCTTCTTTCCCACTCTCTTCAACCACCTTCCTGCTCTCCCTCCCTCACACCAAACCTTTTTCAAAATAAACATTCTTTCATTCCATTACCATTACACATCCCTTATATATGTAGGTCAAGCACACAGGAAGGAGTGGAAGAGACCTATGGGCTACAGGCGCCAGTTCCCTGCTATCACGTGCCTTTTCATAAATGTATCATGCTCCATCTTAAAAGCAGTCTGCTTTTTTCTCGGCGGTCTCTAGGTTGGAAACCGGCTCCAGGGCCTCCCTGCTCTAACCGGAGCCTCTTTAATTCCCAGCTACACTGTTTTCCCCACTTCTTTTTCGTGCTAGCTTTATCTTTCAGTTGTAATACCTTTTGATGTTGTAACACCTTGACGAATAGACATTTGAAGCATTTTTAGACAACACTTGTATTCGCTCTCAGTATGCCACCTTACTAGATTAAAAGGATGTAGGGTTTTCTTACATGACACATTCTCCATCCCTTTGATTTTCCAGTCTGACCAGTAGGCCCTTCTACCTATCAGTCCCTTTTTCAACTAAGTTTTTCACCAGGTTTGTACTCACTATTCCAGGCGAGATCTCGCCAGTGTCTTGTATAATGGCAGCAACACTTCCCTATCTCTGCTGCAAATGCCTCCCCTGACACATCCTAGATCACATTTGTCTTTTTCATGGCTGTCTCACGCTGGCACAGGGAGCCCAGCCAGGACTCCTAGCTCCTTCTCCTCCTCCGTCATTTCCAGCTGATAAGCACCTGTGAAACTGGGTAAAGCAGAAGGGTCAGCTAGACACAGGACAGCTCCTACTGCATCTCTTTATTTAAGGCTGCTCAGAGGAAGAAAGAGGCATAAATGAGTCTGTAACAGCTGTCACAGCAGTTGTTACAGCCAGCCAAATCCTGTGAAAGCTTTCCATTCCCATTCGCTGAGCAACCCCCGAGATCAAGACCAGGCCACAAGCCACAGCATCTCTTGAGTGCTGAACACGTTTCAGGGAGGTTCTCAGTGGGGGAGGAAGGAGCGAAAAAATAGCAGCAGAGTCACACACAACCCCCAAAAAATCTAAAATTGAAGTGATGTAGAGAAGATATTCTGATTGCTTCTTAAAAGCCTGAATGAAATGCACTAATTTGCAATGGAGGTGGGAATTTTTTTAATCAGGTGAAGACATGTGCATAGGTAAATGGGAGGATGACATTAACGTTGCTTTGGAAAAAATACTTTCATTAAAGTATTAATATCACTGTCCACACTTAGGAGATTATACTGTAAAATGAGGGGTTTTTTTTAATAATACTGCTTCATGTGTTACTGTAAAACGAGCAGATTTTTTTGTATAATATTGATTCCTGTGTTAGAGAGGAGAAAGCCTGGTAACCATCCTCACTTTCTCAACATCACTGTTTTTTGTAAGATAGCTAGCCATGCCACCATTAATACCACAAGAGGATTCATATATGTTTATTCTAAAATGAATGTAAATTGAACTTCATACCTAATACCTTAAAGCCATGCTGAAACACAAGGAAGTCTATTATCTTGATACCATGTATTTTCGGATTATTTTTTTTTCTCCACTCCAGCAGAAGACTGATAGTTTATAACACAGCGGTGCAACTGCCTTGTTTGCACACTTAAGAGTGCTTGTTAAGGGGTTAAAATGCTTGATTCCTCAGAGGTCCTTCTTGTTCTTTCCCCAACAGAAAATGTGTCCCTACATTTCAATACACCTGTGACAAATTTTTCTAAATAAAGGATACCTAGCCTTTAGATAATACTTTTCATGCAGAAGACTTTAACACAGAACTCATGCAAATCATTTCACAACACACCAGGCAGCACAGAGGGGGGCCTGGAATCAGACGCAGAGCAGCCCGTTCCACATTGCACCTTCTGCCTGTGGTCGTGGGACCTGACTCATCCCTATGCACCATTTCTCACATCAAGCGCATCCTAAATTAAATTGCAGGAAAAAAATCACGACAGAAAAGCTGAAAAACGTCAAGTTACCCTAAGCCGTACTGGACAGACATCCAAATGCATGAAACATATTGCCAAAAATCCATGTTGCTTTTTCTGAAGAAACACCTCTGACCGTCACATCATGCCAACTGTTTTTTTTACATCAATAGCAGTGTCTAAAACCTGGCTTTTAACAGCAGACATACCACCCATCCCCATTTGCAGCATTACTGTGGATTGTGCCACAGCACATTTGTTATAATACACTTCAAGAATAATGATAATAAAACCAAGACAATTACTCCTTCAAGCACTAGCATTGGGGTATTTTTTAAAGAACACTTTTGATTGAAAGGTAAAGATTAGCTTTAAATTCCTCCACTCCTTCATTTATTTGAATATGAAAAGAAGGTGTAATACAGATGCTTACCTTGATATGACATTAAAAGACAGTTTGGGTCAATATAATTACTGTAGAACAGCACATTTTTTTTAAAAAATGCTTAAATATTTGTACTTACTGATTTTACCCTTCAGATGCATTTTAGCATTCTGGGGTAATCGGCTAAGTCCAAACCACAGATGCAGAAGTGAATACCAGACAGTCCCTTCTTTAATGTGTATACTATGCACACTATAACAAAGGTTAATCCCCCCCCCCAGCAAGAAAAAAACTATTCCTGCAACAACATTTTAGAATGTAACCGTGTGAGTCAGTGTGACCCCCCCCGAAGAGCTTCTTTGCACTTGATGGCAGGTTTATGGACATGTTGTAAATGTCAGAGTACACCATTTTTAATAATAAAAAAAGACACTATAATACTGTTTCCTTGTAACCGAGACAGAAAATCATTTGCTAAGAGTAAGAACATTTATTGGTTTTGACATAAAAATTTCTTTCTGTGAGGTGGAAACGCTGTATTCCAAATACCGGAAGAAACGTGAAATCTCAAGGGTTATGTTCAGTAACTCTTGGTTCAAAAGCAGACGTGGCAGGTGCATTATTTAAGAGCTTGTCAGAGATGATCTTCTACGGCACACTACTTCAGGATTCATCTCCTGCTATGTCTGGGAAGAGGATTCTCACGTAAATACATGGCAGATCTGGCTGGCTGCACATCAAGCCCATACTGTCCAACCCTCTTCAGTACCACTGTGGTCACTACAAAATGTTAATTCTAGAAAAGAGCTTCAGTACTGAATGCAACTACTCCTCCCACAGACCCCACGTAACAGCAGTTCTTTGGCTGAGCTCTTCAGAGCGCACTTGCTCCGAAAAATTCAAAGCGACATTTTCCTCAGTAGCCACACTTGATGTTCTAACGCGCATTTTGTATTGCTGTATTCAGTGCAAATTTGGTGTCACAAAGATGTAGTAGATTTAATACAAATAAGAAATAGTTGCAACCCAAGCTGCTGCCTTGAATTTCCTGACTCCTGCACATACAAAAACTTGAGCATGTTTTATTTAACATTTTTTGTTTCTTTTCATTCCTTCAGAGCATAAATCCTTGAGCTAGTCACATCAGGATTTCAGCAGGGATGATCAGAAATAAACATACTAGCAGAAAAACATAAGAGGCTCAAGGGACCAAACTTTTAAAACCAAACCAAATCAAACGAAAAAGCCCAGTCCAAACAGATTGATTGGGTCCTTTATACCTAGAGCAGTGAGCTAGATTTTCAGCTGTGTAAACTGTGGGAGCATTGTCGTCTTCAGCACAGATGAGCTCATTTGTGCAAAGGATCTGACCTGTGTTTCTGCAGACGATCCTCCAGACATAAGTAAACCTGTTTGGCTCACACACCCATAAACATTTCAGGAAGAAGGAATTTCCTATGTTTTAGGCACCAGAACAAAACCAAACATGAAACCCCATTTGATCTATTTCTGTACAGACTTAAAACTCCCTTATACAGGAAAATCACAAGTGGTAAAATATGTCTCTTTTCCTCTTTTTTTTTACCCAACTGAGAAGCTTCAAAAGAAATAGGACAGAAAAATCACTTTCGGCCAAGAACAAGCTGGAGAAATACAATTTAAAATTGCATATTTCTAGAAAATACTATTTTAATGAAAAGTACTCCCCTTAAATGTGTCTATACTGGCCAGCCAGGAAGGATACAAAGATTAGAAAGAAATGGCTTTCCTAACGTGTCATTGCACCAAACAACTATATTTGAGAGGGGAAGAAGAATACAGAGAAAGCAATGGTTGTGCCTTGGAGTACGCTGGCCATATCTTTGTGGCAGAAAAAACATCTGTAACAAAACATTTTGTACAAAACTGTGCTCTGCAGTGGTGAGAGAAACTGAAGAAGGAAAAAGGAAGGAGAGCCTATGTATGCTTAACTGAAAAACAAAGTTGTTCTGTAACTTGCACTGAACCCTGAAGGGGAAAAAAATTAGGATGATTACACATTTAACTGCAGTAATCCTGGATTAAAGCATTTAATTCCTAGACTGTTTACATGCCATCAATACAAACATTAATAAGCAGATACATGGCAGGCTGCTTTAAAAGTATATTACTTGGCTGTCAAAACTAGCACTGGTACAAATTCAGGAGTATGTAATGTTTTATTCTTTTTAAAGGAAGGCTTTATTTTAGGGGGTTTAAGTGATCTCTTATGCCTGAACTACTACATAAAAATATAATATTCTCTGCAAACATTAAGTAGGTGGTTTCTCTTTTGTTAGCAAATGGAGTACACCCTAGCCTTTTAAAGTTTTGAATGGCTTTGAAAATAAAAGGTGTCTCCAATACAGTAACAGTTAAATTATATCTCTTCAGATGAGTAACAATTAACAGAAAGCATCTGTACCATGTTTACCTTTATGAATCACTGTTGTACTAAGTAGCACAGAATCGCAGTAAGAGAAAAAACATACATTATTCTGTGGGACATCTGAATAATTCTTCACTGCTAACTCTAAGGAAACTCATAGTTCTGAGGGCAACTTGTCTCTACAATCTCCTCCTCTACACTCCACCAACAAGTATTACTCACTCACTCATAGTACAGGTAAACGACCTCATTAACTTAAGCTTTATTTTGGCATTTCAAAACTAACAAAAAATTACTCAGACTGGGTTCATGTACCGGCAGTCACCATGGGCTGGCACATCATGGCAGGGCAGGCTTAGATGCCTGGGAATTTCCAACATGAACAATATCCCTTTTCAGAATTGAGACATTCCACAGTGTACAGGAGAAAGATTTAATTCCATTTCCCCTTGGATTTTTTCTGATTTCTCCTGTTACAAATAGCACAACTCCTCCACCCCCAGTAGTGTATAAATTAATTTTCCCTAGTTCACTTTAACCTGTGTCTTAACTCAATGGAAGTTGGGTTAAATTCTTGATCTAAAACTAACTGTAGTCAAGAGAAGCCTTTCTACAGGCATGAACAGGTTTTAGCTCTGGATGAGGAAACCCCCATGCAACAGTGGGTTGCACCCAGTGCAACCAACACCACTCCCATGTTCTGCTGAGCTCCACATACTTCCAGCAGACATGGGATCAGGAATCCTCCCCAGTTTCACTTTCTCCTAGGTACAAGATAACATAAAGCTTCTTTAAGATGTGAACCTACACAAACAGGAGGTTGCAAACTCCTAGGTGACACCGGCAGTCTTGTGGCGATGCCTCCAAGAGTTCAGAATCACTGCAGTCAGGTAACTTGGGGAACTGTAAAACCACTGATTTTCCTAGCTCAGAGAAATTTTGTGAAACTCCACACTGTCCCTCAGTGACAAAACCACAAAATATCTGTAGTGGCACACGCTGCAACTGAATGCCTGCAGTCTTTACGGACAGTATTCCGCACACCTAACTGAGGTTGTCACACACAGAAAGAATGACGGAAGGGGGGAAAAAAAAAAAAAGTTGAGAAATGCATCTTAGAAGTTACTTATGTTTAATGCTTAAAAGTCTGAATGCACAAACAATAATCTACCATTATAGAAGTACTGGTGGTCAATACAATGCATTAGAACTATGTACAATGACACAGTTTAGTATCAAAATCTTTCTACAATGTAGAGTATTACGAAACTGTTAATGACATCAAACACTAAGCACTTAAGACACCATTTTTTGCTACCACATTTGGAACTTCAATGAACAGTCCATTTTAACTTGCAGCATCAATCCATTTCTAGTATGAAATTAAGTAATTTTCTACTTATACAATAAGATTTATCTACACGGGTCTTTTGATTTTGATCCATAGCAGCAAAGGCACTGTACATCAGCAGATCCACAGACTTAAAGATTTTTTTTAAAGCATTCAAAAAAAAAAAAAAGTCACAGATCATAGTTTAACAGCAACAACAACAACATAAAAAGATAACACGTTGTCTCTGGCACAATGGCTCAGTCTGCGTCTGTTTTAGGGACATCCAATCAAGACTTGGATTGAACTGCTGGCGAACAAAGCAAGTCCTTATCCCAATGAGAATCCATTCCTTTTTTAATGTCGGAATGAGTACTCTTGTAAATCCTACCTCGGAGGTCATTGCTTTTGTAGTTTGTATATTGGTAGGCATCCATTCTTATTTCAGTGCAGTTTCCAAAGAACATATCAAATATTTTTCATAATCTCTTGTAATTGAAAAATTGCCCAAAGACATATATCCCCATTTTCAAGGAAACATTGCAAAAGTTTCCAGAAGTAACAAAGGTGATTCTTTGAGGCAACTTATTGTACTCTCTACAATATAACAAAGAGAGGTGTTTATATTAAAAAACCTAGCTTGACACCAAAATGCTCTATGTTTATCAACAGAAAAGCATTGAGAACAAATCTGTACACAAGATGCTATATTAACAATGCAAATATATAAATTAGCACATTCTTACTTAAAGTGAATTTAATTTAGATGTGAACTGAATTTGCCATTCATCACAGGCATGTAGATTACTGGCTACAGTTTGCAATTTCCTAAGTTTCCAAGACTGTCTAAAATAGTTAAGATACAGCATCTTTCCACCAAATAATTATACTGTAATAACACTTAGAGGTCTCATCCAAGAACAGGACTAAAAAATATAACAAAGTTTATTTTTTTAAATAGAAACTACGAGTCTATTTAGTGTAACTTTAACTATTTCCTGAACATCCTTCTCCAAGATCCCCAATTTATCCATCTGCAAAAAACAGAAAGTATACAATGCACCTTTCAAACTAAAGCCGGGCCAGACAGCTTTATTTAGTCAGTTCATTGTTAGAAAGCCTTCTTTAAACAAAATAAATACATTACAGCTATAATACATAATTAAAGAGTCAAGTTCACTGTTAAGTATGCTGATTCAATCTTCTTCCAAGTAAGATATCGGACAATTTGGTATCACAAGTTCTTAATGAGCATTCACAAATCAATAGCAAGTTAAGAAGGTAAAAATAAATTCCACAACTGTGATGAGCATTTAGGTTCAGTTTAGAAAGAAAAAAAAGGAATATACAGCAAAGTGCTAGGAGAAGGAGTTCTGTCTGCATTCGGATTTGTATCTAATAAATAACTTCGTAGACTGTAGCTTTCTTGTCCCCAGAGCCAGTGACAATGTATTTGTCATCCACAGAGATATCACAGCTAAGCACAGATGAGGATTCTTTGGACTACAAGAAACAAACAAACAAAAAAAAAAAAAGAAAAGAAAATTACGTCTTTCCAATCCCTCAATCTAGAAAGGCTCGAAGGTTAACTGGAAGAGTTTATAGACAGGAAATATACCAAAAGCTCATTTAAATAACAGTGCTGTAAGTGGCAGCTTTTGTTACAAGACCATTTCTCCAAACTTGTTCCACCTAAAGCTCTAGAGCAACAAAAAACAGCAGCAGAAAGGAATGTTATGGACCCAGAGATAATCTATCAATCAAACAAAAAGACGCAGTCCTTTCTATACACTTTACAAGCAGCAAGCATTTATTAATATTCTATACGCTGGCTTTTGTATAAAAATGAATGAAAAGCCATCTTCTTTTCCTTTCTTCCCATTTTTGTTGTGTCAGAAATTTGTGGGAAGAAGCACTACCCACCCACATGTATGACACACAGTGACTCCACAGAAGTAACTGTTTCTCCTCTCATTCTTTCCCCAACACAGAAGACAAAAGCCTTGCACAAAGGAATTTACATTATCAGGAGGATACAAATATGAAAAGATATTGTGGTGGAATAGGATGCACAAGAGTGTACAGCAGGTCAATGGGAGACAGGATAAACTAGGATGCAGAAGCTCTCCCTCCCAGCTTTTCTGAGATAATGTGTACATATTGTCACATTTTACTTGCTGGTTTAGTGCATCTTTTCATTACATAATGTATATCCACACCCCTTTCTGCCTGTCACTGCAAGAGCTAAACACTACTTAACCATGCTTTTTGCCAAGAAACCTCTGCTGCACTAGGGTTTTAACATCACTTTTAAGGGAGATGTGTTCTTGTTAAGACAATTCGGGCTTTCTTTTTCCACTAAGAAAACTCAGACCTCAGCTTTCTCATGTAAAGGTACACCATGCTGTCCCCAGAGACAGAGACATGGCAGGTACCAGTACAGGTGAAACCCGACCATTTAAACCAGAACACCAGTTAACTTAATGCAAAGAATTCCCAGCCTAGAGGTACCTGTACATGAAAGAATAGGAGGACATGCCAAAAATGTCTCTTTTACTAAGACTATCAAAAGGTTACAACTTCCAGTTATACTTCTCGGAGCTCCTCCATAAGGAAGCAGTCTTCAGCTCAGGAGTCTGCCTGTCCAATGCACTAACTTCACGTGCCTCATCCAAGAAAGATACACATATTGAATATGAATTTCACTGTTTTAGCTACATTCTGGACCTTCAGTGAATGCTCACCTAACAACATGTCTTGGGTACCGTATTACAGTAATATGCACAAGAAGGTGAGAGAGGAGTATTAAAAACAATTTCAAATTAAAGAGCTACCTTACTGTAAGAGCTAAATTACTCAGTGTTGGAGAGAACAAAAGCATATCTCTCATTAATTCCAGACAAAGTCTTAAAGGAACGTCGTAATTAGCCAAGAATTTCCATTTAAAAACACCTTAAGCTAATGACAGACCCTGAGATGTGCAGCTCTACTGCGCTGTGATGTATGTGGAAAATAGCTTTTAGGAGATTATTACCTGGAATATACTGGCTCCATACGGTGTTCTCCAGGCATTAAGAAGATTATCTTTTCCAGTGCTTACAAACCATTTGCCTGCAACAGATTATTTAAATATTATTGTCCCATTTTGTTGTCAAGGAATGCACCCCAAGACACAGACAAATCAAAACCAATGCATTCACACATTAACGGAGAACATATCCAAAGAACAGTCACATTTTCACCTGGTTGGGCTGTGATGTTCAATCACAACACAGGCAGTACACATAAAAGAGCAGTCATATAGAATTTCAAATATTATTTTAATACTTAAATTTAACATCTGATTTTTAACTCTGCCTTGTGCTGGTTTTGGCTGTGATAGAGTTAATTTTCTTCACAGTAGCTGGTATGGGGTCGTGTTTTGGATTTGTGCTAAAACAGTGTTGATAACACAAGGATGTGTTCGTTCCTGCTGAGCAGTGCTGACACAGAGCCAAGGCCTTTTCTGCTCCTCAACCCACCCCACCAGTGAGGAGGCTGGGGGTGCACGCAAAGTTGGGAGGGGACACAGCTGGGACAGCTGGTCCCTGGCTGACCAAAGGGATATGCTATACCATACGATGTCATGCTCTGCAATAACAGCTTTTGGGGGGGAAGAAGAAGGAAGTGGGGGACGCTCAGAGCTACCATTTCCAGGCAACTGTTACTGTGTGCTGGAGCCCTGCTTCCCTGGAGATGGCTAAATGCCTGCCTGCTGATGGCAAGTACTGAATGAATTCCTTGGTTTGGCTTCGCTTTCTTCATTGCCAGCTGGGATTAAACCACAACAATCCCCACTTTCATTTAAAGGTAACCTTGTACAAATTTCTCAGGAGGGAAAAAACTGGCACAGAAAGATTTGCTTACCACAGTGAGCAAATTTGAGAGACAACACACAGCTCTCATGAAGATGCAGCTGATACTTGTCCGGCTTAGTAACATGCAGCACCTCGACATTACTGTTCTCCATTCCTACTGCCAACCACTCACCAGTTGGACAATAGCCCAGTGAGAAGATCTGGAATTAGCACAGCACATGCTTCAATCAGTAAAGGAATGAGCTTGAGATATTCAAAACCAACTCTTGCTACACTGTTAACACTATGCAAAAACACATTTTGGTCTACTGCAGTTTTAAAAACATGATAATCCAATTACTATAGTAATCAAGATAAATTAGTTCATTTAAACAAAGCTCAATTAAAACTGCAATAGTAAAGCACTGAATCAAGCTGTGAAAGTTAATGTCCTAGCTTATATGACAGCATTTAAAAAAATTTTCATAAAATATTTTTGAACAAGAATCTACAGATACAGGAACAGATTGCACACAGGAACACTCTAATCTGGCGATTCTTTTATCAAAAGGATTCTCCACTGCTCTCACGGGAGAAGTACTAATCTGTCAAATAGTCATAATCCAGAAAGATGTTCAGCTGCCATTTCAAAAAAACAAACCAAACCATGAAGAATGTGAGACTAAGTGAAAAATTCTTTGGAGTTCTCTTTGAACTTTTGAACATTTTTGTTTTAAAAGAAAAATCCAAAACTCAGAAGTGGTTGTTTGAGAAAACCATAACAGAGTTTTCTTAACATGCCAAAGCTTCTGAAATTGAACCTGTGATGTGAAGTCATGTTGTTGTAGCTGTCTCCCTTCTCTGAGATCCCAGGATCTGACTGTATTGTCCAAGCCTCCTGTCCATAGTTTGGTGCCATCATTAGAAATGTCAATACAGCTCGCTCCATCTGTGTGGCCCTGAAATTGCCTGAAAGCATTGAAAGAAGACATGCACATTCTCACACTGGAAAGAGTCGGTTCTAAGCATGTATACAAGATTTTCACTCTCTGACATGCAGTCATTACAGATAACAGTAATGTAGATTCCAAGGCCCATGTGAAACTAATATGAACTCTGGGATGACCACATGAGTTTTTTGATGAACTGATAAAGCCATGAGTCCAGACAGCCAAGCGTTAATTTGATTTCAAAAAGCATGCTTTATGAGTCAGATACTCTGGGGATCTTTGTTGTTGACTGTGTGATATCCACTGTTTGAATGAAAGTGCCCCATTCCCCCAAAAGGAATGTAGCATGATCATCAAAATTCACTTAGTTTAAGAACAATCTGCAGGTGACCAAAGAAGTTGGACAAAGCAGTCTGAATGGGAACATTAGGGAGTGAAAGCCTGCCTTTACATGCAATACTGAAATATTACACGTAACAACATACAAACAGTGCACTGCAGTGCTCAGAGAAGCTTACTGTATCACAGAATCACAGAATGGTTTAGGTTGGAAGAGACCTTAAAGATCAACTAGTTCCAACCCCCTGCCATGGGGTTCCTTTCCACTAAGTCCACCCCCTTTCCACTAGGTCAGGTTGCTCAAGGCCTCATCCAACCTGGCTTTGAACACTTCCAGGGATGGGGCATCCACAGCTTTTCTGGGCAACCTGTTCCAGTGCCTCACCATCCTCGCTGTGAAGAATTTCTTCCTTACATCCAATCTAAATCTACTCTCTTTCAGTTTAAAGCCTTGTCCTATTTTCTTCCACATGTCCTTGTAAAAGTTCCCTTTCAGCTTTCTTGTAGGCCCCCTTCAGGTACTGGAAGGTGCTATAAGGTCTCCCTGGAGCCTTTTCTTCTCCAGGCTGCACAAGGCCAGCTCTCAGCTTGTCTTCGCAGGAGACAAGCTTACACTCCAGCCCTCTGATCATCTTCATGGCCCTCCTCTAGAGTCACTCCAACAGGTTCATGTCCTTGTACATTAGCTTTGAGCAGCAAACCATATTCCTAAGATGGTAAGTTTGCAATGCAGTAATTTACACACATCTTTACCCAAGACTTATTTGCTGCAGCACCGATTAAAGAGATTGGAGTGTGAGCACAGTGTATTGCATGGAAACAAAGAAGACCATCTGTTCAAAGAACCTACAGCAGTGTCAACACCAGCTGACTTCAGGAAATTATAGTTATGGGGCTGCTCAGCAGGGGGTTGACAACAGTGAAGTACTGGAAACAACTATGCAGACACCAAAGACAAAACAGTGTATGTATGCAGAAGAGCACGTAAGACCTTATCTAATTAATTCTTCACAACCTGATGATCTGGTTCTGTCGACCTACCTTACTAATGTCTGGTTATGCAGATCCCACACTGCAATGTTCCCATCGCTACAGCAAGAGAAGCAGACCTTGGAATCAGGGCTGATAGCTAGGGCATAGCACGCTGGAGCAGAAGATGTCAGCTCAGCTTTGATGCGAGGAGTTGGAGCTGCCAGGTCCCAAATGGATAACGTGCTGGCTTCCCCACCAACAATCAGGGTGCGGCCGTCAGGGAGCAATCTGCAGGAACGGATGTAGTTATCTCTGTTCTGTGGAGACAGAAGCCATCAAGAGATTACTCATGAGGAAAGGAAAACAGCATTAACATGAGAGCAGAAATCCATAAAAGTATTGTATTCCCTCCTGGTTTTAATGAGCCATTTATACTTATGACAATGATAAAGTGTATTAATGCCAGAAAATTACATGACATTAGGGAAGTACTTAAACTTGATCTACAAAATTCAGTAGCGAGAGACATTTAATCTTAATTAGCATCAAAACGCAAAGACCTGAACCCAGCCCAAAACAATTCAAGATAGTTGTCTTCGACAGCTTGCGCAGAAAGTTACATTTTCATACTCTGTTTGTTTCAGCACATTAACCTCTCGGCATGGGGGAGTACCAAATTCCCTGAACACTCCCCCCCTCTCTGTTCCAGTGAGACTTGCTGCCACCATCTACGAGATGTCAGAGGAAAAATATTTGGGCAATTTTCTTCATTTGTGTAGCAACTTGTGTAGCAATTCACTGTATGTCTACACGCACTGCACAGTTCTCATTTTACTGCCTCTGTAATAAGAAGCAACATCTTACCAAGAACTGGTAAATGACACAAGAAAAGCTGCTAACAATGGTTCATCTTGTTAGCATATTCAAATAATTTGTGAATAACACTCAGGGATATTTTTAATTGTCATATTAAGACAGGGCAATGCATTCACACACATACACAGACACAAACTACGTGACAATCTTCAAATACTCTCAGAGAATACAGCTGCAAGACAGCAATTTTTAGCATGATAGGATATCAAGCTTTAAGATTGCTAAAAAACGTCAAAGTTTACAAACAATATTTGCTGTGCTGTCTTTGATCTTTCCCCCTACCAATACAATTTTAGGATATTAAAGATGTTTTGATTCATTGGGTGGAAAAAAACACAAGGATGACATGGAACATACTTCAAACTCAGTTCTGAAAGAAAAAACAAAATCACAAATGAAATATCGAGCTTTGATACCAATGACAGCACTCAAATAGCCACTATTTTTTGTACCATAACGGTATCATTTCAATCTTAACACAACCTGCTATCTTCTTCCACTGTTGTATGAGACTGTTCACTTACCAGGCAATCCAGCTGGGAGACAGGGCTCTTGTTGCCGGGGTGGCTGATGTCCCAGACTTTGACGCACCCCTTCCCACCCGTGTACACGTGCCTCGTGGGGTTGCTGATGGTAACTGCACACACAACTTCCCCGTGGTTCAGAGTGTTGATCTGACGGGCATGGCGAGGGATTCCTGGACCAATGAGGGCATCAGGAGGGAAAGGAACCGGCTGCATCTGACCATCTGCACTTACATGAAATGAGTATGCTCTGAGGGTTAAAAAAAGACAGGGGGTGATTGAAGAAGTTTCTCTTCAAGCCTGTTTAAGAAAACAGAATTGAAGATGGGTTTCCACTGTGGACATTCAGGCTGTGCACGCAGCTCCTTTTGCAATCTCTACAATCATGTGAAGAATAAATTATTTATTTATCTACAGCATGGCCCTCAACACATAAACTTAGGTCCTCTTCTTTTAACATGAAAAGTCAAGCACCATCAACCAATCAAATGAGCTTTTACAACTCACGCAACGATGATTTCTGGCATGAGTGAGGATACATGACACTGCTCTTAAACCTGGGGCATGGGGAGACCGCCGTATGCCGAGAAGGGAAGGAAGGTCGGGTCAGGGCCCCCTGGCAGACAGAAATAGTTGGCTGGCTACTGCAGAGCACGGCAGGTATTTGAGTGCCCGGGGACATTTGGTTGTTCCCTTACTGACTCTAATGTGACAACTTCACCTGAGCTGCTGCCGGGCTGCCTCAAACTAACGGCGGATCCCATGTCCCTGAAGCGAAACTGCCCACCACTGTACCAAAGGGTGTAGTGAAACCTCCACCGGCAAGGAGTTAAGTCCTCAAGGCATGCTTGCTGACATCTGACATGACAGACCAGCAAAAATGCACTGGATTTTTTTTTTCTTCTTTTCGGTCTTGCTGTCTTTTTACTTTTCTTTTTTTTTTTTTCCTGCGGACCTGACACAACAACTACAAATCCCAATTTCTCTTGCCAGAATCAGGGCTCTCACTGAGAAAGAATGTGTTGTGTGACTGCCAGTTATGCCACCCGTGAATAACCTATCAACAGCTTCATCTCAAAATATTTTCCAGGGAGAATAGCTAGGTTGTGAAATTGTCTCATTCTTAGATGCTAACTGACACATCCCATCTATTACAAGAGCACAAACTTTGTAAGAAGGTTCACCTACACATACCAAGGTATGCCTAATGGAAGGATTTCATTTCCTTAGACCTACAAAATCGTCACAGTACTGATGAAAAATCCATTGTCACAAGGGTAGGATACGAAGAGCTCACAAAAAAAAAAAAAAAAGAAATATTAAAGAATACTTAGGAAGATTGCTGCCTTAACCGTTGCTTCAAAGTCACTGAAGAAGGCAGTCTTCAGAATTTAACTACTGAATTTTTTATTTAAGATTCATAGTGCATTAAACCAGAACAATAATTTTCAGTGGGACAAAATGCAACTGCATTTTCACCTTTCTGCCCTATTCCCAGAGCCTGACACACTCTTCTCATCCTGCACTCTGTTTCTTGTTCTGGCAGGTCTGAGTGACAGATCATATCATCGTTCTCCATTTTTTGACATTAAACACATTCAGAAAAGGGTAGGACAGATTTCTCTGGTTGTCAGAAGCAGCAAACTGCCTGTATGAGTAGAATTACGGTTTGATTATCACCACAAAAATCTGAAATAACTTCCTTGTTATGTCCCCAGTTCCTGTTTGCTTCAGTAAGGTGCCGAAAGAAGCAGCTGATGGTCACCTAAAATCTCTATTAAAACAATTGGAACCTCGTTATCATCTTATCCGACTTCTGTATACAGTCACTCTCTGCAAAGCCATGTTGAGCAGTGAGTGTATCATACTTTTATCAGCCAAAAGCATTATCATGCTTATAAATCAGCCATAAGCATTATCATGCTTATAAAGGCCACAGGGAACATATTTAACAATTACAGAAATAAAGCTTAGATCTGGAGTGATCTGTGACCACATTATTCTCACTCTATTCATTATTCCATAGCAGCACATGCGATTAAGCTGTTGCTTTGTTGTTTGGTTTGGTTTTGTGGTGGTTGAGTGTAATTTTTTTTTTCACTCTGAAAACTAACACTACATGTTGCTTATTTGAAGTACTCTAAATACCTTACAAATATCTGACACTACAAACACCTGGCGAGCACTTTTTTCTTCCTTTCACATTATCTACCTTTTCTATTTATACACTGTGCAATCCGCAGCATTTTGATATATCTCCATAGTGAAAAGAAAGTTACTGGGGGCCAGATCCCTGATGTGCCACACGCTGCCTGCTCCACTTCAGCACTCAAGAGTGCAGAGAATTTACACAACTTTTGCTCTAAGGGAAAAGGAAGAGTAAATGAGAAAGCAGTAATCCTGAATGATGGCTGTGAAAAGTACCACACAAGATGAAGAAAAATCAATGCAATCACGTTAAAACAACCACAGATTTCAAAGGTTTCAGGCCCTACAGCAGTCAAATGACAGTTCCATTTAAATGTTTAAAACAGTCATCAATATGACAACAACATTAAAAAAACTTTGCAGATGCACCAGAATGGAAGCAGTTTGATTTCAGTTTGCCTCAAGTTTTATGCCTCCCATCTCTAACACAAGTGAGATGTGAGCAGGGAGGTCTCTGCATGCCTCGTATTGCTGTTGCTCCGACCAGAGCAAGCAAAGCCTGGTGGAGTCAGACATCCTTCCTTCTGGGCAACCAGCTCCACTAAGGATGAACTTGAACCCAGCGAACATTTGAACGTTACATCCAGACGTCTCTAAGTTCCCACAGCATGTGTAGGATGAAGATCTGTGCCCCACAGAATTGTTAATGCAATCAGCTGATCTGGAAGCTGCTACACAGCAATTTGCAAACTTGCCTTACACAGCCACCAAACAGGGTGACACAACCAGCAGAGAAGTCATCTTGAGGTGGTACCTAGCATGTGATGCCCCAGAGCTGGACACAGTTTATGATTTGTGTGACACATATGTACAAGAGGAATTACAGGCACTAGGACTGATTGCTTGTCACCGTGCTGTTACTAATCCTGTGTGTCCACAAGCTTACTGACTGGAAAGTGTATGCGTTGACTCACATGCAAGGTTGTGACTACCCGCCAGCCACTCCTCCACAAACACATACATACACACGAGAGTGAGAGAAGGAACGGCAAGAACATCCCCTCCCCTGCAAGCTCTCCATTACTAGCTGGTCACAGTTTCCCACAAGTGTAACGCAAGAAGTGGGAGGACCCTTACATAAAATCTGGATCAATATCGTTTGCATCACTGTTGTACTTTTTCCCTTCTCTGACTCAAGAGGGATGTGAGCAGAGAGTTCTTTGTATCTGTATAATCCTTTTTCTGAGGCTCATAACAAGCAAAGCCTGGTAGAGCAGGTCATCTTTTTAAGGTCAGTTCCATCAAGGATGAATTTGAACATTATGATACGATAATTACTTCCAGTATTTTCAATCAAACAAAACATTTCAGTGTACCTTTCTCTGCACACTGCTATTTACAGCAGCTGACAAGTTTGCAATTAATTGCAAGGCTTTTGTGAACAAAGAAATATTTTTTTTTAAACTGAGAAGCAGAGTACAGTAGAGATGGAAGGCTGAAATCCCATTCCAGTTTGCATTTCCATATAAAACCAACCAGTCAGACTCAGCATGTAACACCTCAAAGTTCAGCTCCTTTATCCATTTATTTCCGTGACCTTTACTCTAGATCACCTAGTCCTTGTCGGCTGCTATTAGTCTTCAAAACAAATTTACAAATGTAACTAAGATTAAGCATCTTCTGCCCTTGCCAAATACTCGTATTTATTTCTATTCACACAGTAGTTTTGGGGAACTAAGGGGAATTCCAACTGGCAAGGGAACACAACTTCAACAGATAACTGACTTTTAAAGTTGAATGTTTGATACTCACGGTTTTCCTCCTGGGATGCCTGTGAGATTGGGAGGGATGCCTGGGACTCGCATGTGATGATGTGGATCAAAACCAACCTACAGTTTTCCCCAAGCAAAACAAAAAGGTGTATTAAAGATGGAGTAAGGCAAAGGAAGGCTGTTTTATTCATGTTGTCCATAGCATACTCCGCAAATTACAAAGCGACTGAGTTATATTTAACCCCACAGGTCTTAAAATAAACTCATCTCAACACCAAACGCACTCACGGCAAACACTTACCACAGGAGATCTCCCGTAAGCTGCCGCTGCTGCTGCTGCTGCAGCTGCTGCACTCATTTGAGGGGAAATATTGTGTAGACCCGCATAGGCAGCTCCAGGGCTGGTCAGCTCACCGTTCATACCAGCATGTGGCACGATCCCAAATGGAGTAGGATAAGGACATGGTACTGCCATAGGTGTCCTTAAACCTGAAGCTATTGTGGGGAAAAAGAGAGAGAAGTCACAGAGCCAGCCCAGACCCGTCAGATGAAATATGTGTTTGGCAAACAGTAAAATATATGTATGTATACACACTGTATTAAAAGTGCTGAAGAATCAGCTCAGCATCCAGTTTAAGCAGCTGTAATATACTGCCTTGTCACTGTAGATTTAGAGGGAGCCTGGTTACGGACACTGTTTCACACCATCGAAACACATGGACACTAACCTAGTGGGTCCACACCTGGGGGTTTGCCAGGCACTGGCCTCAGTCCGGGAGTGGAGTTGCTGCCTGGAGTTGGGGCATCGGTCCGTGGAGTTGGGGTATTTGATTTAGACACAGGAGTGGTAGATTTCTCATTCTAATCACCAAACAGGAAAAAGGAAGACAGCATGTTAGCTATTTCACCATTTTTAGCTAGTGATTGGAAAGAGAGCCAACAAGAACCAGAGTTTGCACCAATATTGGTATGTAGCTTTCGGATTTGGGTTTCAACAGGCCCCGGCAATAAAGAGAAGCTGCAGAAACACTGAAAAAGATGGAATGGCTTTGGGAATTAAGTACAGCCTTCACAGCTTTCCTCATTAGGGGCATCTGTATGGTTCAGAACAAGGTCAACGACTGAAAATCATTGCTGTCTGACAATTACATTGGCAGCATATGTGAAATTTGTCAATGATCTCACTCTGCTCGTGGTGGACCTGCTACCATTACAATTACAAGTTTCTGTGAGAGGCCACTGCCAGGTGGACAAGAAGAGCAGGGAAAAAAAACCCATGATCGGCCAACAACTCATGTCTAAACATGGTGCTGGAAACACAGGATGAAGACAGTGATGGGTATAAAGTCAGGAACTGTGCAGGGTCGCTCTTGTGACAAGCTTGTTTATCAGACAAACCACTGACTCCTGGGCCTGAACCTGTCATTCTGACACCTTTCCTGAGCACTACATTCACTTTCAGCTTTCTTTTTATTTATTTCTTTAAATAATTGTGTACCCTGACCTGTGAAGAACTGAGAGGGGAGTTACTGCTCAGCTCAGGAAGGTGATTAACTATGGTCACAAACAGGAGAGGAAAGCACACCCCCGACTTGCAGGCAGCTCTCTTTTTTTGCATTGTGATTTGCGATGCAAGTCAAGGAAGGCTCTTGTAAATGACAGATTACTTTTTAGATAGAAAATAAAAATTGTTGTATATGGCCTGGTATTTCAAACAAAGCTAACAACCAAATCACATCCAACCAGGGAACTGAATTTGCTATAAACCACAGCACAGGAAAACAGCTCAAGGAACTCCTGTGTACTTTCATTTATTCTCAGAATGACAGTTTTTCAGATGGGGGAGGAGAAAAACATCTCTCAGCACAGCACATCTATCATCTACCCACACCACCAGTGAAAATAACCTTTTCCTATGCCAAAAAAAAGGCGGTGGACTTTCTCCTTACTATTTTATTAAATTCCCCTGAAGAGATAAATTAAACAAATTTTAAATCAATGCTTCACAGTGCTTTACTGATAGCTGTGGAAATCCAAATTGTGTCCAGACAGAAATCCAGTAAGCATGTGTTTCAGCAAAAAACATGGGCCAGGAGCATTTTGAAGCACTTACAAGGCTAAGTTCTTTGGATTTGGAGGAAGGAGTACTGCTGGAGGATGCAATAGATGCTGGACTAATTGGTGCATCTTTCTTCAGCAGACGAGTCTTGTCCAAGCCATTCTCCCGTGGAGAGTGTGCTGGGCTCCCCCGAGGAGAGGAAGGATCCTAAACATCAGCAGTGCGGTTAGTAAAAAAAACTTGATACTAGCCACGAGTGCTTGTCTTGAGCAATTCTCACTTTAGAATGAAGATCTGTCATAAAAAGTAATGTCTTCCTTCAGTTCTTAAGTGATTTAGCTGATAAAATTTAAAATTGAGATGGATAATTAAAGACAACTTTTTTTTTCTTTAAGAAAGTCTTAAAATTTGATGCCATTAACCATCAAAAGTGTTAAAAATCTATGGATATTGAAATAGGCAACTAAATCCTGTTTGTCAGGTGACAGACTGAAAAGGTTTGAGGCACGTGGCAGACCTGATAAAGTTCACAAATGAAGTCACGGCCAGAGTGAAAGAAAACAGATACTGTTACAAGCTGCATCCTATGTGCTGTGATGGGCTGGCTTCAAACATCTCAAGCAGACTTTTGGTTCATACAGGAAACAAAAAGGTCCTTTGTAGAAGTAAGTGTTACAGATCTGATTTGCATTCTAAAGAAAGAAGACCTGACTGGATTCCCTCAGGCATTTCAAGCTCCTTTATGAAGGCGAAGACTGTAATCTTATTCATATACCAAACACACACAGAAACCACTGAAGACAGGCTATCCACCACCACTGTAAAGTACAACAACCACCATTGTGTATACCTCATTGGAAACATCAACTACCAAGTTGTCATCGCTTTTTTCACCATCGCTGTCCTGCAATGACAAATCACAGTATGTTAAAACTATTCATTTAATACCCCAATGTCTCTTAAGTACTAATTAAAAATAAGTCAATGAAATGCAAGGCCTACTCACAACTATGCAACACAGCTTTTACTTTTATGAAGTTTTATGTGGTAATATAATCATAATATTTAGGTCACCTTATATTGGGTTTGTATGGCAAGGTTTTGGTAGTGGAGCAAGGCTACAGGGGTGGCTTCTGTGAGAAGCTGCCAGAAGCTTCCCCCATGTCCAGCAGACCCAATGCCAGCTGGCTCCAGAAGGGACCCGCTGCTGGCCAAGGGGTATATACCCATGGGTGACAGTGGTATCACCTCTGGGATAGCATATTCAAGAAGGGGAAAAAAACCCTGCACAATTGCAACTGGAGAGAGGAGTGAGAATACATGACAGCAACAGCCCTGCAGACACCCAGGTCAGTGGAGAAGGAGGGGGAGGGGGTGCTCCAGGCACCATAGCTGAGATTCCCCAACCTGCCTGCAGCCTGGGGAGGACTCCATGCTGGAGCAGGGGGATGCCTGAAGAAGGCTGTGACCCTGTGGACAGCTTGTACTGGGGCAGGCTCCCGGCAGAACGTGTGGACCGGTGGAGAGAGGAGCCCATGCTGCAGCAGGTTTGCTGGCAGGACTTGTGAAACCCCATTCTGGAGCAGGCTGCTCCAGAAGGACGGCAACCTGTGGAAGGAACCCATGCTGGAGCAATTCGTGAAGAACTGCAGACTGTGGGAAGAACTCGCATCGGAGAAGCTAGTGGAGGACTGTCTCCAATGGGAGGGACCCCACACTGGAGCAGGGGCAGAGTGTGAGGACCCTTCCAGAGGAGGAAGGAGCAGCAGAGGCAACGCGCGATGGGCTGACCACAACCCCCATTCCCCGTCCCCCTGAGCTGCTGAGGGCAGGAGGTAGAGAAATGGGGAGCAAAGCTGAGCCTAGGGAGAAGGGGAAATGGGGAGCAAAGCTGAGCCTAGGGAGAAGGGATGGGTGGGGGGAAGTGTTTTTAAGATTTGGTTTTGTCTCTCATTGTCCTACTATGATTTGATTGGCAACAAATTAAATTAATTTTTCTTCCCCAAATAGTCTGTTTTCCCTGTGACAGTAACTGCTGAATGATCCCCTCAAGTCCTTACCTCAACCCACGAGCCTTTCCTCATATTTTCTACCCCTGTCCAGCTGAGGAGGGGAGTGACAGAGCAGCTTTGGTGGGCACCCAGGGCCCGGCCACCAGGGTCCCTGGACCCAGAGTCAACCCACCACACACCTAAACAGTTTCTGCTTAACATGTTGCTACAGCAGTAACAGTTTTCTCACTTTTCACATTGGTAAACAAGGACACAGGATGAAAACGCTCATCCAGAGTTGCACTGCACTGAGAAGCAGAGTGAAGCTAGGGTCCAGATCTACCAGGTCCCAGCCTAACCAATGCTCAGTCCTCTCGTCATATGCCTTCCAGGTGCTCTGTATTTATATTGTTAAAAACACTATCGATCCTATAGACCAAAACCTTCCACCCAGCACAGATGTTAGAGGCAAGCAGTAAGAACCTGTTAAAATTTTTACCATCAATTTAAAAATTAGTTATGCGTCAGGAATCGGGTGAAATTACAGAGGAACACTTAAGTTTGACAATGCACAATGTAGACAATTTACTCACATAACGAGCTGCTATTTCTTTCTCTTCCGTTTTCTGTTTTTTACTATCTGAAGAATAATCTGTTGAATTTCTGTGCTTTTCTGCTGTTCTGAAACTGGCTGAGGGAGATACAGAAGAGCTCTGCAGTGAGAAAAGAGATGAAGAAGACATCATCAGATGCTCATTCCAAACAGTGGTTCGTTTGTCACTATCCCTCACTACATCTTAACCTGGTAATATGATTTGGAGTTGTTCTCACAGACAGCACTGTGGGTTTTAATCAGTGATAGCTACCTAGCAAGTTTCTTGTACTGAAGTGTACATGGCATTGCAAGAGACAGATAAATGCGATCAGCTGACAGATCATAGTTGCTATCTGCAGTGTCAACGGGATGAATGTAGAGCTACTTTGGACCATTTTATGAATAGTGTGCATTGGCCTGGTTTTGGCTTGTTTCCTGTACAAACATGCAGGGTTAAATCAATATTCCCAGAAGAGGGGTATGGGTGTGTATGTGTGTGTGTGTTTGCCTGTGTAAATCAGGAAGAACAGAGTGCTCAAGGTTAAGTCACGCTTCAGCAAACGTTTGAAGATTTCTAGTACAGAAAGAAGCAAGCTTAGGAACAGTTCACAGCAGGAAAGAACAGGGGAAGACACCTAAAACCATTTTATTTTGGCGCCTTTTACAATTACAGACTGTGCCTGCAGTAGACAGAAACACAGCGCAGTGGCTCAGGGAGTCTCTTGCCACTCTGCAGCCCTCGCTTAGTAAAAGAGCGCACATACGGGACAAGAGAGAAAGGAAGATCGTATGTACTTTATGCACTGTCATCCAATAATTCTGCCTTACTCCTTTAAACAAGGCAAGCAACTTTTATCAACCGACCGTATTTCCAAAGCTTGGTGTAGCCTGTATCTTGGTATACAAAAAGGGAAGTAATGAAAGATGTAAAGTTCCTTCTGGGATTGATTTTAGCAGCAGCAGCAGCTTTTGGCCCTAGTTCAAGAAAGCATTTAAGCATGCGCTAAACTTTAATCTCACGCTGAAGTCAACGGTTGAACGTACATAAGTAAGGATGTGTTCAGGCATTTTGCAGAATTGGAGCTGACAGGAATAAAGATGAAAGTAGTTCTCAGTTGAAAGCCTGCTGACTGCTTCCATTTCTCTGTCCTCCTTATATAAGGGGATGGGAGGAACAACCACCAAACAAGTCCTTACTGAGAGATTTTAGATCTTCCTATTCATCCAGAAACTGGTTTTGGGGTTCTTCCTCCGCACACCATCGACAGCTGTGTTCCACATAAAACTACAACATAGCAATTTGGTTTGGGGGTTTTCTGTGCATGCCTCCCTAGGTTTATTCTACAGCTACCACCAGGAATACAAACCTAGAAATTAGCATTTAAATGGTGCAACTTCTGTTCCATCGAGATTACTGCATTTCTCCTTTTTCCTTAACTTCTTACACCACAAACGTCTGGTAAGGATTAAGAACACAACCACAGCAGTTTAGCTGTGGTTGTTGCTCAGGTCACTTGAGAGAACATTTCTCCCTCTCCACTTCTCTAACATTTCCAATTCTTGTCAACAGCAGCTCAGATTAACGAGTGGTGAAATTTTCAAAAATCTTCCATCTTTTTGATGGGGAATTTTTAATTATCCTCTAAGTACACTGAGTGGAAATAAACATTTTAGAACAAAGCTAGTGCTGAACAAGTCTGTGCCTTTTTTCCCATTCAACAGCCTGTCTGCCTCACTCTCTCTGTACCTGACAGTGTAAAACAGAGACAAGGATTTCCCATCCTGACCAATGACATCTTAAAATATGTTCACTGATTTAACTTTAAAGCATATCATTAATAAACTATTATAGTAAACGACACAAATTAACAACGTTACTTTTTGCTCTTCTTGGTTATTTTTTTTCTCTTCGGAGAGACAACGCACGTTAAGACACTGGCAGACAGTAGTGGCAGTAGGCACAGAAGCCCTTAAAATAAAGGGCAAGTAGAAATCCAACATTAAATGGACTGATGGCTTGAAAAATCTATTTGTTTACTGCGACGATACAGCATAGTCTTTTGCAAAAGATTTTAATACTATGCTCCTATTACATTTATATTCATTTACAATTTGGGAGGCAGTAGCTTGTAATGTGAATTCAATTCATTATTTCTCAACTTCACCCTACAGAAAGCAATTTGCTTTAAAACGAAGAAAAATAATCACCAGTAAACTACAAATTAGAGTGGTGTCTAAAGAATTAAACTACTGCACTTATTTAAATAGAAATATTTATTTTCATAAATTTGAAACCATATAGGTTCATTTTTCACAATCTAGTTAGCTATGTGCTATAGATACCATTTTAATCTTTGATTTCATTGCTTAATAAAGTAATAAATTAAAGCTCCCTACTAGAATGATAAAGTAGATAATTATCACTAGCACATAAAGGAGAGGCACCACATTGGGCAGTGGGGCAATGCACACTGCTTTGAATGGTCTTATTGCTTCATAGATAGATCAGACCTGATACCAATATGAAAAGATCTTGCTGCGGTATCTCACCTGACATTACCAGAAAAACGAGGCGACTCACCTACTGACAGCAGGCAGAATCTCATTTCCCAAACTGAAATTTGCCCAGTGTACTAGAAGTAACATTATTTTGCCTCAAGAGTCAATTACTACAGAACAAATCTAAACATTTTCACTTTTAACTGCCCTACCCCTTTCCTTGCATAGAGCCAGCCAGTCAATGCTCCTGCAGTAGTAGCTTCTTGTCCCTTCAACACGTAATGCACCTGCCACATAAAGATCTCTGACTTCAGGGGATCTCTGGTACTGGTGCTGACAGATCTAAATTTATCTCTTACACTAAGTAATAACGACATGTCATGTAGATAGCCAAGGAGCTAAGGTTTAGATCTTGCTATGGACCTAATGCCTACTATTTTCAGTGTGCGAGGGACAACATCATTAACCCATACCGAGTTCCCACTATTCTTGGCAATAGAATTTCAGCCTATAAACACTAGCAAGGTTCTATCTTCAGTGAGAAACACTGAGACATAAAAATGTCCTTACAGTTTCCACTGACTTCAGATTCACACATATAATCCTGCACTCACCCGCCCCTTGGTCCCTGAGTAAGTCTACGCACTCCACGCAAGGACATCCTATTTGCAGACCATGCAAGAAAACCTCCAGCAAAGCACACTGTTCAGCTATCACTCTGCCCTGTTTCTTGATTAAAACGTCAGTGCTCTCCTAACAGCTGCCTTTAAGGAGCTGGAATAGGATAGCTACTTAGAGAAATTAAGTGATTCAGCATTATGACTTGGCAGGCTGTAACTTAATGGGCCGGAGTCCTCATTTTAGTAACTATTAAAATTTATAGAGAAATAAAGTCTTTTCACACTGCTGTTTTCTTCAATCAAACGCATTAATCTGCTGGCGAGTAGCATTTTCCTACTAACCCAACACTGAGTTTCTTCACATATAATAATTAGATCAGACACAGGCAAAAAATACTCTTTGGTGAAAGTAGGTTATATTTAGTTCCTGGTTTAGCAAAATGTACCGGTTTTTCATATTCTGCTTAGGTAGAACATTTTTATTCATGTTAAATACACCACAAAACGCTGACAAAAAACAACTGAACATACACATTTATAGAAAGGCTGAGCACATCGCCTTGTTCACACAATTTGCCTAAGAAGTGGAACAGTGTGTTTCTAGTGCCGGACCCACAGTATATTTTGCACCAGGCTGTAAAGCATGGCATGCTATGCTTCAGTCTCTGTTTTGGGCAGTGCTGAGCACAATGAGAACCAAAGAGGTCTCCTGCCACAAGGACCACTCTCTTTTCTCTCCAACATTAGCAGGGGGCTGCTGCTGGTGGACTACCAGTGCCACACAGGCAGCAAATTAAACGAACGTGAAGAAGGCCATAGAAGCCTCTTATGTAGCCATAAAATTCTCACCAGGAACAGGGCAAACATCAGTGTGCTCGCTGTCTATTTGGGATAATTAATACTTCAAATTGCTAGAAGAAGAAAAATAAATTTACCATTTTACCTCCAACTTCCACTTGGAAGCTATGTGCATTAACACAGATAACTCACACTGTAACATGGCAGAAAAGAATTCAATATGGTCAGGCTGTACAGCCATCCAACTACTCTCAAATCCTGCAAGCCTCAACTCCCCCATATGCTAGCTCCTGCAGATGAAGACCTGGCCTGAGCAGACTAAGTGATAATTAAATGAAATCAGTGTTAAAAGTAATGACCAGAGATGACAGGATGAAAAGCCCTCCCACATGATAAAGCTGGTAACTCTTTAAAGCATTCACGAATATGACCATTCCCCAGCGTACCCTTACTACTATGCCAAAATGATGTATTTGGAGTGTAATAATTAAAACAATAATTCCCAACAAAGTGGGAATTACAAGATAATTGACCATCCTGAAGTATTAAGCAAACTGCAGTAAAAGCCAAGGATGCTCAACGCTAAGGTCAATTACGGTATAATTATCTGAATGACATTATTGCAGTTATAAAAAGTCTGTTTAAAGTACAAAAGAAACCGTAAAAATGGATACAATATGCATCGCAGGGAAACGACCACGCAGCAATGCTACTTGGTTGGCTGGTGCCAATGTTATAGATGGACGTACCGCCACCCAAGCTTGGACTGAGGTGCTGCTCCAAGGCAAAACCGCACGCTTAAATTGTAAGTGCAAAAAAAAAAGAAAGAATGCTGTGAATTCTGACACTCCAGGGATGAGATGGAGACTGCTCTGGTGAATAACGAGTGGTATGAGGTGAGAGAGGCCCCATCAGAGAGGTAACGGGACGGGATAAAAAATACCCGGGTGAGAGGAAGTCACAGCCCACCGAGACCACGCACCCAGGGAGAAAAACTGTAACCAAGTACACAGTAAACCTTCTATATTGCTCTAACTATAAAGCAACACCCATCTGAAAAAAATTAAATACACTCATAGGCTCAAGTACATTACTTTTAGTAAACTGAGGGAGACCATGTGAAATGCTGTGGGCTGCTCTACAGACACCATATGGCGTGTTTGCATAGTAGTTGTGCTACAGAGGTCACCCACACCTACACTGCTGCTATGACTTTTTGTTGTTGTTACTGCCTTGCACTATCCACTCCAACCTCACAGATTTTATACTCTTCAATTTTCCAGCATACTCCTTTGCTGTCCTTACTTAGGCAAGCAGGTTTTCCTTTCCCATTAGGCATATGCAGTGAGTCGTGATCCATCTGACACAGTCAGGCAGTACAGTCAGGAGCACGTCTCTTCCAAAATGGCTCGCCAAATGAGGGGAGACTGGCTGCCAAGCATGGTTCCCACATGTATCACCAGCCATGGTGAACTTCTTTAATATTTTCACCTCTCTCCTTCCCAACTTCTTTCTCTACCTACCCAAACTGAAACTAAACTTCCACACAGCCATACCATGACCAATGTGGGTTTTTTTTAGTCTCATTCTCTGCCTTTTCCCCATAACTGTATTTTCAGATACCAGACAAAGTATCAGTAATTGTTAGTGAAAAATGCTACGAATTAGCTAGGGAAGATACAGAACAAAGCTGGTTTTAATATCACGTGACACTGTCTGAGCTAACTGGATTGAGTTTAGTAATCAAGCGTGTGATAATTATTTTTAATACAAACTATGATTAAAATGCAAACTTTGAAGTTTCATATAGCATTTTTACCCACTAATTAACTCCACTAATTGCAAAATTAATGAAGTTAATTAGTGGGTAAGAGTGTCGTAAAAAACATCAAAGTCTAGATGTGCAGTGCTGCTGCAAGAGCAATGAGAGGACCATAACGAAGTCCAGAATAAAGAGAATGTGTAGGCTCAGCAATTAGTCTTCAAAACACAAGTGTTCTCAAAAGTTTTACGTGAACAGAAGCATAGGTATGTATGTACATTATGTATATGTGTGTGTGACTTCTTTAAAAATGTCCATATAACTGTTTACACAGGTGATCTGCTTGCCCTGCTGGTACCACTGTGTTATTTAATCTCAGCTAATTAAAAGCATCAAAGTTTAGATGTTATGAAAGAGGTGATAACATGAACAATAAACACTAGGGTTGTACACGTTAATTCCAGTCATGTACTTCAACATACACTTAGCAATGTGCTGGAAAAGCTGAGAGGGCCACACAGCATAAGTTGGAGATACCTAGCAATTTTGACGTATAATCCTATCAGCATGTGCTGTTGTTTCTCTGGTACCTCCTGGTGTACAGGTGCACGGTGGTGGCAAGAAAAGTAGATGTTTAAAGCAACGGTGAGGGCTGCTGGCTAGCCTTTCCCAGATGGATTTTTGAAATAAATCCTTTAAAATATAGCTTCTCCAGTAATCACTGCCTGAGTGACATAACACACATGAGGCCTAATCACTACTGACACTGTGAGGGTCAAAGGATGCAGAGAAGAACCGATGCAGCTTAAGTACAAGCAGTGAACCAGCAGAGGAGCACAGCTGTGAGGCAAAAAGGAAAGACAGGTTTAGGTTAAAGTATATTTTAGCACAGGCACATGAAGGTAGTGAAATCAGGGAGTGTGGCAAGAATAACAAGCACCCTTTGGTAAGCAAGACAGTTTGAACAAAGGACCTGGTTTCAGCAGGGAACAAAAGAAAAAGAAACAGATGGGCAGGAAAAGGAGTTAAACACTTCTGATAGGTTTACAAAGCTTCAAAGTTCACAGATTACATTCACCATCAAGTCTGCTCTTGTCCACATCTGCCAACTCGTAAATATTGAATTTAATTGTGGTAACACAACCCAGGCATTGTCAAACATCCTCCCCTTTAATCCACAGGGCAATTCACCTGATCCATTCTCCATTCACAGTCCTGCTTCAATCTCCTCCCCTTTGAACAGACCCCAGACTAAGACCACATGCTTCAGCACACAGCAGAGCAGGCAATTTGGACGGAGTGAAAAGATTGGCAAGATGGTGTTAAGGCACAAATTGCAGCTGCTATAGGCAATACAGCGGGTGAACCTCAGGGCATATGCAGGCTGCAGAGGAATTCTGTCCCTAATGATACCAGAAAAGATAAGCGCTCCCAGATAACAGCAGCGAAAGCCTGGAAATGCTACCAGACAGTGCTGCTGGCATTTTAGAAAATAAATGCCAAAATCTGGGACAAACCTGCATGTTGTTCATCCCACTATACAAACCTCTAAATGTTATTTTAACCAAAATCAGACACACTGAAATGGAGGGGTCAAAGGCTACGGAGTTACAATGTAGAAGGACTGAGGGTAAATACAATCATATTCTGAAATTGGAGGGACAGAGCAGCACCAAGGAAATACAGAACTGCAGCTCTCCTCTCCTCAAATATTTATTTGGGGTTCCAAATACTCATCTTCCATGCTATTTCCTTCAGTAGAGACCTGAAACAATTTGAGCAGCTCTAGCAAAACAGAAACAGAAAAAGAGAGGAGACTATTGGCAGTTGACAAGGGAAAAAGAGCAAGAGAGAGCATGCAATCACAGGGTAAGAGAAAGAGCTCAAGCAGCTGGAGCATTCAATGCAGCAATTGTGGGCTCACCACCATGAACAGGAGAGAGCAGGATAACCACCAGCCTGCATTACGGGCTTTGATTCAGCGGCATGTCACGACGCAAGGAAAAGCACTAGTGACTGTTCTTTGAAAGCCACTGACAGACACATAGAGAAAATTCCCAACATCCAACATATCTCCAGAATATTAACACTAATTACATTTTCATAGTGACTGATTTAGACAGAACACACAAGGTAATTTGGTTAGTTTCTAGAATAGTAAGAAAACACTAAAGAGAGAATGTTTTATGATGGCTATTAAAGGCCTGTGTCAGTATGCTTTACACTTTGTTAAAAAATATCTGCAAGAATCATGAAATCCCTCTGAAGAATAACCGGCTTTTGCTTAGAGCCCTCATTTCAGACCGAGCACCACAGTAAAACTGTTATCCTTTCACTTTGCACAGTGATTAAAATGGACTGTATGGCACCGAGCCAAGCTGAATGTTAACACTTCCCTGCAGCGGCTCAAGCCACAGGGGTTTTAAAAATCTCGTCAGTACCAGCAACAGAGGTTAGGAGGTAAAAAATACACACACCTACACTCCTCAGATTTTCCATGTTAAAGTAGTAATGATCAGGCTTTAAGCGTTGTCTTCTCCGGGGATAGCTAAGTGGATTCAGTTTTCATGTGACAGGTCCTAACAACTTTCTCCTGGGATTTACGTTCCCTATCTAATTCTTCATTTTGACCAGAAGGATATAACCTAGCACTAATTAGCTTTTTTTTTTTTTTTATTTGTTTTAAAACCACAGAGATCATGTCTGAAGACAGTCCCACGAGACACTCCATTTAGCTACTTTCAGTCAGGCACTGTGTTCCAGTGCCCCACATTTTTAGTTTTGGTTACATCTAGTGTAGGCTATATTCATGGCAAAGACATCAGTCTTGAGTTTTCATATTTCTGTTCCTTTCCAATCTACCCATATGTATCAACCTTTTAGGGAAAAACACTTTGATTTTCTTTCCTTCTGCCTGTTTGTCTCTAAAGGATTTTATAGTCATTTTGCTGCAGAGATGACCTAGGAGACAGTAAGAAAACAAAGCAAATTATTGTTTTAAATGAATACTTCATGGATAGAGCTGATGATCTCATTCCACATTTTCTGACTTGTTCCCTCCCTTCCCCCTCTTTTTAATCCTATTTGTTCTTGACTTTGTCAGTAGAAAAGTGAAGGAAAAAGAGGTAGCCTTCAAGAGGTTATCGTGATTACAAAAAGCACCCTAAAATTCAGTAGAAACGTTCACTGCACATCCCAATTGCTTTAATAAGCAGAAACATGTTCGCATGTTATTTTCAGGTATAAACTAACAGATTGGCAATTCACTCTTCTCTTAGCCCCTGTCAGATCTTATGTGGCTTCTGAAGACTCAATGTATTTCATGCTTTTCTAGTACCCTACATGATTTAGGAAGCCAGAGCCACTGCTAAAAGCCACCAAGTGAATACAAAATTCATTATCCAACCAGTCTCTTAATTGGGCAGGTGGATAAAACATGGCCAGGTGCCATTAAATATTTGCAAGTTCCAGTTTGTGGGAATTCTGAAGCAAAACATTCTCTCAACCACCTAGAAAAATATCTTCCAGAAAGAAATATTTGAGCACTACTGTTCGCCTCTCTGCCCAAATAACATCCAAACCCATTATATCTGCCTCACTTCATCTACACTCACTTATTTGTGTTCCCAAGACCCTTGTTCAGGAAATTATCCCATTTCCTATTCAGGAAAGCACTCGAGCAGATGCCAGATCTGAGGCACACACTTTGATCTCAGGAAAGTCACAAGGCAGATAGAGAAATCAGAGGAATGTACATATGCACTGAACTTTAGATGCCTATTGCACTCTACCCTGATTCTGGATCTCAGCCTGCTGCAAAAATAATTGTCCCCAGCCTCCTTCTTCAAAATCAAGGCCTCTGGTAAGTGGAATGAATGGCGGAGTGGTGGGAACACCGATCCTGCAGTCAGCCTTAAAGCAGTTACATCGGTATATAATAGCACATTATATGTACAACATCTACTTTGAAGACTGAAAAAATAAAACACACAGTCCTTTCTGCCAGATTTTTAGATGCATTACAACTCCTGAACATCCTTTGCCAAGAGAAGCGGTAGTAGCTTTTACTTTTCTGGCCTTCCATTATTTATATTAGACAGGTCACGCTGTTAATTTTTTAAATGTTAAAAGCACAATCAAATACTAACTTCAGGCTAGCTGGAAATGTTTTGATGTCAGCAATGAGCAGCCAATACATTTTTAATTCAGGCTAGAGGAGACGAAAAGCAAAAATCTCCCTCTTGTACTCCCCTTACACTCTGCCAAGTAGTTAAGCGTGATAACTGGCACGCACACACATGACCTTCTGTTCTATTCAAATGAGTTATCTTAGATAATTTGTGAAGACTGTTCTCTCTCATTTAAGCACATCATAATACGATCCATCTTTCCCTTTGCTTTTGTTAAGGGAAGACTACTGTAATCCCCCTAAAACAGCATTCTGGCAAATGCTCCTAAATTATGTAATTCACTAGGTTCAACTCTACTGTTACAATCATTTTCAAGGAAGACGGGTATAATACATTATCATTATAGCTATACAATCCTGAGCTGAATTTTCCTTGGCTGAATTCCTAACACTTTAATGCTGAAATTGATCTGTTTTAAAAACATCATGTGAAAGGTTTTTTAAATACCATACATGCTCAAGCTCTTTATTTTAAATGGTTTAGAAACGAGCTGGTGGAAACAGGAGACAAAATGGAAAAAGAAAGAAGAAAAAAAGAAAAAGTCTTATGTTCTCTAATCTCGCATTAAGTACATTTTAAAGAACAACAGACATGTTTCCAAACAAACTGTTGCAGTGTACAAATTACCCAGCAGGGATGGAGATAACAATACCTATGGTGTGGGTTTAGATCTGAGAAGAAGTTGACATTTCATCAAGGTTGTCTAGGAAACCATTTTAAAAATACATTTATAAAACAAAATGAAAGATGTTTATTTCCATTCGCGATGTCTCTAGAGAAGCTGGCAAGTAACGAGTTTATTAAAATTACAAGTTCAAGGTACTTTTCTTGTTGACTGTAAATAACCTCCCTATGAGCCAATTAAGAGTGTGGAGACCAAGAGCCCAAGCAGCACTATAAAACTAGGAGTTACAGGGTTAAGGGAAAGCTTCCCCAGGCTTCCTCAGTATGGAAAATTTCCACTAGTTGCCATGCACTCGGGCAGTTCAATAGGAAAGACAAGCATTTTTGGACTTGCTTTGGGAGTACATTAAAAACAAACACCCATATTTTAATGGACAACCAGCCAAGCAGCTTGATTTTATGCAGCCGGGGATTATTTCAGTTGTAAAGACTGATCCAGATGAGACTGAAGCAGCAAGACGAGAGACGGCAAAACAGCTGGGAAGGATGCATGGGGTAAGTTGTAAAATGTTTTTCTCAGCTGGGAAGAGTTATTAAATCTCAGACTGCAGTAGTTTGTCTGTGCATTTCTCCTCCTTTGTAGCAGCCAACACCATGACTTTTCAAGGCAGAAATCAGAATAGCTAGCAATGCTCCTAATGCAAGGCTTGACTACTGTGATGATCTCTGCACACACCTTCAAATTTGACACCAACGTAGGGCGAATGGGGAGTCTACACTGAGTACACAAAGCGCTGCCAGCAAGCCTCCAGCTAGAATTTAAGAGGCTGTTTTAAGTCACACCACTGTTTACTAACCAACATCTGGCTGCTTGAGCAACAGCAGCTCTGTTTCCTTGCAACACTACCTTGCTTACTCAGTAATGAGCTAAATCCTGCCCCAAGATAGAGAAAATCTTGACTTTTAAAGTGGGTCATCATTACTGCTTCCTCCTATGATGGGGACAGACTCTGAACCTGCCCTGTCCATCCCCCTCCATTTCACTGTCCCTCCCTGCCCCTTACTTTACAGGGTGGGAGGTGAAGAAAAGGCTTTCAGTATTTGTTGTGACTGGTAAGACCACCAGACTGCTCATTGTGTGTAGACTTTCCTTCTGACACTAAACGTAAATTTCCATTTAAAGACACCTAGAGCACCAGATGGAGCCCTTACAGTGAGAAAGTGTAACAAGCTCTTTCACAGCAGGCACAATTGTATCCAGAGCTCCAGCCCGCAGATGGAAATCCTTCTTCCCTGCCTACACTCTCTCCCCACACGACACTTTCACTATTGACAAAAATCACGTTTCCGTATCCACCCCTGGGGCTGCTCCCACCGCAGCAGCACCAGCAGAAGACTGGGAGAGTCCTCCAGGCGTGCCAGCAGCTTGTGCTGGGCACCCTGAGAGCTGGCAGTGGAGCACTGTGCTGACAATCCTGATCCGTGGATGAACAATTTTGCTCCACGTATGGAAAGCAGTACACCTCTGCAGGCATGGCCCCAGGCCTGACCTAACGTGAGGGGAAACAGTTCAGGCACAGTGCTGATGCAGTCATGCTGCCAGTGGGCAGAGCGCTCCCAAGGCGGTTTAGCATAAGCCCTGGGGTTTCCGTGGTGTGCTTTGCGGCGTGGTGTCAATATGCCCCGTGACGGATGGTCAGCCCCTGGAGGGACACTGCACACGTGCTCCCCTTGCCATGGCCCACCCCCGACAGTGCCATGGGCTTCTGCAGATTCTGCTACAACTACAACCCTGTGCAGTGTTGAAGGATCCATACCACACACAAGAGCAATGTAATCGAATTCCAAGGAAGGACGAAAGTTCAACCAAAGCTTCTCTTCCAAAAAACATACCAAAATTATGTAGTCAATTGAAACCTGAACTAGCCCAAAAGGACTGAGCTGGCAAACAAGCCCACACGAGCTACCACCAGAAAAAAGCATGTGTGCACTTGCCATGAATGGAATTCAGATCCACTGAGCGGTTTTAAAATGAGGAATTAGGTAAAAATGGATCACGAGGTAACACTGGTGACTGAGAAAAAAAATATAAATCTGGCAAGGATGGAAAACTGTGTTTATATTTGGGAAATCTAGGTTCAGTAGTCTGCTTTTTCGTCTGATCGTGTGAAGTCAATTAAGCCTCTTCATGCCTCAGTTCATTATCTACAAAATAGGGATAATTTCAGAAGCCTAGAGAGCATTTCTTTCCCTTACAGGGTTGTTGTAAGGATTAATATATTGGAAGTTTGGAGGTAGTCCAGGATCAGAGGGATGTATCCATTAAATATCCTACACTGAAATGGAAAAATAAAGCAGGGGGGGAGGGGAGGGAAAATACCAGCGTTCCTTCTATCAGCAAAAACACAACTAGATGACTACAGCAATCCAACTGCTTTAACAGAGTGCCTACACTAAACTCCAGAAACTACTGTGTCTACAAATAATAACTTTAGCCCATTCTTTGTTTGCATAAATCTTGTCGCACAGACACAGGAAATGTAAAAGACAAAACACTTCTGCGTTGTATGTAAAACTGTCATCAGCCAAACTCTCAAGAACCTAAAACCACTGCATCCAAGACATAACTAACTTAATACTCTGAATAAAATTTCAGGAAGAAAATACTGCTGATTGTTGTTGTTGTTTTTTAAATTATCCATGGGTAACAGAATTAACCAGGAAATGTGCTATCTGCAATCTTGTCTTTGAAATTATTTTTTCCAACTGACCTTATGTATTTGAAATGTGAACAAAGCCAAACTTGCAGCTGCCTAATAAACAAAAAACCTGTACTTCAGAATGTGTACGGCCTTCTGAAAGGCAGCCAGATGTCAGATAAACACCCCTGACAAAAAATGCAAAGGCAGTCTTCTCATCGTCACTCCTTTTACTATAACCCACCAAGTACACAGTCTTTTATTGCTTTGTGCCATGCAGTGTTTGCACTTACAGCACTCCATAAATAAGAAAAACAAACAGGGTGTGTGCTTATCTGATTAAAATCCGATGTAAATTATATGCAAAATAGGTGCAGCCCACTGGCTCATGGCAAGTTGCCAGCAAAGACCTTCTGTGCTGAAGGTTGTGCACCACTGAATTAGGGCATCATCTCTCTGTCATACTTCTACTTCTGTCTCATTATTTTAGTTTAGTATGCCACATTACTGAATGCTCTTTCACATCTACACTCTTCCTTACCTGGCCAGTTTAGCACTCTGTTTTCTTCCTATGTGACACCAGACTAAGAAAAAAAATCATCCACCTTGATGCATAATTACTTTGTGATTTGGGCAAGTCAGCCTACGTAGTACACCACTTCCCTCTTTCCTTCTTGCTCCTATCATCATACAAAACTAGTTGTTACTCCAATGCAGATTCTTTCCAAAAGCTCTTTCCTGTTTCCAGGTTTCAGCTTCCTAAAGCTCGTGCCTTCTCCTGGTAAAGCACAGCTTGGGGCCCTTCTTACAGGTCTGCAAGCAAAGCAGATTAGCCTAAAGAGCTAACTCTGTGTGATCGAGTAGAGGAGAAAGTGCACTTCCACATAAAATTGGAAAACTATCTAAGCTCGATTAAAAAGCAGCCAGGCAATGCCAGAGAATATTCATGAGTTATTTTTTCTGAATTTTTGTGCAATTTACATGATCTGAAACTGGATGTCCCAAATGTCGTGCAGACACGGTTATGGAATATATTTGATAGGGCTTTAAGTCCCTACTTTTGAGAGACTTCTTATTTTTCCTTCATTCAAGGTTGAAATTTGCTATGAGAATTTCTCTAGGCCCCTGTAGAATTGTTCAGGGTATTCCCCAAAGAGGGAGACAAACAGAATTGGGGATTCATCATGCACAAGCTGATATTTACAGTAATACCACTCCCAGTACATGTTTGCTGGAAATAGCTTGGTATTTCTTGACTTTCTTTTAATATTTGTAGGATTAATACAAAACTCAGGCCCTGATCCCATAGTATTTAACATCTGGGCAAAACACTTCTTGCTGAGGTCCACAGGGCTGTGGTTTGGCACAACAAACACAGTGAATGTTACAAGAAACCTCATCAATGACAGCAGTAGAAGGCAATTTCTTCCTTCTCTCTTTTTTTGTGTTTCCCTTCTGGGAGTACGAACAATATGGCAACCATAACAAAGGAAATTTTAAAAAATAGTCATAGATGATTGCTCAAAGTGGGACCATAGATGCCACAGTTACCTTGCTACTATGGCGTCTGGTTTTAGGACAATTTGAAGCTGCATGAAGGCAGGTGACAAAATAAACTTGCATATGGCAACTTTGGTTCTCCGAAACCCTGTGGGTACCTCAGATACCACCAGATGCCCACACTGCGGTAGAGGCAAGGAATACCTTTCCATGCCTTCAGACAGAAATACAAAAACTGTGTCTTCTTTCATCGCAGTGGTGTCTTCACCCCTGTGAACTCTATTTGCCACTTTCCAGTTGACCTGCACACACTCCGAGGTTGACTGCTACAAGAAAACTAGAGCTGGAATAACAAATGCGAAGCATCTCTCCTGCCAAGTGGTAAGACCTTCCAGATCGTACACTAACTTCCTTCACGACCGGCCAAGGCAACCATATTTCACAATACATTAAATGCATTAAGGGTCCCAAGCAAACAACACTCAGGCACGAAACTCGAGAGCCAGAGATGGCTAGAACCAACCTGAAGCTCCTGCAGGGCCAAAACCGCCTTTTCAGCAAAGATATCCTAATGCAAGTCTATTCTTCTCTTTCTATTCTCTGCCATCCCTCAAGACTGACTTGAAAAGAAAGGACAGCTAGCAAAAAAGGAAGCAGTAACAAAACCATGAGTCAGAGGTAAAAAGGTTAGTCTCCGGGAGCCAGAAACCACAAGGATAGGCATCTTAGACTTATATTTTTAAATGCTTTCTTTCTCTCTCCTTCTGTTCCTGAAAGACTAAATGCAAAATGAAATCATCTTACAGAAGGACAGCCGCTTCCCCCCTGTGCTCAATCATTCCAGTCACACTATGTTGTCCAGTAACCTGCATTGATAATTCCTCATGAATAAAATGCCAACATTATCATCCACAGCTATGTTGTTGACATGCTTTTGCTATTTCACTAAAAATACCATTAATTTTCTGGCTTCACAACAGCTGAGCTACTCCCTATTTGAATATACAAAAGAGTATTTTGTTTAAACCAAATTAAAAGCGTTCCAGTAAATGACTTCAATTTTGCTGGCTATACTACTTAGTGTATACTGTTCTATTTAATCCTCTCTTTTCTCAACTCTACCCCTTCTACCTCCCCCTCCTTTTCTTTCTCTTCCCTTCCTCCCCCCTTTCCCTTTTTATACTTAATCCTTTCATGCCAGGAACTGGATTTGCCCGGCAAGACATCCACACTGAGAAAGAGCTTCAAAAACGTGGTGCCAAAGAGTTAAGGCGCTGGTGAAACTGCCTTCGCTCTGTTTTTATTCACCTGTGTTTGCCAAAACATATTTAGCAGTTAGGAAAGGAAGGGAAAGGGGAGGGGGAAGCACACAAATGCTGCACACACCTTCCATTTCCCATCCAGATAAGTGTCGACATTCCCCATTTAAGTCGGAATGAAAACTACCATTACTGCCAAGCCCTCCTGGCATCTCACCACTTTATTTGTTCCCATTTGTATCTAATGCTTTTGTCAACAGTTCAACAAAAGTCAAAGCAAACAACCCACTACAAACACTGGGGGTAACAGCAACAAGCATGAATCCTTCACAATTATCCAGCCCAGCTGCTCAGTGCCTGTCCAGGCTGCTTTCATTTACAACAGTGTCAACAAAAGGCTGAAACCCAATAACTAGGTGGGTCAATACTACCACTGTAAACCCTCCGGAGAAGGAAATGCTGTTCTCCTGCTTTACTGCTTCAGCAAACATGCAGAATAATTCAGTTAGATAGACAAGTGCTTGCCTAATCATTTGTTGTGTGAATTATTCAAGGCTTTCCCCCCCTCCGCCGTAAACGATGGCTCTTCAAATATTTCCGAGGAACCACCAGATGTCCGACAGAGGAAAAGGAAACATTAGGCAAATCCTTACACCACAGAGGACAGTGGTAACCTAGGATCCTGGGAGGCATTAATGTTCAGGGGATTAACGCCTTCCTACGCCTTGCTGCTGGTGTCACGATGTAGAGACTGAACAGCTTCCAACACACAAGCCCTAAGCACCCATCGGCCTGCTACCTGCCTGATCTTTATACAGCATAATCAAGGCTACTGCCTACGATTTTTATTCCCCCCCTTTTTTTCATGGGAGTTGCAAAACGGTTCTCTCCAGAGAATATGTAAAATGTGGATAAAAATAAGGGCAGTAGTTAGTCAGGTGGATGCAGAGAGGACAAATGCATTTATTCTCACATCTCCCCCCGCTCATTTGATCTCTTCTTAATCACCCACCTCAGTGTTCCTTTCTCTGCAGCCACAAGGTGAAAGCTCACCTGCTTTTCCCTCCAGAGGTTTCACGAGTGTTCATGTTTACACTTCCGAAGAGCAGCACTAGTCATACAGCACAGAAACAAATGCTAAGCGTTACATCTTCTACTTCAATTGCCTCTTTGGTGTGGGAAACAGCCACCTCCAGATGTCTGCTTCCTTGTTTTTGTTGGCTTTTGTCACAACAATAGCACTACATTAACATATGCTTTTTAAACTTTAAGTATACTTTAAGAAAACAGTAAAATTAGATAACAAGTGGTGCTTGTTTTGATTTAATCTCACTGTTGGCTAGAACAACCCTGCAAATGAACAAATGTTTTTCTGTAAGACCAGTATTTACATACACATCACGGTGCAGTGCTGGATGGATACATATCTTGAGCCAGAACAAAGTATCAAATACACTTATAAATATTTTATTTTCAACATGTACAGGAACAGTTGTGCATGCTGTATAAGTAGTATTCCAGAGAGAATCCCTGGCAGTTTTAAGACTTAGCAAAATACTAAGAGAAATTCTGTCTTTATGTCAAATTAAAGCACATATTTTTGTTTTTATAATTAGAACGCAACATATTTTGTTTCTAAAACAAGCAGTTTTACAGTGATTGCACTTTGGCCATCTCCGGAGTTGTGTGTTGACAACATAAAAAGCCATCTTCCATCAAATAGTTTTCTTCCTCTTTCTGTCCACAGCAGTTATGACACACTTGTCTACTAACAGTGCAGCTCTGTCACTTTGCGACCACCACAGGTGTTCATACACATTTCAGCCCTACTCCACTCACTGTGCAACTTCAGTTAAATTTACCAGTATAAATCAAGTTACCAATGTTTGCAACTCTAAGTTTGTTTATCATACTAGCAGGACTGTTACAGTCATTATTTGCAAAATGGTTTAGGGTCCATGGAGACCAAAGGCATCACGGAGAGGTACCACAGCACAGAAAACATTTGATATCAAAAGGGTCACAACTTGCACAGATTAACTGGGAAAAATCTGCAGTGGCTGGTGCTATATACTCTAAAAAGAACAGGGACAAAAGAAACCACCACACAAAAACATCTCCTCTTCCTTATCCCCTGGAGCAGGAAGAAGAGCCCAAATATGTCACCTCCAGCCTTCACCATCGCTGGAGGCAACATGGTTACCCAAAAACCTTCATGAAGCATGCAAGAGTCCTACAGAAGGTCTGCTAAATACTTATTTGCTTTCACATACCTGCGGTGTGACATAGAGCTTTTAGGCTACCTAGGTGGTGAGCATACACTGCTTTTTTATAAAGGCACCAAACTGACCCTGGACAGGCTGCCTTCATGCTGAAAGCAGGGTGCCTTAGCTACTGTAATGGCAATTATGCGTCCTGACAGGGCACTTGGAAAGATAGCATACTTCAAGGGAATGGCAGAAAAAGGGCTTCTCTCACCCCACAAGGTTTGTTGTAATTGATTTTTAAGGGATTATTTTAAAAATATTCAGACAATTAATTCCTCTTATATTCTGCAGTATGGGACAGCATAGCTAATTACAAAATCATATTTGCAGGTCATTGCAAGAAACGCTTTTGCCGAGGCAGGGGAGGAAAATCAAAACATCCACTACCTTGAAGGCTACAACAAATTGCAGTTTGGTGCTTTTAAAAGAAACAGAGAGGTGGGACCAGAGTACAGCATCAACAGGTATGGTTTCAGCAAACATATAAGGGAGAGACAAGCAATACCAACACATAACTGTAATTACTACAAGCCAAATAGAATTATTTCCTAATGCCTGTGTTGTAACATCACAAGGCAAAGCTTCATGGTTTTAGGTCAGCACTGGCTTTTCAATCTAATGCGAGCAATGAGTTCTATATAGTCTGGCCACTTTGTTATTAAAATAAAATGGGCAAAGGACTCAGAAATACATTGCTGAGGCTGCTAAGTTTTGCGCTGCGTGTGATCTGTGCCAATCTCACACCACACAACCCTGCAGACGACCCTTCTTCTGGGGGTATCCGCGACCGGGAGACCCCTCTCCTGACCCTTCTTCCACACACCTGCGCCAAAGACCTCCCAGGGCGCACCAGCCGGACGAAGCGGGACGTCGCCGTCAGCATCAGCGTTACTATTTACCTGGCAAGAAGAATACAGCAAAGAAAATACCGTATTCCCTCTTCCAAAAAATAGTGCGTCAGCTTCACTGCATGGAGAAGCTGCGACAGATCGCTCGCCTTGCGAACTAATAAAAGAAACGAAACATGCCGAAATTTTTCCCTTCTCCCTCCCCTCCGCCCCACTTACGCCTAAGGACGCATTAAGGAAACTCCCACAGCTGCATTTCCCTGCCTCTCGAGAGGCAGAAAAACAGAGGTACAGCTGTGCTCGCCAATATTCGTATGCAAACATGTCGCGTCGGAGTGGCTGCCATACCTCACTTAAAAGCAGCCCGGTAGTCTTTGATAAGCTCGCAGTTCAAAAAGAAGTGATACAGAGCAATCTGCCGTCCTCTTAATGCAATTAGCAGATTAAAGCGGCATTTCGCTTCCAATACTTCGTTAAAACCCTGACTGTATCCAGCGCTCGCTGGCGATACGACATACCGAGTGTTCCCCCTACAGTCCTCCCGGAGAGTCGGTGGAGAGCGGCGGGCCAGGCCCGATGCTGGCAGCCAGCGGCCGCCCCACCGGCCAGGGGTGAAAACCGGGGCGCGGCGGGGACTCAGGGAAAGCTTTTTTTTTTTTTTTTACGGCAGACCGACATGCCCAGTAACACCTCGATGTAGAAGAAAAAATTTTTTTATTCACTTCCTCGTGAAGCCCAAAGCAAGGTCATGGCACCCGGCGAGAGCGCCGTCAGGCCAAGTCTCTCCACCCCGGGAAGCTCTGCCGGGAGGGACCCGGATTTGCCCCCTCCGCCAGACGCTGGGGACATCTCCGGGGGACCCTCCGGCTCAGCCGCTGCCAGCCAGCGCGGCTCCGCCGGTGCCAAGGAAAAGAACAAACTAAAAAAGATTAATTCGCAGATGTTCATGCGTTTCACACACAGGGTGCCCTGTGGTCCGTTGCCAGGGCAACGGGAGACCACCGGCGCGCGCTTTATTGGCTTTATGAAGTGCGTCTCGGGGGCTATAGTCCGAGAAATGCTGCATGATAATCGTCAGGCTTTTCAGAAGCCTTGTTTTGTGTTTATCCACATTTAACCCTCTGAGTGTTATTAAGGGCATCACCACGCACGTCTGGCGCACCAAGCAAAGCGCAGACGGGGAGAGGGGGGACATCCACACCGTGAAGCCCCGGAAAACGCGTCCTCGGCGCCTGTTCCCGCCTGCCCGGCGCTGAAGGTTTCGCCCACGGGCAAGCTGGTCCCCGGGCTCCGGTGGTGCGGGGCTCAGCATAGCGGAGTCTGGGGACAAAACTGACACCGGCAAGTGTAAAGGCGGCCCAGGTGTCTCATTAGGTTAACAGACTACTGACAGCAGGCACATGTTTTCTCAGCAACTTAGAAAGAAAGGGGGGGGGGGACGGCCCACCAACTTTCTAGGCGCATTACAAGAAAAAACACGCTCTCGGTTTAAATCCCAACGCGTGACACCATCAAGCCAGCCATGCCGAAACGTTTAGCGCAGCCCCTCCAAGGCTGCGGTGCCTGTGGAAAAGGTAAAGGAAAACCCCGCACCCAGATGACGATCGGTGCCACAGTGCCAAGGACTACCTCACCTATAAATTCACATAAACGAGCCAGAGCAATAAGACGCTCGGGACTCATCTGCTCCGCCTCTCTCATCTCCCGCTTCCCATCCTCTCCCTGCTCCAGGCTGGCACCGGGCGTCTCCCCCGGCTGTCCTCTCCTCTCACCGGCCGAGGCAGGGCTGGGGACCGAGGGACGGGGCTTAAAATCACAAATGCCACAACGCCCGCAGCAGCAGCAGCCCCCGCCGACATCAAGCACTAATCCAGCGGGAGAGGAGAAGGAGAAAGCCAGGGTGGCAGAGGGGATCAATAGAAGAAACGGCTTACATTCAGGCTCGCAGGAGAAAAAGCACGCAGAGACAATAATTTCCTGGGAAAAGCTAAAGCCTAACGAGAATTTACTCTGCCTCCTTTATTCAGACAACCAACCCTTTTGTGGCAGGGGCTTCCTGAGTGACAGGAACCCTGGGCCCCTTAATAGGATTTCCATATTATTTCCAACACCTGCCTAGAAGTTATTTGTTTACATTGAAGGAGGCGAGATTCTCAAATCAGACATCTGCTTCTGGTTCAGGCATATCTTAGGAAACCATCTAGAAAGAAGCTTTGTTGCTATGGAGACATTTTTATTTTCTTCCCTTAGTTGGCTGAAAAACATTAGCATTTCCAATTTTTTGTTCTTCAAAAGGCCAAATGTCGCTCAAGAAAACACAGAACTTTTCAAATTGCTATGCAGAATAGGCTAATCGAGCTTCAGATATTTAATTAATTATTCGACTCAATTAGAGCTGTACGGAAAGCGGCGGGAGACACGGTGTAACTTTCCTGCAAATTCCCCTCAATGGCCGATTCCTGCTGGCCGGCCTAATTGCTTCTTCCCTCAAAGCACAGCTAAAACTTTGTAATTCATGATGCACTCAACAATCTTGCATAACAACTTGGGAATCAGTCAGACTACTCATTTCCTTTAACTTCTTCAAAAATCAGCCTAAGCGACTGACAACACTTTGACAAGGAATATGCTTCCTTCCCAGTGCCAGGAAGAGTAATACAAGTATTAATACAAATATTAGCCTCCTACTAGAATTTGGTGACTTTAGCCCGAGGCCATAAACTTCCAACGCATGTCATCCATGTAGCTGATTCCAGAAGGTAATCTGTCCTCCTACCCTCCCTTTAGCAGGTAATCAGCATGCCCAAGAAATCCGCTGATTTGCATAAAAATTAGAATGTTTCAAGTTACTTTGGATCTAAGGGTTTTAAAGACAACTGAAAATCAAAATGCTAAGTGCTCAATACAGTTAAAAAAAAAACAAAGTATGGAAGCACCAGCTGAAAACTGTAAGGCAAAAAGCAGCCATCTAGTTTGTGTCCCTCATTGACAACATTTCTAAGCATTGTTTCTTTTCTCCCATTACTTTGACTAACACCTATTTAACCTGACCTTCTTCATTCCAGACACGTTTACCATGCGTAAACTGATGTGAGCTGTGAATGCCAGCATCCAAAGTATGATTTTAATTGCACACTTACAATGAGGAGAACTTCAAATGAGATAATAAACAAATGCATTCCCTCCCTTTACTTCCTTTCCCCCAGCTATTACATTGTCAAAGCCTTTGCGCTGGAGAAGACCTTTCCACCCACCTCCTCACCCCAGCAAACTTTCTCTTCCTACTCTACAACGTGAAGTCATAATCCTGTGTTATCAACATCACAGTCTGTTGCCATGGAAATAATTAGAGTTTGCCTCCTGTGTGAAGAGAACCCATCAGGAAAGAGAACACTTGAGTTACCCTAAATCACCAAGTGGCAAAATAAAGTTTGACAGTGAGAACCAATGCAGGAGTTGGTCCAAATGTGGGCACACTGCTGAATAAAAGTCACCCTGCGGTAACTGGCAAAAGGGTGCAAGGTAAGAGGCCAGCGCTACAGTTAACACATAGAAGCCAGAAAAAAGCTATTGGGTAAAGGGGGTGAAGCCATCAAAAATGGCAGAAGCAGCTAATTCTTTGATACCAGCATATTCTACACTAAATTAAAATTCCCAGACGACCTCATTAAAAAGGCAAATGATGTGACACTAAATGAAAGAAAGAAATGTAAAACTCAGCTGGGGGGTTGGGGAGAAGAAGAAAAAAAAAACACACCAGGGAGATATATACCTGAGGTTTCATGTTCTAATATTCTGTTAAAAAAAAAACACAGGGTTTGAATGACATGCTAATTCTAGCCATAAAAAGGTTATTAAGAAAAAAATCAGTGCCAAAAAATCAGCTCCATAAGATAGACTGAGACAACAAACAGGACCCTGCTAATTAATATTTGTTTTGCTTCACCAGACAGTTACTGGACGAGACTGCAACAAACAAGCATGTCTCACCCAATCACATCATTAATCCATTCACGTTCACCACCTGAGGACCAGCTATGCCCCACAGATATTTATTCATCTGTTCCACAAACAAACAATTACAACACATTTTCTGGAATTAGGGCACCTGTTACATTCGGCACAGCTTACACACCCAGAGGCAGATATCAATTAATACTGAAAAAATTACTGTATCACAAGCCAACAGGAGCTACTCATTCCATTTTGATAACGCTACCCCCAAAACACCCACGAAGATCAAAACCACAACTCTTGCAGAGTGAAGTTTAGTTCAAATATACTCAGCTTAAAACCATCGCTTCGTTACAGAAAGCAAAATACACACAACGCCTCGTTTCCGAACGGAGAAAGGCACGAGCAGAATCCATGACATGAGTGTGAAACATTTGCATTTTAACAAGCCTGTGCTTTTCAGCTGAATGGTATTAAAGTGGCAAAACAACAAAATGATCAGGAAATAAATTCTGTAAATTTCTTCAGGTGTGTAACAGATAACTACGTTTCTTCGGCTCGTTAAATACATAGTGAATGCAAAGACGTTTGGCGTGACACTCATGCCACTAGAGGAAATACCATTTAAAAGAAACCTGACAATTAAGACAAAGTCTGCAGCAGTACATCATGGCAGTTTACGCGGTGTTCCTCTACCAGCAGAAGAAAGAAGTCTGAGCAATGTAATTACATTTGGTAATATCCAAAAAGTCTTAGAATACATGTTGGGCGTTTTGATTTTAAACTACCTTGTTCTTTCCGGAAGAATTACACTCATACAACATTTTTAAAAATTATTTTAAAGTATCAAATAACGTAGGAGTAAGCAGCTTACTCTTACTTACATGCTAAATGAACAGAGGTCTAAACACTTAACAGTGGCTAACTGCTCAAAAATCTAAATTGAGGAGGACTGGAGCACCTGCCACCACAAATGGAAATGGAACATGGGAACCGCACCCGTCCACTTTCCCGGTATCTGCCACATGTGTAATTATTAGCCTTCACACAGATTAAGGCAAAAGTAATCTTATTGCTAACCCCCCTTGAATTTGCCCTAACAGACTTCTCCTAGTTCACTACCATGTTGGTTCAAAATTCACCCCAAACATTCATTTGATGCGTTATTTCAGATCCATTAATTTAAAACTAAATACACACACCCCCCCCCTCCAACCCCTGAGGAATCTCAACCAGGCTATTTTATTCCTGCCACAAAACTGTGGGGCTTTTAATTACTGACAGTTGTTGCTGCTGAAAGAGTAACCCCCAGCATCAAAATGGACAGTCTCAACAACATTGCCAAGTCTTACTATGAGCATGGTCTCTGTCCCAAATAATTTACAATTCAGGTGAGGGGCGGGAAAAAAAAAGAAAGACAACGCACCACGTGAGTATAAAGAATAACAAATCTGAATTAACAACAGATGCAGAAAGAAGTTACACAAGTTGAATCTCACGCACGAGGCAGGACTCGGAAACGGAGATTCTTAAATAACCTGCTGAGGGACATCCTGGCTACTCCTGGCAGGTCCACAACGCAGACAGCATCTGGGGGCTCCTTCACTCCCACTGCCGCTGTGAGAGCCAAGGGAAGAGACTGCCAGCACTGGACGGCTTTCTGCCAGGTGGTGCTTTTGCACACAAAATGTTTCCTTAGCTTCTTCACAGGGTACGTTTTATAGTTAGGGACCAGAGAACTTTTGTCCCATTTGTCCCAGAGACGGTAGGTGAGGACGAGGGCTGGGAAGAACAACATGCCTCCTGCATCAGCAGTTCTTACAGGAGGTGGAAAAATCCCTGTGGGGTGCAATTAGCAGGCAAGAACGCACTACAGAATAATTTATTTTTTTTTTTAAAGAAGTTTTACTGCTTTGAAAAAGGGGACACACCAAGCCCTCTGTGAAAAGCTGCTCAGTTAACTGCAGAGCTGTTTGTCCTTCTGTCTAAACACATTATATTCCCTCAGAGCCCTTAAGCCAGGGTTGCACTTTGAGCACAGCCCTGGCGCTTGCTACCCTTCCCTTCCCTTTGTCCACTGCGCAGCCTTGCCGCTGCACAAAGAACGGTCCCGTGACCCAGTTTACCACGTCCAGAGTTTTCCCACACTTCAAACTTTGCAAACCATTCAGAGGACTGAATCCAACAAGAAATCAAAGAGCCCCCAAAGCCGCCCTTCTCCATGGAGCCTGCTGCGCCAACGCTGATCTATTATTTAGGAAGAGCTCCTGGACAATCTCGTGTTATTCGGAAGGTGACTACTCAGCTTTCAGCAGTGAACTGCTCGCTGCGGGGAGGTGCTGGGAAGGATGCAAGCCCAGTGTGGCTTACCAGGCAGAAAACGTCACATTTAGAAGAGTGATGCAAACTGTCTTTTCCCTGGCCTGAACCAGGAGGAGGGTCGGGACCAGCACAGCTAGAGACTGCAAGTTTCATGAAGACAGCTGCCCAGCAAATCCAAAGCACTGGAAGTGGCAGCAAGAAATGGGATGCTTCAGCCAAACTCCCTTCTTTGTGGAAATGGGTAGGGTACCTTCATTACCTGAATCGTACACTAAAGTGTAAATTTAGACTTTATGAGCTATTCTAAAATCTGCCCTGCTTAATAATCTGTATCAGCAAGAAAACACTTTAAAGTGTCTCTCACAATTAAACTCAGCCACAACCTTGTATAAATCAAAATTTTGCTACCATATCAAAACGTTACACTGGGGCTGTATAACATTGCCCATATCCTCATTACATGCTACACTAATTACTACCAGCAGATTCAGAATTTTCTGCACATTAGAGGCTTTTAGAGGAGCTATAAAAAATTTCAGGCACCATTAATTTAAATTTGTATTGAAATTTCCTTTTGACAGATGGCCAAAAATTACTTACTATTTAGAGTACCAGAGCTGCCTGTTTGCACATTAGAAGAGGAAAGGGAAAAATTAAAAGCAAGAAGGAAATTTATGTCACGTTCATTACCTGTTAAATGTTAAGGAGCATTATCCTGCATGAATAAATTATTTCATACAAGCACACAGACTCCAGCTGCTGGCAACTGGCACGTTCTGGCTGACAAAAACCATCTCAAGTCACACAGCAGACAATCATAAAAAGCCTCTCTTAACCAGGAGCCACTTAAGGGAGGACAGATCGATACAACAGGCGACTAACTGCTACTCTGGGCATCACTGAAAACATTTAAGGAAATTAGCAAACTATTTCACCTTGCAAAGCTGGCAGCAAGCCCCATAATGCTGACACACAAGCCAACTCACAACCTGAACACGGTGCAAGACAAACATCTACTTATCATTTCAAAGTAAATTGGCACAAAGGAGCGACACCCTCCTCTCCCTCTCGAAGCTGCATGAGTAACAGTGCGTTTGAATCACTCCCAGACAAAATCAGCCTTCTTGCTATAAACACTCCCCGTAATACCCATGCCAGCATAAACACCCCAGCATCCCACAGACATTACAGAAACACAACGAGCGTATTTCGTTTAAAAACAGCGGTTAGCATATACCAGAACTTCTCCTCATTCACTTTCTTGAGTGAAACATTTGTGGTTCCAACTGTACGGGTATGCAAACTCGGTAAAGAAACCAGGTGGGTTTGTGTTCCCACATTCGGATATCTGCCCTACTTGTAATTATTACTTTGGGTGCAGGAAAAAAGGAAATGGACTAAACCAATCTTCTCACAGTGAACAGGGGGTGTTCTAGAGAAATGATCATTAATCTGTACCTAGCTTCGCCGCATAAAGCAATAATCCCAGTCTTTAGCCATCGTGACAAGGAAGCTGAAGTGAAATCCGATGTGCTGTTGTCCTGTGTCGGCAGATAGACAGCTTCAGTGCCTTTGCTGCTCACAGTAAAAACTGACAGTTCCTGTCAGCTCCTGGTTGTTATGCAGAGCCATGTGGATAACAGCAAAACTGACAACCTTCGGCTCAGTTGCACTCGGCTGGGATGTGGCAGAGTTGCCAGTGGCAGAACAGGTGCATTAGGAAAGGCTGTGGGACACCTGGAGCTGCCCGAGGAGAAAAGGCATAGCCCCTTGTATGGCAGCTCTGGCCAGACAGCTCTCCAATGGGAGCAAAGCCTGTGCCTGGCACTGTGCTCCTCCACACACCATCTAGGGCACACCAGTAACACCAGCAGGCTCCTGGTAATCTTGTCTAATGCACGCAAGACTCGTGCTGTGAACACCTCTTCTGCCATTTGGCCAACTCCACAAATAAATTACATCTTCCTAAAAAAAGCACCACTAAAAACTTGGCAAATGGGTTGCAAATGCTCAATAAGGTGGGCATAGGTCTTGCCCTTTGTAAGAGAAATGCATCTTTTATTTCATACTCACCATCACCTACAAAAAAAGCTTAATTTTATGCTCCTGAAAATTGTGCAAGCCACTCAGGCTCTACTCTGTAACTACATCCAGCTACCCAGAGCTGGGCAGGTAATGGCGTAACTGGCAACAACTGGGTCTGCTGCGAACTGGTAAACTGCCAGCTGCAGCCAGGAGAGCAGACTGACCCAGGGGAGGGCATGGCCAGGAGGCACCTCCCTACTTGCAGCATTCAAAGCCCCAGAGCCTCTGAGAGACTCTGGTGGCTATCCTGCACAGACAAGCATCCAGGGACATACGCTGAATCATGGTCATATGCATCACTGAACATTCAGAATTACACGAGCTGCACGGTGTGTATTACATATACTTAAAAACGGTCTTGCACGGGATGCCGCACACACATACGCTGCAGAGTCATTCAGAGCCTGAAAATTAACTTTTGGAAAAGGCAGGCAGGAATCTCAGTGTGAGTGCCATGTTTGTTGAGGTAGGGAATTGCAGCTTGCTCCTCTCCAACTGCTTTAGCAAGAACAGCAGGCAGCACCCCGCCTCTCCCCTCTGAGTGATGGAGCTCTCCTTTCATAACTGCGTTATTAGGACATAACAGAATTACAGCTTACAGCCTCCAAATGACTTAAAACTACTAATTCTTTCTGTCTCATAAGCTTGGACAGAGTCCCCAGGCAGTCCTTTCCTTCTATCCAGGAACAGCCTTAACTCTGTTCCACCACTGGACAGCATCCTGCCTGCCATCCTGGCTGCCCCACTACCAGCCACTTTCTAATCAACTGCCGCTCTGTTAATCAACACAAGCGTCACAGCCCGGTTTTCACTTCGTGCCCTTTTCTGCCACTTTGGGCCATACTTCAGAAAAATGCAGCGTGCAGCTCTTTCGAGCCACCCCTTACACCCACGAAATGGGAGTCCTACCTTGATGGAGTCTCTGTCTGCATGCAGAGCAGCCCCCATGCGTGAGGGGAGGAGGCGGTGGCAGGGGATGGGGAGGTGGGGGGAGAGAGAAAGAGAAAAGTACTAGTTAGTTTACATAAAATTATACATTTATCATAGTCAGAAGAAAGAATCCGGATGCCTGTTAAATAATAAATTGCACAGATGTTAACTTTTCTGTACGGTTAATTATTAATACTGTACAGCCAGATCTATAAAACCGTATTTCTAGCATTTCAACACAATTTCTGGCTACTGCTAGGTAATAAATACTGAAGCAATTCGCCAGGAATTCTTGCGAAAATTCCTTTTTTTTTTTTTTTTTAAGAGGAGAGTTCAAGAAAAAGAGAAGAACAGATAAACAAATGAAGCCACACACACTCATCTGGCTGCGCCTACCTCTTTGGTGATCATTATCATGATGCTTCTTCTCGTCTTTAATTGGGAGATGGGACTGCCCCCCCAGTGCACTGGACAGTGCCAGGAGACCAGCACTGCTGCCAATGGGTGGGATGGCCGGAGGCTGCAAGCCCGAGGGGTGCGGAGTGAGTGGCACAGGAAGACCATGTCCGTGTGACAAATGCTGGGCCTGGAGTTGTTGCTGCTGTGAAAAATGAAACACAGATATTGAATACGTTCTGGGAGACAGGGGTTGTCCAATTGGTCCTGTATGTCAAATGTGATTGATCAGATCAATCAATGCATCTGATCAATCCAGATAATTAACTCTCATAAACATCGTGGAGTTTTAAGAATATCCGAATATTTGGACACAGCACAATTGGTAAACTTCAGGCTGAATTAAAAGAACAACTAAAAAAAATTTAAGAAAAAGAATAAAGGAAAGGAATTTTAAAGTTTTGGTGAAATTTTTGTTTCTCTGACAGAGGTATTACATTTCACTCTTGCTAGCAGAAACGCACCACGTACACGTCTAATCAAAATATATGTAACTATAAAAGCAGTTATATAATAAAAAAAAAGCTGAAAATTGAGAAAATTAGTGTTAAACAGTTCTCCCAGCGCTACTGCACAGCATGCAGTGAGAGTTAATTTGAAAGAGAAAACCTGAATTAACAATCCAGAAAAGGAAACTGGTTGCAGCCACCGTTTTAAGCCCTTTAAGTGTCCTCAGCGGTACTTGAGCAAATTACTAAAGGAAATCTAATGTAGCAAGGCTTGGGTCCTCCTGTAGGCTTGCTCAATAATGCTGAAATAATTGGGCACTCTGTGCACGTTTAGTGATGCTCGAATGAAAAGCTAGAGGCCTGCCCTTGTACTCTTCTCTAGCTGCTGACTCTGTGTTGTGACAGGTTTATTTGAGTGGGACTGTGATGCATGCACCAGTAACTGCGCTGACAAGAGTTTAAAGTCATTTTTACCAATACACTGGCAACACATAGAGAAAGCCCTTGAGAGGTTCGAATTGGAGTGCTTGACCTCAACCAGGGCTGCATCAAGCTCTGTGCTATACTAACCATTGTGGGGTAGACAGAGTGTTTGTTGGTACGCAATGGGAAGGCAGGGGAAAAAAATTAAAAAAGAAAACCAGCAACAAACGAACAGGTGAAAAAGTTATGTTAAATATATCCCAAGAGAGATCTGTGCAGGTCCAAGGCTTGCCCACTAACCGTCCAACTAATTTCTGTTCATTCAGTAAACTAGATTAGCTCTGAAATTTTCTTTTCATTTTCAGGCATCCACTGCTCAGGACTCAGGGTAAATCAAATCAGAAGTCCTTTAGGATTGCTGTCTCCCCACTACATGTATGTATAAAGGACTTTAAAAGAAGAAATAAAATAAAAACTTAACTTGCTTCACATAAAAACATTCCATTCCATTTTAAATTCCTAATTGTAAAGATTCAAGTCCTACTTTTGTTTGTTTTTCATCTGAACCTAAATTCACCTCTCCCCTTGCAACCCTGCTCTTTAATCAATCAAGAGACAATATGCTGTTCACTTGCTTTTTCCCTCCCCTCGCTATCATGAATCTTTACATAAGGGTGAGCTGGAAGTGAAAGACTGCGAGTCACATAAGAGGACGCGAGGTAACTCATGCAGCACAGTGCACGCACCCCTCCCTTAACACCCCCTGTTTAAAGTACAGATCCTCCTCTAACTCTCGAAAATACAACCCAGGCAGTGGAATCAGCCTGCCAGTGGCACGCACCTGTCATCTGACCCAGATCAATGCCAGGGAATGGAGGGGGACGACTCAAAAGAAAGGTGAGGAAATAAAGGAGAAAAAAAAAGGACGTCAGGGGGAGCACGAAAAAAGAAAAACAGAATGAAGATTCTTCCGTGTGGAAGAGGGAAGGCTCAACCCTTTCCCTGCTTGAGAACCCCTGTCATTCCAGCAGGTGCTCCTTCTTGCAGGAAGTATGATATGTACTTTGCTTGCTTGATGTTCTTATGGAAGGATGCTTCGTTTCTCACAATTTTGTTAACTACAATGAAACAAAGCAAGAGCCAACAGTGTATTGTTTAGCTTCAGGGTTTGAATGGGGCTGCCTTACAGCAAGGGAACAATCTGGCCAGCCTGATTTGGGGAGGGAGGAGGAGAGAGAGAGAAAGAAAAGGAATGGACAAAATGTGTTCTGGAGTCTCATTTTAAACAAGGAATTTCCCATTGCTGTTTGGGACCATGCTATAAACCACTGCAAGAAGATGTCTGCTTGAATCTGCCAGTGGCTTGAAGAAAAGCTTTGAGAAGAGCCAGATAGTACATACCGTGACAGAGCTTTCCCCTTGTTAACTATTTCACTGTCGCCCAAACCTTACCAGGTGAACGACACTCATTGCACACCACTGTACAATCTGTACAGACCTGCCTATTGACCTGCCCAATTTGCATTACATCACCTCCTCTACGGATACAGAATAGTTTCCACAGAACTTGAAGGAAACTGCACTGTGAATGCAATTCCCTTTTTTACAGCTCTTTGTTGGGAACCTCTCTACAGAGCCCAGTAAGACAGCAGCATAGACTGCACCTTGGATGTACCCAGCATCGTTAATTCCTCCCAGACAGAATATGGGCATTAAGGGTAGTATGGGTAGACACCTCAGTGCCTCACAGCTTGAAAACACTCAGAATAGCACGGTTGTCCCAGTCCCTCTCGGCCAAGAAGCGATGTGTTTTCACAGCAAGTAAAATTGCAGGGACCTCTGAAAATAACTGGAGAGAGTAGGAAAAAAAATCCCCAAACCCTCAGACTTCCTGTCAGGGAGCACTTTTCTGAAGAGACCAAGCTCTTCCATGGAAAATTATGGGAATGTGAAATCTGGAAAGAACATGGCCCCCGTAGTCACAAAAAAATATTGTGCAATTTAGTCATATTGTAACAGCACAAACACTTTGGTAGGAAAACCAGACCATTAAATAAATCTAAGCTAGCACCCAAAATAGCCCCACATGCCTGTGCCACACAGACACAGATAACATTGTGCATGTTGTTCGACTGGAGTGGGACTAAAAGTTCAGCAACACGAGGAGGATCATGCTGGATGAGGAATATGATGAGGACCATCCAACAACATGGACTAGGATTGCAACAGCACTGGAAAGGACTATGAGCTACTTCCACATGATGAGCAACGCTATACCGCAAAAGTGAGGCACTTGTCCAAAACTAGAAATTACAAAAAATCAAGTGAAACACTGGGAAGGCTTTTTTCTCTCAGAATATAAAAGAGCAAAAGGAAAAAAAAAAAAAAGAAGATCACATAATGAAGCGCAGTTTGTTAATAGGCATACTCAAGAAGGTAAAGACAAAGTGATAGTACATCTTTAATTGCCATTTCCACACCTCTGAAATCTATTACACTGTTCAAATGCCCATGACATTCACAGCCGGGTTTTGCTTTTCCAATGCCCATGGGTGTCACCAATGATTACCAGCTTCCCGGGTGACCTGTGCACAGCTCCTGGGTTACAGGTTAGTGCTACAAAGGTTGTGAGGTTAGTGCTACAAGGTGGTAAAGGAAGGTGGTGGTCTCCTGTAGTCATCAAAGTGCCAAAGATATGGAGGAGTAAGACAACTGACAGATACTCTCCCCACACAGAAATGTTCCACGATGGAAGGAAGTTTACATTTGTTTCTGCCTACACCATGAATTTAGATCATAAAATCTGACACAATTTAAAAACTTGCAAGGAAAGCCTGAAAATGAGCCAACTGAGCAACCACATAATTTTTTTTATGTTGCTGTAATGCTTTCACTTCCCACTCCTCCATCTTCTCTTTAATTTGCTACCCTTAGTCATTTTATTTATGAACTCTTAGCATGTGGTTAACTTTCGACAATCCCATCGCAGTTGGCTACAGTATGCATAAAGTCAAGCATACATTTTCAGCATCAGTGTATAATAGGTGAAAACTTGCAAAGGCAGTACAAAAATTTATGCTGTGAATTTCCCAGAACTATTTAAAAATAAACCCAGCAACAGTTAGCTACCAAGAAATAAGGCCTACAGAATTGCAAAATAGATGGCGATGTTTTTAAGAAACATCCAACACAGAAAAATGTAAGAGCAAGGGAAAACCCAGTAATCAGAAAGAAGCCAAAAAAGAAGACTGCATTCTTTTTGGTAGTAAGTTTAGGAAGATGATAATTTACACAAGCTCAGTAGTGAACACTGAAGTAAAACTTTCAAGACATATTAACACATGTAAAATACAGATAACATCTGGTTGCAACTAATCTCTCTTTTTCTTTTTACATTTCTGTATATTCTTCTAGGAAGTCAACAGTAAGAAGTAAAGCAACTACAAAGCCATGTCTAAACAAATGGGTAAAAAGGCTTTGCAAAAGGTTCTTATCTGAGTAGCACTAATTTTTACAACTGAAATTCTAAATATTGATGCTTAGCTTAATTCTTTTCCCAACACATCTTATGAGATCAAATTTGAAGTAAAATGTGATAATAAACCCACTAACAAATTAGCTTCTAATGCTCTCTTGTTATAGTCAGCACATTCAAAGCCTGTTTTCCTGGAAAACATTCAAGTTTTTACTGGATACTTTCCAAGCAGCTCTGTGTCACAGTAATCTACCACTTCTCCTCTTACAGACCCTGAAAACTCAGACATTATCCAAACAACCTGAACATACTCCTCTAACCTGAAGACACTTCTAACATTAACAAACTAAAGTCTCAAAAAGGTATTTTGTATCTATACACACGCGTGCACTACCCATACATGCAAAAACACCTAGAAAAATCTGGCTAAAATAGCTTCATTGTTTGTTTGAAATTTGTTAGATGAAGTAATTGATTGCTCAGAGTGAATCATTAGTAAGATAGCATACAGATAAAACAGTAACCAAGATGAAGAGGAAATAAAGACATTAAAAAAATGGCTCGAGAGTACACACTATCAATTTCAATGGTTTAAAGACCAGTAAGAAAAGGAAGTCCTGCGGCACACACAGTTCTACGTGTGCTTAGGATGATACGAATTTTTATCTATTATGCCTGTTCGCACCCCTGACATGATGTGCCCAGTTTGTACTTCCTCTGTACAGTTCTCTCTCTGCCAGCATACCATTACAAAAACATTTTTTCTGATGTTTAGATACAACACGGCAAAGCAGGTTATAAAGAGTCATGCAGCAGTTCTTCCAGAGGAATGGTGCTAGAGCTATATGCATAGATATCATATGATTGGTTTGACATAAAGGGACTGCTCTACAGACGTATAAAGGTCTACGTATAAAGGTAGAGCAACTTATTATCCTTACTCCATTAAATTGGTGGGAACTCTAAACACGCATACGCAGCTAATCTACTGGAAAACGTAGATGTTGCTGTTCACAAAGGGGAATGAATGCACAGGTTAGACAGAATCGGGGGGGGGGGGGGGGGCAGCGCAGAGGAAAGAGAATAAGGAGAACAATAATAATAATAATAAAAAAATCCTAAGAAAACCCCAACAAAAAACCCAAAGGCAAATGCCAAGCTTCTTACTCTCTGAGAATCAGTAATTTCTGCCTTTGAGGATGCTGATTCTGCAGGACAGCAAGCTCCACTGAGAAAACTATGGGGGAAGGAAAAAAATCGATAGCTGTCATTAATCAGAAAGGGAGCATTTAGAACTCCTACATAAATAACAAAGAAACTATCAGAATCATATCTCTACAAATTGCCTCAAAGATCTTTTATGTGATCTAGGAACAAGAAGTCATCTCCTGAATCATATTGTGGGATGAAAGGCAATATATGCAGAGCACATTTCCGTTCTTAATCATATATATAGGAACATCTGTCAGGATACATGTTTCACCATTTGTCCTCCCTTCCCCCTTATAACTATTTTTCACTCAGTGAAACAGCATAGATAGAGGAAAAAAGTAATAAAAAATTAATACAACCCACTAGCAAATAAAAGATTTGTGGTAAAAATGGCCAGCATTTTAATAAAGGAAAAACCTAGTCCCCCGCTAAAGGTGAAGTGCACCTTCCCTCAGAATCTTGGGAGCTCAGTGGTTCCTTCTTCTGCTTGCTGGACTCCTATCCACCTCAGTTTCACACTGGGTGCAGAGGGAGGAAGAACCAGGTTCTTCAGAATCACTTTCTATTATAATTTAATAAAGGGCAGAAATTCTTGCATAAATCATAACATTTAGGCTCTCTTCTTCCTTCTCCCCCATCAACTGCTAGCCAAGTAAAAGAAAATCCATATCTCTTGCAAGAGACGGCAGAAAACACCAAACTACAAGCAAACTCAAGGTCTTACGTGCCAGTAGTGTGAAATGCACCACATATATCAAACCTCCACTTCAAAACCTTTTCACAAAGATCAAGTTAAGAGTGGCGAATGCAGCAATAGGTATCTTCTGTTACAGATGAACAGATGGCAAAAATCTGGATGGGTAGGTGCACACTGGTTAAAGTACCTTACCAAGTGCCCCACTCATGTCCTACCCCTGAATACTAGGAAGAGTTTTTTCTCTTCTCTGGACTGACAGTAGGAAAACAATGTCATTGTTGTGACCTTGTGAATCTTGATCCTTTTCTTTAGAACCAGAAAATGAGAGCAACACGTACGATTTTCCCAGCAGAGTCCTAAATAACCTTCTTCTAGGATCCTCGCATGAGAAAGTTTCAGAAACCCTGGGCTTCAGCGAAAACTACCATCTGAGATGTATAACGAATCAAACAATGAACGCCAGAAGAAAAGTTAAGTAATGCCGCTGGTCACAGAGAGACCTGGGTCACTAAAATCTATAAGCAATTCTACCACCAGACCTTTTAACATGGCAACTATAGTTCACTTCCAAGCTACCTTGCAAGATATAGTCTAACAGCCATGTGATCTTAGCATAAAAAAGACATATCTTATGCATCTCACACATGCATTTGCTTAATTCATCTTTTAAAGTCAATCCTTAGCAAGTCAAATTTCTAGATGGCAATTACCGAGAAACACAGGCTCTGTAACTCCGTACGTGCCACCACTATGTTTCACCACGCTTACAACATAGAAACACAGGGCGTTGGATTTCAGCAAATTGTCTTTTCTTGGGATAAAATCCTGGGTTGCTTGTACCGATCCATTCTTTCAACCCATTCTGCATCTTTAAAGACTGCCATTTCTGGTACAGCTGTGGTCCTGTGCAGACCTTCATAATGCCTGCTCTTCTTGGTGGTGAGCAGCCCCTTCCCACAGGTAAACATGAGGTGTTAGGATACATGGATACCATTATCTCTCTCCAAGCAGGTTGCATTGAGAGGTGTAATGTTCCATCTCTAACGCAGCGCCTATTAGTCAACTTAAAGTGATTTCTTTTGCTTTAGGGCAGTTTGCCAGTTACAGCAGCTTTGATAAAGGAAGGTCTTGTCAAAGATCAAATCACTTGTATTTAAGTTGCAGCTACTGTGGAAGGACCACTTGTTTTCTTTGCCTCAGCCTCTTCCAAATGTACTAGTTTCTTGTTTCAGAACCATTACTAGAGTATGTTCATCAATACTTGTGATGCATTCATATACTAAGGAAGTGTCTGTGAAAAGTTCACCGAAGAATAAGCAACAAACTGCCTCACTAGCAAACATTCTGAAATATTAGACAACTTAAAATATTTAAAACCTCTTAAATTCCTTCTTCATGGATGAACTTAACAACTGCAACAACTTTCCTTATGCAGTACTTTAGTGTCCAACCCAGTTAAGCACTAAAGCCCTCACTTTTGCCTATGTTTGAGATTGAAGACACCAAAAGAACACCCACATGCCTGAAGAAATGGAAAGATTTAACTGATCCAGTGTATGCAGTCATGGTCCTCATTCACAGCTGCAGGCAACAGACCTACAAAGTGTGGTTGGGAATAAGTCTAGGTGACAAATGTACAATCCTGTTTAGGGGTAATATCAGAACTCTGTGGTATGAAAACATGACATGATAACAACTGTCTTCAGGCTATATTGTACAGTAAGGGTACATATTTAAATGGTCTGCATCTGCACTGAGTATATAAACATTGTTGATTTTGCAATGAAACATTTTTGGAAAACCCCTGCCTTCACAGTACTTTAAAACCAAACAGAACCTTTATAAAATTTTTCTTCTTTTCCAAAGCACAGGTATTAAGGCTATCACTGATGGTAATATATAGCACGTAATGGACCGAGGGTCTGATGGAGTATGCAACTCTTGGTTGGAGACAGCTTCCATACACTGCAGCGCAGTACACCTTGGCAAGCGTTTTCTCTTTTGTATTGATGCCATAAAGGAAAGATTCAACTTAACAACCAGAGTTGTTAAGCAGGTATTCTTTATTGCAGCACTGGACACACTGGGGATCACTCCACCAAAAGTGTGTGCCTGTCACCACATTTGCAAAGTTTTTATTCCTTTTCATACATGCATGTTCATTTATTTCCCAGAAAGGGAGGGAATATTATAATTATTCCTGGAACTCATTTGCCTACGTCTCCTCCGCCTGGCACATGCGCAGTGCTTCCTGGTGGTGGTCTTTTGGGGTCTTTTGATGAACGCTCTGAATCTTCTACACAAACAATCCTTCGACCTTTTCTTCTACTTGGCTTTTGCATAAATAAAATCCAGCTCAGGCCAGTCCCTTTTGCCTGCCTTGCAGCTCAGCTTATCTTTGTGGTTTAGGAGACATTCCTTACATACCAAGTTCCTCATAAATTTAAACAATAGGTCGGCTACCAAGATATGTGAGTTTAGGCTAAAAAGCAGTAAGATATGTGACTTTAGGCTAAGAAGCAGTAATCATTTATATTCTTCAGTATTGTGTGTGAAGTGACAGCACACAAAAATAAGTCATAAATAAATACTGCATATGTTCATGCTGCAGAATACAGAAAATTTTCCATAGGAGTCCTTATATCTGCACTGATTAATCCTAATTGAAAAAAAGATACAGTGGTCACATAGCTGCGGTGCAAGGGTTTGGAAAATGTTGAGAAAGATGGAGGTAGAAGTCAGCTCTCCTGCCTAATCAGATACAGTACGTGAGCCGTAACGCTCATGTCATACGCACTTACTTAAGTGTAACGAGCAGGGCCTCTGGCATCAGCATATTGGCAGTGAGATGTAGTTAGTGGTCTGCACTTCACGCTGCAACATTACTGACTACTGTTATAGCGATAGACCAATATTAATTCAGTAGCTACCAGAGCTACTGAAAATAGGAGAAAAAGAGGAAAACAGTGGCAGCCCATTCCAAGTGTAGAAGCAACATTTAAAATCCATCCTCGGAGAGGTTTTTCAGTAAATACGGAAGCTGGAATTACTTACATTCTAATTAATTCCCTCAAAAGTCCCTAAAAAAAAAAAAGATTGTGTGCCTCATTTTCAGCTTCTTTGAATCAGGAAAATACTGCATCTGGAAGAGACTTTTTTTAAATTAGGCCCCACCTGCAAGGCACTCTCTGAAGCTGGCACCTGGGAATAAGGAGAGGAGAAGAAAAATCCCTACAAAAAACCTCTTTCCTCCCAAAAAAACCATGGTGTTTTTAATCTAGACAGACTATAGGTGAATAATTCAGAACAAAAAGTGCTCATCCAAAAGCCTGCTATATCTACAATTCAACTTCAGGCAATAGGCGGCGTCAGAAAATTTGCAGGATCACATCATCACACATCCTCAATATACAAACAGCAAACGAGTAATTAAATGGTGAGGAATGAATTTCAACATTCCTTTAGGGTACATAAATAAACACAACTCAAAGCGCATAGCCATTAAGTCAACGCCCTCCACCACCTTCCCACTGTAACAAGCTGTGTATGACACGCAGAGGGCAGCCAACGTGTTCTACAGCATTTAAACTTCAACTACTGCTTAGCATGCCTTTGAACCAGCACTACAGAAGGGCCAGAGAGACAAGTGACTGTTACCCCCATGCTACAACACACTCGCTCAATGTACTGCCCTTCCCCATCCTCCCTGAAGTTCCCGTTTCTGAATGCACGCACTTGTCAGGAACACCTTTGCCATACTGACTGGAATCAAAACGTCCCACCCTCAGCCACACTGGTCCAACCAAAAACCCCTCGCAGTGCAAGCACACCCGAGAGGCAAAACACCAGTCACCCTCTGTGAAGAGTGGGAGATGCCTCCGTACGTGAAGCACCAACACAACAAAGTGCCTCGGCGTTTGGCGGCGGGAGGGAGCCCTGGGCCCCTGGTGCCTCAGCAATGACAGCATGCACTGATGATGTTTTTATTACAACTTGTGTGCACCTACCTGCACTGTTTTCAAAGGTTTCCGTGCCTGCGATGGCATACTGTTATTTTTTAAACGTGTGTTGATCTCCACAGCTGTAAAATGGACTACTTGCTTGAAAGCAACCAAAAATTACGCACCTTCAGAGATGGGTCAAACAAGCGCCTCAGCCACAAACACAGGGTAGAGATTGTGTCAAACAGTGTATTAGAGAAGGAATTGTATAGCTTGGTGATTATACATGACAATACAGGAGTCCTTTCTTCCAGTAACTACCATTTGCTTATTTTTAAAGAAGATAATAAAAGTGACATAGTAAAACAAAATGCTTCAAAATTAAACCAAAGCCATTTTTTTTTTCACTCAGATGTATAGAATGGTAAAGGAAAAATCATTTAAATCATTTCCTTAGTAATACAAGTAATATTTAATAGTGCTGCTCCAAACCAATGAATTATGAGTTTAAAACCTATTAAAATGTAATGTTTTTTTCCTGAGCTGAGGGGAGAGAGATTTAAATCCACTGAATTTTAATATTTCAGCTTGAGCTGCAGGAGGTAGAGAAAGTCCAAATGAACTATTCCATCAGCACCATTCAAGCATGAACATTTTAATCAGTTTTACTTCCTTGGAGTTCTCCAACACAGTTTACGCTGTCATTCTGAAAGCACTTAACACAGAGGGTGTGAAAAACCACCAAGGCTTGTTATTGCCTTCACAATTGATGGCAAATAATTTTGCAGACTTCCTATCATTAAAATGTCACTGCTAAAAATTGAGGTTCAGCATTTCTTGTGCTAACCTGCATTTTCTTTGAACACCATCACATACCTGTTCTTAAGTTCTTGGTACATTTATCTCTCTCCGTGTGATAAACAGGCACACAAGCAGTAGCCTCCGTTTCAACTGCAGTTGGGTAGCAAGGCAGAAAACTGGCTATTTTAAACAGGGTGGGGAACTCTGATAAAATTCTTATAAAGTTACAAGTTAATTCCCTGGTTCCCTTATTCAAACACAACCACATTCACACAGCATGCTTTGATTATATAGTATAATGGATTAAAAAAAAAAAAACCCCAAACAACCAAACAAATATTTTAAGACAGTGAGACGACTCAATTTAATAATACAGGAAATGAAAACATCATTCCTAATTAGATCATATTACTGATTTAAGGCTACAATTTGTGTGTTGTTCCAACAGTGTGATCTTGCAGATTCTAATTTAAAAACACGGCAGCTTTGACATATGACAAGATCAACTTGATATACCACAATGCTCATCCCCATACACCCAGCCTGGAAAGGAGATCTGGATGTGCACTACAAATTGCTTTGAGCAGGAATGCTGAACCATACCATCCACGGCAAACACCAGATGCTGAGTCTGAATGCGTACAGATTTACAGCCCTCCTGCACCATGCTTATGATACCTAGCTTTGGTCTAGTTTTACTCCCTGCATCTCTACAGAAGAAGATAAATGATATTTAACTTGTTTCAGCCCGTCAACAGTTTTAAACTGAACATGACCTGTGAAAGAAGTCATTATAACTGTGTTTCATTCCATTAAACACAACTAGTTTATTGTCAGGAGAACAAGCAGCCTCTCTGGGTTCCAGGCTCACTTCAGTATTTTGCATTTAAACTGCACGGATCAGTGACTTGGTTCATTTACCAGTGAAGACAGAATAATATCGCAAAGTTAGAAGGTGCTTCATCAGATTCCATTAAAACAGAGCACATTCATACAAAAACATATACATGTGAAACACAAAGAGAGACATGATTTGTGCACATGCAATTCTTTTCTTGTGCCATCCTCCATTCTGGCAAAATCCACTTTAAACTCAAACCCAGGCTTCCCCTGTTCAAACCAAAGGGGTTCAGCATGAGTGAGGTGAATGGAATACGGCCCCTCAAAGCACAGAGAATCTTAGGCTACAATTGTATTTCAAAAACTCAAATACTGCTTCTGCCTCCGTCTGATACACTGATCAGTGGCTAACTAAAAGATGTATTTTAAAAACTGTAAAGAACAAAGATACTTCAGAACCTTTTAAAGTATCACAGGGTTAAAAGAACACAAACTCTGTCAGACTTACAAAACAGCAAAATAATATAAAACAATTAGAGATACAGAAAAGCCATTTTTGTTTCATTTTTATGGTATTCACTTTACAAAGTATGACAAGCCTTTTTTAGTCCCCTGCTACATTTTCAGCCTCTAAATCTCTCTAAGTGCAAACGTAAGATTACTGTGGGCATTCATACAACTAGAACTTAAGCTGTTGTGATAACTTGCTATCCTATTCGTTCCATTTTTTTTTAATGATCCTTTTAAAGATTGGATTAGATTACTTCTCTTTAAACCTCATGAACATGAAATTTTCAGTCCGTATTGCTCCTGTTTCTCTAAAACTAGTGCGAGGGTCACACAGCATTTCCTAATTCAACATAAAACAGGAGAGGAAAAAAAAAAAGGCAAGGTGAAAATCAGACTTGTGAAGGAGGTGAGAGCTGTCCCATTTTAATGCACAAAAATGAAATCCCGATATTATGAAAATTTGAGGCAATAAAATTTCAACTGACTTGAAGAGATAAATTCAGACAGCATCAAACAGAAAATTTACTTCTGTCTGGGGGGGGGTAGACCAACAAAAGCTACTACCAGGCTCCCATACGAGTGTCTAGTCTGTTTATATTTATTCTGTTTAGTGGTTCATGAAAGCAGGATAAACTTAAATGATGAGTGCAATAGCCAGTATCTACAACATCACATGTGCTATATCAATCAACACATTCTTTACTAGAAAGCAAATTGCTTTCCTCAGTCTCCCTAACACATACAAAGGTGAGTGGCAAAAACATACACAAACAGACGGTGAAGCATTCATACACGTGTGTGCATGTACACACACACAAAACGGTACATGCACATATGCACACTTGCTACATACACACATGCAGCACACACTTATAAAAACTTCTTAACAAAACCCAACCTTTAGCTACCTACTTTATGCAAAGAATGTTAATATAAGGCAATATTTTTGGTTAGGTAATGAAAACTAATTGGGAAATTATTCATCTCCCCACTGGAGCGTAAAAGACGTACAACAAATGTTATTCATGATTCTACACGACTCGCTCTGATTCACCTCCTTTCTTCTAACGGGCACTTCAGAGAAAATAAAGGTTACTCTTTTCCATTTATATCTTCTAATTGACTACCAGTGTTTTCTTGTGGTCAGAGGGATACAAAACAGAGTTAGAAACAGCCTATTAAAAACAAGCTACAATCAGACCACTGCTCTACACTACCGTCAGCAATGATCAGAGAGTCCTGATTTCCTTGTTAAAAGACAGAGGCATAATTGAAGCAATATCTTCACTTCAGATTGATTATTCGGCGACCCTTATCCACATCTTCACTCAGCAATTTGAATTTTAATGAAAGTAAATGGAATAATTAGCATTTCAAAGTGTGTTTGATACACTGAATAAAAAAAAGGAAGAGACTTTTATGTATAATCTATACACAAAAGAAAAAGCATTTGGGAGGGCGCAGAAGATGGGAAGTACAGTTGTAGTGTCTTCATTAGAATAACTTAAACAACTGCTTGCACCAGCTGCATAATTATACATGTGAATAATGTGCTATTAAGCTATGACTTCTCACCTTTATTTTATGTAGTGTGAACAGCCACAGCTTTTGTTGTTATGCCTTTCCTCTCCAGTTGTAAAATGTAAATACTGTGGCTGCCCATACCCTTAAACCTTGCAGGACTGCTTTGCCGGCCTAATACCACTGGCAGTAAAGCTTTTACAAGAGGCGCCCCATGCACACGTATTTTTAGATAACTGGGAGCAGGGCACCTACAAGCACACTGGTGATGAGTCTTTACGTCGATTTTGGTTGTGTTATTTTTTTATTTTTTTTTTAAGCAACACCTATTTTTTAATGTAAAAAGTGCAGTGAATATTGAGACTCTTGGGCCACCACCCAGAACTCAGATACAGACAGCAGGGATAGGAAAAACTCTCCTAAAGCACAGTGTGTCATTGGAAGGCTACTTGTTACAGTGGCTGCAAAAGGGGACTGACATGCAGTATGCAAAGGAAGCAATGTTACTTCAGAAGGACAACAAAAAAAAGAAAGAGATATCAACCCAGCTTCAGGGAATGGGTATAGACATTAATTACCCCATTAGTCCTCTAAGAGCTGCAAGCAAAATTTTTCAGGTACTAGCCACCTTTTATGAAGATCAAGCTACTGAAGTTCACCACTGCCCACAGCTTTTGCCCACCTGAGGGAGATGAGTTCATACAAAAGAGAAAGATAAAGAAAAGCTATCTACAAATATCATTAGAGCTAAAATAGAAAGACCACATACCCCAATGATTGCGTTCAGTTCTGCCATGGTGACTTGCTTGGCACGCTCCACAGCCTGCACCACTTGCTGCTGGTGCTATAAATGAAGATCAGAAACAGAATAAAATTATTTGTTTTCCAAATTATTAAGCACAGATTCTTGCTTTTATATTTTTATTTTGCTTGTCAAACACATGCAGGGCTTGAAATAACTGTTCTCTAATGGTCACATTCTCTGTTGATCTGCAAGTGTATCAGGTCAGGGGAAGATTTTATTTATGCCACTACTTGCCAGGAATTATATCCTCGCTCCCCAGAAGAGCTATTTTACTACCTGGCTAAACAGGGAGCTGTCTTACTTTTGTTCATCAGCACAATGTTCTCTTGAATTTACATGCCAACTTAAAATGCAAGCCATTTTCCTTACAGTTACGGAAACTTTTTGATTTAGGAAAAAAAAAAAAGCATATTGAAAAAGAAAGGTGCGTATTTTCAACAAGCACATGGCAGCCACATCACTGAAGGATACACATATTCTCCCTTCCTGGTACAATTCAAAGCAGCTCAACCGTAAGAAAGAAATTTAAAATGCCATTCACAATTCTGTCAAACACGTGAAAGAGAACTAATTATTTCAATCCCCAACATGTAAATTTTAATAGCTTTAAGAAGTCCATCAAAAACACATGGTCTAATTAACAACATGGTTTACAAGCTTCAGTGGTTATATTATCTCAGTTGGAGCGATACTGTATTCCTGCAGTAAATTCAAAATTGTTACACGCTGAAAAATGATTGATATTTATTTGAAAACATCAACTATAAATACAATATGGTCTTGCAACTAGATCCGTGCCTGTTTGGAGCTCCACCAGTGGCAAATTCATCTGCATAGGCAGCCACGAAGGATGAGGATTGCACGTGACAAATTGGTGCAAGAAGGTGTCAGGCAGAACTCCAAAAAGGTTGTGTGACCTGCACTGGCTGCGAGTCATCTTGGATTTACAGCCACAGGTTGAACATGGAGAGGAGGGAGCTCTGGCCTATCCCAAGAGGTGCTGGAACCGTACTGATGAAACATCATCTCTGCACCTAGATGCTCATTGGTGCAAAGCTGAAGGAAAGCACCGAGAGGGTCTCTTTAAAGCCTTCAGTCTGCCCCCCATGTGTATATGGGGTGAGCAGAGCCAAGGTACAGCCTGTGAAGCAACACCTCCCGTGCATCCTTACTGGAGGCATAATCTGGATAAAATAAGGTGGGGACCCAAACCCTCAGGACTTCCACCAGCACAAGAGTAGGTGAAGAGCATCAGAGAGACTGTCTAAGTGCCACCTTGAGCCCCACTGGGAGAGGTGCCGTAAGGAAGGGCTCTGTCACCTCAGAGCGTTGGTAGTCTCACCAGTTCTCAATGCAACGCACAAACAAAAATGGCATCTTCACTTATAAACTCTTCTCCATAAAAGCCCTCAGGGTGAGGAAGAATAAGCCCCAAATCCACCTGTAACTACTAGAAATGCCAACCTTACCTACGAAAAATGGATAAATGCAATTAATGAACAAGGTTGTTTAAAAACACTCCTGGAAGGAAGAAGGTATTTGTTTGGTTTTAAGCAAATAAGAATTAAGTGAAGGAAATGCAAGGAGACCAAATAACATACTGCTGCAAACACAATCACAGCAGTCCCATCTAGAGTTCTGTAAAGCTATAGTGCTAATGTAAACCCTATTTATTGCTTATGAGAAGACAATGTAAAGAACAAAAAGCAGGCTGACACGAGCAAATGTGTTCTTGGCATTCAGGGAAAAAAAGAAAAAAAAAGCAGTGGTGTATCACCACCATCGATAACCAGTAAAAAGCAAATTACGATATTCAAGCCCCAAGTTCCTGATAATGTGTTATCATCTCCAGGCCATCAAAAGTTAAGGACTGTTACAGCTTTCATCAATTATGTAACTGGAAGCCTGGTAACACGTGGCTCTGTATGACAATGGGGTGATCATAAAAATTACAACACCATTTTCTGGTGAAGGTCAGCCACACCAAAAATGAGTCATAGAGTATTTTTGATCAAGCCATCGAAAAACAATAAAACACAAAAATGAGTTTTAAAAATCTTTAAAATTATTAAAAAAAAATACTGAGAGGTTTACAGTCATCTTTGCTTTCATATCATTTCCTAGGCAAAGATTTTTGCACTGAGGTAGAGAAAGGGACCCAGACGTGCATTTGTATATATGAGTGTTAAGTTCCAACACCCATTTATTTAAATCCTTTCCCTGGGCCACAGGCAGGAGAAGAAAAAACTTCAAAGGGACCTACAGAGAGCCAGCCTGAAAATATCAAACGTATTGTAAAAATTACTCCAATTTTCATCCAGGTGTTGGGAAAATAAGTCAACTCCACAAGAGCTTTAATGGTTTCCTTTCCTTTACAGCAAACATAGGAAGAATGGCTCTGAGAAGTATTTGGAAAAAACGTTATTTCATTCCCAGGTGAGGGGGAGAGAAGGTGGAGGCGTAGAGTACCAAAATCTTATTTTAAGATTTCTGCTGGGAAACACTCTAAGACAGAAAGTCCCTAAGCAGCCCCACAATGCATCTTTCATTGATTCGAATAAGTCTGGGATCAAGCCTTCATAGAGAGGAGAAAACCCAGGGGCCTTGTAATGCTGAACCTAAATTAGGTACGGTATAGACAATTAAAACTCTCCTATTGCTAGCTGCTTTAACATTGATTTAATCTTCAGTGGCATAGTATGCAAAAGACCCAAAATAGATGGTCCTTAATTAGCCTCTCCATCACTTCCACCTCATCGCAGCAACTGAGCAGACTCCCACTTAGCTCCCCAAAACCCCATGGGGCGACTGCCCCAAGTGACCTCGGGGCTCCTTCAAGCCACAGGCGCAAACCACACACTCCAGTGGATAAAGACACAGGGAAGGAGAGTGGCTCCGTGGCACAGAAGAGTGCCACGCAGGGCTTGAAAAGCCCACTGGCTGCCCCCAGCGTTTCTGAACCCAGGGCGGGCAGAGGGATCCACTTCACTGACCTGTAATAGGTGGAGACCTCTACACCCAGAGAAGGAGCCCGACTAGGTTCCGGAGACGCACTGCAACTCAAGCCAACTCAAGCCAGGGAGTCCAAGTGCTCATGGAGCAGGACAGCAGCTGGCTGGCCAAGCCCACTTGGGTACCCAAGGATGGATGGCTCCCGTGCTTACTGCGTGCTTGAACACCTTTTCCGGCCAGCATGCCGGTGGCAAGCAGCATTATGTTAAAACCAAGCAGCATACATTAGCCTGCCCATCAAGTGATCCCATGACGATTTATAGCCAAGTAAAAACAGCAACAACAAAAAAGGATTACATTTTTCCCAACCAAATATAGACACGGGGTTGCAGCTTTCACACACATTTAATGGTAGCCTTCCTCTGCACACAGGAGCAAATGACAGAACCATTTCCTTCAGTTATGGGAAAACAGTATTTTGCATTGCATTTAACAGGCCAGAGCAATGAACTCAATACCCTGCCCCGCCTGTCACGCAGGCTAGTATCATTTCTCCTTTTTGACTTCTTCTCTGTCTCTTCACCCCTTTCTGCCTTCTGTAATGAGCGGTCTGCACTTGCCTTGCACTGGAAGATCATCTCCTTTCAATCTCACAGCGGGTAGCAACAACAGAGACCACAAGAAGGATGTAGGCTTTTTCACCATCACATGGTCTCACCACACTTTCTCGTTACCTAGCCCTGGCTCCTGCACAGGCACTGCAACATGGTAGAAAGCTTTTCAGCCCATGTCAGAGCTTCCCCACAGCGCCCAAGGACAGGGTAGCTGTGCTGACAGCAACCGAGCAGTCGAAATTCCCCCTGGTGCTCACCCACAGATGCTGGTGTTAAAAATGCCTAATTCCAGCCTGCCACCAGCTCCACCACCACCCAAAGCAAAACTCATTGAACAATTCACTTTGCAGAAGCAGGCAGCCTCAGCCATGTTTTATTCATATTATTTTGTTGTTGTATTATCTGTTTAGAGGGAGTACAGACCAGGTCTTGCTTAATAACTGTAGCAGTACCGTTATGAAAAGCCTGATTTAGAGTCGGCATAATGAGACGAGGCTGTGCCAAAAACACTAGTCAGAACCGGAGACAGTGGAACACACATTGACAGTGGAATTCAGCACACACTTAGAAAATTAAAAGGGACCAGCAAGGTCACTGCATCCAGGCACTGTAACTCACACAAGATATAACAACCACTTCATAAAAACGTAAGAACACTTATTAGCAATATATGCATAAATTGCCAGTAAGATATCTCCTTTGGCTGAAGGATTAGAGATACCTGACAGCTTCCTTGTACTTACTGTTCCAGCTCTAGTCTGGGCCAAATCTAAGATGGAGAAAAATAATTTTGTCTTCTCAGCCTTCACATCTCGGACAAAAAAGTACTTCCTTTTGAACAGCAGGGAAAGACTCCTGCTCTGCTTCTATATAAAGGAACTCAAACTCTTCGTCCAAATTTACTGAACCTTAGAAGCATCTCTAGGGAATGTATGTACAGAGAAGAACAAGCACATAATGGTCCATATCTGTCTTATAAAAGGAAAACCATCAACTAATATTGAAGGGTTTGAAAGGAAAAGACTGCATGCAGTATTTCCCTTTTGTATGTTTGAGTATATGCATGCCACTGCTTGGCAATTTATTGTATTGTTAATTATATTTCACCACCTTATCATGCATGAGGAAATGAAGATCTCTAGTAAAAAGCAATTCTTCTAGCTTGTTATAAGGTGGTTCACTGGCAGTTGGAACGGAAAGTGTACCTTCTAAAAAAGTTTACTACAGCCTCCTCCAGCCTATGTAATGCTACCATGGAAGCTGTCAGGGGACAGCACAGTCAATGTTTGCCTAGCTCCTCAAGCAGCTTTTTCAGGTTGTGCTGAGCTCCAGGTTGCTACAATACATCCGTAGCTGTAAATGAGCCAGCTTGCATGTGTCTCATGAATATAAATACAGTCAATAGTTAGTCAAAATAAGGTAACCATAACGTATGAGTATCTCCAGCTACACTGAACAAACACCACTATCCAGCCCATGAGATCGTTCTGCGCTTAGTAGCCCACCAGCCACACACACCACCTTTACCAGACTGGAACCAGCACAAACTTGAGAGCTGCAGGGTTGTGCAAGTGTCACACTGCGCTGCAGCTGGTAATTTCAGTTGTGAAGAAGCATGAATTAGCGGAGGCACGATCTACAGCTTTAGGCCCAAAACCAACTGCATCTTCCTGTCTAGCTCATTTGACTATGGGAACACTGAACTACCTATACCAGCTGCAGCAGATCAAAACTAAGCTGCGTACTAACAATCTCCAAGTATTCACCTACAACCTTGCAGGCACACCCTTCACCTTATGCAATGGGAACTACTTTGAGCACAGTGGTATCTCACAACATCACAGGGAGGTAGAAAATGACTGTTGCAACACAGGAAGCCTGCAACAGAGGCAGAAATCGAACACGCATCACCCCTAAGGCTCATCTCATGCCTCAACCACAAAGTCACCCTTCCCTATCAAAATGGGAAGCTCGTATTTCTTGGTGCTGTTTTGCAGTCTGCCTAAGTGGGAGGCAACTTAAAAACAAGGTACCACTTTACTGTGTATTTAGGCAGGTCAGGCACTTTATTTGCAATATAGGCTTAGATGATGTACAGCACAGTAAAACTGACTGAAGCCTGGAGAACTTCCTGAATACTTTACTCGATTGCTTCCTGAAACAAAGCATGCACTAGTACACAGTAAGGTGATGTATTATAATTGCATCCTTTTCATGAGATCTCTAGTGATTTTGGCCACGATTTCTTACTTCTAAGTGAGTTATCGCAAGCCATTGATTCCTTACAAAGTTAACAAGCAATAAGACAAGTTATCCTGGTGCTATTATGAGGTAATAATGTTGCCATCAGTGCATGTAACCACTGTATTTTGTTCATTTTTCCCTCAGGCACAATACAAAGGAGCCTGATCACATTTTTCAGCCACTATTCCACAATTAGACTGTATGTAAAATGCATAAACAGCGAAAGGATGCTGCAATTCAATTCTCTATTAATCTACGTGATGAAATAAAGAGACTACCATTAAGACGCTCACTTTTTAAAGACACAAATTAGATAGACACTAAGATACTCAAATCTGGAGATCGGTTCTCTTCTGCCTCATCAGCATATGCCAATATAAACTGATCCAAATAAGTGTTTCTATTAACAGAGGCCAAACAATTAACAAGATTTTTGTAACCCCACTGTGAAAACTGTCATGACCAGTGGCATTGTCAAGATACGTGAGAAGTTTTTTTGTGCTTCCCCTTTCAATCCCTCTCTGCTGTCTAGTCCCCCTCCTCTCTTGCTAGGTGAACTAAAAAGAACACTTGCCTCCATGCAAGACGAATGTGTACACTGGCTCTTTGAAAGTGTTCCCTTTTTTCTTTGTCAATGCACGTAACAACGCTGAAGTTGTGGAGTTTTTTTGACCTCTCCATCTCCTCTGTAGCCCGAAGAGCTTTGACATTGTGCAACATCCACAGAGGAGGAGCTGTAAGACTCAGTAAATGAGATATATGAACAGGTGAAGGAAACTTCATGGGCTGTGGATTTAAAAAGCTGAGGCTCATTAGCACAGAAACCATATGAGAGCCTGTTTTCAGATCTAAAACTGCTTAACTCAAAGCTCTGATCTAAAGCCTTACAGAGTAAACAGCAGTCATTAAGCACACTGACGTTGGAGTGCTTAAGCCCCCACTGAGTGGTACTGTACCCATGACAGAAGTGGGACAACATCATTTTCTAAATTTACGACCTGGATCATCTCAGTTGTCTACCTACCTAGTGCTTACAACTAGCGTATAGACACCAAGCTACTGCAACGGCCAAGTACATAATTACTTTAACATTGTTCTCCATGCCTAGCTTGAAGGCCAGGAGGTTGTTAAACAGTGATCAGGGCTCTTGGCTCATATTTTCCAAGCTACCCTGTGTGAGTACCACATGGGTACGGAAGAAGTACAATGTGCAGCCTTCACAGTGCCTTATCCCTCTAAGGCAGGGAGGGACTTAAAATGTACCAATACCAACTTTCAGGAGAATGACTCCAGGGCAATATAGCTCCAGGGACAGGACAGCACAATGCATATGGAGCAGAGAAAAAGGAGAGGGCCCGTGCTAACCTGAGTGCTCACCAGTAACATCAAAGCTCAAAAACCTACAGGTATTTTATCTTCCCCTCTCCCACCCCAATGCTACGTGAGCATATAGAGGGGATGGAGGCTAGGATTTTCAAAATCAACGGTCAAAATCTATCAATCACTATGTATCAAACTCAAATTTCTTCAAATGTACTCTAAGCCCATGTAACCCTCTTGCTTGCCTAATTGGCAAGAAATACTCAAAAAAAAAAACCCACGTGGGCTGGGTTTGTGGAAGCAGAGCAAGCAGAATAGTGTCTTACTCGTCTGAGGTAATAAAGTTTTTCAGCATTTCATCTGAAAATAGCAGTAGTATACTGGTACAAAGTTTCTAAATATGGTATCACATACACTAGAGAAAATGTTTCTGTCGTGGAAATGCTGATCCCATGTCTTTGCCAAGATCACAGCTTTGCCTGCCAAGTACTCACCCCTGCCTTTGTTTTAAAATCATGTCATTTTAGTGCTCACTTTAGCATGAGCATGAATCAGCTCTACACCTCATTTTTATATCCTATGCTACTCCTGCACAGCAAATAAAACCCCGTAACTAGATGTGTAGAGATTCTGTAGCAAAGTACAAAATCAACAGCTACTCATTTTAGATCCACGCAGAACTTGAATTCTGGTCCCCCAGCGATGTAACTAGATCATTACACATCATTTAGTTTCTACAAATCCATCTTTGTAAGCAAAGAGTACAGCAGCGCTCATGAACATCGGGAGGTTCTAGTTTTTATAGCGTTATTCTCATTGCAAACACACACAGATGCACACACGCGTGCACACATGCACATTAGCTGGATGCTAATATTGAGCACACAGCCTCCCGTCTGCAGCAGGATGAGCAGATCTCTTGAAAAGCAATGGCACTACATGAAACAACTGAAAAGGTGGGAGAAGGAGTCGTAGCATATTCTCAGGCATGATATTTTAGAGACGCAACGCACAGAAATACACCTTCCAGCTCTCAGCTACCAATTCTACCAGAATGAAACCATGCATTAAATGGATGCATACCAGCCTGCGCCAGCAGACCCCAGTCTCCAGTCCCTCTCCTCCAGCGGGGTGGGCAGGGGAGGCCGTTACACACCTAAGGTCTCCTTTCATGAACCACACTTCAATTTTACTTCACATATGCCTATGTGAAGGAGCTAGCTCCTTGCTAGCTCCTACCAAATCCCTCAAATCCCAGTGCCCCTCCAAGTATCCACAATTCACCCAAGATAACACCAGTAAATCATAATTTTGAAAACCTTTGTGCTCAGAGAAATTAGTTCACAGTGATTTTTCAATCTTCTGTCTATATTCCCCAAATACACAGAAAACATAAAAGGATTTAAGGTAGTAAGCAATCTGTGATGCAGAGAGAAAAAAGGCAGAGAAAAAAGCTGCACTTATATGCCTACTGTGTTGAGCATTACTAGTACTTATACCACAACAGAAGTTTATGCTGAACTTTAATGCCTGCTGCCAAGAATGTAGCACAAATCATACCTTTCTATCATTTTTGCAAGTTATCCTCTTCAGACTGACAAAGTCTTAATTGTGAGAAAAACTGCATTGTACATGACAGCAAAGCATTTAAACAACTAAAATTTTGCCTAGCACATTACAACATGTTCCTTTTCACAAATATATTTAAATATTATAATGGACTTGGAGAAGGTAATTAAGCTACAGTGATAACAGCACAGTGGAGAGTCATCTACAAGCACCAAGAGGTTCATAAAGAAACAGTCTCAGCACAAAGTCCCACTTTTGTAATACGATGAGGCAACCCTTTAGATCAGCACGAGTACAAACAGCTACCTACCTCTTGGGACAGGAAGGGAATGACTTGTGCACATATAGCATTCAGCCTCTTGACAATTTCTGCCTGCAAGTGACAAGAAGAAATAAGTTCAATTATATAAATTCCCAGATAAGATGGTCACCCATAAACACAGAAGACACATTTGTTTGGGTTTTTACCATCTCTAGTCATCCTCTGATCAGGACAGGTCATCAAAATATCTAAAGTACTTGGACAACAATTCAACAATACCTAGAAAGCCAGTAATTCGTGGCTAAAAAGTTTTCCTTAAAAAACACGGTTTAGAACTGACACAAAGAAAAGTTAATTCTGATTATACAATCAAAGGCATTAAAAGCAAAAATCTTCAGGAGATGGAACAAAAAAAATAAACAAAATAGTGTGAATCGAACTAAACTCTCTCCTAAAAGGCAAAAAAAAAAAAAGAGGATCATTTCAAATTACAATGCCACCACAGTGAAGGGAACAAATAAACCAATTGCTCCTGTACTAACGCTGCATATCATGAGAATATTCGCAACACAATATACAACTTCACTGATAATCATTCTACCACCTATTTTAGAAAGGGATACTGCAGCCTTGTATCATATTTACACTGTTACCAAACCTGAGGTTAATAGTAGTTACTTTCATGCCGCAACTGGGATCAGAAATGAATAATATACAAAGTTTCATTGCCATGCTGGACATCAATTTTTATTCTGTGTATTTAATCACCAAATCCCAATAGAAAGAGGAGACTTGGATAGATAACACAAGATTCAGAGCTCCAGACACAGAATATTTAAAGCCATATAAACATTCTTACAATAAATCATAATTTTCATACAATAAATTATAACCAGGGTCAGTTCCTCATTATACGGTCGGACAGAGCGCTCCTCCTCTTGCAAAGTCACTAACCGTATGACGAAAACACACAGACTTGCACAACTTAGGCTTCCTTCTTTCAACAGCCACCCTTCCTGCCTTTTTGCTATGCTGTCTTTTAAATTGCAAATGCGTAGAACAGGAAGGCTCAGAACTAGCAGAAAAAGAAAAAATACCCAGAACTGCAGAGAAAACACATCTGGGTTCAAGGAACATTGCCATCACACAGCTACGTAAGCAGAAAACATGGTTTGCCAGAGGTAAGGGTGCATGGGAAACTGCCCCTTGTGTGTGCTGTGATATGCTCAAGTGAACACGCACAAATTTGCAGTAAGATTTCTTCCTTTCTCCAAAACCCAACTAAACTCTTGTAGGCTATTTATACAGCAATGTGTCTGTTACACTGTCCCAGTATCTTCTCACTGGTCTTCACTGTTTATGCAAGTCCTCACCTTGTTAAAGTTATGCATTTTAGTACATCTTTTATGTTAATCTATTACACCTTTTCTCTTCGTTCAGCAGTATAGGCACCTTACAGGACACTTGAGAATATGTTCTGTTCACCATAAAGCTAAATTATCTGCTAATTTCAAAGGTCTGTATGTGCCCATAGTATCAGATATCACACAATGTAAAACATAAATGCTGATTTAAATAGACAGCGTTCACCATACCAGTTGACACAGAGATTTAGGAACCGCTTGTTGCACAGAGCAGTAGTGGGAGCAACAAGATACGTGCAACTAAGCTTCAGCCAGAGACACGGCACGATCTGATACGGCATTACTTGAGAAACAATATTTGATTAAGGAATTGTAGACGGTAATATAATGCACAGCTCCAAAGTACCTGTGCTGTAGTGGTTCAAGCACCATTAATTTAGTCATCTCCAAATTTTGAGTTCCAGTCATGCTGCTATTTTTTTTTTTTTTAAGGAATCTCATGAGTGCTTTAAAACCAAACAGAAAACTACACATAATGCTCTTCGAGGCTTTTCCATATGAAAACTCCAAAGTGCCACCATCCTGACTTGAGCTGAAACCCGTTTGGCCTGCCATTAGTAAAAAATGGCATGTGATGCTTTCCTCCACTGCAAAACAACTTCTCCTACCCATCTTTAAACTGCCTGTAGCAAGCTTACCCATCTTCTGCGCAGCTCCTGTGGGCAGCCTTTGCCTTGGCTGTGCTCAGCTGAAGACCACTCTTTCACCATCAGCTACATTAGCTGTATGCCTCTACTGCACTGCTTAGGCACTGAGAGTAAAACTGGCTCAAAGTGCCATGCAAGAGCTCAGCCTTTTAAAAAAAGGCTTTTTAAAAGAAAGCTCTCAACCTTTCAAAAGGCTTGTAGATTCACTGATTTTTTAAGGCCAGAAGGGACCGTTACAATTGTCTTATCTGACGTCCCGAGTAACGCAGGCTGTAAAACTTCACTGACTTCTCCATCAAACTCATCAATTATAGTTCAGCTCGAACATCGCTTAGTCAACAAAAATAATTTTATTCAACTCGCTTTGAGGCACTTCTTCTCAATTAAGGTAATCAACCCCAACTACTTCGAGCTATTTAAACTATGATGTTTCTCTTTGGAGCACTTCCCTCCTCACCTCCCAGCAGAAGTATGTGTCTCTTCTACTGCTCTTCTGTCCGAAATGTGGTTGAAACATAATTGCTCAGTATTTATATAAAAATGCACCTCCGGCAGATTCTGACCCTGGGAAGCTTTCAGCTAAAAAGCATATACCAAAAAGCTGTAAGTAACTGGAAACAGGTGACTGAATATGAACCTCTTGATATCATTCCCACTGGAGTGCTGAACAACGAGTCTTTTCATGCTGTAAGCAGGAAAGTAAGCTGATGAAGATGGCACCCAGCTCAAGCTATGGAGAAGGGAAAGAGCTCACTAACAGCTTCAAGAGATGCTGAGATGTTCCCCAGCAGCGTTTCTCAGCTAGGCAAGGGGCCCGCTGGGCCAGACACAGTAAAATTGAGAAGCCCTTGCTATGCTGAAGTTCAGTATTGCCTTACTAAAACGGTCTTCAATTCCCCTAACATCAAGCATCCCCTGTTGCGAGATTGTGCGTACAATTATGTTTTATCACTCTCAACACTTGGGCAGCAAGGAAACAGCCCAACCAAGCAGCAGTGGACTGCAGAGGCAAGGCATGACCAAGCCATGGACCAAGTAACTCTGGAGACCACAGGCAGCAGGAAGGCATGGAGGAAAACATTGTGTATGTGCACAAATTATAGGAAGGACGTTACACCTTCTGTAAAAAAAAAAAAAAAAAATCTTAATCCATACATTTTCATGTAGTAAATACAAAGCAGCCTCTGCCTTGGCACTGTACCTGTTTCTGCAGTTAACTGTAAGGGATAATAGCCCAGCAGCAAGCTTGGTTGTTTACTATGGAACATCCAAGAGAAGGAGTTAGCTGCCTGCAGCTAGAATGGAGGTTTCATGCAATGCCGCCCTCAAACTTGAAGGTGTAGGTACTGATGACATAGGTCAGCATCAAGCTTGACCTATTCCTACTGCCATTGGAGAGGACTAGGAAATTCGTTCTTCTTTGCATAAGGTACAAAGCCAGACACAAAATAAAACAGAAGTCCACTGCAGGTTTCTATGCTCATAGAGATTTTTAAAACCCTACGTTTAAAAAACAGGTCAGAATCTTTTCTTAGATGTCAGGCCAATGGGTTTTTCATGATCAACCTAACTGGCAGGAGAAGGAAAAAGTATGATTTCATAAAATCAGGCAGCGAATTCCTCACATGAAATGCCAAAGTTGCCTCGGAAACATGGCTGCTTCTGCGGTCATCTAATTTTGCCTCTTTTGTTCCCTTGGGACCAGGCTTTAGAGAGGCATCATTTATTTACAGGCCTTTCCACTGGGCTTCAGATATCGGCCAATGATACTGTGGACACACACACTTCTAATGGCCTATGTTTTGAAAGCAAGTCTAATCTGATGGCGCAGCGCCCAAACTCCCTTTCCAGCATAGCCATTAAAGGATGTAGGTTATTGCTGTTGTCACCATTGATATTTGTCATTGTAATGTAATTAGGGCCCTAAAATGATGCATTACAGCCCTTGGCACAGCTTCTATTAAAATCTTTTCTTCTGCTCACTGAACTGTGACCTGCTTTCTGATGAATAACAGACAGACAGCTTTAGGGTGAGGAGCAGATTCATCAAAGAAGTATTTTTCAGCTCTGGAAAGAAAATAAATAAATAAATAAATATCGGAGGGCAACCAAGGAAGAAAAGGAGGGGGTGGGGGAGTACACAGCACATTTGAATTTCATCTGACCACTTGAAATTCTGATTGCATCTGATGAATCTTTCTTAGGACAATATATTCCCAGCCTGTGAATCACATGGTTAATCAGGGCTCTAATCTGCTATCCATCAGCCTATGCCAGCACTGTAACTTCCAATCAAATTTATAGGTTATGTGGGTCACGCATCCCTGAACAACTACATTCACGGATATCCCATTTAAAACAGCACAGATTCTGAAACGCTGTTGTTAGGGTTACTGAATGTTATAATACTATTCAAAGCTTTATGAAAGCTCCTGATAAACAGCTGCTAAATTATTGCCTGTGGATATAGCGTGATGTTCTGAAATAGCATTAATGGCCCAATAAAAGGGCGATTGTTCATGCCAAAATATAAAAAGGATAGCTTTTGCTGCCATAGTTTGTCAAATATGTTAACAAACATCGACACTTCTATTACTCCTTTCCCTAAACACAAAAGATGTTTGGTTTTGCATAAGAACAGACCAGCATGAAACCAGAAAAGATGAGAGAAAGGTAGGCAGGGAAGGCACCCCTGGAATCATCCTTTTACTTATCTAATGCAAGCTTCTATTGTTTGCATCCCTTGGGAGACACCTACAAAAGGCACTATTTTAACAGTTTTGTGCTCTTTTCATAGCCACTTACATGGCATCTTTTTCAAAAAGAGAAAGATTAAATATTTATTAACTACAATGTTAATAAGTTTTTCATTTTGTTATGCATATAAAGAGACGATAATAAAAGCACTATGCCAGAATCTCATCCAAGTAAAGGAATGAAGACCTGTATCTGTCAACAGTCACTCAGGATTATTGCTGGGATACAACGCTAGAGCAACAGCCCAGGTCCCCAGTTCAGCCAACAAAACCTTTTTGACCAAAGCCTATGGTTAAATGGTACACAAGTGCCTAAATATGCCTAAAAACCTGACCTTTAAGTCCGTAAGTGCTTATAAAGCATTCTAAAAAATGTTCAGAAGATAAGCCTGGGGCAAGGCTACATCTCAGGTGCCATGATGCAACCCAGCCCCTGAAGGGAGGGTCAGCAAAGCTGGTCCTTGGGGTACCATCACAGCACCCCAGCTACCAGCTGTATTCAGAGGGGAGCACGTAATGGACCATTAGACTCCCAAATCCCTTTGAGGATGGCAACATAGGGTTTTAATTCCATTTACCCTTGCCACACACAGCTAAACTAGGACATAAGCACATGGCAAAATACGGGAATGTGTTTAAGGGCCTTGATAAGTATTTTAGCATATGTCCAAACTCTTAAGCACAGATGGGGACTAAAAGAGAAGCAAGAGTAATATAAACTCCAGATATTAAAATACTCAGAAATGTTCTAATACATCAGGAGTTCGGAATCAATTTGTTGCTTAAAAATCTCCATTTGCATCCTTTTTTGGCAAAGAGAAGAAAGAGAATTGGGATTTTATTTATAGTATATAAACTTCAGGAAAATATTTCCACTATATTTCACAAAGTTCTATGGTTATTACAATTATAAAAAATTGCTGGTAAAGAATTACCACTGGAGGCTGTAGGTCTGTCAGTGGAATGGAAACAAAACTACTATATATGTATTGTTGAAATAAAACAGAATAATAAAACACTATTGGGAAACCCATTTCAGCAGCCAGTAGGAAAAAGAATATATGCAATTACACTTTCAGAAAAATAATGTGAAACAACTGTTATTTCAGGTTTAATTTGTTCTACACAATGCAGCCTTTGCCAAAAAGATCAATCTAGTTTATTAAGTGCTTACCAAGAACACATGCACACACCCATAATATCTAAACAAGCATTTCACAAATTAGCAAGAACAAAAAACATTATTACACTGTATGAGACATATCACAGTTCTGAATAAAGCAAACAAAAAAGCTAATCTTAGTATTTCACAGAAAATTAACTCTTCTTTCATAAAGAAGAATGTGTTTTGTTTTAATCACAGACTGTTGTCTGGAAGTGCTTACACCAGTGCTACAGAACTGGAGGAAATACTGCAAGCCCTGAATATAAAATTTCTATTCAACCCTAAAGGAATGGTATTTGGAAACTGAGCCACAAAGAGTCTAGTCTTCTAGTCAAACAGAGTGGAGGGACAAGTTCTCTGGTGAGAAGGATACCAAATAGAAAACTACTTCTTCACTAAGACAATTCACCAAGTTCCAGAGATTTAATCTGAGCAACGCATGGACGAGTTGAACGCAAGCAGGATCAACAGACTCCACCGAATAATCATGGGTACATTTCTCCACCTCACTTTCCTATCAACCTTCTTTATAAACATCCTAGTTAAGCTCATGAAGTACTGTAAACTTGATGCTTACTCTTTGTAAGTTAATTTAGGTGCTTATTTTATCACAGAATCATAGAATGGTTTGGGTTGGAAGGGACCTTAAAGATTATCTAGTTCCAACCCCTCTGCACAAAATATTGCAGACAGCAACACAAGCAATAAATCAGAGTGGCAGAATTTTCAAAATCAATTTTCAAATGTACATGCCGATCCGTGGGCTGCTGAAATGAACTGATAAGACACAGCTTTTATTTAATGTCTCAAGAACCACGTGGAGCTCAACTGAGCAAGAAAAGATACATATTGAATCATTCATGATTAAGACAATAAAAAGCAAGTCGAGTAACATGGCATATAAACATGCTTCAAGCCTGTCTCACCAAGGAAGTTGATGGTTTTTGTTAACACCAAGTTCTACTAGCAAGTAGGGGAATAGAAACGCACACCCTGGAGATCCCCATAGTCCTTCAGTTGGTCAGGCTGCTGCATCCTGCCCTGCCCTGCCCTGCCACAAGCACCTGCAGAGCAACCTGAAAAACGTTGCAAGTGGAACTTGAAATGGCAGAGTCTGGCTTCAATTTCCCTTCCTCGAAGGCAGCAGGTAACACTTGCTGAAAAAGCAGACAGAAACGAGTAAGAAGGGGACACTGCCACAGGAGCTGCTGTTTGCACCAGTAGAGCTTTGAAGTCCTCCATAAGGTACTATACCTTCATCTACCTGCAATCCTCACCTTTTCACAGCAATACTTGTTTTGTGAAGTACAGCCTCATAACACTGGGATGAGAATTTTCCACCACTCTCCACCAACTGAAGGAATCTGACTTCATAGTTCCCATTTTAATCTTTCCCATTGCAGCTGAAACACAGCAGCACATGCACAGCACAAGCACAGCACACGCACAACCACCACCCCCTTACTACTAGATTCCTCCCCTCACATATCCCTCCAAAAAGCCTGACCACAGTACTTCTATGCTTGCTGGAAATAGCCCAACCTGGTCTGAGCCAGTCCTTGCAACTATATGCATACAGTGGTTTTAGTGCACAGTTTCAGTTTGATTTGATGCTGAAAATTCCCTATTTATTTACAAGTTCATGCACTGCTTTTCTGGGACAGCAAGAAAAGTAGAAAGAAATACTGCAGATTGGTCGTTTCAACAGGTACCTCATGAAAAACTAACACACACACACACCCCCCCCCCAAAAAAAAAAGTGAGAGTCAAAACCTGTTCTCAGTAGGCTTATGTTTAACTTGAGATGCCATTAACTGCCCTGGAAAAATATTAAGGAGGCAGTATTTTCAGGAAACAACAGAAAAACTCTAGGTGGTGAATCTAAAAGAAACCATGCTTTTAAAACTTATACATACAGTGCTCAGGAAGGGGGATTCTGAAGCTCTTTTTAAAATGCTACCACAAAAAAAAAAAAAAAAAAAAATCACTAAAATAATTTTTCCCTCAACAAAACAGATCCGGCACTTCTGATCATTACCAACACTTATCTTTCATTTAGAACTACATACAAAGAAAGACTCAGAAGGAGCTATAGACACCCATCATCCTATATCCACTCCCCGTAATATGGCTACAGTGCTTACTCTACAGCAGTATGCTCCAAATGTTAATCACCAAAAAGCTGATATGCTATCACAGTTGAGAACTGTGAAGCTTGTGCCAGACTTCCAGTTACATCTAACAAGGTTGTACTGTCAAGTCATGAAGCTTGCAGAAAACACTGCCACCAATGGTAACGTCTGACAAAAAAGAATGAAGAAAATTTAGTTCCTCCAACAAGTGTTATGTTGTTCCAGGTTTTAATGAACTACATAAAGCTGATCAATAAACTTATAAAAGTGGCAATCAGAAGTACCCCATAAAACCAGGAAAAGCAGCATGACTGGTGAACTCAATTTGTTTTTTTCCAGATTGAGCTGGAGTCCAGGAATAAGCCCTTCTGCATCAGGAACAAGGTTACTTCTTTTCCATCTCCGGTTTGCTTTGCTTACCCACCTCAGCCCTGCAGGTAATGAAAGGTGGAGCCTGTAGCCTGTCTGATTCATTGATAATCACACTTGATTATGTTTGCTTCCAGAAAAGATATATACTGGGAGTCAGCACACTGATCTAGTCAGTATTTGTTAGTTTTGGTTACAAGAATTCTTAGTGTTTGAAAACTTTGTCATGTTTCGCCCTCAATCCCTCATGTCTTCTTCCTACCCAGCAATTTCACACCACATGATGAAAGCCATCAATTAGCTTAAGACATCCAGACAAAAAAAATGGTATTTATTTCAAGGAAAAGTCATCTACACAGAAGAAACAACATTTTAACTCCTTTTCCATTGCAACTTCCTGTTGTAGTATGAAAATGAGCAATATTCAGATGCAATTTCCATAGATTAACATAACAGATTTTTGTCATAACAGATAAAAATCTTGCCCCATTTAAGCCAGTACATGAATGCATGATTTTAACAACACAACACCTCAGAAGAGATGAAAAACCAGCGCAGTGGATTCGACAGCAATGCTAGTATCAAACTTCAATACTGGATCCTGGCAAGGACACAAATTCAAATAAGGCATGTTTCTATCTTATTTTTTAAACCAAGTGGAAGTATGACACCTGTTAATTCTTTCTGAAGATAAATAGATGTTTCATACTCACTGGTGGTACTTCCAAGTCCCATTTTCTGGAATAAAGTGATCATCTGAGAAGCAGATTACATTTGAGACACCCTTCTCCCTTTCCCACCCAGACAGCTTTTTTTCTTTTTTTTTTTAAGCCAACACTCAACAAGTGAAAGTCATCTAAAATACTAAGCATGTGTAAGTAGGGTACATTTTCTTTTACTCTGAATTTAAACGCAAGTTTCAACTTCAGGTGCTGACTAATGATTTCCTCATGCTTTGAAATGTCGATGCCACATTTCTACTGAAGCACCACCCACGAATTTCCGTACTTCAGCACTCTACGGATGGACAAGTTTGGACGAACCAGCCTGTCACTCAGGGCTTAGACCGTACTGTATATGATAACACAGTCAGTGAGGATCCCACTTCCTTTTCTCAGAAGCAGGTTGCCCTAAGAGTACAAGGGACAGTAGTGAGGAGTGGCCAACTGAGCACAATCATCCAACAAGGAAAAAGACTGGAAGTTCCAGCATTTCATACATCTCTGCCCCACTCAGATGATATTGATTCATATTTTTAAGTAAAACACTTCCTGTGACAACTAGCTAAATGGGAAGGGATTCTTGATGCAGCAGGATGGTGCTTTTCTGAGAGCAACAACAAAACAACAGTCTGTAACTTTGACTCCCATTGAGGAGAAAACACTAATACGAATTCTCATAGCTCAATTTTAAACATCATGGATCATACTCCTTCTGCTGAAAAAACTCTAGTCAGATTTCAGCATTTCTGCAACTGGGGTTTCTTCATATTTTTCCCCCATGTGAAGGAGGACAAGGAAAAAACAGGTGAGTTTATCCTTCAACATGTGAATATCTAACAAGTGGTAGTTTCATTAGTGAAGTACATCTAAAATAATCAGGCAGTTTACGATATTCCTTTCAACCTTTCTAAGAAGACACATTTGCAAAGCAAATGCTAAGACATTTGTAAGACAAGCATGTTTAATATATTCAGGAAATTCACTTGCCCAAGACAGCTGGATTCACTAAGCACATCTTGATGTTCGATTCATTTGAATGGTATTCCCCCAGTAAAACTGCCAGGACAGACTCGGAGTCAAGCAACAGTAAATGGCACTCATCTTTAATTACATCAGCATTATTGAAGTTTTCAAATACTCTTCTTTCAAAAGGGATTTCAACTCAAAAATAACTTCTTAAAGAAAAACAAGGTTTAAGGAAATGCCACAAAAAGCAGAACAGGAGGCAAGAAGCAACGCAGAACTCTCTGGTTGGGAAATGTAGATTTCATGAAACCTTCTCCAGTGCTGCACCTCCCTGTGAGATCACACTTTGTGTGGAGAGCTACTATGAACTGCATTAATTTCAGACAAATGCTCAAGATGCACCATATGTTAAGTGCGCTCTTCATCATACCGCACCTACAGACTTCAATAAAAGCATCTAGAACATTGAAAGTAGGTCAAATGTAAGCAAATGAAAGGGGTAAACAGACTAACCATGTGATACTAATATCAACTCATTTCTCCTTAAACATGTTATCAGAAAAGGCATTGGTCAAGCAGGATTCCTTCCTAACGTTGGTCCAATTTCACACCCATGATCCCCCTGTAAAGATGTCTGGTCCAGAAATACAGATTATGCACCCACCAACTATGCTGTATCTGTTCTTGAAATGGAGAAAAGGCTTTCACTATAGCTTCACACGCACTTTAAACTGGCATATATAAGGCCCTGAAGAGGCTCTCCCCTAATCCAGCTACTCCTGCTCACCCCACCCTTGCGCTGCCAGCATTTTTATGGGTATGTGGTGAACCAAACAAGGAATTTAGCCAAGTTAAAAACCAGCCCCACCCACCACCCCTATTTTTTTTTCTTTTAAATACAAACACCATCCCAGACCCAGTCTACCATGGAGTTAACAAAAATGCGGGATCAACCCCTTCATTGTCCAGAGAAGCTGTGGCTGTTCCATCCCCGGAAGTGTTCAAGGCCAGGCTGCATGAGGCTTTGAGCAACCTGGTCTAGTGGAGGGTGTCCCTGCCCATGGCAGGGGGGTTGGAACTAGATGGTCTTTAAGGTCCCTTCCAACCCAAACTATTCCATGATTCAATGATTGTCAGTGCCACTTCTGCCTTCTTGAACTGCACAGAAAACTTCAGACTCAGACACACAAAACCTCTAAGCTGAGACTTTTTGTGAACACTCCTTTCAGTCAGAAAACAAGAGCATGGTTTAGAGAGCAAACCACACAGCAGCACTCGTGGCAAGCTGCTCATCGTCTTACAGATACCGATACTGCTCTGGGCATGGGAAGGCACTCCGTTTCACTTCCTCCACTACCCTGCAACCAAGGCATATTGCTATCAACCACATCCTAAACTTTTCACCTCATGGGTTAGCATTATGATCTGGTTTAACTGCAAGTTTCAACTAGTTCTACAGCCACCTGTTAGATCATCTGGTAAACCAAATCACCAATACGCAATTGCACAGTGAATTCAAAACAATAAATACATAAAGGTAGTGCACATTAGTGGTGGACATCCTAGCTCGGTAGTGGTCACAGATGAAGAAATTTAATGCTGTGGTCAAAACTGTGAAAAAAACCACACTCATAAAACAATGAATGTATTTTCAGTTATAGCAGACAGCATGACAGACAACAAAACCACATTTCCGTGCCTGGGTTTGGGGTTTTTTTAATGGATCTCTGGCTTTTTGCCATGGAGTAATTCTATGGTTTACCAAAATGCAGTCTCTGGGCTTCTTAATTTCATATTTAGTTTGCTAGGTCTGTAATCTTGCCACCCTTTTAATCAAAAAAGTTTCAGGCAAGCAGTTATATGAAAAATCTTCGTTCAAATCCTAACATTTTTACCCACAAGAATACACAGAAGTTGTATCTATTTTCGTTTATGAGAATCTGTTTTGCATGAACTATTACAATTACTCCTTCTCGTAACAGCAGCTTCCCATGACAATTAGAGATTTAGTTGTGCCATCCTGTTTGCATTAGAAATTTGCCAGAATACAAGAAAGGAAACCTTAAAAATCACTGAACTACCTACTGACTGTTTGCAAACCTGTTTATGTGTAATCACTACCTGTTTTTCACAAAGACAACAGAACAGGCCAGAGGGAGGAAGAGAAATAAGCTTGATGACTACGGTATAGCTCAGACTGTATTTCCTTTGTGTGAGCTTCAGTGAGGATAAAAGACTAAGTTGGAAAATATTAACCTTTAATGTAACGGGAAGGCAGTTCAAAATGACTGATTTCTTTATTGAAATAAGTCAGTTTTCGCTACTGTAACATACCATGTTGCGTAGGTGAAAGCAAAGGAAAGAGAAGTGAGAAAGAAAAAGCTTATCTTATAACAGTCACCAACAAGCGATACAGTGGCACCACAATTGTAACTTTAACTCCCCAACACAAAACTCAAGTTGCCTTAAACTAGCTGCAGAACTGTCCATATCGTGACGTACTCAGCACAGTAAAACCTTGCTGACTCCTCAGCTAGCAGGACCTGAGCGAGTCTTTTCAATAGTGGTTAAAGCACACCTGTGAGTACTTCAGTCATACTCTTGAAACACCCTCCACACGCACCAAAAAGCACTTTATCGTAACTCTGTACCTGTAAACAACGTTTTAAAAATAGATGCCATTCTCTGCCAATGCAGCCAAAGCAATACAAAATTACTCTCAATATCCACCGCAGAACCTCTGTAGAGCTCATTTGATACGGTTGCAAATAAAGCTTTCTCCAGCTCTACTGACTAAGCTGGACTGTACACTGAGAGATATTACAGTCCTGCTGAATTCACAGCTTTTTGTGTCCAAAGATGCCACCCTTCTGAGGAAGGCTAACCAAGAAAGGTAGCAGCAAAGTGATGCCAGGACAGAGGAAGTGACCTACTGTATCGTCTAAAACCCACTGCTTCATGGAAGTGAAAAAGCACAACAGTGTTTCAGTGGAGAGCACCAGATACCAAACCTTACTCCTGTATACGCTCAAGACAGCCCTCAGAATAGTATTTCTCTTCCGAAGTCCAACTTGCATTTATGTTCAAAATTACATTTATAACTTCTCACACATGTGGGGTATTCACATGCTGAAGAGCGAAGACTCAACCAAAGCTGTGATCCTCACTGCTGAGTACTAAGCTGGTTTGCCTAATCTTTTGAGAACCCACATTGTTGTTTATCTTCGTTCAACCTCTGCAGCAAATAAATCAAGAAAGAGCCTTGTACAGATACACTGTATAATGGGCAAAGTAGAAATTCAAATGAAGTTAAAAAGAGACTGGGAAACTAGTTACTTAAGCTCTACACCAAGAGCTTACCTCAGACTAACTCTGCATAAAACCAGGAAGCACAGAAAGGTTTAACAAACCCTATATTTTCCCTAACTTTATAATGTAATTGCTTGCACCAGAGAACCAAGATCCCACTGTGCTGCAACCACTGCATATATAGCAATAACCCCCACCTCTAGCATTTGCCAAGCTTTGGGCATGCAGGAAGAAGGTAGGGACACGCTACCACAATGTCAGAAATTTTGTTTTGTTTTTTTCCCCAAAAAAATCCCACCCAGGTAAAAAAAGTAGTATCCCATTTTCCAGATGGAGAACAGAGGCTCAGAAGATAGATTACCAAGGGCAAACTTCCTTGATAAAAATCAAAGTGCTGACTGCATTACTCCTGAAAGGTACATCACTGGAGCATGCTAATTGCAGCTGGGATGGAAAAGACTGCAGAATTCACATGGGAGGCAAAATGAGGATAACACTGTCTTGGGAAAGAGAACCCTGCCCCAAGCATCTCACAGTCTAGAGAGATAAACACAGCCACTTCTAAGTGACTCCCATGTAATAATATCTCACCTCCCATTTCTTAACATATTGCTCTCCAAAAACTCCTCTGTGGTAAAGATTATGCTTCAGGAAATAGTATTACTTCCACCTCCCAGACAGAGAACTGAAGCAGTGAAAGCCAGAGGTGAAGTCTCCAGAAGGTATGTAATGGGATTTTTAAAAATGCCTAAACTGACTAGACATGTAATTCAGGCAGAAAGTGAGTAATAGACAGATGCTCAAGAAGATTTTCAAAGAATTCTTAAACATAGGGGGGCACCTACCCATACCTACAGATACATAAACGTACCTTTGCATCTTAAAAGAACAGGTACATCAAATATAAAGGCTGGAGCACCACAAGAATTCAGGCATTAGATCCCAAACTACAATCTTCACGCCCCTGCCTCCTCACTCAGGAATGACACAGTGCTGAAGTCACCAGAAGTGCATAGGAATTTCCATCTCCAGCACTCAAGCTAAGCTCGCCATTAATCCTGCTGTGCCCCCTTTCCAGACATGTTTAAAGAGTCTTCAGCTCAACAAGACCAAGCTCTTCAGCATCCAGCTCACAACTAAGCCATGCAAACACTCTCTCAACCCCCGCAAACTCCCGCAACTCAATGCTTCTCCACCCATGGCCCCCAGGGAGCTGAGAACCACTGCGAGAATTATTCCCACATAAAATACAGCATCATCATATTAAAAAAAAAAAAAAGAAAAAAAAGGTGAAGAACAGATACACTTCTTTGTCACAGCTTAGTGGTTAAAGAGTTTAATCAATACATTATATACATGACTTTAATTCTTTATTTCTCCTTCCCACCTCCCTAGAACACCCTAATAGGTTTCTGTGAACTCTGGGAAGGAAGTAACTCCCCAATTTTTCCACTGGTGAAGAGAAGTCCCTTTTCCAGTTCCTGATCAGGAACATCGTACATAAATAAGCACCATGGGCTAAAACATGTGAATGGGTATGGGGCAGGGTCTGGAACTCAGCACAACTCCTTCAAGCTGGCCAGAGTCTTTCCAGGGAACATGGAAATCAGCATGCATCTCTCCTCTTTCAGCTCTACTGAACCACTAAGGATCTCACGCAAACCAGACAGCTTTCTGCTGCGTATCCCCGTCATGATACTGGCAGAGAAGTAATGTGGGTCTCGCTAATAGACAGGAAAGTAGCTAAATTAAGATGAACCACAACTGCTGCCTTCTCCAGCTTTTCTGTTCATTTTTTTGTTTAAGAAAATTCCCCACTACGTTTACATTTTAAAATCAAGTTTAGGTGCCACTCTTCAAAAAGCAATTCTGAGACTACCAAGACAAGGCAGCATGTCCTGGCAGCACCAAGTTCAGTGACTCAGCCTTCAAGCAGTGAGAGATTTAAGACACACCCGTGAGCTCAACATTTCCCTATGAGTTACCCCACTACATGATGGATTTCTTTGGCTCTGTGCTGAACGGCTTAACTCGCCCCACACACTGCAAGCATCGTTCCGCCCGCGTCCCACTGGTCCTGCAGCCCAGTGGTGCAAAAGTTTCCACAGCATCACTCCCATCTCGCTGCAGACAGCAAAGTCCAAGGTCTCACAGGAAGTCCTTGACAGCATAGTCCAGAAACTTGCACCCGGATCTCCCCCAAGCCGCAGATGCTGGCAGCTGCATCTTATCCACCTGGGAACTCTCTCCTTTGCTTCACATTAATACAGAAAGGTATTTCCTGTGTCTACAGATTTTCAGGCTCTCCAGGTTCTGTTGCAGGCTTAAACAAACCTCATGACCCTTAATACAGTGCATACTTACAGCAGCATTTTCCTTTGAAAATGTGTAAACTAGGATTATCCCAGGATTCTTCTCACCCACACTAAAAGACTTGTTAAAAATCAATGCTTTAGAAGAAATACACACCTGAGATCCAGGCACAAAACAGAACTAAGTAAATAGCAGTGAGACGAAGGACAAAATATCATAATTTCACACATTCACAAGGCCTGTATGTCTGGAGGCTGAAGGCATATTTGAAAAACAAAACAAAACAAAACAAGTTGCATATGCAAAGCAGCTGGACATTTGTATCTGCAAAGGAAAGTCCTGTGTCTTTCTACAGAGACAGGTTTTGGAAGTGTGTAACAAGGCTGCTAATGTTTCTTTGAAAAGCGTCTTGTATACATGGTTGAAAACTCATCTTCAAGTGGAAACTAGAAACTCAGAAAAAAAACACCCCACACGTATGTTCGTGGGGGCACTCTTCTTGTACAGTCTTGGGGTGCTGTTGCTCTTTACATCTCTAGCTATACGGTCAAACCTAAGAACAATTGTCATCCCCAGTCCAATGTAGTTTTAGAAAAAAACATTAGAAACAAACCATTCCCCAGAAAAATTCCAGGATGCCACAGGCACAGAACTGTAAGACTTTTCCTTATGCTGCCAACAAGTGAAACAGGATGCACGTTTCGCTGTCACCAGACTCTAGAGATGAACCAGGGAAAGTTCTGAGGGGCAAAAGAACTAGGTGTCTTGTAGACACATGGAAAATATCTTTCTCCTCATGATGTTCACAAAAAAGACACATTATTAGGTATGTTTTCCGTAACAGCCATCTCTAGAAGCACATGGAAGCAGAGAGATGCAAAGGAAGCAGGATGTCACTCCTGAATGAATTAAACCAAGATCTCATACAGAATTTACTTTTCAAGAGTAACACCTCCATATTTACAAATAGACAAATACCTAACAAGTAAGTGATATAAAAAGTCCAACGATGTTTGGAGTCTCTTCCACTAATAATGTTTTACAGTAACAAATAAGCAAGACGCTCTCATCAATGCCTGCATTTTGTTGTTGTAGTTGTTATTTAGGACAAGGCTGAGAAAGAAAACATACAGTTTGTCCTGAAAAATTAAGGAGCACTGATAAAAACCGTAAATAAGCAACGTGCTCAGACTGCAACAGCTTTTTGCAATTAGGACAGAAAGCCTACTGGTTAAATTGAGTATAAGAATAAACAATCTATCCTTTGTTAAGATGCTGACACAAACATATGGGGTGTATTTTATGCACAAAGTCTTTCCAATCTTCTTGTGTTATTCAAACACTATGGACTGACATTTTAAGAAGAGCCACCTACTTTGCATCTAGTCACATGTTTTATAAAATTACAGAAGGCAGACAGTAGTGGCGTTGTAGCTGACTTTTTTTTACACATCAGCACAGTGCCACCTTTCAAAGGGGTCACTGTGAAAGTGGATGGTTGTCATACAGAGTGAATGGTACTGCAGGGAAATAGGAGACGTGAGAAGAAGACCAATTAAGGAGCTTCCTCCAAGCGTTCCTTGTTCTCTGCCTCCTCACTCAAACCAAAAACCCAGCATAAGCATTTTGGCCAGCTCTGGCCTTCTTCTCTTTGCTTTTCTTCTCCAAACATTGCCACAAGACCAGCTCCCCCACCCCCCCATTTCCAACTTTTATCTCCAGAAACAATTAACAAAGTAGAAGGAGGAGGACAACTCAAGCGTCTTTAGTGTTATCTCCTGGTAACCTCTGGAGCATAATGACAAAGGATGGTAGTTAAGGCACTTCTAGACCTCTTTACACAGCAGACAGGGGTTTGGAAGGCACCCTCTTCCCTCCACAGTCAGTAAGTATTCATTCAATATTCTGTGACTCTCTAGAAGTTCTCATCTAACAATGGACGTTAACAAATTAAATCTTACATCACTCCCCATCATGTAAATATCATCACCATTTCAGAGAGGGAGACAGAGGCACAGAAATGTTAGAGAGACTTTCAAAGTGCTGCAGAGCATGAGCTCACAGTCAGAGAAACCACAACTGCTGATTTGTCACATGCTTTAAATTAAAAACGGCCTCTTCCCCAGATCCAAGGCAGTCAAGCCCCTGGGTAGGCATTTGCAGGTATTTGCAGAGCAGGAAAGAGAACAGATCTCAACACTGACTTTTCTCTGTAGACCCACAGTGCTTTACAAAGGATGAACACTGAACTCACACCACTTTACCCTGCAGCTGCCATAAAAATCCAGTGAAGCCCCACATCCCTGCCAAAGTCAAACCGCAACATGGCTTGGCTCAACTGCTAGGCTCAAACGATCGCATAGAGTCCACGCTGCCACTGCTACTTGGCTGTCAAGCAGCTAGATGGTGGCTTATCCACCTCAAACCCAGTGCAAGATCTCCTAAGGCAGACAGGTCAGAGACTCCACCACAGCTACCGACAGAAATACGGCCCCACAGAGCCCACAGCAAAGCAGCTTTCATGAAAACACATGGGCAAGCACCACCAAGTCCAAGTGTGCCCCCTTCCTCAACCCTCAGCTGGGCTGCACTACAGTTATTTTGTCTCCCTTGCATTTATTAATAGGAAAGCTTAATAGGAAAACAGCACTGTGTTTTCAAAACAAAGTCCAAAACTGTTTCAGCTATGAGGCATGGCTGAAAACTCCTTATTCATCCCTGTGAAAGGTCAGAAATGGGAAAATGTGTTGGCCAAGACAAAAATTTTCCTCAGTGATTGCTCCACCTTCCCTATGGTTTTAAAAAGTAAAATTTTAATCAAATGATAAATAGGAGTATTTGGTCAACCACCAAAAAGAAGTTACTCAGCTTGTTACTGGATATCCAAGTATATTAACCTGGTATATCCAAGTATATTAACCTCAGTCAGCTATGTGCATTATAGCGAATGAGCAAAAAGGAAGTTCCACCTCTCCTGCCAAGCAGCAGAGACATAAGAAAGAAAATCAGTGATCAAAATGCTGTGTTCTCTCTTGATCCCAGCTAAAAATTCACTCCAATTTGCCTCATGATTAATTTTAAATAATGCTGTCATGTTAACATGGTAAATGACAGCTTCAGCCATTGAGCAACTGTCACGAACATCCTGTAACCCAGACCTTTCAAACACTGAGGTTTGTGAACCACCATGCAAGCCTCCTCTCCTCCCAGCTGCTGCAAAGGAGGATCCAAGGATCACGTCACTGTGCCAGCTCAGTGGGCTTCAGGCTACCTGCCTGGTTCCCTCATCCCCTGCTGAGTCTGTCCTTGTAACCCCATGGACACTCCATAGTGAGTTTTGAGGAAGTCTCTGCCTTGAGGACACAACACTCAGGATAGACCTATTTGCTGTTGTTCTTGGGGTTAAAATCGTCAGAGTTAAATCTCAATAGCATTTTCTGTCATTCCCTACAAGTACCACAATGCTTTATAAAGTATTTGCAGAGAGCACATGCTGGCTCTGCTGTGTTTTGATTTGTTGATTTTGGGTTCAAAGTCAGAAAAGACAAGGGGAAAGGGGCCACTTTGCTTTCCGAAGTACACCTCTGCCAAAGTAAGTCCGCATCACTGGCTACGCCTGTAACTGAAACCCAAGTGATATCTCAGCAGCAGCCTCACCATGCCCTCTATACAGCACTGGTCCATCACCAGCTAGCCAGGATGGGGTCAGAGGGGGGTTTTCGCATCTGCAAATTCTCCACCCAACCGAGACACTAAGAGAAGTCAGGCACATAAGCAGACACAAGTTTATTGTACTGAAGATGGAGGAAAGAGCCCCTCTTTTAAAAATAAAATGCTCTCAGTAATCGTACACAACATGCGCACAGTACACGGACACATGCCAAAAAAATCTAGTGGCACAACCTATTGTTATACAGATTTTTTATAGCAGGAAGGGGATGGATTTTGACTTCTGTTCAACTGTAAGACGCTCTGCTGAGGTTTTTAAGCAAACACAAGAAAAAAAGAAAAGCACACATTCTCACTGCCAATGTTCCACATCCCAGATCTAACAGTGAAAAGGTTTTTCTCCTTTGAATAAGTTGAAACTCATCCAGCAAATGTCAGAAACCTCTGACACTGTAAGATCCTGCAGAGAAACCAGTTAAGCAGACCAAAAGAGAGAGGCCAAGTTAGAAGACCTCCATTCAAAACTACGTCCTGTGTTCCCTCATCTTCTAACACAGTAAGGGGAACTGGCACCAGCTTATCTGCCATCTCACTATATATAATCTACAAAAACTTAACAAGCTACGATATTGTGCTGGTTTTAGTCAGGACAGAGTTAATTTTCTTCACAGCGGCTAGTATGAGGTTATGTTTTGGATTTGCCCTGAGAATAGTAAAGATAAGGTGTTTTTTAGTTGGTGCTAAGAAGGGCTTGCACTAAATCAAGGACTTTTCAGCTCCTGATACTGCACCTGTGTTCCCAACTTTGTCATTGCAAGCAGTGTCGGGGGGGACGACACAGTCAGACAGCTCACCCAAACTGACCAAAGGGGTGTTTCATTCCATAGCATGTCATGCTTAGTACATAAGCAGGGAGTGAGCCAGGGCTCCATAGCAGCTTTGCTTGCTTGCTTGTTAGATCGCTTGTTTGTTCGGTTGCTAGCTTCCTCGTTCGTTTGTGAGTTGGTGCGTCGGTTGGCTTTCTCGGTCGTGCTGTCACTCCTGGGCTCACTCGGGCTCTGCTGCGATTGCTCTCAGGCTCTTACTCTCCCTACTTAGGACCTGGCTATCAGTCAGCGAGCGGGTGGTAAGCAATTGTACCATTTGTTTAATTACTTGTTGTTAGTAGTATTATTAATATTATTAGTATCACTATAATATTAATTTATATTCAATTATTAAATAGTTTTTATCTCAATTCATGAGCTTCCTTGTCTCTTCCTCCGCTGGACGGGGGCGCGAGGTGAGCGAGCAGCTGCCTGGTACTTTATTTCGAGCCGAGGTTAAACCACAACAGATATATATCCCACAAAAACTTAGCACATAATTCTATAAATAATATGTATTTATTTTTATTTTTTGGAGGTCGGGGAGGGGTTGGGTTTTTTTTTTTTTAAGAGCGTATACCTCACACATGTTCTGAGAATAAGAAGTCACAACAAAAGCTGCCAGCTGTACCTCATACCTAGTTCCCCTTGCCTTGGCTGTGAATCTTGGGACATTTCATTCCTTACTTGTGAAAGGCGATTATTACAGAATACGGGAGGAAAAACTAAGCAGAATGAACCAAGTGCAGTTTGACAGCTTAAAATTAGAAAGAAAATAAAAAGAACCCCAAATTTATTATTTTTATCTCATGATTAACTTTAGGCCAATGTCATGATTTTCAGGGGACTGGCATGATTCAGCGTTTGGAGTTGACAATACAACGTACCTTACAAATACATAACTGTAAAGAGACCAATTCAAGTTTACTGTGGGGACTATAACTTTGACTTGTCTGACATCTGCACATTTAAACTTCTTAGCCATAACACCACAGCGTTCAATACCAGAGCATTACATACCTGTCCCGGGCTAGGAAGGATGATTCCTTATGTCCAAATTCTACCCATGCAGGCACAAAAGCACTACATAGATTTCTGTTCACTACGTGTGACATTTTTCAGTTATATTTAAAAAACATTATTTTAAAAAAAGAAGTTACAGATACCTGCTCTTGCCATTGTGCCAAAACACCGGCTGCAACACTGAACTACAGAGCTTGTGCTATCACTAAGATAAACGATACCAAGGGAAAAAATTTACAGTAGTAGTACTTCAAGGTACCAGTGGAACTGTAAAAACATTGCCTTGAACCAAGAAAAATCCTGTAAAAACACACAGATAAGCAGACATATAGGTATTCTTAAAACCTCTTGATATTTTTGTATTTTAAAATAAACATTAGTTTTTAATTCAAACAGTCAATTTTTTTCATAGAATCATATTTCTTGAGTAGAGATAGGTTCAGCTGCAAGTATATTGTAATCTGTTAGTTAATGCAAGTATCGTTTTATACATCCTGTGTTTCATATTATCATCTTTATTCTGCTCCCACTGTGCCTTGTGGCTAAGTAGGTTTTCTGAAAGTCAGTGGCAACAGATGTGCTCTCAATCTGCAGACAGAAAAAGAAGTGACTTCTGCAAAAATTGTAATTGTGTACTGGCCCATGCCTGTGACAAACACAGTTCTCTGTTACATCCACAAATAGTACACCATATTTCCTCATTACAAAAAAAGTAAGATGAAATTGATAACTCTGAATTCTCAACTTTTGACTCAACTTCCGACAGCCTTAGTGTTAAGAGTCACGAACTCTGTCTCCTGGCTTTAATGCACCGAGTCCACGGTATACACTGTGATTGACCTGCAGGAGCACCCCCTTCACTTTTTGCAATATAAACCAAAGTCAGAATCCCTGCCTCGAGGAGCGTACAATTGCAATTATTTCACATGCCTGAATCTCTAAGTTTAAAGTTATTTCAGTTGCCGAGTCAAGCAGCCAAACATTCTCAAGCCAGATTTACAATCACCTCTGCAGCCTTAATTCTACTTTCCTAATGTCTGTTTTGTGCACTGAAAGAGGTCCTCTAGGAAAACTGGTAATGAGATCACCGAGTGTATAACTAAAAACTGCACCACCATGCACATACACAATGGGACAGGATCAAGCTTACACAAATGCTGTAAAGCTCAGGCATACCAGCATCCTGACACCTCACTTCGAATCCCATCTGCTAACTAATTTTTTTTCCCTGTGCCAAACAACCTCGGCACTTCTTTTTGGCTGCCCAAAAGGAAGGAAAATCTCACTGTACAAAATGGTGCAAAAGTTATGGCATACAAAATGGTGATAAAGCTCCCCTCCTCTGGCAGGTGGTAAATTCTGACTGTTCAGCAGCAGCCTTACACCAGCATCATATTTCCAGCCGTGCTGGCCGTCCCAAAGAGTCACGGTGATGCCAGGCGGGAGTGGGGCTTTCTGCTGCAGACAGAGGAACACAATCAACTCTCCCTTCTCCCTCTGCCTTCCCATCCCTCCACTGCTGCCCAAAAGGGGCTGGGGACTCTCAGCAGGACGGTGTCCCTTACTGCAAACACCATGGGTGATAGTTTCTCACATTAAAAGGGAAAAAAAATTTGCAATGATTTTTTTATAGGGGAAGTTGTTAGGCAACCCTAACCACAGGGTCTCCGCTGGCCCCCTCTCACACAGGCACTGAGGCAGCACCACAGCCAATTAGCATCTTTCAAAGACAGAAAAATGCTTTTATGTTTAAGCATCGTAGAGCACAGCCAGTGAAAACAGACCATACATCTTAATTTAAAAGTTTGCTCCGCGTGTTTTGTTCTACTTCCTGTGTCTTCAGCATCTGTCTGAATTGTTACAAGTGGGGGAATACAACACTTTTCCTTCGGAATGGCAAAACTAGGGTGAAATGGAGGGTCTTGTCCTCGTGCATGTTCTGCATTTGCACGGGGAAAGGTTATTTCAATAGTAACTCACAGAGAAGTGGCAACAGCGAACTCCCCTGCTATTAACAGGACCTCTCCCCAGAAAGGCTGTCTAACACCTATGTCATGGGGAAAAGAAAGCACAGAATCTTCTTTCAGAGCATAGCAGTTATTACCCAAGTAAAAGGTTTCTGGTTTAACTGCAGAATAATACATTTTCTAACTTTTCATAAGCTTCTAAGCTTTTCTGCTGGCTTCAGAGGCTAAATAACCTAAAACTGGGACAAACAAGCCTCAGTTGTCAAACTGATTTGACAACCTATTTTTTACATTTTGCGACTTTGATGGAAAAGCCACTTGTTTTTCTCTTCTTCCTTAATAGCCCTGTGCAAGCTGCAGTCTTCAAAATTTCACTTCTAATCTCTCTCATTTTGAAGTTTTCCAGTTCAGTTCTGACTACCCACTACCTGTATCTCTATTAAATCTTTCCCACTGTTTATAGTGAAGAACAAATTCAGCCGGTATAATTTTAGCTGGCCTTCAGCTATTCTTCAAACAGAAGACAATATACATTCAACTACTGACTCTTTAGAAAAAAAAAATGTGCACACATGCACGCACACACGTTCACACCAAGCCCAGATTATTGCCAAAAAAAAAAAAGGCATTTTTCCATTACACAGATAGCACATATACAAACTAATCTCCATGTTTTATGGCCATGAAGATGAAAAACGGTTAAAACTCTGCTCTAAATTAAACAAATTGATTCCCATCTTTACCCCTTTACCAAAATAATTTACTAAGGCTTAAGAAGCAAGCAGACTCAGGGCTGGGATGTCGTACAGCCCATATATTAACTCAGTCGGCAATAAATCTCCCCTTACTCTCCATACTACTTTCTTAAATAGCTCACTATAAAGCCCCAAACTAATTAAAAACAGCTTTCTCGGCAACAGTGGCCTTGATTTCACTTATTTACACATTAACTGCAGCCTCCGTTTGGCCAATCCAGTCTATTCCCTGTACCACGCAGGGCCTTTTATCTGCCCTGGACAGCATTTTCTCCAGCAGATGAAGTAGATGCCGATTGATTTGCTGTCGAGCATGGTAAATTAATAGCAACAAATTGCTGAGGGCCCCATCTCGCTGCTCCACCATGCTTCGGCAGTTTTGCTTTATTTGCTCCATGATGGGCAGCAGTCAGGCCTCTTCAAGTCAATTTCTTCTTAACAACCTGCAATACTTTTCAATGGTGAAAATAGAGCCGTTCCTTGTAAGTCAGAAATCAATATCCTATTGCCCTTAGAAAATGCTAAACAAGCAGTATTGGCAATCCACTTGGTACTAGAGGGTATCAGATATAATGCAAATCCATACTGCTTCCCTCCTCGTAGTTATTACAGTTTGCTAAAAGGTTCCTAATGCCATTTATCATCATTTACCATCGACTACTGCAGCTATGATTATGATATCCTATCAGCTAGCAGAGCCCTTTCATTTCTATCCAATTAATATTTTAGCAGCACTCAAATGCTTGTTGCCAAAGTCTTGTAATAAAATTTACATGGATTGGACTGATTTTTTTTTTTTAACTGTGATCTTAAGAAGTCATTTCATTTATTTTTTAATACCCAGCCTCTTAAAAAACTAGAATTTTCTTTCAAAAATGCTGAAATCCAACATTCTAGCATGTGAATTAGTTCAGACCGAGGTCTAACCAATAAGAGTGACTCAGAATTTACGTATCAACACTTCCAAAAATCACAATCCAAGTAATATGTGAATGCCGTGTCCTACTTAGCTTTCTATCAGTCCCATTCATAAATATCTGTCGCCTGTAGACAAATATAGACACTTATTTTAAGCGATAATTACAATTCTGAATTAAAACCTTCAGCAAGCATGTTTGATTACAGCAATTTAAATAAACTATTTACCATAACACTAAAACAGCCTAATTTCAGAAATTAAACCAAATGACCACCACCACCAAATAGCAACAGTATATTAGAAACACAGAGCAGCACATCAACTATTCATTCATAAACTATCCGCTGAGCCTCTTAAAAACAAGTGTTAAAAAAGCAACTTAATAAGAAATGGGCTTCTTCAGACCATACTCAAACACTCATATTTATGCTAATACTGAAATTTAAAACTGTATGGAAGTATCTGTTCATACTATGACCCAAAATGCCTCATTTCCATGCTTTTTTTTTTTTTTTTTTAATGTGTCTATTTTGAAGGTCTATTGATCCTAGAACAGAATATCAAAAATTCACTTACTATTTTAGGCTGTACCACTACATGTCACAACATACCCCACACTTGTCTTTAAAAAAAAAAAATACAAATGACTAATTCTACCAGTCTAATGCTATTTACTCAGTTACCAAAATTTAAATTAATTATGTTCTCAAACATAATTGTTAAAAATTGGCAACATTATGCAGGCTTAATTAAGATTAAATCCAATTTACTAAATGTACTTTAATTGGTACTAATTACATTAGCTTTCCTTTCAGAATGACAAATTCCCCATAGGTTTCACTTTAATAGTCTTCTATCAAAATCAACACAGGATGACTGATGATGAGCAACACATGAGGGGTGGGAAAAGAGATGCTCTTCCCCCCACCCCCCACCCCCATCCCCCGACACACAGGCACACTCACTACCGCTGCTCTCTGCGCGTTTATCCTTTTATCAATTTGCTAAGTCACAGAGTCATGACTCCATCACAGCCATCATTTTCTGTTCCAGTGAAAAATTTCTCTAAAAATAAATACTCTATGGCTGGGAGCAGCCAAGAAGAACAGAAGCTTTAACAGAAAAATACACAAAGGTTTCAAATATCAGGGCCACCAATTACTAGGGTACTTCCAAGGACTCCAGGGAGTCCTGCTCTTGAACCCTTTGAGACGCAAATCTAATAAGTGAATAAGCCTAACCTGATCTTGAGAACTAGGCCCAATTACGCCGAAGGGCAACTCCACTGCATTACCGCCTGCTTTCCATTACAAGGGCATCCAGCGAGTACATCTGGAAAAGAACCTGAGAGGAACCAAGGCTGTCTGCCCAGAAAAACAAATAAAGACAGATATGCCTCTGTGCTAAAGCGAAGAAAAAAAAAAAAAAAGAAAATATAATAAGTAGGTGGTTTGCAGGGCTGTCTGTATTTCATAATGTGATAAACTGCCCTCAGGATTTTTGATATGATTGAATTTAGAAATCAGGGGGGGGAAGGAGTGGGGGGGAGACACGGGATGGGGAGAGGCAGGAGAAAGGAAGGAGAGAAAAAAAAAAAAAAAGGCGAACCACTCAATTTCAGCCGTCAAATTCAAAGATGGGAGAGAAAGAGATGGGAATTTAAGGTGGAAGACTAAAAAAGCTCCGCGCACATCAAATGAAGCAAGCAACGCTATCTATATCATATATTAAATTGGACCCTAACGCTGTGATCATAAAGCAAGACGGGAAATATTTTGCAGTTCCTGAAGGAAGAGGAGAAAGTGGGAAAAAAAAAAAGTGCTCTGGCAATAGAAGGAGAGGCAGGAGAGAAATTAAATTGATACCAGATTTAAGAATGAAAACGAACAAGTTTCTTAGCCGCAGCTAATTTGAATCAACATCTGACAAAATATTTAAGTGTTTTGCATGAAAGTACCATACTTAAACTACTCATTTGAACAGACTGAACAGTAACGGAAAAAGGTGCTTAATTAAAATGCAGTCCCTTGTAATCCCCACACTTAGTTACAACTAAGTATTTAATTTCTCCAGAATATCACTGACTCGTCTATCGCCATAACTTTATACAATTTCTGAAGTATTGCATTTAGAAATCAGAATTTGAAAGGGCTTTTGCTGTGGGGGTTTTTTCCCCCCCTGCTTAAAACAATTTAATTACACATTGCACTTACAAGCTGATTTTGTTCCACAGAATTTTGTGTAGTCATTGTAAATCTACATAAAACTAACTGATGTAAAAACAGCATACCTAGAAATATAAACAAGTTTGACTGCAACGCCTGCTTTCAAACGCCTGTAAGAATTTGCTACATAGGTGGCCTGTAAGAACTCTGGTCTTCATGAACTGTTTCCGTTGTCTGCTACTACTTTACTGTTTGAGTGGGGTTTAGTTGTGGGTTTGTTGGTTTTTTTTTTGGTTTGGGGTGTTTGTTTGTTTGGATTTTGCTGGGTTTTTTTGTTTTCTGTGGGTTTTTTGGGAGGTGGGGAGTGTTGTTTTTTTTTTTTAAATGGGATCTGAAACAATCTGGCTGTTTATCTGAGAACAGATGCAACATCTCTGAGAGTCAGCGACCAGTCTTTCCACCAGCACCCACAATCTGAATCAGGTCCAGAAAGTCGTCACGTATGTACCTACAATCTGAGCAGCTGCAGTCACAGCCTTTTCCTCTCAATCGTTTGTTAAACGCCCCTGTTGAGTCCTCATGGTTAGCTACCTGTGAGGAAGACATCTGGATTTAACAGGTCTACATATATGCCTGTAACATGATGTGTATGAATGAGGTCCCATAAGCTTGGAGTTGCGGGTGCAAAATGCTTTGAGGCAGGAAATGCCACAGTCTTCATATCTTTATATCATCTAGAGCCAATGGCCCTAATCACTACTGTGGCATTGGGATGCTAATGGAATACAAACTATAATAAATAACATCAAAAAACATTTGACTTGTATGTCTACTCTCAACAAGATACAGAAATCCTAATTCCACAACCCAGAGAAGTTCCAAATCCCTAACTTTTAACAGAAATTCATACAGAACCATTTCCAGATGGTCCTTCTTCTCCCATCCAACCAATTCTTTATTTCTACAGTTTACACTCACAGCAATGCTGGCAAACACTTGCTAAAATGAGTTGTCACTATTAAACTCCACCACATAAAAAGTTCCCTCACTGGAAACGAAGTCAGACGTTTAATTCGTTCTCCTCTACAGGTTAAAAACACACATTACTGATTAAGAAACCCTGATTTACACCACCATGCTCCATCTGACTAATCTGCTAATCTTGACCTAAGTGCTAGACTTCAAGGCGCAAAACCAAGCATGCTAACATCCTCACAGAAAGCTCGTTTACTCGTGTCTGAGATGCTAAGACACCAGTCTTGGACGAAGGTCCAAGTAACCAGTGTGAGGGAAACAGCAACATGGCTGTGCATCAATTGCTTTTGTAGCTCCAGCTCAAATTAGTCCAGGTTAACCGAAGAGAACAGTCTCTTCCATATCACTCCATGCCTAATATGCATCTATGACGTAGCTATCATCCCGCAAAGTAAAGCCCGAAGGTTCAAGGTCACGCAGATCTGAAAGTACAACCCACATACCCACCTCTACTCACAGACACCCTCCCTGTGAAGAATAAGACCGCCTGCATTTGCAGAAGTTGCATGTGGAAAGTCAACCGAATCACGCAGAACCGGTAGCCAAGACCGTAACCTACGCAGAGCCCATACACCACACGCAAGACGGAAGTTTCAAGGCCACGTTAAGTACAAAAAAATTTCCAGTGCACTCAAGCGTGCAATTAAAGCAAGTCACACAGAATACACATCTATTTTAAGACTGATGGAAGAAATAATACAGAGCATTCTTACATGAAACAAAGCATGTACCTACCTGCTTATGCATCTCTATATTCAGCCCATAGGACATCTCGTAATACTAAGAAAGAGGAAAATTACTCTATTAGACCTGGCAATTGCGAAAACCATTCCAAAATTCACTTTGACTCGAACATCTGTACAAATACATACAGACCTAAAAACATTTATTGGCCTGGAAGTGGTCCTGGAATTCGAAAGAGCATTTCACAGCAACCTTTTGTTTGATTTTTTTTTCTTTTTTGCTTTATCTACTTTGCTTCGTGTCAAATTTACAAGAACAACCACAAAATAAGCAAAGAACAGATAACAAAAAAAAAAAAATCACAAAAAGCAATCACAACCAGAGTTAAAGATTAGAAACAGAAAAAAAGCCACACAAAATGCTCAAGATTTTAGCCCCCAGCACACATAAAAGATGCCAAAAAAAACCCGCCCAAAGTGCTTGAAGCCAGATACACATATAAATCAGTAATGTCTAACAGATCAGTTATTCAATATTTTACACTCAAAACACAAAAAAAATCTACAATTAAATTGCAGGGATGCAAAAAACTAAACAGCGTGGAAATTCATAGCCAAAGCAGATACACTAATCTAAATATGTCCTGTTGTGCCCAAGCATTGTGGGGGACTCAGTTCAGTGTGTAATGTTAGTACGATAAAACATCCAAGTCTTAGGCATATCAGGCATGAAAAAGACAACTGCAAGCCTTAACACTTGCTTGTGCTCTTTGTTAAGAATTTTCCAAGGTTATGTCCTCTTTTTCTAAATACAAGAGTGTTATGCATCACGTACATAAGGAAAACAGCTAATCCTTCATAGAGGTACAAGACAGCAGAGAGCAAGAGCTCCTCTGAAGTTATCACGATCTATTATGCAATTACGTATTTATGTATGTCTTCCTATGCACGTTATTTAACCAAGCAGACCACAACCATTGAGAAAAACCCTTTCGCAGCAGAGATCCCTGCCATTCTGAATTTAGTGAAACAATGAACCAGCTGCCCAGGTGCAACAGTTCTTCTAGGAAGCGGGCTTCAGGTTTCCATGAGTACATCTACAACTTTGGCTTACGCCCACCACAAAAGAAAAATATTGTACCGAACCATTTTACGGAGATATGACTGTTGGGAGAAGCCAGCGAAAGCGAAATAACATCATCCCCAGGTTCACTATGAAACTTATTCACAGCTTTAAAAGGGCTGACAATCTGCAAGCATTGGCAGAAATATCCCCAATTGCTTAAAAGGTTAAAAAGCAGGTTTTGCGTGGAAAATGACTGCCGCAAACTAGTTATAAACCCCTGAAACTAAGGATTTATAATGGAAGCACTGATGCAACCTCAACAACAGCCGCGCTACTATAATCTTTCTGTTCGCCTCCAGCAATACGAATGTATTTCGGTCTCAGTATACCAAGCTAATAGACATTTTAAATTTGCTATGCAGCTTGCTTACCATGACATAATGTCGCTGCATCTCTGTCTTCTCACTGGCCAGTTTTTCACATTCTAGCTTTAAACTGTGCAGGACATAAAAAAGAAAAAGCATGGGTACTTCGTAACACAAAACTGACATTCTTCTGAGCACAGGTTACTCCCCTTTTCAAGTATTTCTCCAAGACACAAATAGAAATGTGCATTCCAGCTCTTGCTTGGGAGTTCAGGGTGGGAGTTGTACTTTCCCTCTTTTCAAGAGACAGTGTGTAACATCCTCATCTCTCAAGCGAACTGCATACAGTACATGTAAGAGTCTTTTTCTCTGCCAAAAAAAAAGAACCCTAACACTGGCTCACAGAAGAAGCACGCAGGGTTTCATACCTATTACAAGCTTAGGAAGCCTCTTACAAATCCATCATTTGAGTTTCAGAGTTTTTATTTAAATTACTTTTAGAAACACCTCTTGCTTTCACTCAACCCCCAGAGGAACCAAACATCTCTTCAAGAAGCGAAAAGTTGCTGGATTTATTTTTTTTTTCCCTCCCTGTTACTGATGACAGAACTGCAAGGAAAATGCTGCAGGTAATTTAAGGAATACCGTGGTAAACATGAACACCTCCGCTGGTTTTGTTTGTTTGTTTTCAGAAGCCCGCTAAGCAATCCTGCCAGAAATCACTTGTCACTTTGAGGACACAGCGCTCTTCCACCTAAGGATAATGAAATAGCTCGCCGCCTCACTTCCAGGTTATCAGCACTTGACATGTCAATGAAAGGCGCGAGGGGGCCGAGCCAAGACAAGATGCGTGTCCTGAGCGGCGTTTTGAAGAAAAGCAGAGGACGAGCCTAGCCAGTCACATTATTTTTCCATTAACCCACACCACCCCCCCTGTTCCCCTCCCCCACAAAAAAGACCCTCAAAAAAAACCCAAAACCGGAAAAAAAAAAAAAAAGCCACACACCAGAGCGTGGGAAAGGGGGAAAAAATATAAAAAGAAAAAAGAAAATCCCGCTGGCAGGTTTCAGCTCGAGGCCGCCCCGTCCCGATGGCCGGGAGCGGCGGCGGGACGCGGGGGGGGCCGGCGGCGGAGCAACCGGCTGGGCTGCGTCCGCTCCGCGTCCGTGCTCCGCCGAGGGGGTCCGCCGAGGGGGTCCCGGCGACCCCGCCGCCCACCCCCGAGAGCGGCGGTGGAAAGCGGCGACAGGCGAGCCCGCGCGGTGCTCGGGGAAAGTAGGCAGCATTACCTGTGGTACTGAGCCTGCAAAAACTGAAACTCCTCCTTAATCCGATCGCAGGACTCGGAAATGGTGAATTTAAAGGGCTGCGCTGGCTGGTGAGGAGCCTGCAAGCAAGCAACAGCGGGTCTTTTAATCTCCCCCTCTTCGCCCGCCCGCGGCTCCCCCCTGGCCCGGTCGCCACCCCCCTACCCGCCGCTGCCCCCCACCGCGGCCCTCGCACCCGGGATCCGCAGAGGCTCAGCCCCCACCCCGCCCCGGACCCCCGCCCGCCCCGGGGCTGTGGCGCGATGCCCGAGGCGCCCCGGGCTGCTGCCCCGACGGGGGTGCGGAGTCGCCGCGGGGACCGAGGGGCGGGGAGGGGGGGGGGGGGGCGTCACCCGCTCGGACCCCCCGCACCGGCCATAGCCGCGGGGGACGCGGGGCGGGCGACGGGACCGCCGTGCACCGGGCGGGGGCAACTCGGAGGAGCTAACCCCGGCCCGGGGCGGCGGCGGCGCGGCGGACAACAATAAGAAAATGGCTACAACTCCGCGGTGCCCGCGCCGGAGCGGTGCCCGCGGGGCCGCCGCCGCCACTCACCGGGTGCCGGGTCTGCGGGTACATCTTGCTCAGGTCGCGGATCATCCACGCCGCTTCGGGGGGCGCTGGCGGCCGGAGCGGCGGGGATCAGGGCTGCAGGCGCGGCGGAGGCGACAGGCAGGGACGCCCCGGCCCCGCCGCCTCGGGGCTGGCGGGGCACCGCCGGCAGCAGCGAGGCGCGGCGGCGACGGCGGCGTCCGCGGCGCGCGGGGGTCGCTGCCACATCCCCCGGGGGCGGTCAGCGGGCGGCGCCGACCGGCTCTCCCAGAGCGCCGCTGCTCCGCGGGCTCCGGCGGACTCCGAACCCCGTGCGGCGGCGGGCGAGGAGGAAGAGGAGGAGGAGGAAGGAGGAGGAGGAGGGCGGGGAAAGCCCCTCCGCCGGCGCCGGTGCACGCTCCGCCGGAGATCCCCGCCGGCAGTTTTCTCCCTTTCTGCAAACTTTTACTGCTGCCGACGTTCCTCCCGCCCCCGGTGCCGAGCGGAGCGGGGCGCCGAGCGGAGCGCCCCGGGCGGGGAGGGCGGGCGGCTGCCCCGCGCGGCGCTGCCGCCGCGGAGGTGCGGTGCCGGTGCCCTTTTGTGTAGCGGGCTGGTCCTCGCTGCTACCGGCCGGACCGCATCTCCCCCGCCAGTGCTGCGCGGCCGCTCTTTTTCCCTTCTTTTGGGGCTTTTTTTTTTTTTAATTAAAAAAAAAAATTGAAAAGAGCGCGAAAGATGAAAAAGAAGATAAGGTCCGGGCTGCTTTATTTATGTCTTTTTTCTTTTTTTTTCTCTCTCTCTCTCTCTTTTTTCCCTCCTCGTCTTTCGAAACTCCGGGAAGTGGCGGCAGCGCCGCGCGTAGCGGAGCCCCGTGCCCAGCCCAGGCTAACCCGGCTCGGCCCGCCACCACCGCTCCGCGCCGCTCCCACCGCACGCTCTGGCGAGGTGACTCTTTTGACCAAATTTAGCATCGTCTCGTCATTAACATTCTGATACATATTCACAGCAGCCGGAAGGCCGCCGCCCGCGGGGCACCCTGGGAGCCGCAGTCCTCCCACCGTCCCCTCTCCCCGCACGCCGCCGCGCCCGGGACTTCTCCTCCCGTCGGGTAGCGCGGTGCCGCCCCTTTTCCCCCCGTCGCGCTCCCGCCCCGCCGCTCCGCCCATGAAAGGCGTCGCCAGCGACCAATCGGCGGCGGCCGCACATTAATCGCCGCTCTGTATTAATGCCCAATAATTTCGCCGCTGACAAATGGGCAGAGCGGGCCCGAGGAGGGGAAGCGGGGGGGGGGGGCGGCGGCCTCGGGCTCAGCCCCCACGTGGGGCCTTGACGCCGTGCTGTCCCGCAGCCAATCAGGCGGCTCCCCCTGCCTCTCCGGTGCCGTTCTCCCGCCGCCCGGGGCGGGGCCTGCGGATCGCTGGCGTTCCGCGGCGCCGGCGTTCGAACAGGGGAAACATTTGTTCAGCCGTCAATCAAAGTAACGTGGGTCGGTGTCGGCTGTCGCTGCCGCCGCCGCCGCCGCTGCTCCGCCGCCTCCTGCGTGCGGGGCGGTGGCGCGGCAGGAGCGGGGAATGGGAGGGGGGGGTGGAACACGATACCCGCTACCGCCTCCCGCCCCGCCTGGAGCCGCCGCCGGCCGCTCGCGCCGCCAGGGACGCGCGCTAATTAGGGGCCAACGTCTCCTTAAAGGAATCGGCGCGGCGTGCCGGGCGGTCTCCGGGCTGGCCGGTGGTGGGGCTCGTCGGAGGAGCGGTGGTGCCGCCGAGGGAGCTGCCCCGCCTTTGCCTGCCGTGAGGCGATCCCCGGCAACGGCAGGCGGGCGCCCTCCCGCCCTCCCCTCGCCGGGTGGGGACAGGCCTCCGTTCGCAGCGGCCCGTTTTCAACCATTTACACCCCGGAGGACGCTGAGGCGGGTGCCGGCGGTGCAGCCATCGGACGTTTGACCCCCGCAACGCTCCGTGCCCCCAGCGCCCTGTGCCGCCGGGCCCTGGCCTGGGCAAGCAGAGCGGGGCCGTGTTATAGCCAGCGAGCGTGGCGTGGTTGCAGGCCGCTTTTCCTGCTGGCTTCTCTGAGGGGACTCGGCCTTTGCTCTGGGAAGCGGTCGCAGCGCGAAGGTGTTAGCCACTCGCCAAGAGTAAGGCTTAAAGACTCGACCTGTAGGTGACACGTTGTAAAGGTGCGTTGGCATTCGAGGGGGCACTTGCTGCCGGCGTCGGGCGGGAGGGTCCCAAGGGCTCGGTTTCTGAGGGTGCCATAAAAGCACCTGGAAATTACCTAAGGAAAGGGAAGGGACGTCTCACGAGCAGCTTGGCTGCGGCTGCCGCGGCTTCTGTGGTCTGCAGGCTGGGCAACTGGCTCCAGGAAATGTCTTCCCAGGCCTGCCAGCCGCATGCCTGCAGCACTGCTGCCACTGGCAAGCTGTAACATGAACGCCTGATTTCCCCCCTCCCCGCCCCCCAAAAAATCCAATTCTGCACCTAGTGGTGCTGTGTCCTAAAAAGACCCCAGAACAATTTTTCTGTTGAGCCCTACTGCAGACGTTGCCGTGCAGTGACGCACACATCAGGGATACGCTCAGACTTTTCCCTCGCCTCCCCCCCTCCCATGCCTGTCATGCTTCAATTTGCCTCCAAGCAGTTTGTATTCCTGATGAGCTGCAGTTTAAACCTGCATGCAAAATAGATGCGGTTTAGTCACGTCATTTTTGATGCCTGTATTCCAAATTTATAGTCTCAAAACTTGCACTTGGCAATTAGTGCCCTAATGATGGTAGCTAAATTGTATATACTTCGATTTTTGGTTGTAAATTCTCTTTACGGCCCACAGACCACCTTGAGGCCTTGAAGGGACGTGCCACCCAGGTTTTGCCTTGCTTACATGACCTCCAAGGACTGGTCCAGTAGTCCGGGGGTCAGGACTCTCAAGCAGAGTGGCGGTGGTGCTGATGAAGGGTGTAATGGCATTCATCTTCCACCACTGCCTAGGGCTTGGAGCTGCTGGAGGTGTGGGATGGAAGTTCTTCCTCTTTCTGAAGTAGAATTTGTAACCAAAATCCGCTTCCGCTATGGTGCTTCACTAACATCTAGAGCAGCTTGTGGCAACTGATTCTGAGTACTTTTGAAGCCATTTTTTGCCTAAAATGTCAAGCAATCCACTGGGAAATGGACTTAAATATGTCCTTCTCACCTTCTGTTTTTATACCACCAAAAATGTCTGCATGTTAGGTATTGGCAATACTCCACCTTCAGCCTACTTGCATATTTCATTTCCACTGGCATTTTTTTATTTACCAAGTTGATAATCAGTGTCCCAGTTGAATTTAGACTACTAAATATTGTTTAAAGATTTGGAGATAAAACACCTGCCTAATTATGAAAACACCGCTTCTCATGTGTCTAAATATTCCAGCACCAAAAATGCTTTTAAAAGATTGGTCATGAGCAGCCTTCACTAGGCAGCAGAGTACTTCCAACTCCTCTGAAATAGAGGATATACACCATGTGCCAGGATCAAGTCTTGGCATTCAGAAGCACGGCTGACAAATCTGCAAATGTTTAAATGCTTGTCACCCAAGTTCTTGAAAGTTGTGCAAGAACAGAACAACTCACTCTGCAGAGCCGCAAGCATCTCTGGAAACGTGATGAGCGAGCTCAGCGGATTTTACCATCAGATCTGCAAACTGGAGAGGGGCGAGTCCAGTTATAAAATACACACTGTCTCTGAAAAAAACTGAATTCTGAAAATAACATCAGGATTCATTGTTCCTTGTTGCCTTGCATGAGTTTGGCATGAGATACAGAGCTCCAAACGGAAAGGTATTCGACACCTTAGAAGGAAAACGCGTACAGCTTTTTGGTCAAAGCAGTCCCTCCTCTTCATCTGGGGAGCAGTTTAACAGTGATGTTTGTTGAAGCTTCCAGCAGTGTTCCTTCTTGCTTGCCCATTAGTCTTCAGTGAATTTTTGTGGCTAGGAGTAGGGCAGTTCGGTTTGCTAAGCTTTGGCAAGATGTATGTTTCTCTATACTTAACTCTTTACGTAACTAATCACTGTATATTTTTGCACAGTTTTATGTCATTCTGGCAAGATCCATGAAACCCAGAAGTTCAAGAGAAAGTGCGCTATAACTTGCCACTTTTAAATTATGTGAATTAAGATCAGAATGTCAATGTCATTCTATTTTCCTATCATTTGTCACTTCTGACACAGCCTTGATGGGTCTTTAAACATAGGCTGTTTTGTATTTAAAGTTCCTTGTTTTTTCCTTCTTTTATGAAAAATCTTTTATGGTAGGTTATATAACCTGTACTATTATTTAGCAGGTGGAGAAGGTAGCTTTTAAATGTTTTACACATCTTGCTGAAGATTTCTCATAAGTGAATCGACTGCAAGAAATATTTAGGCAGTTTTATATGCACAATAAGTGTGCTGAGTTTTGACTGGTGTAGAAAAACCCTTATGAAATATTACAGAGGAGCCAGGGGTTGCAAAACATTGCATCCATTCTTTTTCTCCTGTTATCAAGAAAAGGAACTGGTTATTTCAGTCCTGGTAATTCAGAACTAGGCTGCTTTTGTTTACATTCTAAGTCTAAGGTCTGAAATGAACAGAACAATGTGTGCTTACATACGTATTTCACAGGATAGCTGGGCAAGAAACTCTGGTTTCCAGCTAAGATTTTCTAAACTACTTTCAGACTCTGGTGATTTTTTTTATAGTCAAGTCATAATAATGAGTCTGTGCCAGAGGGCCTTTAATAAAGGGTCCAATCCTGAGGTCATTTTGTATGTAACACCACAGATTTTCCTTTCTGGAATGACTGTAGATGAAGACCAGGACACATCTGCCTAGCACTGCAACTTGTTACAGTTTATTTTAAGACCAAGTTACTAGGTCACCATGCTTTCTCAGCTGTGTACTCACACACACACACATATGCACACTCACTCACAAAAATAAGCATGTTAACCTGATAATCAGTTCAAAATGCCTCAGAGTAAATCTTACATCAGTGCACATATTTAAGTGCACTGTTCAACAAGTGCTCTTCTTATCTTTCAAAAAGATAAACTCTGTGAGGTTTTCAGTTGAATTGGCACCAGGTTCTCTCTGCTTAGAAGTTTTACTTACGGTGTTAAGCCAGGTTATGCTGGTAGAAGAATTTAACAGCATGACACACCATTTATGTTCTTGTGGTTTTCGAGTACTATCAAGTGACCCTTCCTCGGTATGTTTTTAAAACACTCCTTACCTACAACTTCCTAAATTAGTCACTAGTGACCTTAGGGATATGTTGTAGCTAGTAAGCACATTAAGAGAATTTATGATACTATGTATAATAGAAGGATTTATAGGTCAATTTAGATGCAGTTCTCTCACAAAGCGAGTTTTGCATGTTCCAAACTGTTTTTCAATATAGTCTTTACATTCTTTTTTTTAACAGTGACAGAGTCCCATTTTATTTAGTTCTTTATTTCATTATAAGCAGATATTTGAAATTAAGTTAATTTTTACTAGACAATGTGCCTTTTCTCATTGAAATATATGAACTAGCACTAAGGAATTTTTTTTTTTCTCCATGGTAAACCCATGAGAAATTTCTTGGAAGGAAAGTCCCTTGGAGAAGTCATGTGCCCTCATTAAGTTGTTTTTATGCCTTTTTATCATGTTTGATCTGTGAGTGCTACCTAGTCACCCCTCATTTTCTGCAAGGGAATGACTTAGTCTTGAGGCCCACCTGCAACATTTGCTAAATGAATGTACCCATAAGGCTGTTTGTCCTGCATTTGTGTCAAGGTTCTAGCTTGCAAGAAACATGGAATGCGTGCAATACAGCTTGAACTGACAAAGCTGGATCTGAACAAAGCATTTTCACACAATTATACCTTAGAGTCACATTGCAGCTAGGAAACAAGTTATGCATATTGTTCCATATATGCAACAATGTTTCTTCGTGTGCTTTATTCATAGGAACTACCTTAATCCCAGTAACTTAAAGTCCAGTCGTATGTTTGCAGCACTGGATCCAAATCTTGTTTCCAAAGAATCGATTGGATGGTTTCCCAAGAAAATGTATGGGCAGGTCCAAGTGCGGAAAGCACGAGGAAGAAGTCACCCACTCACATTGCACAGCCTCCCATGCGTTCAGCCCCAGTATAAGAACAAGGTTTTCCCTCTCAGGAATGATGAGTGTATGAAAACACAAGGCTTACCGTGTTACCCAGCCCTTCAATTTTCCAGTGTTAGGAATCTGCTAGCAATAATAGAAGACAGGGATAGTGGATTTAGCATGTGTTCTTGCTACCCAAGGTGCAGACCATGTGCCTGAAGCTAAAGGAAGTTCTCCCAGGCCTCACAACACCATTAATGAAAGTAATTTTTTAGCCTCTGACACATACTAATTTCTGAATAAATACAACTCTTTAACTATTTGACTCAAGATTTCTCAGGTGCAGTAAGTACTATTTCACATTTTTTCAAAAGTAAATATTAAGTTGAAAAGGGAGTTTTGTCACATAAAATCTATAATAGAGGAGTATCACTGTTTGGAAATTAACACTGAATTATTTATATTTTCTCATGCTAGAAAACTATATAAACCAATTTAATTTTACAAGTTTGAGGTGCATTAAGTAGGATGAAGAAAGGTGTACGGAAAAGTAAGAGGTCAAAGAAAAGAAAAATAATTTAAAATTAATGTAATATATCTTTAGTTTAGTGTTCTTTATATTGACCCTATGAACGTTTCTGTACTTCAGCAAAAGTGAGTAACTGAGCAGGGCAAAAATATTATCTGGGACAGAAATGCAAAAAAATATTTTAAACTTATTTTCAGATTGTAAATAAGATTTTGAACTTCTCTTTTTCACATCATGTACTGCAGATTTCCTGGTTGCTCTGAAAAGGTAAAGACACTATTTCTCTTTTAATCTTCAATTATATGTTGAAGTTGACTTGCATGCTGTCATTGTACTGCAGACTCTGCAAGCACGGGGAATCGGAAATTTAGATACTGCATATCATGACACAGTTTTATTTTCTTTATGCCTACCTTAGGAGCAACATTCATGTGTAAGACATACACACCTCTTTTTGTAGCTATGGAATTACTATATTAGAAGGTTAGTATGTTTATCAGAGGCTTATTTCAACAAATAGCTGCTGTATATATGTTTATTCTTCTAAAACAATGGGAAGCTTTAGTTCAACAGCAGAATGTTTTCATCTAATGAACAACCAGGGTTGTACTCTAAGTAGAATTCTCCCTCCTAAGGAATGGGAAGAGTAATTCCTCTCTGGTTATTATTCAGACTGGACATAGTCAAGATGATGTGCTTCAGGTAAATTTATAAGTTGCAAAGTAAACTTCCTGCGGTCTTACAGGAATCTGGGCAGTTTTGAACCTTCAAGTGTATTTCAGTATTGAAACATTTAAACAGTAAATGGATTTTGAGAACCACTGAATGCATCCTGCTTCCATTTCTGTGTTTAATGAATTAACGTACAGTGTCTCTCTATATCAGCATGGATATACCCATGGAGTCAGCAATCCTTTCCTCAGAAAAATGGTCAACATTAGGCTTTTACGTATTATATGTGTATTTTGGGGTGATATGGAAAATACTGTCAAGGCATCAGATTATATCAAAACAGTGTATGAGGTTATCTTTCTGTTATCCCTGTTCATCTGGGTCTGGAGAGCCATGTTCTCCTGGCATGAATTACATCATCATGTTACAGTCTTGCCTCTCATGTCCTTGACACATTTTTATTTCCTGCCCCCAATACCAGAGAAGCACCCAGTGGGGAGTCCAGAGTATCTTCTGTGGGATGGAGAGCTGCCATCAGCCTCCTGGAGTGGAGCAAAATTGATTCTGAAGTGGTGAGACTCTGTCCAGTGTTCTAGGTTTGATTTATAGTCCTGGTCACAGTCTGGTCTCTGTGAAAACTGACTGCAAGCAACACAATTCTCTTCACTGGGTGCTGGGGAATGGACCTTCACAGTTCACTGTTAAGAAAGTAAAGAGGAAACGATTGTTATTTGAAGGACTGTTTCTATCAGTGTAACTGGGTATACATGCAGTGATCCTCACTCCAGGTACTCCAGGTATCAGCCAGTCCTTTATCTCACATCTGTCTCAAAGGTAAACAGTGGTGTTTTGTTCCTGATAACTAATCCTTTTGATGAGGCAATCTCACAAACCTCTGTAAAGTTTACTTAAGGAAACAGTGAATGGGGATTTGCTCCCTAATTGCTTGTAGCTCAAGTGACTCCATCGGGTTTATTGGCACTGCTTTGGATGAGCACTGGTATAAAAGAGAAGGGATACAACCTACAGGGTCGACCTGACTGGAAGATAAACTTGAGGGGCAATCAAATCGCTTGTTTTCTGAACAACCTGCATGATATGTTGGGTTGCACTTGATGTGAACTGGCTGAAAACAAAACAGAAAGTAGTTTACTAAGAAAACTTTTTTGTGTTTGGTTTTTGTTTTTAAAAGTTGAAACGGTGCCTGCCATAACAGTTCCTGTCAGAAAAAGGAGGAAGAGGGTAAAGCTGAAGATAGCAAATGGATAGTACCCCCTTTAACAAGAGTCAGCCACTTCCTGTAATCAAAACCATGCTAGCATGTGGTCTGTTCAAATAAAAATTACTGGACCAGAGCCAAACATGAAAAGTAATTGATAATGTGGTTTTTCAGAACCCACCCATCCATCAAATGTGTCACTCCTCCATAATACTTTATTGCCCCTTCTGAAGAAAGATCTTTAAAATTCATTGTGTGCACTTAAAAACAAAGTGTCCTTGTCCTGGCTTATAATGATTCTCTTTGAGTTTGGGTTTGTTTTGTTATTTAATTACATTCTCTTCTATCATGCATTTTTGTACAGATAGTTGCTGGAAATTTCTGCTGCTCTTAAACAAAGAATCTTTTGTGCTGTATCAGCTTGCATTTTCCTTGGATTGTGTTGTGCTGGTGTTTTTTCACTGACTTCAGCACTGGAGTATTGTAGTCATAGCATCACTAAGTAGACTGTAACAAACAGATTCATTGGCCCTTTCTCTGTGCTGCATCTTATTAACCGATCTGTGGGAAATGTTCTTTACATTGTTAAGGCATATGCGCTAATACAAACAATAAATTAACCTTAACTGGAGGAAGCTTTGAGACTCCTAATACAGCAACCTAGCGGAAACCAGAGTTTACAAAAGCTTCCTACCTAGCAAATTTCATGGATATTTTTGTTAAAATGTGCTGTACCTATTTCCTGCACCAACTTTTTACTATTGCCTCTACAGAACAGTTATTATGAATAAGGCTCTGTGATTTCTTAATACGAGATAGCAATCCCTTGGTGTTTTACCTGGCATCATTCCAACCAGTGGTCTGAAATTTACCGTCACAGGTCAGTATTCCAAAGTGGAGTGATTCAGTTGCACTATGGGTTGCATCGTTTCCTATTTGATAGGTAAAGGTTTAGACCACTGAACACCTGTGATACAGGAATATCTGTACTGGAAAGGTGCTGCTTCTTTTAATTACTACATTAAAATATCAATCACTTGGTATGCTGTAGGCAATTTCTACTTCTTTCTGATTAGCTTACGGGAATATGTTATTTACATTTGATATGACAATTTAGTTTTTAAGACATGTGAAGTATGGCAACAACGAATAAACATTTGTTTCGGTCTTTTGGGATAGTTTTATTATTATTCTAAACAATAGAACTTCAGTTAAAAACAGAATAGATTTTTTTCCAATAGTAATCTCATTTGAATGTTTTGATTTATCGAAGTATTTCATGTTTACTTAAAAAACACATTTTCTGCTCCCTGGAGAAGTCCATAATGCATTCAGTAAAGATTGAGCATCAGAAAAAATGTACTCGAATGACAGAGTAAAAATCAGGAAAAACTGTTCTGGTTTTGCTTTGGTAGATAAGCATGTTGTTTAACATTAGTGATACATATTTTATGCACATGTTACACATTTACTTTTGTGGTCATCTGAATAACGTGCCTTCTTTTATTTGGCATCTAGCATGTATACTCTTATTCTGCTGTGTATTGTAATATTAAAATCTTAGATATTTCAGCTGAAGAAAAGTACAGCTTTGGAGAACCATAATTCTTTTCACCAGTGAAACTACCTAAGAAGTTACATGTGGCTGAACTAGAGTTAGGGCATTTTCTTAATTTGATAAAATCCAGATAGTTTGTGTATGGCTTAAGCTTTGCCTGACTGGAAAATGGCATTGTTCATTAATGAATAGCAAATCTACACAACAGCTTAGGACAGGAATTGAAAAATTCTCTACCTGTATGAAATTACAGAGGGAATTTAGAGAGCTAAAATGCAATTATTAGAACTGGAACATGGCCAAGATCCTTAGGTTAACTTCCCTGTTCTTATTAGAAGCTATATATTAGATCCCATTTCTTGTCTGTCTTTGCTGTATGTTTGCTGCATTTATTTTTTTTTTTAGAAAATTCAGATTTTTTTTTTTTTCCTCTTTTTGTTTAAAGAGAAGGCCAGTTTCAGTAGCTGGACATAAATGTTTGAAAACATGTAGGTATACTTGTTCTTCAGCAGTTAAGCAACCTGTATGTAAACATTGGTGCCAGTTTGATAACAGTATCACTGAAAAGTTTCCAGGACTCTAGTAAGACAGGCTGAAATGAGTAGATATGGTCAAGACTTAGATGATTTTAGATGGCATCTAAAACCAGCATGAAGTCTTTAGCCTGTCAGGTCCCCAGTAAAACTCTCACTGACTTTGGTGAAGGAAGGATTTCAGAATGACACCATCGGTGCTTACAATTTTAGCACCAATGTTGCAGCACTTGGTATTTTATTATATCCTCAGCTCCGAGTCTTGTTTGTCATGAAACTCTCAACTTCATTTTTAAAAAGACTGGTATTAGGGCTGAATCTACAAAATAGTGTTGGCCCAAGATTCAACTAGAAGGTGTGGTGCCCTGTAAAGACTCGTTTGTGCACATAGATATTAGACAACCATACCGTGTATCTTGCTCCCCAGATAGTCTCTCAGTCGACACTTGCACCTAGCTGAACACTTGCACAGATGATAAAGCAGGAGGTGCCTCAGGTCCCCAGGTCGTCCTGGCCATGGTATACACACTCTCTCTCTGCTCACAGTTTTGCCCTGGGTACACCGATCAATACCTCTGTAATGGCAGATCTGGACAAGCTGACATGCACTCACCATCTAAACCTTAAAGTTTATAAAGTAACTGGAGCTGTAAATTACCAAGAGAAACAATATTTAGGACAAGGACATTTTTGATGTTTCCACTGTTTTTTTAGACAGCTTTGACATACTGGCTGTTGTGAATGTCACCCAAACACATCTCCACTGTAGGCACAGAAGCAGCCACCCTGGCATCTTTTCCAAGCCAGAACTAGAAACGTAAGGGCACATTGTACAAATTCAGCTCTGGCAGTGCTGTGGAAGAGTGCTGAACTGTGCCGAGTACAGGTACAAATGGGAGTTGGTGTGAACTCAGGATCTCACATTCATGCTCCCTCCTCTACCCCCTGGAGAGCAGGGAACAGATCCAGAGCTGTGGACTTGCTGTCTACATTTTTTTTATGGATTGACTTTTGATTCTCTAGTTGCAGAGAAGTTTGCACAAAACCTCTTAAGGAAGAAGTTCACAGGGCATCTGAAAAAAGCCTAAATTGTACATTTAAACAAAGGCCCCCAAAAATCCTCATTATTTTTAACTCATGAGGTAACTTTTGGGCCCAAGTCATGATTTTTCAGTATTTAACATGCAAAATACGGAAGATGGTTATGTCCCTGAGGGTTTTCCTTCTCCCTGAGCAGAAAGTAGAGGTGTTCCAGTGCAAACTGGCTACAATGAAGGCCATCAGCAGTAATCATCCCTGAAAAGTTTTCCATCTTAGTACAAACTATCTTATGAAATTTGATGGGTTCAGGAAAAAGTTGGTATGATATCTCCGGTGGCTGTATGTTTATTGCAACAAACTCACACTTTTGGCACTTGTGGACTCCAGGAGGTTCTACGTTATTACTATGGGTCCTTTATAAAATGAAAGTTCCTTTCATCTTGATGCAGTATTGTAGCCCAGCCCTATAACAGTAGAGCAGAAGCCTGTATAATAACATGTACCTCTAGTCACTAATGAAAGCCTAGAACATATACAGGAATTACATTACTGGCTCAGTTCACTAGGCCAAAGTAAGTTGCTTGCATTTAATACAGTTATCTGTATATGTATTTTTCCTGCACTAATTACTAGAGCGCCAAATCTGTGTGTTTCTATGATAATAGAGAGTATCTCCCTGGAGTCCAATCAGGTTCCTACCATTGATACGTATTTCTGAAAGATCCGAAAGTTTTTAACTTTCCTGTAGTAAATAGTTCACTTTTAGTTGATAGCACGTCATACCATGAGAAGACTCAGTGTTTCTTGTTTAAAGAACAGAAAAAAATGAAGGACTGAAAACTAAAGAAAAATAGAAGCACAGATTTCTTTATGCCTTATTTGAGTGAATGTGTATGGTTCTTTGATCATATCAAAAGAAAACTGTTGATGACATGTGCTGAAAAATAAAACAACATAGCATATGGCTGAAAGCATAGCAGCATAGTACTTCTGTTTTTACACTAGTTTCTACCAAATTTTCCTGAAGTACATTTGCTAATATTTTACAAAATACATTGAACTGTTAGTATTTTTGCTGTTTGCTGAAGTGACAGCTTTGTAAAGAATTAATTCTTTCAAGTAGTCTACTGTTGTACAATTTTTTTAAACTTCTTTGACACTGAAATGCTTGCTGGGTTAATTGCAGAAAGAACTAATTACAAGCCAATATTTGTAAAATACAATATATGAGTTTTAAATAAAGTGTTTGTCCTATACCATATTCCCAGAGGTGTCTGATTAAAAAGTACAAGATAAATTCAGACTTAGTGATTTTCCTTTCTATGCAATCTTTAGAAAGGTTTATGTGCTAAATACCATATGATGAGCTGGCATGTTTCACACTCTGATGCTGGAGGTACTAATTCCTATGGAAGTGAGAAGTAGAGTGCTCCCGGTCCCTGTGGTTAAGGACGTCTTTACCTGCTCAAGTTGAAAGACGTAGCAGGAATCTCCAAACTCTGTGTTTACACTTCAGGAGAAGTATTGATCTAAATAAATTGTATGTAATTATCCACATTAAAGATTTTATTAGCAGTACTACTTGTTATTATGAATTATCTTGTAGTAGAAGTACTCTTACGGATTGCATTTCGGAACCAGTAAGTTTTTAATAAGAAAATTCAAGTTTAATTCCTCAGAAGATTTTAAAACATGGACGAGTGGTGTTGTTGCTATTTGCATAGCAGGGAACCAGCAGTAGCCAAATGGAATGAATGACCTGCTTGTGGCAACATGGGGAGCTAATGACATAACCTGGAAAAGAAATGGAGCATCCCGGAGATCCATATCCTGCCCTGTGGACTCTGCTGTCTGTCGTTGTTATATTTTCTATCTAGGGAAACTCTTTTTTTTTTTTTTCCCTGATTGTTGGGTTAACTAGTAGTTAGAGTTATTGCAGAAGCAAGGAGATTAAAAAGAGGGAGAGTTTAAATTTTGTGACGGTTGTGCTTAAAGTCTGAATGTGGAGGAAACACATCTATTTCATACTCTGCATTTTAAAAAGCCACTGTACAATGACAGCTTGTACCTTTGTGCAATGCAAGAAAACTAATAATTGAAAACCTCTGAAGGGCTCATGTCATGTTTTTAATGTATTCCTGTTCAGTGTTCTGAGTAGAAGTTTTGTTGTTGCTGTGGGTAGGGGATAGATTGAACTGATTGCATACTGTGTCATAAATAAGTGTATTTTGTTCCCTGAGAAATGATTCTTCCTTCAGTAATAGGAAAAATAAACAAAGGAAAAAGGGTACATTTAAGGTTGCTGTCAAGTCTCAGCTATTCCTAGACTTTCAGATTTCTGTTCTCAGCTACAATATACTAACTATAAAATATTTTCATTTTAGTTTTAAATTGAATTTCTAAATGGTTTAAGAGACTTCTCCAAGTTAACCTGCAGCTATGCAATTGCTGGATAAGCCCTTTTTCTGCCTGAACTGCAAGGAAAGGTGGGAAAAGTGTGCCTTGAATCTACGTTTGCACTGCTGTGATTTTGGGACTGGCAGGAGCCAGATAGGTTTGGCATAAATTAGAGGCATCTGAAACTGTTCTGTCATTCCTGGCTACCTGAGACTCCGTGGGATCACTCGTAACTGAAGGTCAGGTGTAGTGGGCCATGCTCTGGAAAGGTGCTTTAACAAATAGGGAATCCCCAGCAAGCCAGCTAGATTAGTTTTCCAGATGGTTCATACCACTTGAACAGAGGCAAAAAATGTCACAGTCCAGGTGTGACAGCAGCATTTGCAGAAATGCACAGTTCTGCTTTGAATAAGCTTGTCTGGGGAGAAAGTAGTGTTGCAGTGGCTCTCTGGAGTTCAGTGCAAGGTGCAAACCATGGACAAATGTATGTTAATGCCTTTAACCAGTTGAAGCTCACGTTGCTGCAGCCACACTGCCCTTGAGATCAGAGTTAATTTAAATCTAGTTTAACTGCGTCGACACAAATTGGAGTCTCACCTTGTACTGCGGTGTAGATTCAGCACTGGTCATGCAATATCCACTTTCTTTCAAATTTTTAAACCTTTTTTTTTTTTTTTCTTGCTAGACTGCTCATGTCTCTTCAGTTGAAATGAGCAATTGGTCTTATTATCTGTTCTGCCACTAAGAGATACATCACAACTCACATAGTGGCTGGTAATGCCTGTAACAATTTGTGTGACAAACTTACAATGAATTCTTAGATGCATTCATCACTAATTATCAGGAGAATTTCTTGCTGTCTTTTCTGTTATTCAGAATTTTTAGCCTTGCTTTCTATGTAAACAGCATCTTCATGTTGCCGGTAATGATAATGAGTAATAGAAAGTGGAATTTTTATAGTCCCGTTATCTCAGTGGGCTTTTAAAGGTACACTGCACTTCAGGAAAAACATTTTTTAAAGTCCCCCAAAAAATCCAGAAAAGCATGGGGGAGATATTATTAATCTTTAATTTCTCCACTGAAATACAGACACATGTAGCAGAAGACAAAATGTGATAATTATTAGGCCACACAGAGCTGCACTACTCCAGCAGGGAAAGGAGAGCAGAGAACAGCATCAGGCAAACCACATGGGGAAGTTTAGGTAGACCTTGATACCCAAGCTGCAATTTAGCCGTGACACTGACATTCACAAACATCTCCTTGGAAAGCACTGTAATGTCTTTAGTGACCACAAATACACATATATTTTCTCTCAGCTAAAAGGCAGTGCACCCAAAGCAACTGTTAAGAAGTTGAACAAAGGAACGGTTTACATGACCAGCTATACCATTTCCTGCAGCATTTCAGTTTCTGTTGATAGCTCCTTAAAGGGTTGTGTTTATCTAGATGAAAAATGGTATTACATTATTTCATTATAAAGAGGTAAACTTGTCTATCTGGGCTCATACTAACGTTTTCCTGAAGGAAGTGAAAGAGATAACTGCTTACTCTCTGCTCTCACATATACTCTGGTGATGCACAACACATCCAGTTTGGGCATAAAAGATAAAGACTGTGCAATATTCACAGACAGCATGAAACTAAATGCTCATTTTTCAATCATTTAGGCCTTTCCTTCATAGTATTTTCCTCACCGGATCTTATGTGCCATTAATATGAGGCATTCTTCACCCGTGTCTTTTTCTCTCTTTTGAATGTTGTGTATATTCTTACATGCACTGCCAAAATTGCCTAGTTCTGATGCAGGATCATACTTTGCTTCCTCACTTGCCCGTTTGTCCACTTTGGACTAATGTTAGTAAACATCCCTTAAAGACAATCGCTTTTAATCTTGTCAGAGATGCCTGTGTTGTGAGGGTGAAAATTAGTTATTAGCTTAGCTTTTCATCCATGCATAATAGGATGTTAAAATCAGAGATGTTTGCTTGGGGCCATGAGAAGCATCCCACTCTGAGCTTACAAGTTCTGAATTTATAAAATGCAACATATTTAAAATAAACAAACAGAAGGCAAATGCCTGTTTAAAATGAGAAAAAGTCTGTTTTGAGTATATTAGTCTTTGTGTAAGGAGGCTAAGGCATCTTCTTGACTGCAGTAAAAGAAGAAAAATATTCTGAATCTTTGCTGATTCTTCCCTCTCTCCGCATCTTTGTTGTAATAGCTGATCAACACAAAATACTATGCCATGCTGTTTGTACAGTGAGGACTTTCCCCCTGAATGGGGTTGTCATCAGCTTGGTCCTTGCAGCATTAAGCATCCTCAGTCCTCACGCTGTATCTTATCAAATTAAGCCCTGGGAACAAACAGACAATACCAAGACAAAGTCAGCCTGAAAAATACCCATGAATAAAACCCCATCCCTCACAAAATACTGGCAAAGCCTCTCTTCACACCTGTATTGCAAGGTAAAGCTGACACAATTTAGAGAACATAAAACCTAACGGGCTCTCTCTTCCTTCTGCACTGGAGCATCTGTGGCAGGATGGGGAGCCAAGATCTTTCTGCAAATACCCACAGAGCTGTGACTTCCCATTTTCCTTCACTCTTATTCCACTTTAGTTAAATCAGCCAGAGCAAAGTATGTAGAGTAGGTGATAGTTCCCTCGGGAACATCTATGTTAGAATCATTGTAATTGGCAATGAAAGCAATCAGTGAGTTCAGACACTTTCAGGGAGACCTCTGAATGTCTCAGTGCTCTCCTTTGTCATCCCTAGTACATGCATAATAAAAATGGCTCCTGAAGAAACACAGGTAGGCATCCTGGCTCTGTATATATATGTATAATATAAAATGCGGAGTTGTACACCAGGCTGCTGGATGACAGGCTTGAGTATTTGGATTGCCTACCAAGTGTTGATGAAAAGCCACACAGATTCTTAATTCAGAAACTCCAATTTTTCCTCTGTTCCTGTGTTCATTTTCTTTATCAGCAGGGGATGACTTACACTTTCAAAACTGATTAACATTTTAAAACTGTGGGAACACTTTGTGTGGCATTTCAGATGATTTTAACCCTTTAGCTCTTTGCTGGAGCTCTTCTTTTTTTTTTTTCTCTCTCTCCTTTTTCCTTTTTTTTTTCTCTTTGGAATACAGGTTGTGCCAGCATGTCAGCACTTCCAGTAAATAAGCATTTTGCACTACATAGAAGGCACTGAAGACATCAGCTACATTAACTAAATTTTGTCAGTACAAACAGGTGGAGGTTTACTCGTCTAACTTACCTACATGGGTGAAGGAAAGAGCCTTGTCCTAAGGCTTTGAGAAACCCAACCTTCCTCCACATCCTCAGAGTAGTATCTATGATATGGCTGTTTAAAGTCAACAGGACTTATCCATGACTTACCCTTTTCAGCATGCTTTCCCCTCAATCTCTTTTTTCTGTTACACCCCCTCTCACATGCTTGAACACACTGATGTACGGGTAAAGTAGAGACTCTGGAGTACACAAAGAGCCGTCTTCCAACTCTGCTTGGCTTTGCTCTCAGGCAGTTGAAGCTCATTCTAAAGCATTGTTGATGAATACTATTCACTTAAAAATAAATACAGTACTTGAAGGCATTTTTCCATATCCATTTGCAGCTGAGCAATACCTACAGACTTGTGTTTAGTCCACTTACAGGTGTTGCCACCTGTGAATTACGAAAGTCAACATCTGTTCAGGTCCACTAATTGGGTTGATAGCATGGCTGAAGTTATGTAGAAAAGATCCAGTTCTGACACCTTTTGAGTAAGGACAATCCCCACTGACCTTGGTGGGACTGAAGACCCACCTTGTCTTATAACTCCAAACATGAAAGAGGATACTACTCATCAGCTGCTGTTATGCAGTGCTCGGCAGTGACAAACAACACTGTAAGTATTAGTGTATTTTGCTTCTTACTGTTTTCCAGCAAATGCAAGTTCAGTAACAGGAGAGTTTTCCTGTGCTCATATAGTTACAAACTCAGGAGCAAAACCACATTTATGTTTTTCTATGAGATATTGTGGTAAAAAACAGGGCAGAGGTCTTCTCTTTTCTAACTTACCAATTTTAGAAATTCAGAAAAGTTGTGCATGGTCCAGTAGTCAAGGACAGGAAAGAACAACAGACAAGAAAGGCACCTTACATCATCATCTGAAGATGAAGTATCCATTTCTCAACCTACATGTCTTTTGACTTTTCTGTCTTTCACTTGCCAACTCTGCTTTAGCTGATCTTCACTGCCCAATGCCCAGTTTCTCCCCCAGGATTCTTTGCTTTGGAGATTGCTGTTAGCCCTGTCCCTGCTTTCAGTGTCAGAGATGTTGGTTTTAGTGTGCATTTTTGTAACTCAGTGGTAGCAGGTAGTAGGTAATGACCTTCTGCCATTCTTCAACCTATGTTAACCAAAAGATACAGTAAAAAGAAATTCTTTACAGTCATGCCAGAGAACAAAGAAAAATGCAAAATGCAAAACGCTGCAGCAAACCAGTCAGGGATGTACTTAGTATTCTCAGAATTCCCATATTCTTTCTGAAAATAAAACTATTTTGACAATAATTAAAAAAAACCAACCAACCAACCAAACAACAGAAAAAAAAACCCAAACAAAATAAAACCTCCTTTGGTTTTACTCTTTTCCCTGTAAGAATATACAGCACATGGTATTTCAATCATTTTATCTTGGTTTCTTGAAATAGGGTCAGGCAGGAGTGAGAGTAAGTAGAAAATCGTGCTTGTACCATTGGAAAAGCTAGTGCCTTAAAAAGCTTCCAAAATCCTTGAGAATTTCTCAAAAGGCAAACTATTTATTAACTTATCACATAACTAGTATTCTGAAATATTAATAGCTTTGCAAAAATGAGTAACATTTTTTGACATTTGCTGAACAGGTGTGAGCAGCAGTTTTTTTGGTTTGGAGGCAGGTAATTTACAGCTTATTGTAGGGGAAAGGGAACAAGAGGAAAGAAATCTAGGAATGCTTCATATACATTTCTTCCCCCATTCTTTGAAAAGTTTCATATTAATATTCATGAATGATTTTCCTTTTCAATCGTTTTTTCCAATGGTCACGTTTTAGTTAATTATCTTGGTTTTCCACTAAAAATAAAAAGTGAGAAATCTGTCTTTGATCATGGTTCTGTTCTTTCCCCCAACAAGACTCACACACAGGGTTTCTTCTTTTTATTTCCTTCGGAGGTGAAAACTTTCCTCATTAGGAAGAGCAGATGCATCCTATCGTAGAGGGTTATAGATTGTTTCTAGCAGTTTCCTTTCTCTCCAGGTACGAATTGTTTAATTCTCAAGCATTGTCAGTGTTCTGAGTGTTCACATATATAGAATGCAATGTCAGTGGAAGCTCAAGGCAAACCATGTGTATGAATAAAAAAATGTATTAAAGCATAAAAGCTAAGGAGGATGTAGTGCAAACACTCATAACCATTGCCCTGCCAACTTCCTCAGGGGAATTAGACTAAAGTTGTTACAACAGGAAAACAGGCTCACTAAAGGAGGGTGCCTGTATTCTCCTTCATCTCTGCGTGTAAGCCATAAAGAGAAATACAAACCCCAACAAAGGTTCTTCTTGCACCTTTTTGATGATTCTGATTTATTTGAAAAAAGATATCAATCCATATTCCTTTTCACACTCATTTGTATTTTGAAAGTTTGTTCTAAAGTGCTTTTTCTCTTCAAATTAAACAAATTTCTTTGGGATGCACACATCAATTGTTTTGTATCTCTGCAAAAGCCAACAGTAGAAATATTGCAGGCATTTAGTAGACACAGTGCTGAAACGATATACCAAAGTTACTTGTCATACAAGATCTTGAAAGGAGGAAGAGTTACACTCAATTCAGAAAACATTCTCTTAAAGTTTGCATATATCCCCATTTATTTCCTTGTGAAGTTTTAAAGTTCCATGCACACATACACTTGCTTGGAGCCTTATGAAACTGAAATGTCAAGTGAGAGTTGCTTTATATCATGTTCTGTCAATCAAAGTAAGCGAGGCTTTATGCATCTGTTGCTAGTATATTGGCACTTTCTGAAGAGTGTTTCGGAGGGAGCGAGAATAAATAAAGATCCTTCAGGCACTTTCTCATTTATGGATGAGGAATCAAAGCAGTCTGAAACTTCATTTTCAGCCTGATACCCTGAAGATTGTTGGCTGATAATTCTGGATGGAACAGCTTATCTGGGAGGATTAGGGAGAACATGGGCTTCCTATTACTGCTGGCTTCAGTCTATTCAGCTGGGCAGACTCTGTCACACATTATCTGTGCCTTTACATATGTCACTAATCTTATCTATATCTTTTCAGCTCCTTCTGTCGGAGCTGTGGTTTCCTGTACCTAAACCTCCCATTTCTTCATTACACCAGCTGTATAGGCATTAGCCTTCTCTAACTGCCTTTCTGCACCGTGTCATTCAGTAATGGCTAGTAATGCAAAGGTATGAGAAGGTAATGGTAGAGCTTTATCTCAGATCTTACAGGCTTCACATCAATATATTAAACGTACGTCTCCCTTCCTACCAGCATCCTCGACCCTCCCCCCACCGTTTTTGACCAAATCTGCTTAACAAAACAAAATCACCTCAACAATACAGTATCTCTGCAATCATTAAAAATAATGGAAGCAGGCCATTTTGGGGGCAGGTGTATATGCTGGAAGAGTCCAAGTAGTTTGCTACCAGCAAAACAAAAAACATCAGCACCAGAACTAATCTGGAGCTTCTGCCATTCTCTCCTGGATGGCTAATTGGTGTTACTAGTGGTGTTGGTCACTAGGACAAAGTAGTTCCGAAGAAAAAAAGATTAAACACTATGGGAGACCCTGCCCTTTTTAAATTTTAGAGGGAAGCCCCTGCTCCACACCTGCTTTCAAATAATTTCCTAGCTCCAGCTGACTCCCTGTCTGCTGAGCTAAGCTCCATCCTTTCTCTCCTATTCTGCCTTTGCCTTTAAGTCTTCCTGTCACACTACCACTCTGGTGTCCTCTTTCCTTCCTAATTAATTTTCTGCTGTTTCTTCACCTCCTTCAGACATTTAAAAATTATCTTATTCTCTGTTACTGTAATAAAAATGACAATAAATATATTTTTTTTTTAAGTGAAGGAAATGGAACCAATGAGATACCACTTTGCCCATTTATTTTCTCACTAACAGTATTTTTGCCTGTAAGGTCTTTTGGACAAGGGCTGCTCTTCTTGTGTGTTTTCATTGTGCCTAGTACAATACACATCAGAAAAAAAGAAAAACGATCACTCCATCCTTATCTTGATGGCTTTTTTGGGTACCACTGGAGTACAGACTAGAAAAACATGTCACTGACTTTTGACTAATAACTCACTCACTAGTGCTGTCACTTTATTTGCAGTTAGTAATTCAGCCAGTTCTATACATGATTAATTTAAAATATATTTAAATACAATTTAAATAATCTTAAAGCAGGGAAAATTTCCTTCCTGTTTTTACTGCCTTTGCATTTCGTTTTACTTTAAATTGCCAAGTTATTAGGGATCTGTATCTTGTCTGTTCTCTCAAGGTTGAAACAATAAGCTTTATCTGAACCTGACAAACATAATTTCTCTTCTTCATAAATGAATGCCTTGAATGTCATGGTTTCCCCACCCTGCACCCACAAGCCCAGTCAGGGCCATGTCATTTAACACAGTCCCATTTTTTATTCTGTGACAAGCAGAAGCAACAAGAAGTGTAGCCTACATCCCAAAGCTATACAAATGCTGCTGAATAACATAGGTGAGACAGCCACGGAGACTTGTGTTTGCTCCGACAGTGCTGGCAACTGCAGGAAATGATGTGTTGCAGCAATGGAAAATTTCCTTGACTACTTGCAGTCTTGCAGAGATTTGGAAAAGCTTCTCAATGTGGGTCCTGCAAAACCTGCTGGTTTTCAGCATACACAGTACTTTCATGGTCACTCAAAGACATGAGAAAGAACTTAATTTCAGATGCTTCCAGGGAAATTTTCACTCTTCTAATGTGGTTTATTTATTCTTCCCTAAGATCTTCTACAAGGATTTTTTCAACAAGCACTGGGATAAACTGAGTGTTTGGTATAAAACTCACTTTGCCTGTGCAGTTTGGCCAGCTATGCATGTCACCAACGGAAAAGTATAGACCTAAAGAAGGCAAGGCTAATTCTTAACACTAGAGTGGAGTCTGATGTTTCATCAGGTGCACCTGAACTCCTTTATGATACATACAGTAGGAAGAGATATATAAAGAACCCCTTAAATGCTTAATTTATAGTCAGCCCTTGTCTGAGTATGTGTCATTTATGAAAGGATAACACGTGGCATGTGGACTCATCATTAGCCCAAGGTAACAGAGGTTATGACTTCTAATTCTGTTCTCAGCCCTGCTACAGAGTTGCTACATGACCTTGCACAAATCACTTAACCTTTATGTGACTAATTTTATCCATCTATAAAATGGGTATAATAAAATTTTTAGCTACACACAGCAGGATGATGAGAATTAATTAATGCTGTAAAACTCCCTGAGAAAGTCGGCTTAATATAAAGGGCCTAATTCCACTAGCATTCATTCTCTGGCTCTCTGTCTCGAGCACTTACTTCTAGCTGAGCAAAATTAGTGTAAAAAGCTACCATCTGGATTTGTTATCATTGTTCAGATTCACCGCGCTCAGATATGGAGCTCACACAAAACACTCTAGAGAACCAAACGAAGAGAAACCTCAAGCAATTCATTATTAGTATTAAATTTATATCCACATACACAGAGTATGATCAACAACTCGAGCATTCAGAATTTCATAGTGTGGGCTCTGAGCCAGCATAGGTAAAAATGGACATCTGGTTAAAAGTGTCTGTCTATGTCACTGAAGTTTCAAGCATCCATCAGGTGACTGTATGTCCACGTGCATACAGGAGAAAGTGTGAATTGCTGATGTGGTTCTTCAACTCTTGGGTTTTTTTTAAATTTGACCCTAAAACTTCACTTTGTCTGGATTGTAGAGCAATTTTCTAAAATAAAAGCAATATAACTTTCATTAGAAAGCTCAAGATAGAAATGTAGTATCATGTCACCTACTAATATATTGGTGTTTTCTGGGATGTGACTATTATCAAATACACAACATGAAGAGCTAGCTAATATCTGTGTCTAGTAGTTGGAATGAGGGAGGAATGGTAGACCAAAGGTGACCACGGTCTCTTCAATCTGCTACTGGCGTAGTATTTTACATTGGATGGTCCAAATCAGTCATAATTCAATGTCCATTCCTGTATATTGAGACATAAAGAAGTCCCTATATGGTACAGAACAACCAGACTTTGGTATCCTAATCTGTTGTTTTACCAAAAGTATGCATGGATTTATGCTCAAAACCTTCACTTTATAACTTTCTACCACCAAGGCAGAATTTTCCAGTTGCTGTGATTATTGAAAACTCGATAAAATTTACAGTATATTCCCACTCAGACCAGAAGAGCAGTCCAAAGTTATAAAACTGCCAAGAAAGCAGAAAGCATCAGTCTTGTCTGTAGGTATCAGTAATACAATTGCCTTACCCTGGACTAGCAGCAAACCAACTGATTAATTGTTCAAGATCATGTCTGGTGTAACTTGAAGTGCTCCATGGCAGGCGCTACCTCAAGTGCCCTTTCAAATTAACCTCAGAAGATTCTTCGTCATAAGGAAAAATTAATTCTTTATGCAATGGAAATGATTAACCTTGAACCTTCAAAGTCAAGATGATTGGAAGGGGCGTGTGTGTGTGTAGGGATTCTGCAATCTCCAAGATGTTTTAAAACTGATACAATGGGGAGAAAACAAACACAATAAATACGTCTCTCCTTTGTTTGCTTTTGCAGAGCATTTCAGCATATTTTGCTGTAAAAACTTTTTCTCTTTTAAATTATCAAATCGGTGTGTGATCCAATCAGGTGAACAACTGCAACAAGCCAGAACAACACAAAACCACTTAAATGTCCCATTTACTGAAGATGTTAATTGAAGATAATGATGCACAGGTCCCAAGAAATTTGGAAAAAATAAGTAAACAGAAAGCAAAACCAGCTTGATGATGTCTACGGAAAGGTGTGTGGGACAGAGGAGCGCGGTGGTGACACTTTTCTCTTTCATGTTTCATTAGGACTAAGAAATTTACAAGGGTGAGATTTTTTGTTCTAAATTTTCTACTTATAAGGGCTGACTTGTTGTTTTGAAAGTCTGAGAGGTAGATTAGTTGTGATTGTAGAAAACTTTATTGTGAACCAAGAAAACTTTACTTGCATACTACTAAAATCCTTTTGCAGCTTACATAATTACGTTAATATCAGCAGAGCAGAAGAGTATAACATAGAGGACTAAACATTGCCAAAATATCTTACCTCTAAGCATACTTTTGCCTTGGTCAGACACAATACATGTGCTGTTCCTGGAAAAATAAAAAAATAATAATAAAGTAGTAGTAGTGATAATGAAGAACAGACTATTTCCGTAAGGAACAAGAGAGCTAACCCATAAAGAATTAAAGGTAAGATATTTTTAGCATGTTTTGGTTTTGTATGTTTGTTTTGATAAAATAACCGAAGCACATAATTGCATTGAATAATTTATTCTTTGGCTTCTCCATTAAATCGCTCTCTGACATCCTTTATTCCCTTGCATCCCTTGACCCATTTCAAGAGAGGATTTAGGGAGGTGCTGATTATTAAAGCAAATGAATTTTCCCATTGTCTCACATAAGACATACACAAAAGCTCTTTGGAAACAAGGCATGTCACCTGTGAGGCCACCTCCAGGAGGCACCTATCTGCTGGCCTTGCATTAAATTCTCCTGCTCCCACTCTATCATGCCACAGCCTCAGCCAGTCTTGTCAGTTGTTCATACTGATTCACTCAAGCTCAGTGAAGCAGCTGCTTGAGGTCTTTTTCTGCTAACACCCTTCAAGCAAATCCTGCAGTTCTAGAAATTCTCCTTTTTTTCCAAAGTGCAGAGAAAGCAGTCTGGCTCTTCTCACCCTTCCCTTGTTAAGGCTGGTTTGCAGTCCCACCCACTGCGTTCACCAGACTTCTGCAATGTGGCCCTTAATATGGCCATAAATGCAACTTGGTTTATGCAGGTAGTGGTCATGAGACTTAACACATCGTGCAGCCTATAGCATGGACATGGCTTATCTCTCCTTGGGTGAGGTTCATTTTTAAAACCTCTACTCATTTTAAGGACGTTTCCCTGTTCACTTTGGTCCTGATGCAGTCTTAGCAGCAAGCCTTTTGAAGTACACGGAAATGCAATTGATGGGAGAATTATGTTTGCAATACCCTGAGGTGTATTTCTAGGTGCTTGCCACTTTGTGTGCTGAGCCACAGAATACAAGTGGTGCTGAGTGTGCCATTCAGCTTTTTATTTTTATCTTTAAACAACATTTTTCTTAAGTTACTACCAGTCAACCTTAGTGAAAATGAGTCTATGTGAGATGATCATTCATATATGTACAAGTTCTTTGACTCCAAAAATCGGTAAGACACATTAGATGCCTATTTTCAAATGCTTCATTTTAATAATTGGGGGTTATTTTTCATATCATGAGTCAAATAGCAGAGTGACTGAAGGTGGAACAGGATAAAGTTGACTCATCCTACCTGCGGTCTCCACATGCACTTGGTAAGCACTTGATTTTTATAGATGACAGAAATAAAATAAGCATATCTGAATGCGTGGGTGAGTAAGAGACCAATCCACTCTGTGCTCAAGTGCCTGGAAACACTTTTGCTGGCACTGGAACTTAACTATGATGGCTAGGAGAGATGTCTTTTCACCAGTTAGAGATCCTTGATATACGTAGGAATGTGGCCTGCGTCTACCCTAGTAAATGCAAACATTGCTGGAGTGATGCCAGATGCCAGTATGTTGTTGTCGTTGTCAGTAAAATTCTTAGAACATCTTGGACAGACACAAGTGAAGGCAATAACAAAACACCCAACACAATAGATTAAGCTTTTTAAGCCTTATTCTGGTACCCCCATGTGGTACTGTACTTACTGTACCTTGAGGGTTTATGTACACACTTTCAGCATCTTTCCAAAATTTATTTAGTTTTTTTCTTGCCTCTTCTCAATGTGTAGATTTCAGCAGTCACATTTTTTAAGAATGGGGGGTGGGGGTGGGGGGTGTCCGAAAAAATCTGTGTATTCACAATGGATTGCTTTATAAATATATTTCCATATTCTGTAGCACGTTATTTACTACTCACTAATACTGAGGACAAACCGTACAATTCTATGTGTGTTTTACGAAAAAGGGTGATATTATTCCATTGAATCCATGCTGTATTTGCTATCAGTGTTTGTCCATGTGCAAGATTTCTTATTACAGAAGTAATTTTTAACACAAACTGCTGGACTTCTTCTCTAAAGAAAACCATCTAAGAAGACTATCTAACCTGCCATAAACCCTTTTTTAGGCTATCATAAACTACAATCACTTCCCATAAAGAACTCACAAAATTATGTAGCCAGACTTTTTGTGGTGAAACTTCTTTTGTGTCAAACAATCTAACCATGTGCTGGTTTAGGTATTGTCCACTATTGTATATTCCACTATGTAGATATAAAAAAATAACTAAAACCTTCGTGTAATGAGTATTCTACTTATTACAATGCACCCAAGTTGCTTGCAGTAGGGATTATCTGTGTAGTTCAGTCTTTGCACTACCAGATTCTGCAGGAAAGTCCCCAGCTATCTTTACATATTTAAATTACAGCAAGTTGGGTAAAGTTTTGCCCAAAGCAAATAGCCAAATACCCTGTGTGAGCACAGTGCATACCTTCAAATCAGGTCTTAGTAGAATTAACAAAACTTCTACATATACCTTGGAATTCTCTTCTGTCAAATAGAAGAGCAAATTCATCCTAAAAAAAAAAAAAAATGGGATGATTAAATTTATACCTGTATAGTATTACCTCCTACTTGCATTTTTTTCTGAGTATCAGAAGAGCTGGATAGTTTTCTCCTTTGCTATTGGAATGATGTGTATTGGGAAGAAATTAAGCTACACGTTTTGGAAAGTATTAAGCTTTGTGCAACACTAAGATGCCTTTGAAGTGAAGCAATAAAACAGAAGAACACAGATCTATTGGTAATGTAGATTTGCTTTAACTGCTGAATAATTGTTAATTCAGAAAGAAAACATAAAATGTGTAGAATCTTTCAAATTCATGAATATATTTTCATAGGCAGAAATGCCATGACCAAAAGGAAAAAAAAATATGTAGCAGGCTTGGTGAATTTTGTTGAATGCTTGATGAGTTTACAAATCTTTTATCTTAACACTTACTACAGTTTGAGACTGGTGAATAATTCACAATGAATATTTCATCAGACACATGTTGCCTTCTTTTTGCAAACAGAATATCTGCAAACAGATCATAGTTTTCCAGATTCATTTGTTATTTGAATTTCTTTTTTTTTTTTTTTAAAGCATAACCATGTAGATTAATCCAAAACCGTTATCTGCAAATATTTGACAACTCAGTTGGGCTGGTTAGTGGTGATGAGCCAGATAAGTCACAAGGTATTCCTTCTACTCATGCACTGGAACAACAAGCATATACTTCTTGGAAGAAATATTTGCACATGTGAATATGACATTTAGTTTCAGGGAATACTCCTGCGTGTGATACGGGAGCATGTGTTCCATGACCATTTGTGCCAGTAAAAGGCAATCATTCAAATGTCTGCAGAAGGCAAACACAAAAGGGGATTGTGATTATCAAGTAGCCAACACAAAATACAATTTCATTTTTAAAGAGGGGTACGAATAAACAATATGCTGTTGGTAGGGCATATAAGTGACACTGAGAACACAAAGACAATCCCAGTGGCAGATATTTGCATCCTATTTGTCCGTCTTCCCATTTTGTAATTGTTTGATGCTCTTGGGTACCGTTTGTTAAGACGAAAAATAGTTCCTAGGCAGTAACAAACTAAACCAATGACAGTAGCAACATATATCCAAGAGTCGTCCTCAAATTGATTTTTTCCATGCTGTGTTGTCTAACCATTGTCCTGAGGGTTACTTGAGGAGGTGGAAATCACTTTTCACTTTGTAATAAACTTCTATAACAAAGGCTAAAAGGAGCTGGGTCAGAGAAGCTGTTTTGGGGGTCTTAAATAAGAGGATCATCCTTCTAACCAAGGAAGTCCCCCATAACTGGATCCAATCAATTTATAACCATTTAAACTATTAGGTGCAAAATGAATGTAATCCAGCTTAGCAACTGGCATCTGTTTTCATAGAACAATAACACATGGAAACTTGCACAAGATCAGAAATTTCTCCCTGCCTGCCACATGTACTTTTTTCCAAGTAACTGATCCAAAATGGGCAATCCCAGTTGTTGTCTCAGTCACACCTAACACCTAACAGGGAGCGTGTTTTGTCCATGATGAAAATGGTGTACCCCACAGAGTTAGGTGTAATGTGCCAGCTGTTCATAAGCAGAGATACCACAGTCAGCTGTGCCTGAGTTTTATCTAGAGACTCATCAAAACTGTTTTTGCTAGTGCTCCTTTCCTCCACATTATACTAAAAGCATGTGACTGTCACATAACGTTCAGTCCAGGCAGAGAAAAAAGGTATGATAATAGCAAGTACTAGTATTAACACATTTCAAAAATCCATTGTAGACAGAAGTACAAGCATCTTGATTTACAGAGGTATTTGAAGTACTGTCATTCAATTTAGGTGGGAATTAAGTACCTGACCTGTTTAGGCATTTAGGTAAATCTTACTAAACACCTGTCTTCACCTCTAGGCAGCTAAATACCTCTGTATGTTTGATTTATAACGTTTAAAAGAGGTTTCTGAGGCTTTAACTCAACTCTGCCAGCACGTTAAAGACAGATCCTATCCTGCATAAGGCTCTGCAAAATGGGTAGTTAAGAAGTATTAGCTGACACAGGCTGTTACCTTAAGTCTTTACCTTCAGGGGATCTTGGGGAGTAAATGAACTTGCTTCCTTGATAGAGGTGGCAGAACTGTGCTTTAGACTGTCCAGGAAAAAGAAATACAAACACCAAAACCTTTTCTCAGCCACGTGAAACCAGGTGGTTCTCTTGCCTGTAATAGAATTCCATTATAAAGCATGTGGTTGAATAATCCCTAGCCAAAGTGGAGCATTTTATGCTTTTTTGGGGATTTCTCATTAATGACCATTGTGCAGACCACCCAGCTGCACAGACAAAGTGTGCAGATCTGAAAATATTCCTGTGTATAGTGAAATAGCAATCATTAGACCTCAGGAGAATACCATTTCCTTTGCACTGACTGCAGTCCCGGTGAGTCCCTCATTCCCCCTGGTAAAAAGAATGTCTTTCAATGAACTCCTTAAAAAGAAAAATTAAAAAAAAATAAAGAAAGAAAATTTAAAAAGCAGCTGCAGTGTGCACATGGCATAAGCAGTTTACTAAGGCATTACAGTACAGTGTCAGGCAGGCTGTTAAAGAAAATCTGGTACTCTGGTGATAATGTGTATATTCATTCAGTATAAATGACTAAGTTCAAAAAACCATACAATGAATCATGGTTGCAAGGCCAGACTTGCTTTGATTAACTACACTGGTATAATGAAATCCAACAGAGCAATCACTGAAACATTTAGCTCCAAATGTAAATCTTCTTGAACGCTGAAAAAAGCATGTTAGGCAATGAGAGGTGGTATATAATACAGCCATATTTCATATAATGAAAATGGAAGCAGTTGTAAAGAAAAGGGAATGTTAAAAAGTTGTTATGCTGTGTTTGGCAAGAATGAGTCATTCTGAATGTGTCAATCATGATAATCCAACATATTTTTAATCTAAAGGTCAATAGAAGCAGTTTCTATAGTGGTACAATAGTTATGCCAAATATGAAAGCAAGCATTTATAAGACGATTTCAAGTATTAATACAGTACCATAATGTGTCTTGGAGAATTAATCTCAGCTTTAAATTGAAGGGCATAGATTGATCAAGATAAGAGAATTTTATTAAAAATGTACTAATATAACCTGTGACACTTTCATTTTAGAAAGATTGCTGTGTTGAATTCCCGTATCTCAAGCATGTCCTAGCTGTATAGAGGAAAGGTGCCTTTTCTGCCAAGAAGCAGAACTTGCTCTCAGTAGGAGAAACTTGAGCTCTACTATTAAACTACAGAGCATGAAGATTTGCTCATATGGTTCATGGTCGTGCATCTGGACACAAAGGTATGTATTTTTTCCTAGGAAGCACATCTGCCTAAACACCGTTAATGCTAATATAAGATTACTTGCACCAGGGGAAATCTAGTCCTGAGGAATTCTTCTCACTGCACACATGAACTCAATCATCACAGGCTTTTCTTATGTCATAATTTCCCTGCTGTTCTGTCCCTTTTTTCCCTGTAGTTTGCTACAGGCTTAGAGGACAGTTTTTCTAGCAGTCAGTAGAATTATGATGAACACAAAGTACAGAGCATGGACAAGAAGACCCAGCCAAACCAAGCAACTCTTCTCTTGGGTTGTCCGAACAACACAGCCAGAAGGAAAATCTTTCCCTTCCACTGTTGCTTGCCCAGAGGATTTACTGAGCAAAACATTGGTAAGGAACTCTGATGTCATAGCGGGGAAACTAAGGTTAAGAAAAGTACTGCTGGAGTTGGAATGTTATCCACAAACTGTGTATGACCAGGGGTAGGGAGACCCTGGAGGATGGTCCACAGAAATGCAGAAGGGGAAGGCTTCATAGTCATTGTCTGGTACATCTTCCCATATTAAGTGAGGGAAAGGAGAGACTTCCTCTATCCCTCCATTCCAGCCTTTCCAATTTAAAATATTGAGCTTGCCATAGAATAAATGTGCTCTGTTACACACAGATCACATACAGACTATAGAATTTAGCTAATTTAAAGAGATTTGCTGTTAAAGAGATTGTGGACCATGGTCAGATTCAGTGTCAGTAGAAGCAATTTCCTCCCAGACAGTGAAGCTCTGCCCACTTCCACTGGACCTGAACAGGTACTACAGGATTGACCATTCCACTATTTAACCTTCATAGACTGAAAATGCTTACATAAGGCAGTCTCACAGAACATAACAGTAGTGACTACAAAATACATACAGTAAACATTGGTGGTTTAGACTGCTTTTGTAGAATATTAGAGCACTTGCTTCAAACAGCATTCATCACCTACACAAGAATTCTTCTTCAAAATCATTCCATTTGAAGAAGTGAAAGCCTGAGTGAAAATGTGCTTTCATCAATAAAATACAGCATTTCCTGCAACAAGCCATAACTGTCACAACTGCTGCGAAGACTAAAAGTCAGTCAATTAATCTGAAGGTGGATGTACATACTAACTTGTAAGATTGAATAGTCTTGTGTTGGCTCAAAGGCCTTGACATAATATCCACTGAGTACAGTTGGGACAGAGTGAAAATTGCTAACACCTTGACATGCTAAAAGGTGATGAGACTCTACTGGAAAAGAAAGGAACTTTTTAGGATTATTGTTTTCCTAAGACTAAATAATCTTTTTACAGTGAAATATAATAATGGTCTCCAGGCACAAGGAAGATGTTTTAAACTGTTTGAAAATCATAGTCAACTTCCAAGTCCCAGTGTCCACGGATAGCCACTAAAATCTATATTCCAACACCAACATAAGAATATTGTTCAAGATTGCTCATTCACTGTTGCCATCAATTTCTTTCAAAACACTAAACAGTAAATGGAAAACATGCCACTTAGTACTGCTAAAATATGTTCTATTATGCCTGTAAAGTTCTCATTGGCTTTTTCTTTTCATCAATTCTCCTAGTCAATAGGGAGCTTGAGACTGAAGAGAACTAAACAGCTCTTTGATTTCCTCTTCTCCCAGGCCTCTGCAGAGAGTTGTACAACTTGGCAGTTTGAAAGGAGAAAAAGAGCTTCATTTGAGAATATCTTTTCCTTAAACAAGTTTTATAAAATGTCATTGGCCACAAAATTATCTGCATCTGTATGCAATATTCAACATCGCCACCGGTTGCAAAATATTGTGGAAAAATTAAACACATATAGGTTTGTTGCAGACTTTGAAGACCAGATATTCTGTATCACGTGGAGTTAGTAGCTTTATAGAATATACACTCTGGAGCTCCACCCACAAGATATAAGTTTCCTTGAATCCCCACAAAACCCCCGCTGGCTTGTGGGAGCGCTGTGTGCGTCTGGAGCCTTCTCATGAGCGGGGAACTAGTGGGAGTAGATTTTCCAGGGCTCAGAAAATAGGGCAACCAAAGAATCCCCCGTACACAGGCTGAGCAGCATTCAGGTCTGCTCCGTAAAATATTTAAGCATGTGTGTAAGTAAGAGATTAAAGCAGAGGTGTAAGTGCCCTGCATAATTAGTAAATAGGACAAATGAGAACCCTAAGAAGATGGACTTCTTTTTCTTTCATTCAACTGTTTCTTGAGCCACGTGATTGTTATTTACTAGAAATGAGGTGAACCAGCTCAGCCAGCCTGCCTTAACAACTTGATTAGCCTGTTGCTAAACACGAAAGGATTTCTTCACCTGCCTCTAATTTGTATAAATGGTACCGTGTGAGGAATCTGAGCTGCCTACAAGCTAGAGAGAGAGTTGATTTTGGAACACGCATCGTGGGTGTGCTGGGCTTCCTGCCTCAGGCGTAGCGCAAAGGGGGAAGGCTGTGACCACACCAAGGGTTCTGCCCTGCACCTCCTGCAGTAGTGAGTCCTGCAGAGACCTCTCCTGGCAGAGCTCCGAAAATCACCTTGGCCACGGCGGTGCTTTACGCACTCACTCTTCTGCTTCCCGAAACACACGTGAATCTGAACCCACCTCCACCCCCTCACCCCCCCACACCTTTTTTTTTTGTTTGTTTTTCTTTTTAATGGCTCTTTTTCCCCCCCTCGGCTCTCTTGTGGAGCTATTTCTACAAAATCCCGATGGTTGATCTATTTGTGATGGTAGTCGCCAATAATGGACAACACTAGGATGCAAGTTTCCGTAAATCAGATGTTGCGGTGTGGGGTAGGTAGATTACCCCTATTATACGTTCTTTAACACGTACCCTGACCGGTGAACAGTGAAAATGTGTCAACATCTGAAAATTACAAGAAATACGTTAAGAAGTTTTGATCAGAGGATTGCAGCGGTATTGAGGTAGAGCAGTCAAATGAATTACTGCTTTCCCATTTTATAGTGACAGCAGATTAAAGCAGTGAGGGAAAAAAAAAAAAATTCCCAGTGGAATAACATCTGTGATAAACCTCCAAGAGCCCCAGTGGTGGAATAATTTCAGATCAGACACCAATTTATGGGGTAACTTTGAGAAGCCTTAGAATCCGTAATAGGGGAAAAAATCAGCGTGAGAAAGATTTAAGTAGGTAACACTGTCTTGTGCCAGTATTACTGCTGCGTGTACGTCCCTCAGGTCCCTTGAGTGATTATGCCAATATCTACAGCATTAGGATTGGACACCTATTAATCAGGATGAGCAAACCTTCACATCTTTTCTATGAAGAATCATGAACTGCGAGACTAAATACAGGCAAACGGTTCCAATAACTTTATCCTTACAGCAGAGTGACATAAGCAAATATAAATCCCACTAGTGTTATTATAACGCCTGCTAAGCTAATTGAGAACATATTCGTTTCTTCAACTAAATAAATTACTGTTACAATTATATGACCCCAAGGTCATCTCCTTTAGGAGATGCCTAGCACTTGAATTAACTATTCAACTCTTCACAGTAAGTGGCCTCAGCCAATCAATGCCAAATAAATACTGCTGAAATATGCATTTAATTATCCTAACACTTTAGCTTCTAAAACCTTTTCTTTGCCAGCAGTCTTTTTGTTAGCTAATTTATTCTGGAAGGGTGAGAGATTTCTGAATCTTGTCCGAGCCTAGCTTTTGTAGACTCTGGTCCCAAAAGAGATCACAGCCAACCCTCACAGACAAAACTGGTTACAAACAGACCATTTCTTTGATGTGAAGGAGCAACAAATTTTTATCTGTATTCTTTATTTTGTTTATTTCAAGAAGCAAACACAGCTGGCTAACTTTTATGAGGTTTCAAAAGTATGCCCCTCCAATCTACTTTGCCAGGTTAGCTAAGGACAAAATGCCTCCTCTAATGAAGAATCCATGTTTTGCCAAACTCAGAGTTACTACTGCTGAATTAAAACTGACATGTAAAATGTCAGTGAGCCCACTACAAATTGCTTTATTTTAGAAATTATTTGGTTCAATTTCTGTATCAACTAAAGCCTGCTACAAAAACATTAAAATACAAGTTCTTCTGAAAGCTAAAAGCTGCTTTCCATCCTCCTGACTTGCTAAAATTAATCCTAATGAAACTAAGTATTGTAAAGCCTATACCCCGTACCTATAAACCCAGCATAAGCCCTGTGCATAGCCATTGATTGGGATTCCTGTACTGAAGTACATCTTCCCTTGAGGAACACACAGTAAGTAATAATTTAGGCTACTCACATTATGTATTAGTCCCTAGCAGTAAGAAAGCTCCCAACCACTCTGCCGTAAATTGGAATAGAATTAAATTTGCCATTTACTTGCACCAGTGTAAATAAAAGTGCAACTTGGTCCTCTGTACAAAATAATTCCTTTCTGCATAACTAAAAATGACCGTCCTCTCTGTACTCATTTTTGGATTTTGCATGGTTTTCTGTGTAAATAAACAAACATATACAAATTGAAGTATAAAAAAGGACTCACATTTTGCAATTATTTGGAACCTAATTTTTATGAATATGAATTCTTTTAAAGAGGAAAATAAAAATTATGACACCCTGTGGACTAGTAGACTTCAAACCTTCAGAAAAAATTGTTTATTTAGTTTTTAAACAAGAGACATTCATTATTATGCTTTGTGTAACAAGACTCGATTTTTTTTTTTTTAAATGATGACCATAATTAAGCCTCTCATAATGAACATTGCTATTACTGTACAGTACAATGTATATAATGTCTCCACTCTAGGAGACTTTGCTTTTTTATTGAGGAGAAAAATCAGATAATAACAGAGATTATAGTATAATAGTATTATTTTTAAGGATATTGCACAAAACATATATAGACTATATTAATCTTTAAGTAAAACTTAATCAGACTATGGCTGTTTAGCTAGAAAAAGAACTGAAGAATTTGTCATGACTATAATGTAATGTTGATGTTTCTCCTAGTTCTAGAGAAATGTACAAATTAAGTTATAATTAAGTTACATCCAAATTTTTACACAATGTAAAACATTTCCACATGGTGCATGTACTTAATCTAGTTCTGGCAGAACTCTGTATAGACAAAAATTACTTGAACCTGCTACTAGCCAAATAAAGATTGTCTTCAGAATTACTTATAGTTGTATGAAGCCTTTTATTCAGCTGCAAATACAGACTGTTTTCAGCTTTGCCTGTGGAGATCTTTAGAGATGGCCTGGTCTGTCAGTCACACATTTGTTATCTAAGGCAGGTATTTAATCAATATACACTCTTGTATATCGAGAAAAAAAACCAACTGTGACATCGGTGACCACTTTCAAAACTTGAATTCTAAACACCAAGTCCTAAGACTTCATGGCAGAAGGTACCCAGAGAATGCTGATCATTTGCTTATGCTATTTCTTGAATATTTTCAGCTGGGTTCAGAAGTGTTTCATGAAATAAAAAGAGGCAAATTTTGCTGAGTTTAAATACTGCTTAGACAAGAACAGTTCCTAGGAAAATGCTGATTTAGCCACAGTTCAAACATGTGGAACATTCTCTTGCTGTTTCTCTGATTAAATGTATGGACACGTATTCCAATTTGTATTGTAGAATGTATTGCAGAATTACACAAATGTAGGTGTTTTTTTTTTCTAGTGCCTAAGTGACTGTGGAGCAAAAGTGTTTCTTGTATTGCCAGGAGTCTATCCTCCTAAGATATCTTAAGTGTAAAGATTTTGGAAAGCCTGCTGAAAACTTATATACTGCAGCTCTGTGATTTTTTTCCTACTGCAATTTTAGTGAAAAACAACACTATTATCAAGCTCGTTTTGAAGAATAAAAAAGTGTGATTTGGGGAGGACCTTCTGCTGCATGGATTTGATTCAAAGTGACATTTTAAAGTTTTACCCCAGGCCTACAGAGCTTTTGGTCAAGCTGTGCAGGTCAGATTATGTTCTGCAGCATCAGGAAGTCAGAGAGGGCGGAGAGAGGGCTTCCATCATCTCCAGAGGGCTTTCCATCATTTGCAGTCTAAATGTATACCTTATGATGAAGTTAGTAAAATATTTCAACAGTTAGAAAACAGGCATTTTCCCAGTGACCTTTTGCAGGTGGTAGAAAACTGGCTCCATAAATGTTCATAGCAAAAAAAAAAAAAAACCCCACCCAAAAGTTGCCATGGAAGGAGAAGAGATTGTTTGGTTGTGAATGAGAAAAATTAGAACCGAACATTTTGTTTCAGGCCAGCTCAGCCCAAATCAAAAAGTCATGATCTGACAAACTGAAAAGAAGCTTTTCATTTCGCATCAGTTTGACATTAATTGACATCTGTCTGAAGTGGTGTTACGTGCCATGAGACGTGTGGTGCTTTGTGCTGGGGATATGAAAGCATGTTTCAGCCGCCAAATCCAAGTACATGACCTAGCCTCGTCGCAATAAAGCTTGGCTGTACATCATCCACCTCCCACTTCTTTCCCCTCTTTTCTGTGCTTTCTCTGCCGAAGCAATCGAGCTCACGGAGAGAAAACTGTGACGCAAAACCATCAGTCCTCTCATCTTGCTGGCTGTGGGAACAGGACCACAGACTGTGCTATGGAGAAAACATGCCCTTTGGTCAGAGCCATAACCTCACTGGCTGAGCAGTGCTTTACTTGCCGTTAAACAAGAAGGATCTCTTTGGAGAACACGATCGATTTCAATGTATCAGAATGTGGCCTACTTGTTCATTAAGGAATGTATTCTGATGTTAATTTTTGAACATGTAAGTAACTTTGAAGAACTTTGTGGGAATACTGTGGGACAGGAGGTTCATGAACTATGTAAGGACAGAAAAATAGGCTTCACCATCTCCTAATCTATCTCGATATATTTTGCATGTCAGCTGCTGAATTCGTAATACATTTTTGTCATACTTTTAAAACATTTTTGAAGTCAAACCACTAATTCAAAAAGACAGTAACTATAAAAGTAGTTACTGCTACAAGATATTTGGATACGTGAACCTAAATATTAAAGAGTAAATCTGAAAAGAGGTGAACTGGCATTACTGGCAACACATTTTTTGCATTACTTGTGTTTGCTTAAAAACACACGCAGAGCTAGAATGAAAGATTTCTCTTGAAAAGTATTTTCTAAAGTGTTTTACCTTTGGTGTTACAGGCACAGTATTACAGGGAGTCTAAGGAGGCTGTAGACCTTCTGCTACTGGTGTCCCTTGCTGTGGAGCATGCATGCCTAGTTACTCGAAGGAAAATGAACATGCAGGCTTACAGCCCCCGAATCCTGCTTCTGGCTGCATTTTTGTACGTTTCCTGATCAACCTTGGTTCAACTCAGCAGATCTTGCTTGTCTCCTGCAGGATAAAACAAGTTAAACATCTTTTATTATCACCTAGACACATCCAAAATATACTCTTGTGTGCATTATAAAATTATGAGAGTGCGTGACAGTATTTTAGGTGAAAAAAAGATCTAGCATGCATTATATATCATACTGAATACTTGCTGCCCCTTGCCACTGAAATATGAGCACACTTTGCAGGAGCTGTCCTCTGTCAAGATTTAAAGCCAGGCAGAGAGCTACAGCCCGGACAGGCTGTAGACTATTTCCTTCCTGATAGGAAACAAACTTGTGCCACAGAGGGGTAGGGTCTTTGCTGAGGGTTGCAGTGTTCATGGAGGCAGGCTAGCTGTAAGCACAGGTCTAAAATACAGCAGACGCTGTCAGTGCATGTCGGTGCCGCGTGTCTTCAACTCAAGTCACATGTCTATGGGCTGAAGCATGGCTTTCACAGGAAAGTAGGATGCCCTAAGAAGTCCTATTATTCTGCTGGCAATTAGGAAGCAGTGGAGTGGAGAAGAAACCCTCTGGGGATACCTTTTTCCAGAGGGTTGACAGGACTTCCCACAGCAGCAGGTCTAGCTGGGCCAGGGCTGCACGAACCGTGTGCTTAGTATGCAGTGCTTACCTCAAACTGGGGACAAACAATGAAACGTAGAGTGACACCTGTCCACACTCCCCCTTTTTTCGAGCTGATGGTGAAGTAATTTTTTCCCCCTTTGGGCTCCATAGGACTGTGGATGCTGTTGCTTCATAATCATTCTGCCCAAGAAACTGAAGGTGATTCATTTGAAAAGGCATGATAGAAATAAGAATGAGCTTTTCAGATCAAACAGTGTTGGCAGTGGTTTTTTTCAGTGGGAGAATGGAAACCTCCATAATTTGCAGACACTATGTTCAGGAGGTAGTTGGGGGGGGGGCCGGGGAAGATAATAAAATTTGGCTCCACTCATTAAAAACTAAATAAAAACCTAAGACAGACATAAGGACTGAAAGCAACAGAGTACCTTCCTTGTATTCAACCAGAAGTACTCAGAAACGTTTTTACACTTGCTGGGCATGATTGCCACATTAGCAACAGCTCAAGTGAAACATTTAGAATGAAAAAAAAAAGACAAGAAAAACACATCCTTTTAAATCTCATTATGGACAGTATACTCAGGAGCAGTGTCAAAGACCACGCTTGTTCATGGTTTGAAAACCATGACACATATGCTTGCAGCACTTTCTCTATTGTTATGGAACAAAGGCCTAGCTAAAAGTTCTAGTCTCAAACATATTTTTCTGTATTTTTTCTAGTGACATCACAACCATTCACTCCACAGCATTAACTCTAGGGGGAAAGTAGTCATTGCTGAAATTCTAATATTTTGGGGAGTCTGGAAGATGTTTCTTTGGTCCTGGAATAACAACAAGATTTTACTTGCATGCAAAACCCAGCCGGTTGTTGGATAACCATTAATACAAAAATCAGCCACCAGTGGTCTGCTCTCCTGGTATGGATATATTTTACTACCCCAAAAGGACTGTCTGAACCACTTCAAACAGACACACTTGAAGGTCAATATAGAAATAACAGACAGTTATATTCCATGCTACAAGAATATAAAGATCAAGTGGAGGCATCCCAAAATGAATGAAACACTGGTGGCCAAGAGACTGAAAATACTGTTTGTCATAGCAGATGATCTAACTTGAATGACATTATTTTGGAAAAACTTCGCAGACTCAATTACGTTTTACAGTTGATAATACTGACATTGTTGTGACAGCTCATGCTGAACAGAACAACAAAATGGTATTAGAAGCAGATAGTTCTAGAAGAGAATGCCAAATTTAATGTTCAAACTACTTTTGTAAGGAGGAAATACAGCATTCTCATTTCATACCACCTGAGTAGAGAGGCTTTACTTGGGGAGACTAACGGTGAGAATGAAAACTGCAATTCAAAACTGTGTAAGGTTCTGTATAAACGTTACCCTGAAATAGCTCCAAGCAATTCGTTCAAGGCTTAGGGCACACTAAAACCTACTGTCCTCTGTACCTCCTTCTCTTTCTTGTTGTTACCCTTAAATCCTCACACAAAACTGTGCTTGGGGCCAGCAACCCAGTATCAAATATGATGAAACGGTTAATTAGCAAAGCAGTTTTTCAGCAGAAAATAACCCAATACTCACAAGAAGATCTTTCAGAGAGTGTAGTGGTTTCAGCTGTAGTTCCCACCATTTCAGTTGTTCAGGATGGATATAGAATTTCTGATAAAAAATGGAGCTAGCCATGACTTAACGCTCGTCTATGAATAAAACTGTTTAGGGATTTAGAGATACTGATACACATGGCAACATCCAGCCTGAGAGTTCTGGACACCACCATTGTTGTGCATTTATATGGTTACGCCAGATGTATTCAGCAGCCCAATGTCAGAAAATCTGGGAGATAAAGGGTATAAGCCTGAATCCTGTGTGTTCAAAATATCCTTCTTGACTTGGGGCTACTTCACCTTGAAATAAACCGGCCACTTGTCAAAGATGCTAGTGTTAACAGTGATGAAGAACAGAAGATACTGCGACTGCCTCAGTAAGATGCACAGGAGGGAAAATTGCTTCCAGTCCAGTTTTGCTGCAATGTTTTCCACAGATTGCAGGCTTCCCGTTTTCTTAATATATTTAAACTTATTCTTCAGTTAAAATGTGTTGGGGTATTTGTGAATGCATCAGGGGTGAACATCACTAAACAGTGTGTTGGGTTTGTGTGGCATGTCAGCCTTTTGGTAGCAGGAAGGGGCTACAGGGGTGGCTCCTGTGAGAAGCTGCTGGAAGCTTCCCCAGCTCCAAGCTGGGCCCATCACTGGCCACAGCCGTGCCAGTCAGTGCCTCCATGATAAATATATTTAAGGAGGGGAGTGGGGGGTGGGGGATGGAAACCTGCTGGGGAACCAGCAGAGAGAGAAGGATGGGATGTGAGAGAGACAGCCAGGCAGACCGCCGGGTCATAAGAAAAGGCGGGAGGAGGTGGACGGAACAGAGGTTCCCCTCAGCCCATGGTGAGAGGCTGAGCTGTGCCCCTGCAGCCGTGGAGGGTCACGGTGGGGCAAAGAACCCCCTGCAGCCTGGGTAGGTCCCCACACTGAAGGAGGTGGATGCATTCTGACAGAAGCCCATGACTCTGGGAAATCCGTGCTAAAGCAGGCTGCTCCTTAAGGGCTGCACCCCACAGAAGGGACCCACACTGGAGCAGTTTATGAAGAACTGCAGGCCATGGAAAGGACTCGCGTAGGAAAAGTTGATGGAGGACTGTCTCCTGTGAGAAAGACTCCACGCTGGAGCAAGGGCAGAGTGTGAGCATCCTCCCCCTGAGGAGGAAGGAGTGGCAGGGACAAAGTGTGATGGACTGACCACAAACCTCATTCCCTGTCCCCCTGTATTACTGGGGGGTGGGGGGGTGGGAAGAGGTAGGCAAATTGGGAGCAGAAAAAGAAAGCTGAGCCCAGAAAGAAGGAAGGACCAGGGAGAAGGTGTTTTTAAGATCTGGGTTTATCTCTCATTGTCCTACTCTGATTTATTGGTAACAAATTGATTTTTATTCCCCAAGTTGAGTGTGTTTTACCCCTGACCATAACTGGTGAGTGATCCCTCCCTCTCCTTGTCTTGACCCACAAGTCTTTCCTGATATTTTCTCTTTCCAGTCCCACTATGAGGAGGAATGAGTGAGCATCTGCCTGATGCTTAGTTGCCAGCTGGGCCTAAAGCACGACATTAGAAAGATGATGAACCCTTAAAACTAATAGCACAAGAATAGCCAGGAACCTTCCAGTAGAAAACCCACATCATTAGACAAAAGTAATTAGAACACCTAAACTTTTTACATGACTGAAGATAAAATAAACTGATGTGGGTTTAGCTTTTTCCTTTATTTCTGATGAGAAGGTGCAAAATGCCAAGAGTGTCAAAATTTACTTTGAATTCTTACAACACAGAGGGAGATACACTAGCTTTTAAAACCTATGCTTTCCAAATAATGGGCTTTCATTTCAAATGCCTGTGTTGGTATGCAGGCTACGAAGTGCACTTTGTTGAATAGCAGGATTATTATCTTTTGTCAGATTGGAAAGTCCTTCACATAGAACCTACCTATTTAAAGTGTGATATCCCAAGTTCACAAACAACAGCTAACATCCAAAGACAGATGAAAACCTACCAGATGACTTTCTGTCTGAGAAGAGGTATTGCTTTGAGAAATCAGAATTACTGCTAGGTCCAGATTTGAATGCTTCACTGATGCAGTACTTGATGCAACACTTCCAGCAGCCTCCTCCCAGGGAGTCTCCAGTAGTTCAAAGGGGAGTAAATGCCAGAAGCAATGGCCAGATAGAAAAGCATGAGGAATTACAGTGCTGCAACATTTGCTATGTATCAAGCTACTTTATTCTCTCTCAGCCTCCAAATATCTCTTCTTAATCTCTAAATTTTCACCACTGGCTTCTCAATTTTTTTTTTCTGACTCAGAAGTTATTGCAGAGACTTTCCCTGCCAATTCACTGTCTTTTTTTCACCCTTTACTTTTCTTTCCTCACTCAAACTTTCCTTCCTCTAACTTGTCCTTAAGCTCGCTGGAAGGGGAAGGAGGAAAACTGACCATTTCCGCACTGTCGCCTTCCATTCGGCTCAGGTGGAGTTTCATCAGCAGTAGCTCCAGGACCCCAGCTCTCTGCCTAGAAAGTGCAGGCTATGTGTAAGGGAGGGGAAAGATACTGTGAAAAACACCAGAAAAATGCCTTCTTGGCCTCTCACTCCTTCCTTTCACCATTTCATGCTTTTCCTCTACCCCTTTTTTTTTTTTTTTTCCAACTAGGCACGCATAGCAGTGTATTATGTATTTTGAGCCTTAGGAAATGGGGGGTAAACAGTCACAGCTATGAGATGCTTTCAGCAGAATGTCTGGTTGCTTTTATGTTATGAAGTACATAATAATTACATTATTTAAATGTTAAATACGAGCCGTTTTTGTGTTAAAAAAGTAAACATTGCAGACAAAATTATCCACTAAGGAAAGTTACAATATTGTTAGACTGGTATCTTTAGCGCAAATTACTCTCCAAAATTAGTCTAACATTTAATTACTTTAAAAGTATTTAAAAAAACAAAGAGAAGGAGTCTGAAAATTGTGTGTCAGTGGTCTATAAAACAGCTACTTATTTTTTTTAATTCAGGTAGGCTTGCATTTTCCAGTTGGTGCCATTTTTAATGTCATTTTTCTACACACCAAGTTAACCTCACAGTCAAGCTGATAGATGCACATCCTTCAGGAGAATGCTTACCCTCTTCATAAGAGAAGTTAACTATGAAGAGAATCCAATGCTGATGTTAAATTAAGGCTTCATCCATTGAGTGTTCAATTACTGAGTAAATATGCACTGGGTGCATGCTTTGAATACTGAAGCAGTGAATTGCTTCCTAAGGTGAGATACTTCTATGCTCTTTCTATTAGCATATTGTTGCTTGGTTTTGTATATTCTGCTACCTGAAGCTCTTTTTCAAAGTATGTTATAAAAAGCTCAAAAGATCTGGGTTGTATATGGGACCTTTTAATGAAGAAATAACTTGAAACTCTCCTGACAGGTATTTTGGAAAAGTCCTCTTAGATAAAGTATACTAAAGACACTATCCAAAATTGGAGAAACATCAATGGATGAAGAAACAGCTCAAGGTTTCAGCAATTTCAATGTACCAGACAGAAAATTGCAAACGGAGGCCTGCAGACACAGCCCAATACAGTACTATGAAAACTCCGTGTGCCAAGTCATTAGTCTACACTGCAGCAAACATAGTGACCCAGTAAAAAGGGCACTGTAGGCTTGGATCCATATCATGATTAGGTAGACCTTGCCCAGAGGAGGACCTTTGTAATTCTTTTGCATCATTTGTGAATTTGGCTTTGTGGCAAATTGTACTAAGACATTCTAATTTCTCAGGTCATGTAACTGTTCTCCCATCGAAAGAAACCAAGCATGTATGAATTTATAGGTCATTAAAGCTAAATTTCTTGCTTTTACACTGAGGAAAAAAATGTATTTTACTGACTATAGGTTATAGTGCTGTGGTTCCCAAATAGTGGTACTTGCATTGCTTGTGATTCACAAAAGTTCTTTGTTAATTCTCAGAATGATGTGTGTAGCGAAAATAAACAGCAGAGAGTGTGGGGTTAGGAAGGCAGTGGTTCTACCAGCATCTCCTATTAGAATCCTGTCAGACCAGAGGAACAAGGGTCAATTAGACAAAAAAAAGTAAATTTATTATTGAATTTGGTGCTGAAAATAAACAAAAAGGGACTATAGTGTATGGGAAGTGTTTATTAAACTAATATTACACATAGTTAATTAGTTTTTTGTTTATTACAAAATATGGCATACTATTAGTTTGTTAAAAGTATTGTGGAGGGCACTGTCGCATTCTGAACCATTGCAGCTTTCAAGTGTCAGTCAAGACCCGTTTAAAAGTTTGCACCAGGATCATGATACAAAAAGACAGAAAACTTCAGTGGAAACATTGGTTGTTACTTTTAAAAGTTCCTGATTCTTTTGGAGTCAAATACCAGATTATCCCTTCAAGTAGCCACAGTAGAGAGGAGTGACAAAGGACGAAACTTCTGACAGTAGAAGGTGTTTCAGATATGCGACTATATAGTTCAAATAAGTGAGGACAAGTGTGACTTCCTTCCTTCCTTCCTTCCTTCCTTCCTTCCTTCCTTCCTTCCTTCCTTCCTTCCTTCCTTCCTTCCTTCCTTCCTTCCTTCCTTCCTTCCTTCCTTCCTTCCTTCCTTCCTTCCTTCCTTCCTTCCTTCCTTCCTTCCTTCCTTCCTTCCTTCCTTCCTTCCTTCCTTCCTTCCTTCCTTCCTTCCTTCCTTCCTTCCTTCCTTCCTTCCTTCCTTCCTTCCTTCCTTCCTTCCTTCCTTCCTTCCTTCCTTCCTTCCTTCCTTCCTTCCTTCCTTCCTTCCTTCCTTCCCTCCCTCCCTCCCTCCTCCCTCCTTCCCTCCTTCCTTCCTTCCTTCCTTCCTTCCTTCCTTCCTTCCTTCCTTCCTTCCTTCCTTCCTTCCTTCCTTCCTTCCTTCCTTCCTTCCTTCCTTCCTTCCTTCCTTCCTTCCTTCCTTCCTTCCTTCCTTCCTTCCTTCCTTCCTTCCTTCCTTCCTTCCTTCCTTCCTTCCTTCCTTCCTTCCTTCCTTCCTTCCTTCCTTCCTTCCTTCCTTCCTTCCTTCCTTCCTTCCTTCCTTCCTTCCTTCCTTCCTTCCTTCCTTCCTTCCTTCCTTCCTTCCTTCCTTCCTTCCTTCCTTCCTTCCTTCCTTCCTTCCTTCCTTCCTTCCTTCCTTCCTTCCTTCCCTCCTTCCCTCCTTCCTTCCTTCCTTCCTTCCTTCCTTCCTTCCTTCCTTCCTTCCTTCCTTCCTTCCTTCCTTCCTTCCTTCCTTCCTTCCTTCCTTCCTTCCTTCCTTCCTTCCTTCCTTCCTTCCTTCCTTCCTTCCTTCCTTCCTTCCTTCCTTCCTTCCTTCCTTCCTTCCTTCCTTCCTTCCTTCCTTCCTTCCTTCCTTCCTTCCTTCCTTCCTTCCTTCCTTCCTTCCTTCCTTCCTTCCTTCCTTCCTTCCTTCCTTCCTTCCTTCCCTCCTTCCCTCCTTCCCTCCTTCCCTCCTTCCTTCCTTCCTTCCTTCCCTCCTTCCCTCCTTCCTTCCTTCCCTCCTTCCCTCCTTCCCTCCTTCCCTCCTTCCCTCCTTCCCTCCCTCCCTCCCTCCCTTCCTTCCCTTCCTTCCTTCCGCCTGCCCGCCCTTCTCTCTATTTCAGTCAGTTGGTCAGTCAGAAGGAAGAAAGGAAGGAAACAAACAATATGTAAGTAAACAGGGAATAAAAAGATGAAGAGTGCACCAGATTCTGCCCCTGGTTGCACACACAGATCTATACTGCTGTCAGCAAGCTTATTTACTGAATGAATTTGAGCCAATATTTTGGGTTCTGTTTTCATTTACCTTACAGAAAAAAAAAAAAAATCCTTCTGAATTGTATGAGTAACTCTTCATACATTTTCCTTATTCTGCTCTTCAGATAACTTGTTAAATTAATCCTGTCTTCATTTATTTTATGGTGTCTTCATGTTTAAATGCTGATTCTGTGAGCATCTGTTTCAATCACAGTTGCAAACCCATTATTTTTATGAGCCTTACATATTTTAGATAGATTTACTGTTGACCTTTGTTGGGAAATGGAATGTTTTTGTTGTTACTAACATTTCTATAATTGATATTGTTGTTAGTGCCACCAGGGTATATCCTTTAAATGAAATACTGTGTCTTTGCTGATAATCTTGCTTAACCATACTAAATCAGATAAATATTATTTAACTTTTCTTGGCTTTGAAACAAAAAGTATCATTAAACCCTTCAGTACTAGACAACAATAAATTGCTACTCAATTAAAATACACCATTGGCATAGGTTTTAAGTTTCTTATTTTCTTGTTTCCTGTTGTTTCCTCACTTTTACTTGCCATCAAATAATAAAAATCAGACATTTATGCTGTTGAAGTAACTGCTATGTGACTGCTGAGGAATCCAACACTTGCTCTAAGTTGAATGAGGAACTATTTTCTGTCCTCTGAAAAAAAATGCTTTCAGAACAGAAAAGCAGTATGGATGAATTTGATTTCCAGTGTGCAGAGAAATTATCTGAATCAGAGGAAACATCTACGAAAAAGTTTTCCTCCACAGCATACACAGCCTTGCATACTGACTGTGGGGCACTCGAGTTTTTTCTAAAGCACAGACTATTCTTACAAGTCATGCATCAGTCATTTTGTTGTAAATCCAGGTGCAAGTGTATAGCTACAGAGAAACAGTAGGAGTCACTGACAATTTTCACCTTGAGGCTGAGTTCAACTCAGTCATCCTCAAAGAGAGCATAAACTAAATATCCAGTGAAAGTGGGGAGTGTTTTAAAGTCCTCAATTTAATGAGCACATGGGATGAATTCTCTTTGCATCCTGCAGCAGGCAACCCTAATGTAACACATGGGCTAGTGCATCCCTTTGGTATCCCGTGGAGCCTGCGCCATTTAAATCATGTCAGGCAATACGTAGCAAATGTCAGCCTAGTAAATTATAGGGTTCCCTTTAACCAACTGCCCCTTCCTTCCTGTTTCTTATAGTAAATCTGTAGGCAGAGTCATATCACAGGGAGAAGAAAGAGGCAGAGGGCTCTTACCAAAATTTCCTATTGTTAGACTTGTTTAATACTTCTGACTATAACATCATGGTGATAGTATTGTCCAGTTTGGTACTGAAGTTATACCTTGCCATTAACCACCTCATGGCAAGCAAGTTTAGACAAAATGCTTTGGGTATTTCTGAAAAGGTATTGTGCCTCTGTTAAAAATACTAGCAATTCTTACTTTAAGAAACTCTGAAACACCAATGCTGTGAGCCAGACACTTGAAATATGGTAGGTGGAAGTGTCTGTACAGAAAACACACTTTCTAGCATCATCAGAATATCTAGTCAACATAAGCCTTTGAAATATTGTTGTTAAATGTTCACAGAAGAGATTTTTTTCAAAATCAGAAGATAAGATTCCCAATACCCAGGAATGCTTGGGGCATTTACCATTTACTCAGGATGCTCAAGGCTCTCATAGCTCAGTCTCGTAGGACTAAGAAAGAGAATTGAAGAAAACAGGGATGGAGATTTCATGGAGAACTATGGAAAGGCAGTCAGCACTGCTAGCTGGCCATGATGGAGCAGAAAGGACATCAACGGTGCAGATGAAAAATAGTTTGGAGGAAAAAAATGCAAGACAGACATTAGAAAGCATTTGGAGAAAAAGCATAGTTATTGAATGACCATACATTTATTTTCACCTCACTCTCAGTATAAAGAAAAAGCACGATCTGGTCATATCACTCCAGCTGTCAAGTAATGAAGTGAATGCTGATTAGACCTCTCTCTCACCTGTTGCAGGAGTTTGAGGGTGCCACTGAACGGAGAACAGGCTTAGTGGAAGACTGAAGACAGCTCTAGCTCTGAAAGCAGTGCTTTGGCAGTATCTATATTTCCAACGTGTCCTCTCGCCGCCCAAGCTTTCATAGGCAGCCACTAATTGTGCACTGCTATTTTATGGGTGGCAGTTTAAGACAGTACTGAATAAACTGTGAAGTGCTGAGCATTCACAGCTGTGAGTAGGGTCAGTGATCCAATACCCTGAATCTATTAAAAGATAGAAATTGCTAATTATGCTGAAAAAGCTAGCCAGATAGCTTTCAACTAGATACCTAAAATGAGTGAACATTTAATAACAGGATTCCCATACCGCAATTGGACATCTTGGAGTGGGGTTGATAACATTTCCAAATGAGGAAGCAGAAGTGAAGCCTGGACAGATACACCCTTTAGGCCATTTTGAATCAATCAGTGTATAAGTGGTTGACCTGGTAGTGTAGAAAGATTTGCTGTCACTATTTCAAAAGGTAAATCTGCAATAATACAAAAAATGAGAAGCATCGGCAAAGGTGCCCAAATTGAAGTCTGCAGGGTGCTGTCTCCAAAACTTGTCTAATTATATGGGATAGCTTTCTGAACTGCCTCAATCACACTAAAGAGGGTAAAGCCACAGTCATCACCTTGCTGATTATCAGTGTTTGACGTAAACAATTGCTGCATTTGCCATCATGAATGTGAGGGTGCATATATAGAAATAGAAAGAGAAGTGTCAGACCTTCCTCTCTGGTAAACCAAGATTCCTTTTTCACAAAATGCTTTGAAAACTTTTGATTTTCTGTGCTCAAGCCTGAGAAATGTTGCACAGCCTCTGTTGTAGAATAGCATGTAATTCAAGCCTACAATTCACTTTGCGTCCTTAAAATGAAAGACATGTCCTGAAAGAATTTTCTCTCACTTCTAGAAACATCATGAGAATTTATTTTTGAAACATATAGACCAAATGAAAACCACCATACTACCAAGAGTTTTTTGTGGACAAGGAAGGCACTGGAAATGTGCAGAGCTCTACCAGCATGGAGGACTTTATTGCATCTGAATATACTGACACACCATAAAGTATTCTGCCAATTAATTCTGCCGGCAAATGTCTTCATTACTTCAATTAGGTTTTCTGTTAGAAAAAGACAACAAAGTTTTTATATCATACACATCAATCTGACTTTTACTGCTTTAGTTCTATCAAGCCAAAATATATTACTGTTAGAATGAGTTCCTTTGTACTTTCTAGTAATGGCTCAGCTGCATACCTGTAATAATGATAACACTAGAGAAAAAACATGCGGGCATCCTCTAGTCAATACTGCAGTGCTGAAACTGCCCGTCTGACCAATGCATAGACATAGCTTTAAGAAATAAAACCAGGTCTTTAAAGACACACATGACAGAAAAAAAAAAAGGAGAGAGAGAGAAGGAGAGAAAAAAATAATACCCATCTGCCTTCATTAGTTTCAGTAGATTGGGTGTTCAATATCTGAATCAAATGCCTGCATACAGCTCACACAGGCAAGCTCTACCTGGTCACACTAGAAATAATCATCAGTCTGGCTGAAAAACCACTATTTTTCACTGATAACTTCATCATGGATTTCAGTGGGGCACAGTAATATTCATATAGTGATTTGTCTATAAATATTCATGACAGAGTTCTTTGACAGATTGGGTGTTTTACAGGCAGCCCTTTCTAGCTTTAAGGTTAAAAGTTGCTGCAGCTCTTCAATTAAACAAAGGTGCAATTAATTATTTTCCTTCCCCTTGAAATTTTGAAATAGTAAACCATAGCCCAGCAGAGACATTTTCTCTGCAAAGTACTTCAGTGTATTTCTGAAATTCAAGAGGCATTCTCTTGTACTCATTGCACTAGTGCCTGTAGTTAAATATCCAGGAACAGCAATAGGAGGAAGAGATAAGGGGGTCTCCCACAGTGGGGCAAATATATCTGTGAAGCCTTAACACAGTTGCTTCCAGAGAGGATAGAAAGATAAATGCAATGTAGAAAAAGGAGAAAGTATGGTTATACTCTGATATGTTTACCATCCCACCTAGAAGAGGAGAGGAAATTATGCCCTAGGGACCAGAATACCTTGCTATGGCTTTGCCTAAGACTTTTCTTCTTTTTTAATCCCAGCTTCAGTTTCCCCTGTTGGTGACCCTGATTCCAAACCCATGAACCTTCCAAGATACATTTAAAGTTTCTTTCATTTCAGTGGGATCCATTTATGCATTTTAATGGCCTACTGTAGAGGGTATGGGGATGAAGGTGTTGGCCATCTGACACAGAGCTGAAAGCAAGTTCAATACAGGTTTACTGTTACTGCAAATAAAATAGTATCAAAAAAGAATAATAAATTACTTTTTTCCCCCATTTTTTATTACTACCAGAGAAATTGTCCAAGTTACAGTATTTGAAAGAACACCCAGGTAGGTGGGTGAGGGTTTGGCTACAACAGAGTGTAAATAAGTCACTATTTACTCTGTCTTCAATGCAAGAAGGATCCCTGCAGTATATTTTCTAGTATTTTGTCCTAACCAATTTAAAAATTCTTATGATAAATGGTTGAAGCTCCATTGGAGAGGGTAATAACATTTTATGGCTGAGCTATATCTCATTGTCTGAATAAAAAATAATACCCAAAAATTCTGTTTTGAATGTCATCATCTTATTCCTCATTATGGATTTAGTCCATTTTGATGTTTCCATCTAGTATTTATCATCGTGTGTGAGAATATATGCTATTATTATATATTATTCTGGTCATTGTTTATCCAGCTTATTTCAGAAAATTAGATTAAGGTTTTAAAATACTGCAAGGAGTTTATCCACAAAAGTGCCATTAAAACTTTTCCAAAATCCATTTTTTAAAGGCATTGTACTGTTTGGAGAATTTTATTCTTGATTATTAGTTTCTGTGGCTTGACTGGTTTTCCTACACTTCTCTAGGTTCTCTATAATGTCTCAATAAATACAATGCTCATGTAAGACTTTCCAGATCTATTTCCATAATTTCCACTATTTCCACCTACTTTCTCACTCCATGGCATCAGGATTTGATCACACACTTTAGAGCTTCATGACACATTATATATTTTCATTTTCATGAATCTGAAGTTTGCTGTTGAACAGCTCATTTGACTGATCAAGACAACTTACTTATAGCTACTTCCTTGCCCCCTGATGGCTTTTCAAACCTGACTAAAACGGACACTGGGTCCTTACATAGTGTCTAATTTACTATTGAGGTGGGCCAAGTTCCACTTAATGACAAGCTCATGCTAGAAGACAAGATGAATCTTTCATCTACGTATTTGTTTTTATTACTTTCTGAAGAGGATGCAAGAACAAAAGTACTGTCCAAATGGTATGTATTAATCTAAAATGCATACATTTTTCTGAAGGTGCTCATCATCAATTTAATGATTAAAGACACATTTAACAAAAATAGGATAAAGAACATTAGACTACATTCTTGACTTTCTGACTAAATAAGTTAAAAATGCTCAGCCATCTGTTGCTGAGTTGAGCCTTGTGGAAAGCCCGTCAGCAGGCTACCATACAGCATCCACAATGATACAAATGTGTAAACTGTGCAGTTTGAAAAAGTCCTATTCTAGAACAGTGCTTTACTGCTTGGAAGCAAAAGGATAAAAGCAGTTATAAGAGAAATAAAAATACTATGTCCATATAATGGAGACTTTATATCTAACAGCAGGTATTTTCAAGCAGTTATAGCACCAGAAAAAACATATATCATGATGCTATAGCCTTTTACAAAACAGTATAAAAGTAGTTTCTAGTTGTGTTTTAGACAATGTACAACAAGGCATTGTGAGTAGGGCTCATAGGAACATGGCACTGTCACGACAGTTTCCAAAATATTCTTCACTGCAGAAGCACAAGGTGGGAGAAAGAACCTGGATTCCATTACCCCCTGATGAGATACAACTCCAGAGGATTGAGAACCAGCTGAGATTTTACAAAACTGAGTTTCAGACCATCTCACTTCATCCCCTGGCAGGTATTACTGTAGTCAGGAAAGGGAGCGTTTCATCATTGATAGCATCTCAGAATTATAGGAAAGAGGAACATTTGTAATTTTCACAATAACTCAAGGGAAGATCCAGTCTTGAAAGACATCAAGGACTTTCTGAGAAGTACTAAAAACCTTCTTTCACTCTGCAGCTTTAAAAAAATCATCTATATTTCTCAGGTTTGTCTCTTTTTAAGAGAAATACAGAGGATAGGAGTTGAAAAAATATGTGTCTTCCTGACAAAAAAAAAAAAAAAACAAACCCCACAACAACAACAACAACAAAAACCCCCAAAACCCAAAAACAAAAAAACAACATAAAAATCCCAGAGTCCCATAAAAATTGAATCTAAGTTCTCAATATTAAATGTCCTGAGTTTAATCTTGGTATATTGCAAAGGCAGAAGCTCCTCCCACAATCCCCAATAAATAAATGCCCAACTCCAAATCTCACTTCAATTTCTCTTGCATCAGAAGTATTGGGAGAAGATGTTTTTGATAACCATGCAGATAAAACAAGACTTGGTCATAAAGAACCAATAACAGTAAATGAGATTAACACTGAAGTACTGGAAATATCTCTCTAGTTCAGAGAAATTCCATTTCCCATTTAATAACTTACAATTACTTCAAACCAGCAGGAATAGAGGGAGACCTAAAGACAGAGATTTCTTTTTTTTACATAAAGTATATTATAAGATCACACAATCAATAATACTTAGCTCCCTGAGCTGCATCGAATGGATGTACATTAAAATTTAAAGAGGGCATTGAAGGAGCACACTTAGAAAGATCAAGTCACCCCATGGCCTTAAACACTCTGACCAAAGAGCATAAGGGTAAGTGAGGAAAATCCATTAGAAAATGTGTTGAATGAATGATGATAGAGAAGTAAAGAGTCCAAGAACATCTGGCATAAAGGTTGACCCTTCCTGAGCATCCAAATGAGAGAAAACGTAAAGCATCCAGAGTTAGATAAGAACATTTGTCGCTGAACCCATAAGAAAATAAGGCTTGGATTTTTAGAGTTGCTCTGAAAGACATAAATGCTTTATTCCCATTCAGTTTAATTAGGTGGCTGACTCCCTCACTGCTGCTTGAAAATTCCAGCCACTGAACATACCCACTCCTGATTGCTTCCATGCCCAAAGTGTTGGCAGTTGATTAGAAGATTTTCCAGGAGTGTATTTTGTGAAGTATCAGTGAATTATGTAACAATTATACCTAATAAATGTCCAATTTAAGAAAGCCAGAGTGTGTGAGATATGGAAAATGCTTTCTAAAATATAGTTTATCTGATAAAGAAACCCAACTGCATCTTTACTACTGTGATTTTTAGTTTAAAAGTGCTTTAGGGTATCTCAAGATTTCGTTGGAATGAAAATGCTCCACATTCCCTCCAAGGAGACAGGCACAGGCTAGTTACAAGCCATGCAACCCTCTTCACCAGGAAAAAGCCATCACCAGGCAGGCATACAGAACAGTTCCTCCCATCCTACAAAATGTAAAGAAAAATGAAAAGGAAGTCATTACTCTGGGATCACCAAACAGCTCTAGGGACTTCATAGCAGTGATACAAGCTTGTCTGAAGGAACAGGGCACTGACCTCCTTTTCCAAACTAATTCTGTGATTAGCATGTCCTCCAACCTGCCCTGTAGGGTGAGAGGTGTTTGGGATGGAGAGGGAAATAGCCTTGAGTACCTTTTCTTCCCCATAAATATGAACCAAGCAGGAAGCAGATACACCTGTCTTTCCAAGAAGGCTTTGCTTTCAAGTTAGGAGTGTGCTGATCCCAGCCCCTCTGTAATTAGTAGGTGGGTATGGACAATCCATCCACTTGCCACACTCTGTAGTGTAGACTGCTTATCTTTCCCCACCAACTAATGAGGACCCCCATAGCATGGAGTTTCCTACCTGGAGCATTTAGCTTGAATGTCTAAAATAAAGCAGCAGCTCAACCAGAACCATGTCACCTTTCCAGAATTTTCTGATATTTAACTGGTAACAGTCTGCCGAGGATTAGTATGAATTTTACCTTGAATTATATGCCATCTCAGCGTACTCTCTGTGATGAGGTTTACATTATATTCTCAATATTAAGGACTTCGTCTTCCCCACCTTTCTTCCCCATCTTTCTTCCCCATCTTTCTTCCCCATCTTTCTTCCTCATCTTTCTTCCTCATCCATTTTGCCTGTTAAAATGCATGAAGTGTCAGGAATCAAGACAACGAAGTAGGAGAGATAAGTTCTTGTATATCATTTGGAATATGGACGATTTAAATAAACCTTACCCCATTCTAAAACAATAATTTTAAGAGCTATTTGAGAAGTTCTCTGTGCAGCCACTTCAGTATCAGTAATGGGCAAACAAATGCTAATGCTTTTCCTGACACCCTTCTCCCTCACGAATCACAAAGCATGCCAGCTGATGTACAATGGCAGTGATTCCATCCTTCCACAGCATCAATGTATGAAAAGGATAGATGTGAAAAGAAACAACAAAACAAACACAAAAACAAAGACATTTTGAAATACTTCATAGTACTTGAAGAAACTGCCAAGGAGGCACCAAGAAATGACATGACAGGAATTTGAGCTCTGTGATACTGAACAATCCATTTTTTAGTATTTTAAATCATACTTCTCCTTTGATGTCATGATAGTTTTGTTCAACAACAAGTCTTGAGATATTCCCGAGTAGTATCTGGGAATTAATTTCTTCCAGCTGGTCTACCCAAAGCTGGTGCCCAGCCACTTCCACTGATTGCAGGATGATTTCTCTGAGGCCAACTTCTGACAACAGCAGAGTTCTGAATTTTTTTATTTCATCTTACAAATTAAAAAAAAAACCCTAACATTAAAATGTTTACAATACCTCTCCCCCAGTTCTTATTTTTCTAGAGCTAGGTTTGAGCATTTACAGACAAAACCCGACATCTATCCTTGGACCCAGGATGCTCGTTAAAAAAGGCAAACATAATTCCTCTTTAGGATAAGTTAAATTCAGAGAAGCTGAACTCAAGCATACCAAAGGCCTCTTATCATCTACAAAGAAAGCTAATGTGATGGTGTAGAAGTTGTCTGCACCTCATGCAAATACAGAGAAAAATTACTTAACCTCATTAAATCTTTAAACTGGGATTCCGTATATTGTTGCTCAGCTGCCAATTGTTGCCAAAGGCTTCCAGTGTAACTTTATACAAGTCACTTACTCTAAGTGTTAGCTACCATTTTCCTTTTTGAAGAAGAAACAGTTTCTCTGCCCATGATTCACCTGTCACATCTATTTAGTTTGTAGGGATCTGAGAAGAGGGATTCTGTATATAGAATAAGACAGTGACTTTTTTCAAGTCTTTTGTCACTACTGTTCTATATAAATATTTAGTCCATATGCACCATCTTAAACTGACTTGGTGAATTTTATGTGTTTTCTTAGGCGTATCATAGTTTGTAGTTTCATATTCTACCAGTGTTTACAGACTAAGTGTGTGCATGTCTGTGTGCATTTTCCATATTAAAGTTGAAGAATAACTCAAAGGTGAGAAGAGGCCAGAATTAAGATTGTCTTATTTGTTGCCCCTTTTTCATTTTCATTACACTATTTACGTGATCAGAACGGTTTCTCAGGTCCAGCAGTGCTATTTATTAATAAAACACTGCTAATTTTAAATTCCATTTAGGAGCAAAATCTAGACCGACTGAAATAAAAGCAGGGAGAGAAAGAGTAAGAGAAGGAACAGATTTCCAGTGCTTGAATGATGTCAGATCTCCTCTGGGATGTGGAAAGCAGGCTGGGAAGTGTCAAGAAAGTACACAGGTAGCATCAGCTCTGTCTCCAATAAATATGACATAACAAGAGAGGTAGATGATGCAGAAGAAGAAGGAGGGCTCTTGCCAGACACATGACCTACAGACATCACCTGCTTCTGCTAGACAGCTTCATTAGTGTTGCCTAACAACTAAGCTGGTGGTCACGCTGGGTTGGATCTGCTTCTGTAGGTTTATCGCTTTCCAACTTAGCTTCTGACAAGAAATTCTCCTCTGAGCTGTAGAAGTCTTTTTGACAAAAACATCATGAAACTGTTCCTACATAATGTTGCTGTTTTGAGAAACTGGTATTTTCTGATAAAAGAAAGAAACAAGCAAAAAGTTCTTGTCAAAAGCAATTCCCGTGTAGGTCCCTTTCTTTTTTCTAAACAGACCACAGCCTTACTCAATGTATAGATAGAGGAGGGCATGCAGAGTAAGCAGCTATTCACTATTCTGCTTTATCTTCACTCTGCAGTGTGTGGTCCAAAGCTTTGTTTATTTTCCACTATTCAAACTTTACTCTAAAGCCAGACTCATTAATTTCTTCATGTGCTTTTTATATAGTTCATGAAAGAGCTTGACAAAGAGGAATTTATTTTTCCTGCATTGTGCTGACAGAGAGTTGAGACAGAGGGATTGGGGTCAAAAGTGCCATTCATGTTGGGTGCTCGATCTGATATCCTGAAAACCGGATCTCATAGGCTACTAAATGTTACACATGGCTTTTTGTATTTTCAGCTCCCTCCCTCATGATTGCAGGTGGAGCGGTCACCAGTCAGGACTTCCCAACTCAGACCACAGTTTGGGCACACAGCAAAAAAGGATCATGGTTAAGGGCCATCCATGAAAGGTACTTGGCCTGGACAAGGGCCACAGTGGCAGTCCCCAGGATGGATGGCTGGTTACTGGGCTGGCCTGAAGCCATTCTCGTGCAGCCTCCTTCCCTGCACAGTACTGGTTCTTTCACAGGGCACAGCCCATTTGCAGCAGTGTGTGAAGCCTTTTTGTGATCCTCCTGACAGGGGACTTAAAAAAAGTTCATCTACTGTATTTCCATCTAAACTTTTCTAACCTTTGGCAAAATGACATTGTGAAAGATCTTGTAGTTTGACCACCCTTGCTTTCTTTTTTTTTCCATGAAAAAAGGTGCAAAACACTGCTCTGTCATGTGGGTTATCTACTTTGCTTAACTTTAAAAGTTTTTGCCTGTAAATACTGAAAGTTCTCAGTGAAGCAGCTACAAGAATCACAATTTTTAGCATGTGCAAAAGAATATAGTCTGTTAGGTTTTTTTCCTCCCCAGAAGCAGAAAACTCATTTTTCCTAGAAATTTCTGAAAACAAAACTGTTTTATCTGTCTCCTTAATAAATGGGAAAAAAATATACCAAAATAAACAAAATTTAGTACATTTTTAAACCAGCATAGATAAGTTGTTCAGATAGGACACACCAGTGGATGTTTTGTTCTGGCTATAACAAACAGAACTTGAGAGCAGAGGGACATGGGACAGAAGGGAAAAGGCCCGTCACCAAACTGCCACTGATTTGCTACTCCAAATCTTTCCAAGCACACCTAGCAACCAGTGGTACTCCTATGCTATTGCTGGGATGTGCTTACAGAGTGGCACCAGCTAATCGTAATTACACAATGTCATTTCCCCTGCTTCTCTCACCTTTCTGAGGCTCTGAGAACAGAGTATAGCCTTTGCCAGTCATCGAGAACCTGAAAATCATACCCTTTCCTGCCTTTTGTATTTGGCACCGAGACCAGCTAATGGCTTTCCTCCCTGCTCCTGTAATTGCACCTTTCCATATCAACCACACATCTTTCAGACCTAGAAGGATGGTTGCGTGGGTAGAAGACACATTGGTCTCTCTCTACCCCATAATACTAACTATCTCCTTAAATTGTTTCTACAGTTTTGTTTTATTTATGTGCCACACAACAGTTGTACGTGTTGCAAGATATCAAACTTATCTTTCTTATAGATAAGAATAACATAGATATTAGGACCCTCTTGACTGCATTTATAATGTTGAATCCTTTCTCCTTCTGAGACATGGATAACCTTTTCTGCTTCCTGTTAGCAATTTCTTGTTTCCCCCCCTTATCCTTTAAATGGAAACACAAGTCTGCCATTTAATAAAACCCCAATAATGATCCTGCTTTAAAGGACAAGGGCTAATCACTTGCTGCTTAACATTCCAGACACATGACAGTGGAGGAGAATAAATCAGTTAAACAGCAAGATGCAGCACAACTAATTTTCATGTAAAAAGGGGTGATTGCCTTTTTTTTTTTTTTTAAACCATTGTGATTTTTTTTTAAGCTGTTAAAGCCCAAACATTCTCGTCTATCAGTTTATGAATTATTAATAAAAAAAGAGAGAAAAGAAGCTTTCTTTTTCTAAATATCATCTGCTAAGCCACCACAGACTGAAGTGCCTCACACTGATTCCTGATTTACATAGTCCCAGTTGGAAGTTAATGAAGACTGCTGAGCCACCTTTCAACATGCAGATAAACCTTCATGTATTTAAAAGCAGGGAATATGTGCTTGTTGCTGGCAAATTATTCATCTAAGATCTGAAGTTTCTGACACCGCCTGCGTCAGATAAACTGTCACCCAAATTGCAAACTAATTAGTGATTCAAACATTTTCTAGCTGATTGATGACAGAATAATTTACGCTTGTTTCTCAGTTTCCAGCTGGCATAGGCTGCTGACTGGAGCCCTAATTAACGCTAGTACATCAGTCATGTTCTGCCAAGGCAGCACATACAATTAAAAGGCAGTTTAAATGGAATATCACATTAAAAAGGCTGGTAGATGCAAATGTGAGGAAACAGCACTTTAGGATAAAATGACAACAGAACCCCACAAACCAAAACAGAACAGAACAGGGATTTTTTTTTTTTTTTTTTTTAATGGAGAAGTAAATTGTATTCCACATAGGCTATTTAGCAAAATACAAGAAGTGTGGAGGCAAAACATGCACAATAAATACTTCATTATTATTATTATTCTAACAAGTTTTAACTCGATGCTTTTCTCTTAATATTTGATAGAATATTGGTGTATGTTTGCAGCTTGGTTTTCAGCTATTTAAAAATGAAATAGAGGACAACATTGATAGCTGTGAAGTTTTTTACAGTGATAGTATAAAACAAAACAATAATATCCACATGTGTACTTGTGAGGAGCATATACAGGAGCAGCCTTCAAAATGAGTTTTAAATAACTAAAGATGTAATAAAAAACACATTGAAGTCAAAAGGAAACTGGCCATGGGATGTGTAGGAGGGTAGTGCAAATAATAGCCAATTGGAACTGCTTCTTATTTTTAGATGGAACTGCTAAATTTTGAAAATAGCAGTACTATATGGTAAATGTGCAATGGTTTCTAGTGGTATTCCCCTGACCAAATAATGAAATATTTGGGGAAAAAAGGTTATTGTATGGGTTTTATGAATGATCATTATTGCTGTGGGTACAAATACAATGTGAGGTGATTCTGTGTCAGGCATGCATTGTAGCCTGCAACGATGAAAGACAGTCTGCTGCAGTGCTGCTGTCAGGCAGCTCTTTTATTTTATTAGGCCTATTTTATTATATCCATATTATAGCCACGATATCTGTAAATGAGGTGCTCTCTAGCTATCAAGCAACCAGGTGGGAGAAAACTCATTTTGTCATCATAGTAATGAGAAATGAGGATAGTTGTAACCCATGTTCTCATTCACATTTGAACTACAGGAGTGTTGGCCGTTTGATGATCAAGCTAAGAACAAAAACAGTCCTCCTTGACGAAACTCACAAAAGGTGTTAAGCCTGCAGTGCCAGACCCTTGTTGCAATGTATGCTGCATATTTGATGACACTGGTTTATCTTACTCAATGTGACCTCTGTGGGGGGAAAAGTTTTCATGAATATAAACAGCCCTGGGGTTTGTACCTTGTCTGCTAAGGTGTTTTTGAGATTATCTATAGCACATGACAGATGAGCCCTTGACTCTTACAGCACTCTAGCACAGAACAAAGAGAAGTCACTGTAGTAACCGCAAACAGACCTCCAGACGGGAGATGTGCGAAAGCACTCCAATTTGTTTCTAGGAGCACAGCAGACTGAAAGCTCACATCACTCAGTGCAGTCACACTTTGCTGTCAAATGCCATTTTGCAATGCCATATATTTGCACCTTTAAAAATTTTAGATAAGTAATAATTTACATTAGTATAGTGACGGAGGGTTCATACATCGGCTTTGACAGCTGAGCTATTTTAAGGAACTTTACAAATCAGTGAATTGGAGATGAGGAGTGAAACTCACCTTAGACATAAATAAGTCCAAGTTTTCTGACTTTGCTAGAGTTGGATGAGATTTTTGCTGTGAGGCACAGAAGGCCATGTGCTGCTAACCCTTTGTACCCATGAGGCAAGAGCCACCAGAAAACCTTGGCTTAGGTTTTAGATGCCACATCGCATAGCTTCTACTGTCTTGACTGAGGTGTCCAGCACTGAGCTCACCAGTAAGCACCAGGACACCCTGTAAGTGCACAAGGACAGTGAAATTGCCATGGGCACGGTAGATGAAATACCCAGAAACTGACAGAAACTGTGAGATGGAGACCATCCAAAGAGGGGATGTGGGGAAGGTTAGGCAGCAGCAAAGCAACAATTGTCAGGGATTGTTATATAGGATTTAGGGATGTAAATTTTCACACTCACACTTCCACTCTATTGTCCCCTTTTTAAATCCGATTTTCACAGCTTCACACACCAAAAAAAAAAAAAAAAAAAAAAGCATCAATCTGCTACTAGCAAATTTACCAGTGAGAAAGAAAAACACAGAAGAGTTTTATTATTATAATTGCATGTTGAAGAAATAACACAAATAATACTTTGTGTTTTCAGTATGAAAGCGTATCCTGTATAGCAAAGGGCAGATTTTGGGTTTTACCACAAGGGCTTTCTCACAGATCTTGTAAGAAAGACTTGCAATTTGTAGTCAACAATCCTGTACACAAAGTGCTTGAGAGTAGAATCAGAGCTTGTGGGTTAAACGAGTGGAGTAAAGAACTTTTGTGCTACTGCTTTCTCCTCTTATTTCCATGCTGTTGCTGATCACTGTGGTGCCTTGTTACATCTCCCCAGAGAGAAGCAGTTCCATAACAGGACAAATTCTGAATTCCCTATGGAAACTCAAACTTCTAATGTGGACTGTAAATATAGCAAGTGCTATCCAGTTTGTGTTCATAACATACTAACCAAGTGCAGTATCACCTCCCCAGTGGGGGACCCAGAAAAGCCTGAGTGCTCAGTCTCTTACGAGCTTTCTCTAAAGCTCTGTATCTAATGCTGAACACATGCAAATCTTTCCAATATGAAATATGTCTTCTTCCATTCTAAACATTTTCCCCTCAGGTTTCCTAATGTGAAGATTTGCTTTCCTTGATGAGAATAGAGCCTACACAATTAAACATGTTTATAACGCAATTTGCTTCTGTAACCCAAGGGACAGGAAAGCATTCAGGAAAACAGGTTGGGAGGGCTATTTAAGGGGCTTGGGTTTTTAAGAGATTTTTTAATATTCTCTAGGTTTAGAAGGAAACTTTAACCAATGCCATCAGAGATCAAATTAAGGCAATACTGTGGGAATGGAAATAAAGACAATGTTGCATTGCCAAACTGTGCACCTTGGAAAGCCAATTATAGTTCATCGTTTCGTCACAGACTTATGTGACCTTTGGGAAGTTACTTAATGCAATGGCACCTCATTAACCAATTTGTAAAGAGGGTAAAATGACATTCTCTCTCTCTAACAATCTTAACTGTTCATTTGAACTTGCAAAGTACTGCTTGTACAAACTGTTCCATTCAAGATGTTATTATCTATATGTACTCTTTGGTGCTTAGCTTGTAAACTCTTCAGGACAGTCTCTGAATGTATGAATTCCTAGAGCAAGCCTTATTTGTAATTTTTACCTGCGGCTACAAAAATGTGAAATAACTAAAAGTTTCCACAGACAAAACCTACAACATTGCAGTTGGTTTGTGAACACATAAATTTTGAGCCTTGTTACAGCAGACTCTCTCAATATTTCTAAAGATCTGTGAACATGATGGGTTTTGCTCACAGGAGGTGTATTTCAAAAATGCATTTTATGTAGTCTCGTCTTCATTTTTTACACATATTTCCTTCTTATAAATGACACCCTCCTCAGAAGTATGCATCCTGTAGTAAGAAGGAAAACGCACATGGCTCTACTCCAATTATGTATTGTCTAGTGGGAACCGTCATTACAATCTGAATCCTCTCTGGCCCTTTATAATCTTAAGGGAGTGCCTCATGTGCATCCTCCATCCTTTTGATTTTCCCTTAGGCTTTATTTCTTATTTCTCTATACTTCCAGAAACAAAATATTTGAAAACATCTGTAAAACTCAGCCTCCCAACAATGGGACATCAGTCCCCATATTTCAGTGGGCATCACATCACAGTGGTGCTTGATTTTGCACCAGGAGCATTTCAACAAAAACTTGATGAGCTGCTGGAAATGGTGAGACAAAAAAGTGAAAGCTAGCCCTGAGGAACACATCATGAGTAAAGCAAGAGGAAGATGGGGGGAGAAGGAAAAGGAAATAAAGGTGCATGGGATGCTATGATGTTGAAAAAAGGCTTATAAGTGTACCAAATATACACCAAGGAGAGACTAAAAATGGTGCTGAGTGGTCTTGGAACAGCATACTGAAAAAGCCAGCAGTAGTAGTAGCAAGCCAGTCAGAAACACAAAGAAAGGGGTGTTGATTCAGAATTGGAAAAAAGCTTTGGGTCTGAATCAGCTTTGAGATCACTTTGATTGACTTGGCCTCCCTTTTTTCCTTTAGGTTTGGCAGTTCATGCTTCAAGAGTACATTTCAGGATTCTATTGTAATATGTGGTTCACAGGTGAAAAGCAAATATTCTGGAAAGCTGTAAAGATTGATTAAGTAGTTGCTGTTGATGAATCATCTCCACTTACGGTGGTCTGAAGGTATAAAATCTGAATTTGTCACCAGCACTTAAGAGCAAGACGGAACAAACTATGCCTAGACCATGACAATAAAAGTAACAAGTAGCTTAGAAGCTTAATGTAGATAATAGGAAACTCAAAGAACAACAGATACTCTTCCTTCGCAGAAATAAGGCTGGTTTTAACATTCTGCAAACTAACGGTACTATTCTAGCCATTCATTTCAACAGAGTTATATTTGGTTTATGAAAGTGTATCTGAGAAAATAGTTAGGCTTGTTTTTTGTTTGAGAATAATTCAAGGTGTATTTATAAAGGATAAACCCAAACATCTTAAAAAAGAAAAAAAAAAAAAAAAGAAAAAAAGAAGGAAAACCACTCAAGAATGGAAACACCTATCTAAAAAAAAAGGTAGTTTGGGTACATAAATAAAACATGAGGAGAGAGCTTCTGCTTCCCCAAATACTTCCTCATTTGACTATCTACCTCTTCCATCTTTTAATCCATTGGTCCTGAAGTTTTATGAATAGCTGTTTTCCCTTCAAAGGGCTTTGCTGTTGCTACCAACTGTCTTCTTTGTAAAGTTGCTCAAGTGTTTTCTCCCCATCAATACCTTCTGTCCCTTGAAATGGTAGCTGCTTCAGGAAAAGGAGGCCCCTCCTGCCCTGACACCTGCTAGTCCTTGCAAAGGGAAGCTCTCTTTCCTTGATCCAAACCACAGAGCCACAGATTTAATGTACCAGGCACCATGTATATTCCAAAGCTTTATAAGTATTTTTTTCAATAGTATACCATATTTGAAAAGTCATAATATTAACTGAATGTATTCTCTGCGGACAAATTCAGTGAAATTATACTTCCATTTTTCCTGCCCCATCAAGTCTTTTATTTTTATCACTGATGACTTTCAGACAAATAACCTAGCTGTTCTTTCAGCAAGGGAGACCCTAAAAATCAGGAGTGCTGTGAAACACTCTGTGCTTCCTAACCAGAAATAATTAATCTCTAAAGTACATGAGAGTTTTACATTTTTCCAGTCTAATGGAAAATTTGCTGGCAGAAGAGAGCAATTGTACGTGATTACATAGTTACATGCACAAATGATTTTATGTCACACACACGTATATGCAACGTGTATGTGTTGCAAGTACATATACATATGTACTAGCATATGGCCAGAACCTCATCTGCTATAAATAACTGACTTCAGTGGAATTGCACTGATTTACATTATCTGCAAATCTGGTCTCGTGTATGTTTCTGTATATATACTTACATTTCAAAGTGAGAAGCATTCCGTATTCTAAAAGTGGTTTACATTTTTTGGGGTGAAATCCCTCTTTGGAATAACAGGAATTTTGCTGTAGACTTAATACAGCATTTTATTATCCCAACTTTTTCTGTAAATCACTGAATCTAGGAAAGTATTCATACTAATGTAAAACTTTAAAAACTCAGTGAAAAATATTCCAGAAATGGAGATTACCAAATCGGTTAAACACTGATATTCTGTGCCTAAAAGTGGCCATGTTGTCTAGCCAAATTTTCTGGAACTGGGAACTGCATCGTGTTTCATGCATTGTTAATAAAGTAGCCAAAAGACGTGCAAAACCGCTATTTTTTTTCATGGCTTTTAAAAACAGTTAAATTACCAGTGTTTTACAATAGCACTATGTTCACTTCAATACAAAGTGATTATTGCAATTTATTCCTAATGGCCAGTCCTTGAAACAGGAATGAATTGTTGTTTCACCAGAGGAGGATTATTATTCAGCCCAGTGGAACTGTGGGAAAAAAAAAAAAAAAAAAAAAAGGAAAATGGTGCTTTTTTCAAATTCTAATCACAAGCACTATTTGCCTATTTAACAAAATCTTATACTCAGGTAAATCAATCAGCCATATTTTCACAGAACTCATTAGGGCTGCAAAAATCTGGGCAAGAGTTATAAAATATTATCTACGAATGTTCAGATTTTATAAAAACCCCTATATCTCTGTTATTTTCCTTTGTTGTTTTCTATTAAGAAACAGATGAAGGAATGTTTGCTGGTGGCAAAGTTGGAGGAAAAAAGTGAATTAAATTAAAACCAAACGTGCATGGAAAAATAGTTCTGAATGTATTTGAACTAGAAGCCTGACTTTAAGGTTATAGTTTAATTCACCCTCCAGAAATGTCCATGTCTTTCTCCCCTCAACCGCCGCCTCTGTTCTGCGGCTCCCTTGTTGCTGCTCTTACACTAATCCCTGTGTTGTGCTGGTAAAGCATTTGCAAAGTAACCAGGTTGGGAGTCGGATCCAACTGAAAACATAATTAAGCAGAGGGTAATGAGAGGCATTTTTAGCTGATCAGTTTCTCAATGTGATTTCCTACCAGGCTGCGCAGTTTGTTGTGCTGGTGAAATATAGAAGCAGGGCACATGATGAACAAATAGCAGGGAGAAGGGGTCGGATTGGACTGCTCCTTGGTGACAACTCTGGTTTAAATGAATATCAAGTAATTACGGAGCTGTTCTCATTCTATCAACAAAAATATATGTCACTGGCATTCAGCATAAATATTTTCACAACTAACTAACTAACTAACTAATCATAGCTGAAAATTGAAATTCCGTTTATGGCAATGTTGTTGGTATTAGGCTGTAGCAGTGGTTCCCAAACTGTGATCCATGGGTCTCAGACAGATCAGGAAAAGTCATTTATGATTTGCAGAGAACTGTTTGAAATGCTACATTTTTCCCCATAATGCATTCAATTAAACTACCGGTGTTACCCAGTAACAAATGTTACTGAGTGTTGGCAACCTGCCTTCCATGGGTAAAGTGTCCAGGGCTCACTGCGTACTAACCTGGAAGATTTAGCAGAAGGACCCCAAGACATTGGTGCTGTCTGCCCTGTCACACTGCCAGATATTTTTTGCTTCCGTGTACAGGTGAAAGGATACAATAAGTGCTTGTAGTAAAGCTACTCCTGCTCAATATCCAGGATATTAACTTCAAATGGACCACAAACTTGAGCCTGTACTAATATGATCAGCAAGTACACATATCTGCTATTTCAGTGATAACATCCACTGCACAGCTGACAGCCTTCACCAGAGGAACAAGTCAGACTGCCGTTGATGGTATCATCTTGAGTGTGCCCATGTTATCTATCCAATCCTGGGACAGTTAAGAGAACTCTAGCATGAAAGAGAGATGCTTTTACTTACAGTCAATTAAAAAAAAAAAAAATTCACAGAAATGGCAAAGCAAGAAATTTTTTATTTTCTCACTCCCACTTACATACATTTGTATAAATAGTCCCATTGCAATAGAAGTTGCTGCTTGGGTGGTTAACCAAGGAACAGACAAAATTCAAATAATTTCCAACTACAAGTGCTTTTAAGAAAAATCAGGATTTGCTCAAAACAGCTTTTCAAAAGAAAAGAATACTCAGCCAGAATATGCTAGATATTTTTCACCCTAAATTCTGAGAAAAAAAAAAGATAATTTTATGGGGCTTTGTTTGTTTGTTTGCTTGTTTGTTTTGTTTTGTTTTTCCCTCTCATGGACTGTCAATGTCATTATCTGCTATGTGTGGGACTTATTTGACTTCAAATTTACACTGTTAATTTCATTTTGCTGAAATTCTCCCCCATTTCCTTAATTTCCCCCCCTAAGAAATAGGTTTAACACATTCTTGTTTTTACCACATCAAATACTCACTTTTTTTATTAAACACAGAACCAGGTATTTAATTCTCCTAGTTGTGTTGACAGGTTCAGTCAAAAATGGTGCAGTGTATGTTTCAGGAAGAGACAATTCATACTTAATCCTCAGTCAATCCATATATTTCCAGAAAATAGGGGACTATCTTTTCTGAAAAACACATTTTTTGAAAGAGCTGCCATGTGACTGTCATTGAATTAGGGTCACAAGGTCAACACTCTCACCACACCCCAAGAAGTGCTATATGGCTTGTTATATAGGTAAAAAAAACCAAGATCAGAGCAAGCAGTGGAAGCTTACATTTCTTCTTTCCTAATTAAAATGCCACAGTCAAGTTATTTGAAATAAGCAGATGTAAAGTTATGATACATATACTGTGCAGTTTGCTTTGCTCTGCTGTTTAAAGCTAATTCTGTTTTGAACCAAAATTTACTGATTTACTAATATACATGATTTACTAATTTTGGTTCAAAACATGCTGTCAAATATGTACTTTACTACCAAGATACTTGTCTGAGCCAATGTGATAACCACTAAGGCCTGTTTAAGTCCAATACCAAATGGACAGTGTTTCAAAGATGCTTTAGAGGAACAATTTTTTAAACCTAAAATTCTAGGATAACCTGTCCACAGGCACATCCTTCCTTACCAGTGGCATATGCCCTGAAGCTTATAATTTTTCCTTTCATTCAAAAGTCATACCTGTGTGTGTGCGCATGCATTTCAGAAAGACTCCCACCAGAGCCTCAGCTAATGGTTGTGACAGCATTAACCTCACACACCACTAAGCCCTCACGTTACTTTTCTTCTGAATATTGTTCTGTTCTTCTGTTGATATCTACTCTTTTTTTCCAATTTTCTATGTACCTTTCTGTTTCTCTCATTTTTATGGTAAACTGGGTTAATTATTTTCAGACCCTTTTCATTATCAGTTTTCTTTAAGCTGATATTTTGGTTCTCTTTAGACATCTCTGAAGATCTTCTCTTTGACAGACCATTCCTGAGGTAGTCTCACATTACTTACTGCACCCCAAAAATTTTCCTCCTGCTATTGTAATATTTTCTAGATTGTTCTCCACCCCATTCTCCTCTTGCCACTATCCAAACGAGACAGTGTGACAGAGTACTGCTGTTGTCATGACAAACACCATGAAGAACGCAGGATAAGACAGAAAATATCAAAACCACAGCCTATGTGCCAGATATGAACACAGGAACTCCTGGCTGTGAACCATATAGACTCTTTTAGTCCTGTCAGCTGCATGGGCAAGACCAAAAGCCAGACTTGGACAGAAAAATGCCATCTACAATTGTATCAATTGAACTGAAGTGCTAACTGTGAGGACATGCTGAACCTAAGCCAAAGCTGTGGCACAAGAGTCTATGTCTTCTCTGTTTGCTGTGAGATTTTCATGACATGACAGATCATAGCAACCCAGTCAAGGAAACAGGAATTCAGAGTACAGATTCTCTTCTAAAAAAGAACAAAACAAGAAAAAGGAGGGGAGGGGGGGAGGGGTAAGAGACAGAAAAGAAAAAACTTCAACCTGCACAAGTACCAATAGCCTGGAATCACATTATACGTCAGGCTTTCCAACGAGAGAGCTGCTGACGTTATTGTCACTGACAGAGCCTGATTGAGGAGGAGAATTTTTGGCAGAGTACAAGATGTTGCCTCCTGTTTCCGCTGCTTGGAGCAGTGATGTCAATATTTCAAGAGCCAGTGTCTATCAAAGAAAAATAAAAACAAAAGTATTGATCCAGGAGTCTGTAAAGGTAGAAGTAAACAATGCAGCTATCAAGAAAAGATTCTGACCTGAAAGGTGTATTTAACCTGGAGGTAAATTATATTGTTTTTCTATTGTGCAAGGACAATATTTGAGTGTTCAGCTTTTGCAGGAGGCGTCCAAGCTTTGTTTCATGTTTGCGCAGCACTTTGTCCAACGTGAGAAAGCCACGAAAGTAGCAGTGCATCTCACGCACAGAGTAAATGAAGCATCTCACAGGGATCTCTTTATGTGCTACAGTCGTTTCAGTCTCTCTTGAACTACCTTCTTAAACCATTTCTCAACAGGCACTGTTCTTTTTCTAGTACAGTTGTCAATGGCCTTTACTTGGCACTTCCAGGATGTTGGGATTTCCAAAGCTGCGTTCCCTTCATCGTGCTGAACTGTATGGAAGCCCAGAATGCAGCAGCCAGATTCACAAGCAGCCAAGCCTAGTCCGGTTGTACCATGAACAACGGGGTTGTTCAGCAGCAGCTAAGGCTATTCCTGCAGACAAGTCAGGTCATGGAGGGAAGAAAGGAGTGAGCAGTGTGGTCAGAAAAGTATCCATCTTTCTGGGCGGAAGCGGATAGCAGTTTGGTGTTGAACAGGAAGAAGCATGCCACTCAGATGTGACAGCCTGAGCACAGTCAACGACAGAGACATCCTGGAGTCCCTGGAGACCTCCAGGTATTACCCCGCAGGGCTTTTAGTGGGAAGCAGCTTGTCCTGCTCACCGTGAGGCACTGAGGCATGAGCAGTGAACATCAGTATTCAGCCTCTTTGAGGGAGCAGGGCAAAGCCTTCGAGGATGGAGGCTTGGCAGCGTTTTCTGAGTCAGCATGCCCAGCTGATGCACTATTTACCTAGCTGCTGGCTCTAAAGTACTGCTGAATTTATCCAAAATATAAATCGCCAAGCTGGACGAAAAGATGCAAGCTTTAAATGTCTCACAAAGTCACAGGGACAGCACCAAGCTTGTATGCAGTGTCTGGCCTCTGGTACAGTGAGGGAGAGCAGGGACATGGAGGTCAGCAAACGGTTTAGTTAAGAAGGTTGACAGAAACAGGGACAGAAAGAAGGAGAAATAGGTGAAAGAAGAGGGACAGAATAGGGAAGATGCCAACTGAATGGGAAGAATAATGAAAAGCATGGGCAAGGTAAAAACACTAGTAATAGGACAGTATCAGAATCAGAAAAGAAAGAGATTTAAGTGATAGATGACAGATATTGGAGAGTAATGTAAACCCATACATACTTAACACTGTGAAATCAGAGCACCTTGCTCAAAGGATACTGAAGAATACGTAAGAATTGTGTCAAAGGTAAGAAAAAGGAAGGAAAAACATTAAAGCAAAGCCAGAAGTATTTTATTCCAAAATCCCACATCCACCTAAATGTTATACTTGTAGTAAGATAGCTTCGGAGCATTACTACTAATTATAACTACAAGTATTTTAGCTCTAATTCATAAAATATAAAAACATACCTATTTCATACATGTATAGTGATTATTATTATTATAATTAAAAACACATATTTGTTTTCAGATTCAAAAGTCACTTGCACAGTCTTGAAACACAGGTAAATAAGCCTGAATTGATGCAATTTTACCAGTGGAAGAGATACCAGCATCAGGCCTCTTCTATCAGAAGTTAAACATCTTGTCTCAACTGTGACAAATGGCTATGGGTTAACTACAGTTTGAGTACCTTTCTGCTTTTCCACAGAGGAGGAAACCATGGCACATGTGGTCTCAACCTGTAGAACTATGAAGCGAGCCAATGCAAGAGTGAATAACGCAACCAAACCTATAGTCTGCTTCACACATATATACAGTGCTTCAAGTTTGTCTCCTTGTAATACTACCTCAATAGTACAGTAAATAAAGCTCACAGGAGGTACTTATACCAATCTGACCTTCTCCAACGTACGAAGGAGATGGAGTTTTGAACAATAGAGCCAAAATGTATTGCTCCTGGTATGATATAATTACTAAAATTACTGTACAACTCAATAGTTTTCTTAACAAACACTGAAAAAATAAGTCTGGTCCTGCAAGCAGAGATAAGTAGTATACCCATGTAATAGGGATTACAGTGCAAGAAGTAACCTGGGAATGGCCCTATTATAAAAAAAAATAAATATTAGTTCAGTTCATCAGTCAAATATCTGGTCTTTCACTGGCATACATTTATTTAAAGGTTAAATCTGAGGTGGGAAGGGGGAGACTTTAATCTCAGATTGGGAAAAGCTGCCAAAACTGAACTATTGAAGCAAATGCCAGACCAGGCAGTGGGCCAGTTCACTTATCCTTACTAGCCACCTGCAGGCTGTATTATCAAAGCCCATGAAGTTTATTATTGCAGTTTATTATCCCTTCATTATGATATAGAAAAAAGGCATTGATGTAAAACAATTTTGACACCAAGTTTCTCCCTGACACTCAGCACTGAAATCCGTTCATGTTTGCGTGGGAACAGGTTATGGGACAATTTTTTTTTTCTCTATCAGTGGCAAACCAGATGCTCATGCATATATGTAACTTCTCATTGTCACCATGGGGAAAAAAAAAAAAAAAGCCTTTTGCATGAGAAACAGACAAAGTAAAAGAAAGAGGCATCTCATCACACAACATATTAAATAATCACATCCTAAGACGGGAAAGTGTACTGACATTAACTTCAGTGGAATTGCACCAAACAGCTCACTTGCATTCTGGCCTCAGCAGCTGAAGAAAGTTCTCACAGGACAATGACATGTAGATGACAGTACCAAACTTAGTCATTCATATTAATGTGCTTCAGATTTTGAAACACAGCTCAAGATAGTAATCCTTGACTACTGCATTGCCCAAGAGAGAACTGTATGTTTCGAATCACATCATATGGCATTGGGTGGGCATTTCTGATAGAGATCCTCTGACAAATAAAATCCTGCAGATTTCTCAGATTACAATACTGAAGTGCAACAAAACATGAGAATCTGTGTGTTTTGTTTGTTCTTATTTGAAATACAGGTTTTTTGCTTTATAGCTAAGGGATCAGACATCCCATATTGTATGGGGTTTTTTTGGTTTTCTTTTTGGTTTTTTGGTTTTTTTTTAAATCAGATGGGCTGTTATCATTTCTAGCACTGATTTAATGCTGTTATAGCTGTAACAGTCTGAGAATATTATTAGCACAACAAGTTCTGTAAGGAAAGATCATATCTGTTATGTAGACTGACAAGTTCAAAAAAAAACACCCCTCCCCCAACCACCACACCCCCACCCCCACCCCCCTCAGCTGCAGATCTGTCTTCGAAAAGGGCTCATCTGTTATTTCTGACCACATCAGCCATTCTAATGAAAGATAAAAGTTCTACAAACTTTGCCTACTGTCACTTGTAAATTAAACACTGGGAGTCTAAATTTCTTTCTGTTGACAAACAAAAGAGTCAGACAGGAGGGAAGAAAGGCAAAATTACGTAGATTGGTAAGTATTGATTTCAATGAATTGGGGCATGAGCATCTCCCTCTCTCTCCTACTTTTTGGATTATTTAGAATCCAGTTCTTAGTTGTGTTTTCCATGCAAAATAAAGTGCATGAAGGACATGGCCCTAGAGAGCACCTAGGGCAGCTGGTTCTAGTGAAAAGAGAAACAGTGGAGGAAAGCCAGAAGCAGCTCGACATAGATGTTAGTTCTTTTTGTGTGTGTGTGTGTGCTGCTCTTCATTAGTACATTCAGATATTTTATATGATGGTTGTAGCTAGAAAAAAGAAAATGATGAGTGCAAAGGGTTGTTGCCCAGGAGTGTGACTAGGTCAAGAAGTTACTTGTACCATACACTCTGTCCCCTGTTAGCATCTCATACAGTCTGAAGAACATTGTTAGCACCTGCATTCTAATATTAAGGACATAGTCTTATAAGGATCTTCCCCAAGCAGGTAAAAGCAACAGTAACAGAAGAGTAGCACTAAACCTTGCTTGACCACAATTAGGTGGGATAAGCCACCCCAGGATATACTGTTTAGATTAAGCTGTCTTCACAAGGAGGTTTTCACTGCAATGATAAAAGTTTGCTTAGCCTAAAGGTTACTGCCCTTTGGGTGCACAAAGTATTTGCTGAGGTTGGACAATTCTAATCACATTTTATTCCTCTTTGTCATGCTATTTTTTGTTCAAAAAGTCAGACAAAGCTATTAAAACAAACAAACTAAAAAGACATTCAGATCTTCACCAGATTGTGCCTATCTGCAAAATTAATTGTGAAATGTTTTTGAGAATACAAGACATTTTTGGGATATGAACAGGATGGTCCAGGTTAATCTCTGCTGTAAAAGGATGCATCTCCATTAGCCTCAGCAGTGCTACTTGAGATCTGACCACAGCAGAATTTTCTGTCACACCTCATTTAGCAAAAATGCAGTTATACTTCAAATTTTACTGGTGTGGTTCTATCAAGAGAGACCTAAATAAATAAGTTTTTTATATATGTTTATATATATTATCCACAAAGGCCTATTCTTGTTAATTTTGTCAGCCCAGACACTGCTTAAAGCTGACTTTCACAGGGATGTGTGTATTTGCGGGTCAGGTTCATCAAACATTCATTGTTCAATACTGTGACAGCTGGTAGCAGGCGTACATACTCTTCCCTTGTTTGGTTTTCTGATAGAACCTGTCAAGTACTGGTTGCCTGTAACTGAGTTTGTCACCCTCTCAGCAAGGTTATAGCTTTTCTTACTATCAAGTAAAACAATAAAGAAAAACGATATGAACTCTAATGGTATTTTTTTAACCTCAACTAACAATGCAAAAGCATGGTTTTTATGAAAACAACCACTAACAAATAGCCACAATTTTTGTTTACTAATTCTAATAGATTTTAAAATCAGAAAATAATGTCTTAATGCAGTTTCTGATCCCTTCTCTAGTGATAACGCAACCACTCATCACAACCGCTACTAATATATTCAGGTATGGTAGTACTGTGAGGACAAGATTAAATATTTTTGGCCTGTCAAGTGTACCCATACAGTGGGGCCAGTCAGTGCGTACTGCTACAATAAGCAGCAACCATTCAGCATAGACAGGGTCAGTCTTTGCACAGACTTGGAGACTCTGCCTGTGTTTCAGTCCCCATGTCTGAGTATGTTACACACTTGCTAAGTGTGGAAAATCTTCACTGAGTTAAATACTGAAGCATTAGTGAGTCAGGAGCAGGTAGATCAAAACTTGGGGCAGGATGGTACATGTGGGAATGGTTCAAAAACTTTTCATACAGAGAGAGCAAGAGAAATGTGACCTGTTTGGGACAAGCTGCTCTGACCTGACAGACACCACAGCTGTCCGATGCAATTCGGACAAGATTAGGAGCCGACACCAGCACAATTTAAGTTTGCCAAGTGAGATGTGCTTTTCCTGGCACAACATAAATTCACAATTTGATCCATGCTTTGACCCTACATGTAGCATAGAGATGGCAGTAGCTACATCAGTAGCCTAAAGTACTTAAAATAACCACCTATAACAATATCAAAAGATCAGATTTAAAAGACTTTTAAGTGCCTGAAGCTCTCACAAGTATCTTGGGAAATTTAGCAAGTGCTGAAATTCCACTGAAACCACAGAGTATGGACACAGGCTGCCTATATGATTTGTAAATTCCATGTGGCCCTTTTTTATTTCCTTTTTCAAGACAGCTCTGTGGTATTTCAGTACAACAACTGGAATTCATCGTGACTCCTCTCTGTTTCTCTGTTAGCATCCACCCTGCAACCACAAACTAACAAAAGCAAAACCAAAGATAGAATAAGCAGAGGATCAAGAAAAGAAGCATGCTGTGGTTGAGATAGGTTTACATTAAAATTCTCTTGAGAATTATATTAGAAAAGTATTATTCAATGAACACCTAAATCCATGCTTAGAAAAAAAAAAATGCAGTTACACATTTTAATCAATATGAAAAGAAGAAATAGAATGTATATAGTAGTACCAGGAGATAGAAAATCAACAATACATTTTAGGTACAAATGTACAAGAAAAGCATGTCTTTCTCACTCACATCCTTTGAAATAGAAAAGAGCCACATAGTTCTGCTAATAAACAACTAAAAAAATAAACATATATATATATATGTGTGTGTGTGTGCGTATATAGACACATATTTACAATTTGTGCAAAGTCTGATTGCAGAGAAACCCTTCTCTTCAGTATCCTAGTTCAGATGAGTATTTAAAGCACAGGACTAAAGGATTTCTCATAAGCTCAAAACTAGACACAGGCTTAAGTACCTTGTTAAACCAAGACATCTGTTCTCCTTAACATAAGACTACAAAGAGAACTTTCCCCTTTGTTTTGTGAAATGACCCGGACACAAGAAGAAAAGCTATTGCCTCTAGAAGTCCCATAATTTCACTCTGTATTCAGACACTTTGACAATTTCCTTGAAAAGTTGTTCAGTTTTCCTTCTTGATCTTGAACAGCCACAGGTCACATTCTGCTTTCAATTACTCCATCGCCATTGTCTTCTTGAACTACTTGAACAATTATTCTCCTAAGCATTACTCTAAAACTTCAGGGTACACTAGTGAAAAATAAGAAAAGAAAGGCATACTAAACTTTGAAATCTCCACAAAGCACAAGTATCATCAGAGTCTTGCTCAGAATTAGGTCTCAAAATGTAATGCTCCCACTGAACACCTGTAAAACCCCAATTACTGCCTCAGGTTTGAATAGCAGCTCTGTTGTGACTGCTGTTGAAAGGAGCTCTGTTGCATCCTGAGAAGCAAGGATGACTTTTGAGATATCAGTGTATGTGCCATAAAACCACTCTCCCATGTACTGTGCTTTATGCATGGAAACAAATGTGTTCATGTTTGATCTCTTCAAGCGTAAGTCTCGACTCTGCAGAGAAAGAAAAGGATTTCACTTCCTGCAAGGGAGACTTGAAAGCCGAACAGGTGGGTTTTACAAGGTCTGAACCACATTTTATTTTTGAGTGTTCCCTGCTCCAGCTAGAGTTAGATTATGATAAGAACTGACTGTGCCACCAAAGCATTTTCATGACCTACAAATTATCCCAGGTTTAAGAGATGGTGTATCCTGCACTGCAAGGGATTCTGTGGGAAAGTGTGCCTACAAGAGACATGCAGGCATTTTTATAAACTCTTTAGGCTTCTGGTGTCTTGTGGTATCATATGTGAACAATCAAATCAGTTCTGATTTGAATGCTGTCACTTGGATTAGGGTTTATCTATCGCATGGTAGCACTGAGTTAGCAGGCCACGGAGATGAATAGAAGTACTGATTGCTGAACTGACAGCCTTGAAGATGAGTAGCATTATTTTATCACATCCTTCTTTGCAGCATGTGCCAGTGGGTTTTAGCTGTCACATTTTTTTAAAATTATCAAGCCTCAGAGTAAGTAACAGGGCTGGTTCCTTAGTGTGTAAGAGTCCCCTTCGCTCCTCCTGATCCTACCAAAGCTGCTGGCTTTTATTTTGTGAAATTGTATACTTGTAGGTTAATTTGAATAAACAAAAGACTGTTCTGCACACCACAACATGGCTACTAATTTAGTGGATGTTAAGTGTCTTGCTATCCAGTGCACCTCTTGTTACCATTATGACTTTGAAAGGATTATGGTTTATTATGAAATAATTCACAGCAGAAACATTTATACTCATTTGTGAAGGTAAAAGCCCAATGTGTTTTTAAGCCACCTTCCTCATAACACCTATTAATGCTCATTAACTAGGGAGACATTTGGATTTCAATGTGGTTTCTCACATACCCTCCTGCAACTTTGCCCATACACCAATGATGTCATGTGCCATTGTCATTTTTTATTCAGCTTTCCTTGATGCACCTACCTGCCTTCTGACCCCAAATCTCAGGCTCTGAAGTCTATTTTTGACAGTGTTATGAAAGGTCACACAAAGTAGCTGGAAAGCTGAGAGCACTGATTGAATGAGCACTGCCCACTGGTTCCTTCAGAGGTTGAGCCGTCAGGACAAGGAGAGGACAAGGCCACCAGCAGTAGAAAGCAATTACACCCAGGAACAACAGGCCCTGTACCATCCTATGAACCTATCTTCTTCCCATGGTGGAGTCTTACCCCTACACCAGCTGAAACAGGTCCCTGGAGCCTGTGGGACCGGTGCGATGATATACAAAGCCTACAGCAGTGTGATGTTAAAGCTTTGCTCTGCACCAGGGAAGCAGGCATGTTCCTGTGACCTCCGGCTGAAGGCACAACCCACCGGCTCTGCTCTCCAGGCACAGTGCAGTGAGATGCGGAGATGAGGCACTGGAAACGCCTCACAGGCCTCAGCCTAGCGCTCAGCCCTGCCTAATTAGTCAGACTGATGGCGTGTTAAATCTGCAAACATTAGACTGCACAGAAAGGATCTGTTAAATGAATGAAGCAGTTTTCATGGATGTGTAATGCACTGCCACTTGCTGTCTCTTTATCCAGTTTACAGCAACCCACCCCAAACTTGTTTCTGTGCAAGTACACACCAAGGCCAAAACATCTAAATCCCTTTTCCTACTAAAGGTCCATCACAAGGCACCAGACTGCATTCTTTAAAAGACAGTTTTAGTTTTTCCAAATAACTTGTGAATATGCCTTGCTTCAGCTACTGCTCTACAGTAATAAAAAGTACACACTCCAGACACTGGAATTATAGATCCCACAAGAAAACAACAACAAAAAAAAAAAAAGTCAGTGAAACAAGGAGTGCTCAGCCCCTGAAGCAGGAGGTCCTTGGAGATCTTTCTCTCCATTACTTCTTAAGAGGAGTACCCAAATATTCAACACCCCAAAACGTAAAAGCAGAATTGCTAATTACTTCATTTATCATTATTTAATTTTCTGTGGAAAGCAATTTAATTCTTATCCTTCCTAATAAAAGAAGTATTTTATCATCTCTCTCACCCATCCTGAATTAGACTGCACAGATGCCTCCATGACAGTAGATCAAATGTCATTATATTTCTTACCTAAAAGAGCACTGCAGCTGAGGATACTGGAACTCAGGAACTGCACTCACATTGAAATAGATTCTTCTAGCATTTGTGATAAAAAAGATAGCATTTTAAAATGTTCTGTCATTTTTGGAAGCTCCTTAGGTTTAGATCTTACGAAATGGGTAACGATTAATACAAAACACTCAAAAAGAAAATCCCTCTGACAGGGAAAGTAAAAAAATGTCACAAGGCCACTTACCTTTTAAGGACAGAAGAAATACCTAGACAAGGGATTTAACAAGCTTTCTCAAAGCAGAAGTGTCCTCACAAAGTGGAAATAATTTAGCCAATGTAAGAAAAGCAGTTTTTAGCTTCAACATCATAATTCTCCACTGCGGAGCTTTACAATGCACGGTGGGACAAAGGGAAGCACCATTTCTTTTGGGCTGATTTTGAATGAAAGTTTAAAATAGGAAACTCTGATATACAGTGAGAGAGAGCTTAAAAGTCCTAGTACAGTGAGACCCAATTTTATTTCAAGTTAATTTAGTGGATTGCTGTCATCCATTTCCTTTTGAATTAAAACTGGAAGCAGTAGTATTTAAACCTATTTCTTAAAGTCTGGGGCGTATTTTAATATGAGGGAAGGCTGAGTTGCTGAACAGAGGGCAAACATTTGACAAACTGATATTTTCACAGGACTGCAGTTCAATGGAAATTACACATCTTTACCTTGTCATTCTATGACTTAATTTGACAACTAAAATAAACACAAAAAGGAGTAATTCATAGAGGTAGAAGAAAATAAGAACAAACAAACTAGATGTGATTTCAAATTACAGGAAAAGGTTTAAGTCCAAATAAGCAAAGCCAGCAAAGACCAAGATGGAGAAAAAATAGAGGATGGTGATAACAGCGGAAAAGAGAGACAAGAAAGATGCCTTCATAGGTCTAAGTGTCCAAAGGTCTATAAACTACCACTTCTGTACAAGGAGTGTGAGAGATCAGGGTGGGGAACAGAGGGATCTCCCTCTACAGGATTCAAAGCGTAAAGCCCCTTGCCCCAATTCATTCTTCAAAGCCACATGACCTGGTGAAGTTTGGGTTTACAACTTAAGTGTGAATTTCTCTTGAGAAAGCAGCAGAGGAAAGAATTTACTGGGGAAAAGACTAAAAGATAGGTCCCACATGTTCTTGTCCCTCAGGACCACTGCTTTGGTATGGATACATCTCTTTTAGGTGGGGCATATGGTGAAATAGGTAAGCTAAAACTGTGAAAAGAGGGAGGACAAAACCTACTTAATCTGCCTGATTAATTCTTAATGAAGAAATGTGGCTTAGCAAGGAACAGTATTATGGGAAGTTTTCTCAAAGAAGACTTTTAAACCCACTGTGTTGAAACCTATTTGCAGTGAGACTCTGCCAAGAAGATGCCGAGACAGCCAAGGGGGCTGCAGACACACCTGGTTCATACCCGTGTCCAGGTGGAGAGGGGAAGGCTGGTCTCTTGACTGGGCCTTGGGGCAGGAGATTTTTCAGAAGTCATCACAAAAGTCATCAAAGTGAAGGTGAGGGGAGGGATCACAGGTCTAGGGATGGAGCAGTTTCCCTGTTGACCTTCTCAGCTAAATGCAGAAACCCACACAGAGCACAGCAATGACTTGCAGGGCTTGCCATCCCTTGCCCTCACTGAAGGAGGGGTCCTTTGGAAAACACATGCTCAAACATCTTACTGATTGAAGGGCCAGCATCTTAAAGACTCTTAGGAGGAAGGTGCTAGTTATCTTGCAGAACCATGATGTTTTTCCAGTGGTAGTGTATCACTATTTCTTACAGTACAAATTATTTTTCAGGTGATGAAAGAGGAATTACCTGTTTAAGACACATGTCACTTCTGTGAATAACAAAATCTCTGTACCTGACATATGTATGTGGAAACACAAATGCTTAGGGCCTTATAAAACTTGAAAATTATTATTTCAATGTTGTGGCTCCTTGGTTTATTTTTCAACCTCTGAAATAACTTTGGCTCACTTTTTCCACAACTCACTTTCTAAAACAGTGTTTGAAAGTCTAAACTCTGCATGTTTACAAGTGAGCATAAATTTGAAACAACCCAGGACTGAAACTGTAATCTATAGTGAGCCTTTTCCTTCTTTTTTTATCCCACAAACAAAAATAAAAAATCAAATTCATATCCGGACCAACACTTGGTGTAGAAAATATTAACCTGGAGCAAATTTTTATGCAGGCAAGTTATAAATCCCTGGGAATATTACAGTAGCAAACCACATTGACCTTTAACTCTAGGATTGCAAATGGTAATGCTATAATAATTGTGTGTGTCCTTTTATTGTGTGACTCCCCTCTACCCTAGCCCACTAGGAAATGGGAAATGATGGCCTTTAGCAGTCCTTTAAATTGAAGGTATAGGGATGCCTTAAGTTTATTCCCAGTTATATATAACCATGTAGTATAATTATTATTTATATCTTGCTGGCGGCACTTGGAATGCAGTTGCTCCTGTGGGTAGCCTTGTAAAGGAAGGTGCTATGTGTTTTGAACAAGTATTAAATGTGTACAGGAGATGATGCTCTATAAATGCTTTCTATTCATATATTTGTGAACTAACACTTCAGTCTCTGAAGAGAGGAGGATTCCACGCAGTATTCAGTGGTACCAGAAATAAGCAAGATTTAATGAGGAGATGGACATGTGTACGCATGTAAGTACCCAGTATTGTAAGAGCTAATGCAAGCTGAGAAATGACTAATCAGGAAGTAAAGTTGGATGTTTAATGTTTAAAACACTCTCTAGCTAAAATGTTTCAACAAGATTTTGATTGCCTTCTATTGGCACAGTGTGGTGATCTCTTTCACCCTTTTTTGGAGAGATTGGTGCAAGAACTCGGCAGTAAGCAGGCAGGAGGGCTGATCAGCACAACGAATTCTCCTGTTTGTATGATTTTTGCAGAGAACGGCACTGCTAAAGATCAAAGGTGCAGTGTAAGTTTGCCAAAGTCAATGAACAAACAGAAAATGACAAGACCCCAGGATATTCTTTGTTTGGTTTTGAAAATAACATTTTATATATTTTTTTAAATGTTGCTTCCAAGTTTGAACCAGACAGATACTGAATTCAGTAGGGTGCTCTCCTTCTCTCAAGGAGACATATATCCAAAAGGCAGACTTTTTTAACCTGGTTGCTTATGCAGGGGTAAGATTAACACACATACATAAAGTAAAACTATTGAGCTGTTTTAATACTTTTTTTGTCATGCATTCAAGACCCTCTAAAGTTGTCACCAGCTACTGTTTCATTTAATAACCTAGCCTTCAGGGTAATGTAAGAAAATTGAAGAGATTAGGAGCTCCCTCTTTCCTGTTCAATGCATTTGTGTTGCAGTAAATTGGTACCAACCTTCAATCTCATGGTCAGAGCTCTCCAGGGTCCTTCCACTGATATGACAGAGCGTCAACTTGATAAATGGTGCACACACCCTGCAGCGCAATGGAGAAAGCTTTCCTCCCTGTCTCAGCAATTGTCTCTCCCACACTAGTAACAAGGAAACACTTAGCTGTCTTATTGCACTAAGGAGCATCACTATTCAGTTTACACCGACTGTGTAAATTAGAAGATACATTTTTTTTTCTTCTTGATTAATTATTTTATGGTCAGTGGAAAACACAAGACATGGCCTCATTGTGAACTGGAGGGAAGGGAAAATCCTTAGCTCGGAAAATGGCTATTGGTGTGGTGCTCCTTGGCCTCAAAATATGAAAAAAAAGAAAAGCCCCCCCAAATTAGAACTCTAGATAACCTTAAATAAAAGATATTCATTAAAGAGGCAGATCAGAAAAGTAGTTATATAGATGCTTAACTTCAAGCTTAGGAGCTATCACTGAAGTAGCGGGATTGTGGGTAGTGTTATGTTATGCCCTTACTTGATCACCTTGTTGGATTGCTGCTAATAGATATGGAGTTAACACAGGAACTAATCTAAGCGCTACATTAACATGCATTTAGCAAGACTTTTAAGCAAATGCTTCTCTACTAATCTGGTTCATTCTGCTTCAGACATTCTCTAGCACTCGCTTCTCTGAAATGGCACTGGGAATCCTTAAGCACTGAAGAGGGTTCATTTTAGTCCTTTTCACTGTGGGCAAAAATATGAAGGGAAGATGGAGGGTAATGAAAGGGCTTCAACAGTCCGATTGGCAAACTCTTCTTTTCCTAGAAACTTGGCCTTGAACAGCCAGGCGTACATGTTTATGTGCACACCCATATATTTCATATTTACTCATGCAGACAGCTGATCTGAAAAGACATCATGTGAAATTTATAATAGACGATCGGCTAGAGGATTTAAATAAACAAGTCTTAAAATACCATTGACAACAGATAAACTTGTGAAGGATTGGTTTGCAGAGGGACAATAAATAAGGGGTCAGTTCCACCATATGATGTATTAGTGAAATATTCATCAATTACAGTTCACACCTGGCAAAGATCAGGCAGAGTATGTCTTAGCTGAGGTTTAATGCAGTTTCCTGTTAAAAATACGTAACAGCTTTACCCAAAATAACCCACAGCTTTAAATGACACTATTAAGCAGGCTAGATGTGCACCAAAATCAGACATTTACTAGTCCATGGAAAAATGACTGAAGAGGGTTGAAGAGCCTACAATTAAGGGGTTAATAGAGGCCTTGCTTCTCAAATTGAGTACACTGCAGATTTCAAAACATATCACATATTGCACACCAAAGCCAGATTTTCTACTCTGTCCTATTCTAAGCCTACAGAACAGACCTGCCATTTCACTTCAAACCCTGAGTTGATCATCTTTCCCTATCTTTTCCCATTGTGCCTCTGGCATTGCATAGGGCTGGGAGAACAGTGTGTGATACAAACCATACAGTGATTAATAGTTGTTGATAAATACAGTGGGGTGAATTAAGGACAAAAGGAACAATCTTATCGCTAAATTTTCTCGACTTAGGACATTTGCCAGAGCCTTAGGGCTAAATGTTCAAAGCAGTGTGTGCAGAGTCAGTTGCCTGTAGTCACTCTTTAGGAATGCAAGTTGGTTTTAAAATTGCTGGGAATAGATTGTAGGTGCAAAGCACATACTATGCAGAAATCAAAAGGAGCTGAAGAAATCCTAGGTCTCTGGATGGAATTATGATTTGCTTTTCTAAAAATGTATGTTACCTGTCTCAAGTTTGCAAGACAACTGTGGTGGGTTGACTCTAACCAGCAACCAGGCACTGACACAGCTGCAAGATGGGAGAAAGTAGAAGCAAGGTGAGAAGGCTCATGGATCAAGAAAAAGACAGTTTAATAATTGAAGCAAAAACTGTACATAGAAACAAAGCAAAGCAAAATAAGGAAGTTATTCACTACTTGCTGTGAGCAGATAAGTGTCCAGACACGCCCTGGAAAATAGGGCCTCCGTACAGGTAACAGCTAATTGGGAAGACAAATGCCAGAACCATAAATGTCCCCCTTTCTTCCTCCTTTCATTAAACTTTTGTTACTGAGCATTACATCCTATGGTATAGGTTATCCCTTTAGTCAGTTTGGGTCAGCTGTCCTGGCTGTGTCTTTTCTGTTTCTTGCCCACCCCAGGACATCATGGACTGCCATGAAGAAAATAAACTCCATCCCAGTCAGACCCAGCGAAGAAGGCAAGAGAGCTGAAACCCACCAATGAAGCCCCTTTCAATCAAGTCAACCCTTGTCCCTGGGGCAAGTGCTTCCACAGATGATAGGAACCAACATTTGCATGGGACAAATCCAGTCCATCAGCAGTCAATTGATATAGCTCCTTTCATTTTCAGCTCCAGTATTAAGGAAAGCCAATCTCCTTGGCAGACTGCACTGAGTCTGCCAAGGAAATACAGACAAGTATTTTCAGTCTGGTTAGGCCAAAGACTGTATTTATCACATCTTTTATAAACAGGTTTAGCAAACATGAACTGAGAAGATGCTGCTGAAGAAAAAGCAGTAGAAGATCTATACCACTGTCACTTAAACCTCACCTGTAATTCATTTGGTAGCACAAAGAGATTTGGAGATACTATTTGAGTATGTTTTTGACTGCAAATCATGATTGAATTTGATCTTTTTCTATATTTTATCCTGTTTGGGAATGGAAACAAAATTCATTCATATTCTGACATTAGGGAATAAATAAGATATTTGCACTAGAAGAGAAAAATTGCCATTGACTAAGGAAATTCTACTCATCTACTCAGATGTCTAAAGGCCACTGTTGCTCATTGATGCTGAGTTCTGGAAATGGTGGATTATTTGGGATTGGGAGCTTGAGAGAATTCTAAAATTGGCATAAGAGGCACATATACTGTCTCAAAATACTGAAAAGAATCCCTAAGTTTTCTATATCCACTCTTGTAACACAGGATAGTAGTATGCAAGCATATTACTGAACAATTCTTTTATCATTAAGCTATCACTAGTGGCTTCAAATTCATTGTTTACCTCGTAAAAAGCTAATGAAAGCTTTTTGTCTTTTTTTTTTTTTTTTTTGTCAATGCTCTTACACATCATGGCATACACCCTGTTCAACATTCACAGAGTGAAGGAAGCATCTCCTCTGAGTGTCTTGAGGTCTTTTCAAGGCACCTTATCAAACATTTATTGCCAGTGCAGCCAGCTGATGGACACCCACTCACTGTTGATCCTGAAACAGATTGGACTAGCTCCTGAAAAAATGTTAATTGATGGAGTAAAACATCCTAACTTGTGAACTGGCACAGCCTATTTTCATTCACCAGTGTCAGGCCAACATGGGTGTCTAATTCAAACACAAAACGATTTTACCTGCAGAACAGTTGCTGCAGTTTTATACTACCTGTGTAATAATTCATGACCAGAGTAATAAAGAACTCATTAAACCTATTTCCTGCTTTTCCTTTACACATAGACCTCCCAGCAGTTTAAACCATACATAATGAGTCCAAGTATTTTAAAAGATAGTGTTAAAATTATCTACCATTCTTTTATATCTGAAATAATTCTTTTATTTTCCTCCACTACATTACTAACATAACCAGGAAACAACATATTACCCTAATTACATGTTATTTATTAAGCAGGAAGCAAATAAGTTATTCAAAGACAAATCCCTGTAGTTATTCATGGAACTGCTTTAGATTACAAAGATATAGTAAACCAAGCAATCTTTCATTATATTTATTACACACTCTTTGTACTAATGAACAATAACAGACTTTGCTGAAATAATGGCTTCTGTTCTGAGTTATAGTAAATGTTATACAGGCCATATTCATCAAAAACACATCAAAGCCAAAGATGGTCTTTATTTCTTTTGTTTGCACTTGAGGAAATCGGGTAGCTGGTGAACAACAATGATTTGGAGGACTTAATAAACATAATGTAAAATAATTAGTGGCTTTAAAAAAACAACGCGCATAATATACTAGTGGCAGCTCCACCCCTGAGAAACACACAGTGGTGAAGATGCTGGCAATTTATTTTTATAACCCCTACCTTTGGAAAAGCCTGTGCATTCTCTTTGCTCTCAATATGAGAGACTCTTTCCCTGTGTTGTTAAGCAAGCATTAAATCTGCACCACAGTGGGATGAAAATTTCTCGTTAACTTCACTCATCACTTGGAATTAATGAATGCTGTAAAGCAAAATAAGTAAATTTGAATATGAAATCACAGAAAGAAATTAAAAAAAAAAAAAGAGAAGAAGAAAGCTTTTATTTGACTGTTTTAAGTACTCTGCGTTAGGTTTTTAAGTGCTTTTTTAGAGAAGAGATTGGAATCCCTATCTTCTTCCTACCACATAGAAGTCCTACAAACATAATGATATGGAAACACATTCTTTCTCCTCCTAGTGAATGTTTATTTGCTCAAAAAAGCTGACACAAGACAAAGCAACATAAGTATATCTGAGAGTGTGATGACTAGGTTCATCACCCAGGCACTGTGTTCCAATACCATTTTACGATCCAGGTATCAGAGAACATAATCTCCAACTGTCTTGCTAGGAGTATTACCCTTCTTGGGCATTGGGTCAGAGCTCTACTCCTCTTTATGTTGCTCTAGACATGACCTGGTAAGAGTATACTAAGAATGTCTATCATCAGAAGTAATTTCAAGTGGGACATGCAGGATGCAATGAGATGCTTAACATTACCAAGCTTTCAGAGTCCCAGGCAAACACAGGAGAAACATGTAAACATGGCACAAAATCTCTGTGGGATATTGATGCTTTCCAGGGATGTACAACAGCCGTGCAAAAATTGAGTACCTACATTTTGAAGTCAGGTACCCCAATGGCAATTGGCTAAAGCTCAGATTCTTTTTTGAAATGAAATAGAGAAGAGTGTCATGAATAACATTTGCTATCCCAGCTCAAAATAAGGACTCTGTCCAGTCAGATACCCAGCTCCAGGGAGCAAATATTTCAAAGTAATTTTACTTCTTCAATCCTAATTCCCTGTATGCATTTTTAAATGAAGAATGCTCTAAATGTTCATTGGCAAAAGAAAAATCCAACACTTTCAGGAGTCTTCCATAAAAATTAATTCATCTGACTCATTAAAACCAACATTGTCTGTACTTTTTTAGAAGAGTTGGGTAAAGAAGAATGACAAACTGCTTGCTAACATCGCAAAAAGAGTGCCCGGTCTGCAAATGCGGTACAACAGGTTTATTTCTTTATTCTTCCCCTGTCTTTTGAGACTTAAATTACACAAACCAAATTAATTTAAAATAATAATTACAAATTTTTGTCTCTAATTGTTTTAGAAACTCATATTCATTTTTATAATTGCTCTCATGTTCATTCTTTAGAAAAAAAATACCTGAGCACACTTTATAAGAAGACTCATGGAGTTTGGATAGGATTTGGAGATTTTTTTGTTGGCATCTAGCTGATGGATTTCTTTTATTAAAAGATACAAAGTCCCATAGGGTTGGCTAACTCCTTAACAAGGCAAAAACATAGTTTATATTTATATATATTGTATATATAAAATTATGCATATTTACATATATTTATATATAAATTTATGTATTTATTTATATATATTCATCTAGACCAATTCCCCTGCAATAAGCAGGGACATCTTCAACTGGATCATGTTGTTCAGAGCCCCATCCAACCTGACCTTGAATGTTTCCAGGGATAGGCTATCTACCACCTCTCTGGGCAACATATTCCCATGGTTCATCACTTTCATAATAAAAATTTCTACATTATATCTAGTCTGAATCTATGCTCTTTAGGTTTAAAACCATTACCCCTTGTCCTATCACTACAAACCCTACTCACTAAAATGTCTGTCCCCATCTTTCTTATAAGTCCTCTTTAAGTACTGAAAGGTTGCAATAAGATGTCCCCAGAGCTTTCTGTTCTCCAGGCTGATCAACCCCAACTCTCTCACCCTTTCTTCACAGGAGAGGTGCTCCAGCCCTCTGATCACCTTTTTAGACCTCCTCTGGACTCACTCCAACTGGCCCGTGTCTTTCCTGTGCTGAGGACTCCAGAGTTGGATGCAGTACTCCAGGTGAGGTCTCACCAGAGAGGAGTAGAAGGGGAGAATCACTTCCCTCAACCTGTTGACTATGCTTCTTTTGATGCAGCCCAGGATAAGGGTGGCTTTCTGGTCGGTGAGTGCAGACTGCTGGCTCACGTCCAGCTTTTCATCCACCAATACCCCCAAATCCTTCTTGTCAGGGCCGCTCTGTATTAGTTCATCCCCCCACCTCTATTGATACCAAGGGCTGCCCCGAACCATGTGCAGGACCTTTCACTTGTCCTTGAACCCCATGGGGTTCACATCAGCCCACTTTATGAGCTTGTTCAGGTCCCTCTGGATGGCATCCCCTCCCTCAGGCATGTCAACTGTACCACTCAGTTTGGTGCTGAGGGTGCACTTGGTCCCACTGTCTATGTCATTGATGAAGATATTGAAGAGTACTGGTCCCCATACAGAACCCTGAGGGACACTACTTGTCACTGATCTCCGTCTGGACATTGAGATGTTGACCACTACTGTCTGGATAAAACCATCCAGCCAATTCCTTATCCACCGAACAATCAAATACCTGTCCCTGCTTCCACTGCTTCTGCATTTCATTCTTTCCCTTTAGTTTGACCAGCAGGCCTTGACTCACCTGTGCCAGTTTCTTACCATCCTCTCCTGATTTCTTACACATGGAGACAGAGAGTTCTTGCGCTCTGTTTAAAGCATCCTGAAAGATCTGCCACCTCTGTTCTTGGAGTGGTTTCCCAGGGGGTCTTATTGACTAACTGCTTGAAGAGCTGGAAGTTGGCTTTTCTAAAATTCAGAGTCCTGCATTTACTTTTTGCCTGACCCATATCCCTCAGGACTGTGAACTCCACCAATGCATTGTCACTGCAGCCCAGGCTGTCTCCAGTTTTGACGTCCCCATCCAGCTCACATGTGTTGGTGACCACGGGTCCAATACTGTATCGCCTCTAGTAGGTCTGCCTATTACCTGGCTTAAGAAGTTATCCTGAATGCGCTCCAGGAGTCTCCTAGATTTCCTACAGCTGGCCTGTAGATGGTATTGGATTTGGTGCCAGTGGTACAGTATTGTTTATGTGTATGAAAACAATGCAAACATGGTAGCATGCAGATTACAAATGGATAAATTCCGTTTAACCCAGACAGCACTGTTATCCAATGCTATGATCAAAGAGAAAGAAAAGGTTCATTAGTACAATGTAGTTGATTTTACCATTTACCATTTACCATTTTACCGGTTAAGTTTGGGCTGGCATGCTTTCAGCTTTTCGGTAGTGGGAAATATCTCACTGAGGAAGACCATGGTGCCACAAATGCTGATAAAGTGCAGTTATTCCATACGATGATCACATTAACATGTGATGCTGATTACCTCTAAGCAACCCATAGTCCTCTATATAATTGCTTGTGTCGCCTTAGTTTATAGAGGAACTCACCTTGATCTTTTCTAAAAAACAATTTCTATCTCAGTCCATTTATGTTGCAGAGTCTGTAACCTTCAGAGTGCCATGCTTGGAATAGAGTTCGGTTCTAAGATTCCCAATGTGTGCACAAGACACTTGGTTCAACAGTGTCTTTCATCAGAAGCTGAAGTAATTTCATCCATCCCTTCAATTTCAGGGTAGTCTTTCATCTGAGTCACTGGTGGTAGTGAATTTTGCTATACAAATATATTTGCCTTCATTTCCTTCTACCAGTTATTAGGGCCAAAAAAAAAAAAAAAAAAAGGCAAAATCAAAAACCAGCTCTCCCTTCATCCAATAAACATACAAAAAAGAGGTGGACTGATGTAGACAGCAAATGTACTATACTAATAGTATGCCAGTTAGCTGGCTCTACATATTTACAAAATGTAAATGTTCTAAAAATATGTATGTTCATGGAATCACCGAATGGTTTGGGTTGGAAGGGACCTTAAAGACCATCTAGTTCCAACCCCCCTGCCATGGGCAGGGACACCCTCCACTACACCAGGTTGCTCAAAGCCTCATCCAACGTGGCCTTGAAGACAGTGAGGAAGGGGCATCCACAACTTCTCTGGGCAACCTGTTTCAGTGCTTCACCACCATGAAGAATTTTTTCCTAATGTCCAATCTAAATCTCCCCACTTTCAATTTAAATCCATTACACCTTTTCCTGTCATTACAGGCCCTTGTAAAATGTTCCCCCCACAGCTTTCTTGTAGTCCCCCTTCAGGTACTGAAGGGCTTCCCTGGAGCCTTCTCTATGTTCTATATATTTATAAAACTTACTTCATTTGAACAGTATTGTAGGAAAAATCTTCTCCAAAGAAATTGTAACTTCCCTGATTTGTTCTTCAAGTCAGCTTGGAAGTTAGGCAGCTGCCACATAAACCTCCATATTTGTATCTTTATATGTGAGACCAATGGATCATCATTAGAGGAAAACCTCAAAGCAGAGCAATGGCTCATTCGCCTTTCACCTGCAGGAGGAGTGTGCTCTCAAGGGTAAGGGTGAGTGCATCTCCAGGACACAAAGGAAGTCTACACCATGATAAATGACAGTGAAGATAGGGCCCTTGGTATCCAACACCATGGATGATTAATGCTTGTGAACACAAAAAGATACCATTAGATCCCAAACATGATGAAGAAAAGCCTTGCAGTGTTTCAACATGTGACAAAGCATATAACCACATTCAGTTATTCAAAATGCACAGTCACACATATGTTGCCTAAACCCATATGAAGATTTTTAGGGGTATAAATATTCAGAAAAGACTCTACTTATGAGCTAAGAAATATAGTAAATGCATCATTATTAACTTATTCCTTGCTACTTAACACATAGGACAAGTGCATTGTTGTGTACCAAGTAATTCTGCTTTGAAGTAATGAACAAATAACACTGACAAATAATGCCATCATATAATTGGTATAATGAGTTTCAATGGGGAGGAGATTCCGAGTGTGATTTCTATTTCCTTAGAGCTGGGGTAGATTAAGAATAAATAATGGAAGTTACTGTGGGTTTAACCCTTGTATCACTGAGACAGAAGTCTGACCTGCATTTTGTGGGCAAAATAAACCAGATGAAAATAAGGAATTCCATCAAAGCTTGACAAAGGGACATATAAAACATTGTACATAAGATGCTAAGCATCTTACAAGATGCTTCAGAAATGACCAAAGTACAAACTGCCACCTGGAATTAGAACTACAAAGGGTCTTGTTAGTTACAACTTTCATCTGGTCTGCTAAGTTGTAAAAGATATTCTGAATTAAATTGTCAGGGCAAGCTTGTGCTATCAGGGACAAGCAGGATAGATTCTCCTTTCTAGGTCCACTTCTGCTGTGAGTCTATTTGCTTTTAAGGAACTCTGAGCTAAACAACAGCCATGCTTCTACTCTCTTTAAGAATCCGTTTCCTCTCTGACTGCGTTTTTGTCCATTTGGTAGGATGGGAAAGCAAGCATATGTGTCTGTAGAAGTAATCCAGAAATGTTCAATAAAATAAGTTCAGGGGTCATTTCATCATAAAGTATGTAAAAAAATCCACTAGCATTTTAAATCTGTCCTAAACTCAGCACCACAAAGATGGATAATACTTGGGAAATTCACTGAAGATTGTCACCATTTGCATTTGTTACTTTATACTCAGCAAAGGATGATGAAATTGCTTACACTTTTCAACAAATAAACAGTAGATACTAGGTTTTATAGGGACTTCTTTTCCAAAAGTAACACTAGAATGGATTCCAAGAGATCTTTACCCCAGATCTTCTTGCCTTAGGTTTACTTTCTTTTCTAGAAGCCTATTTTACCTCTTTTTACTGAGATGTTTTTAATAATTATTTCTTACTCAAGATAATATTATCCAAACACATGTAGTGGAGATGTCCATTGCAAGGCAGAGATGCCTCTGAAGAGAGATAAATGGAGATAAAAGATGGTGGGGAATATATAATAGCTGGATTGTGTGATGCTGGGCTGCAATCCTCTCAGAAGCAAAGCAGAGGCAAGGGTGTGAGATGTCCGCTGCTGACTGTAGAAAGTTACGGTGGCCAGAATAAAGAGATGTCAGGATACTGTCTTTTTGCCACTTTTCTTTCTTTTTTTTTTTTTTTCCTCTTCCTTAAAAAATAGATCCTCCTGAAAGGAGGGAGAGGGTAATTGGATGTTAACTGCAGTGTCTGTGATGGTTATATCCCAAGGCAACAGTTCAAAATAAAACAGACTCTCATATTTAGTCAACTGCTGAGACCATCTGACAGATGAATGTGCAAATCATTCTCTGGACAAATTCTTAATCACCCAGGGACAAGGGAGCCCTGATTAGGTGAATGTGAAGAAGCAGTGCTCTTTAAAATACAAGAGGTTTTTCACCTCCATGTTGTCAATTATCCGTTATCCTGAATAAGCAGCCAGACAGCAGAGTTGAGGAGAAGTGCCTGAATAAAACAGAAATATGACATGTGAAATACATATAAATCAGAAGAAAGGACAAGGAGGATGTAAAGGATAAAAGAAAATTGGTGCCAGCTGAATGTAAAGCACAGATTCCTGAGCTAGTGACCATGCAAACAGACAAGTACACAGGACAGATTGGCAGAACATGGCTATATTTTCCTTCTTACCAGACTGGCGCATACAGAGCCAGCCAAGCATCTCCGACCCAGAGCCGAACTTCTCAGATACTCCATCTACAAATGCTGAAGAACTGACTGTAGTAACCAAGTAATAAAAAACATACTAAAAAAATGTGTCAGTATTAGTAGCATGCACATTAACCTCTGTGAATCACTGATGCCCAGTCTGTGTAATACATCAATATAAGCACCTGAGTGAGTGAATGTCCATATAAAGGCCTCCATTTAAAGATCTTTTCATAAAAAACCAACCAACCAAACCTCACAAAGTTGCAAGATGTATACATGTTTTCATAATCAAAATGGAAATGGTAAAATAAATGCAGGTGTATGCACTCACAGACTATTATTTCCTATTTTCTCTCCCAAATCCATATTCTGGGAAGCAAACCAATTTTCAGGAGTAAAAAAAATATTCTGAAATTCTTACTTGTCTGAAAAATTCCACAAAGTATCATTATATTGACCAAGCCACTAAGCCTTCAAATCTTTATTTCCACCTATAATAAGCAAGTGGTTTAAGGTCATCATCATATCTTTTCATATTCCAGAGGTTTTTGGCAATTCATTCAGGCTGACAGAGAGTTTGTGAAGAATTCAGAAAACACTACTCGAACATATGCAACAAATTCTTACACTCTACAAATTACCCCTTCTTGATCCTGATACTTGGATCAACTTTCTTCTCATATATGACAAATAGAAAATCCCTCAAAACTAGACCATAATATTTTCCATCAGTAAGATTTTTTTTAGATAGTAAATGTACTATGTTGAGAAATTCTAGAAGACATTCTTATTCCCATGAAGAGTATTTACAGTTTCATTCAGATCGGAAAGCCTGTTTTCTGTGACTGTAGCAAGAATTTTGAGCCTGCTAAAAATAATAATTCTATTTTTAAAGAAAATCACAGGAACTCCAAAGAAGAGTATTTTATTGAAAAAAATTATAAATTACTTCTAGTAAACCTGTAATTTACTAAGTATGCTAAAAGTTATGAGTAGATAGTAGAAAAGTATCATGCATAGAGTTTCTCTCCTTTCCCTGTTTCATCTTAAACTCTTAACAATAATTTTCAGATCATAATTCAAATTCAAGCTTCAGAAAGCCTACTCTGATTCTGAGCTTTTGGGATACAAAATAATTTCAGACATTTTCTTGTACCCTGCCTCCTACATGTGAGCACAGAGTTTTAGTGATCAGTAGTCACTGTTAACAAAATTGGCACCAACAGAAATTCAAAATATTCTGTGTTGAGAAAAAGTGTACACATTCTTCCAATACCAGACTAACCCAAGCTCAGATTCTCATGGGCTGCTAGGTCTTCCACTGACAGTCAATTTTCATCCTAAGTAATTGTGCTGAAATGCCATGAGATCCAGAAATTACAAACTTCAGTAATTTTGGATTCTCCTTTTTAAATCTCAGAATACATCTGAAAACTTGCTTGTGCCTGAAACAGAAACCCCATCTTTGTTAGTCAAGGTAAGTGAGGTATGAAATATTGCCAACCCTTTTCACTGTTCAGAAGTGGGTTTCAAGATCTTATATACCTAGGGATAAATAAAATACTTGATCTGTTCTCAACTACTCCCTTTCAGTCACTGAGGCTTATCTCATTCATGAGATTTATTTGACATTCTCTTATCCTTTTAACAATGGTCTTACCTTCCACTTTCTTGTTTCTTCTGTGCAGTCTCAAATTAATTTTCTCAACATCTGCTGCATGAACTCAGACAGCTATTCATAGATACAGTTGATCTATAGCCTGATGTCTTTAGGATGTTTGCACCAACACAGTGAATACAATTGTTTGGGTGTAGGAAGAGTAAACATATACTCTGAGGATAGAAGTCACTATAACTGCATAAGCAGTGCAAAGGGGGATGTGGAATTGTACGATTTGTCTTCCTGAGGGGAGCAATGACTAACAAGTCAGTCAGAAAGATAGTTTTTGAAACCTTCTTTGAACATGCCCTTCTCTCTCCTTTGGGATACTTCCACACCTCTCTAACACCTGGATAAAAACCGTTCATTGGGAAATTATTCTCTGGGCATGATGTCTGTTCTTTTGTAGTTGTGAGAAGGTGGTGAGCAAAGGCAGAGCTAGGGGTTTGACTGGCACAAGAAACAAGAAAATTCAAACCAGGGAAGAGATAGCTGGAGAACCTGTTGTTGCCAAGAGCCACACTGCAATCTCTACAGCATTTGTCATTGTCAGCTTCTTCCCACCAAGAGGATGCAATGCATTTCCTGGCATGTCCAGGACTTTGGCCATCCATCTGGAGCTGTCTCCCCTCAGCTTAGTTCCTGCCCATTCACATCTCAGCACAACTTTTACATTTAGAAAAACCATACTCAAGTGAAATTTTCCCATTGTCACAAGACCTTCAGCAAGTAGTCTCCATCAAAAGCCTGCAAACAGTGAAGCGGGCAAGATTCATGAAGAGAAACCCTGCAAATGGGATGGAAATACCCCGTCACTCTGAATTTCCACTGGAAAATTCACACCAGCTCAAAGTTCCGAAATAGCAGAGCTGGAGTCAGCTGGGGTGTGACTGGTAGAGATGAGCAAGTCAGAGACACAAAGAGGAAAACATGAAGAGGGTGCCACACAAACTGAGAAGCAAAACTATTTCTAGACCTTTGTTTTTAAAACATCTTCGGAGGGCCGGAAAGAAGGGAGCTGAGGGAAGAAAGAGAATGGTTCGGGTCCTTAAACACTGCTTTTAAGGGCTTTTAATCCTCTTAAGCACCTATGAAACTAAAAGAAGAGTGAGCACAAATCAAGCACCAAAACCACTTCAAGAAGTCTTTTTATTGTCATTCTTATTAATTCTAACCATTGAGTGAAGGAAAAAAAAAAAAAAAAAGCAGTTATAGTGATCAAAAGCTAGTTCAGCTCAATTGTTCCCACCTGCCCCCACCCTCAGTGCTGCAAAAAGGAAAGGATTGATTGGATAGACCCTCCAAGCCCTCTTTCTGCTCCACATGGAGCATAACCTTTCTTGTGCGCAGAAACAAGGCAGGGAAGGATAAGCAGGGACCGGCACTGAACTTGGCTTGCTTCTGCTCTCTCTGCCTAGGCTGGATGCCCCTCGTTGTGATTCTGGGATACTTCCAATTCTGTGTAAAAGTCCATGCTTTTCTAAAGAAAATTCTTTTCTCCTCCTCTCCCTCCCCTTTCCACCTCCGCCTACCCATTTCTCTGTGATCAGTCAAGGGGAGAAGATAAAGACTTTGCATTTTGAGCACAAGGATGGGAAAAAAAGAAAGAAAAGCAGCAGAAGAATATCTAAGTGTTTCGCCCCACCCCCAGAAGTCTTTATTGTATTCTGCCTTAAATTAAAAGCTAAGCTCCTGTGAGACTAAAGTTTATGGCTAAGTGTTATTTATTTTAATTGAAGGTAAACTTTGTCTTACTTATGTGTGAAGACCTGTTATACAGAAAATGGAAAAGCTTGACCCAGAATGAACAAGTAAAGTTGTACGAGAACCTTAAAACGATCAACATGTGAGTTGGGAGAATATGAAGACCTTGCAAATTGAGACAAAAATATACACAGACACATGATGCAGAGCAACTACACCATTAGTGTAACAGGGACAAAAAGGTTGCAGGAATGAAGTGTGCTACTGATAATTTTGGCTGTTTGGGAGTCCTTGGGATTGACCTGCAACATGGGAAAGTTCAAACACTTCTGTGGAAACTGGGAGAGCTCAGCAACATGCAGGCTTATGATTATTTTTATGAGTTTGGAAGGGAAACATGGCATTGGGAGAGTCAGTTGTTAGTTTGTGTCTATTGATTTGTTTGTATATATTTCATTTCTTTGTATTTTATGTTTACACCACTTCGATGCCCTTCATTCTTTAAATCAATGGTAAAGATTAAAAGTTCCAAGAGAGTGAATATAAACTCATAATACATGTTCATTAAAAGACACAAAACCACTCTATATGATATTCAATGGAACAAATTTGAAAGGAATTATTATAAAAATAAATGTTTAATTTCTCTAGTGCTGTATAAACACTGCTGTAATACTGCTCATGTTATCAGACCCTGAACTCCCTTCCTCTCCACAATTCTATTCCTGGATGGTTATGATATAGAGTGATTTTCAAATATAGCAAATTATATCACAGTTTTTGTAACATTAAATAGTCCAAATGAAACTAAGAATACAAGGCAGGTTGCCACTAAGGTCAATATAGACCATCTTCCTCAGCTGTGGATAAATACCTTGGGAGAGATCACTATATTAATTTACATTCATAGTTTAGCCTAAGGAAAGAATCCAAATCCACAAAGTAAAAATGCTAAAAAACCTGAGGTTAACTTTAGCATTATCTTATTCCTAGGGATTTTCAAGCCACATTTTTATAAAATGTCTCTGTCTGCCTCTATTGAGTTTTGGAGGCCACTGATCTTGGTTTATCTGTCTCCACAAGTTCTTGAACTACGCTCAAGAAGCATTACAGACAGTAGGAGAGCAGGGAGGAATTAAGTTTGTTCACCAAGCCAGTTTTCTCAGATTCACACAGCTCTGCACAGATGTGATTCTGAGGTTCATGACAGATGCTTTTGAAGAATGTGTCATTGCAGGCTCTCCATACATTGTTCCTCCCTTCCTGTCACACTGAGTACTCTCTGAAGAACTCTTGTGAGTATTTGTTCTGCACAACACTTCAGAGCATTCCCAGACAGCCTTTACAGAGTTACAGCTACAGGCCACCCATCTTGTTTCAAGTGCTTTAACAATTCCTGAAGATTTTGGTTTCAAAAGTTTTGAACCCATTCATTAAAGGTCTCTATGTTTTTTGCTAAAGAATTGTACCAGAGAAGAAAACATCTTTTGTTCAAAGAAACATGAATATTTTGAACATTTTCTGTCCAGCAACTGCCAGAACAGTGCCATTGTGTCTAAACCTTAAAAAAAACAGGCTGAATGATGCCAACTAGGAATGCTCAGAAAAAAACATTTAATATGACAGTGGGGAGGGGAGAAGGCTGAACATACCTGATTTGTGGTACAGAGCTGTCAGCAAAGGACTGCCAGTAAAAAGATGTCCCTCTTTTACAGGCTTTTCAGATTTTGAAGATTATGCAGGGAGAAGTATGGGAGGAAAATGCTTCTAGCTAGTTTCAGAAAGTTCAGTCAAATGGATGAACAGATCACTGGGATGCTCCAGCTATTATGCAGCAGTCTGGTACATACAATCAAGGAAAAAACAGCTTTCTTGCCAGTGGCTGAATTCAACATAAAAATATGTCCAAATCTCAGTAGTGCACTAATTTAGGCTATTTCCAGCTTTGGAGTTTGACATAATAGTGTGAAATCATTGAAATTGCACCTTGCTTTACATCTTCTAAATTTATTTATTTATTTATTTTCATTTTAAAGCAGAAAAAGTTTTTTTTCCTGAAAGCAGCTATACTTTTTCACCCATTTCTATGTGACATGATAGAAGTAAAAAATACAATCATGTTCTCATCTATTGAATGTGCAATTTGGGCTTATTCAATATGAATCAATTAGTAAAAAGCAAGGCACTAAGTGAAGACTGAGTTATGAACACTCCCAAAGTATTTTTTTTCCTATATATTGCCAAGATATAGGCTACCTGAACCAGTCCAAAACTACAATAAAGATTGCTCAAATGCCTGACCTCAAGTGGAACCTGAGACACAAAATTAAGGCAGTTATTTGCCTTCTGAACTACATTGTGTGCGTTCTCACTAACATGAAAAAAACCAGGATCTTGTCGAGACTGCAAAAAGCTTGTGTACTCTCTCTTTCAAACTCTGTCTTTAATCCATTCTTATCTGAACTGCAGTCTTCAGAAGGCCAAATCTGCCAGACAGAAAATTAACAAAAGTCATCTAACACAGTCAAAGAAATACTTGTCAGAGAAGTTAAGGACTGTGATTCATGGACTAGCTGTCATGTAATGCAAGATGGGAGCTTGAAAATTATGCCAGGTATTGTAGGAATTTTAAAAGTTAAAAATAATTAAGATAATTCAATTTGAAGACTACTGTAATCCAATGTACACACATAGTGATCAAAGGTCGTGTCTATATGTCTATTAGAAAAGTCTATTTATAGCACATGAATAAATAATTCACCCTGGCCTCAGGAGACTCAAGGATTAAAATCAATTTTTACACATCATTGTTTTTACTGTTGTTCTACACATAGCTATAAGATGCTACCCTACTGGATCTTCAGATTATGTTTTAATTAAGTCTCTATGTCTTTAAAGGTAGTTTAAATCTATCACCTTGAGTGTGCATCATCTTATCACCTGCAGCAAAGTTCTTCAACATCAGCATTTCATGAAGTACTACAGTATGTTGTGTAATAACTTGCAGTATAAACCATCCCCAGGCTTTTTAGCAGTCAGGTCCCCAGTGGAAAGTTCTTGACATGATCAGAAAGGATGAAGGAAACAAACAGGAAAGGAGAATATATCCAGATAGCTGTTATCTTTTCTAGCAAAATCACGGATTAAACAGTAACTAAGCTTAAAAACTTTGTGTAGTGGGTTTGTGTGGCAAGGTTTGGGTAGTGGGGATGGACTACAGGAGTGGGTTCTGTGCGAAGCTGGTAGAAGCTTCCCCCATGTCCAATAGAGCGGATGCCAGCCATCTCCAAGACAGACCCGACACTGTACAGGACCGAGCCCATCAGCCACAGTGGTAACACCTTCGAGTTAACATATTTAAGGGAGAAAAAAAGATATGCAACAACAACTGCAGCCAGAAGACAGGAGTGAGAATACATAAGAGAAAAAACTGCAGACACCAAGGTGAGTGGAGAAGGAGGGGGAGGAGGTGCTCCAGGTCCCAGAGCAGAGATTCCCCGGCAGCCCGTGGAGGTCCATGGTGGAGCAGACACCCACTTGCAACCCACACTGAAGCAGATAAATTCCCAAAGGATGCTGCTGCTGAAGGACTGCAACCTGCAGAAAGGGCCCACGCAGGAGTAGTTGGTGAAGAACTGCAGCCCGTGGAAAGGATTCTCATAGAAGTTGGTGGAGGACTGTCTCTCGTGGGACGGACCCCAGGCTGGACCCAGAGGCAGACTGTGAGGAGTCCTCCCTCTGAGGGGGAAGGAGCAGCAGAGACAGTGTGTGATGAACTGACCACAACGCCCATTCCCGATCACACTGTGACAATGGTGGGGAGGAGGTAGAGAAAATTTGGAATAAAGCTGAGCCCAGGAAGAAGCGAGGGGTGGGGAAAATGTGCTTTTAAGATTGGTTTAGTTTTTATTTTCCTTCACTGATTTGATTGGTGATAAATGAAATTAACTTTCCCCAAGTAGAGTCTGTTTTGCCCATGATAGTAATTGGTGAGTGATCCCTCCCTGTCCTTATCTTGACCCATGAGCCTTTCCTTCTATTATTTTCTCTCCCTGTCCAGCTGAGGAGGGGAGTGGTAGAGCAGCTTTGGTGGGCACCTAGCATCCAGCCAGGGTCAACAGACTGCACTGAGTCTAAAACCATATAGTTGAAATTCTTCTGGATTTCTTTTAAAAAAACTAATTTCAGATTCTAGTAGAAAGACATGAGCAAAATGAGGGAAACGTTTTCAAACTTGGGGATATGACACATTAGAATTCCAAAGCAGACACTGATCAGTATTAAGCAATGAGATTTCATTTGCAGATCTCATGCAAAATTAATTTTCATAATTCTCTTAGTTCCTGTCTACATATACATATTTTTTTCTCATTATCTACTTTATTACCATATTTGAATTCTGCTGTTCTGTGTCTGGGAAACAAAGACGAGAGACAGGTATTTTGCTATGACTCAACTGAAAGTGCCCCTTGAATCTCAAACTGCTGGTCCCATGCACTGAGGCAGATTTTCCTGTAAAACTGTTAGTGTGGCATAAAAAAGGGGACAAAGTATGAACCATTCCATCGAATAATCGGTTCATGTGAAATTACTGCTAAAGTTACGTTGGGATGTGACATTTAAAGTGCTTCTTATGCAGTGAGATTTCCCATTTAAAGTTCACGATTCAGTCTGACACATTCTTCTAATGGTATGTTTAGAAGCCACAGACTGAGAGATAATGCCATCAGCAGTGACCCATTAACTCCATATCAACAAGCAAATTCAACAGTCATTCCTATCAAATACACCTGAGTTCGTCCATTTAAGTATCAAGAAACGTCTGACTGCTTAGCTAGCAAGATTTAACAAGATTACAGCCCAAGGAAGTATGGCTTCAGGCTGTTGTCACATTCACTGTAACTCATATTCATAATGTCTTCTGATCTATCTCTAGGCTTAGGATGTGCAAGGGGAAAAAAAACCCCAACATATGGATTTTACTTTTTTTGCCCGCTTTATCGCTAAAGAAGAAACAAGATCTGTAAAACAAATTTATGCCGCTACTTCATCAGTTTGGTTGAGGAGGGGGAAGTGGGAAGGAAGAAGCCATGTGTAATCTATATCATATATAGCTTGTATGAACGAGGTGCTTACCTGCAGAGGAATTTCAACATCTATTGCAAACTATCCCCACCTCATTCCCTAGGGCTAGCAATGTGTTATCAACAGGCAACCAGACTTCTAAATAAGCTAAATATGAGCATGAGTGTGGCTTCATTTTGTCAAGCCCTTTTATTTTTTCTTCACTTTGAAAGAGGTACACGAAATTGGAACAATTTGGCTTAATGATGCGGTTGATACACACTTTCTCAGTGGCAAATCACATACAATTTCATAGTATGGTACTGGAGATTCAGCAAGGTCCATCAGACAAAATGAAGAAAAAATCATTCCTTGAGCTCTTTCTGTATTACATATTTACAGCCTACTACTACTTGATAAAAAATATTTCACATAGTGTGTCTGTTATAATGGGTTGTCAAATGGAAAACATTTCTAGATTTAGGGAAAATTCTCACAGTTCTTCAGAAAGGGCACAGGTCTGCCCTCTCTACTTCCTTACGTGAAGTGAATAAAAGTTCCTAACATATACATTAAATAAATGGGTCCCTCTAGGAAGACTTCATTTTTAACAACAGAAAAAGTAAAGAAGAAAACCAGGAGTTGTTTGGGATTTGCTATGTCAGAAGACATGTTGACCACAGTTGTTAAAACAGTGAGTAAGCCACTGTCTGAACCTCAGAAGTTTTGGAGACAGGAGTCAGTCAGAGCAGCAGAAGTTTCCAAGCTATTGCTTCCAACTCTCTCTGATCATTGGTCTAAGATATCATCACTAGTGATACAGATATTAATGTGATATTCAGGGTTCAAAAAAGAGGAAGAAGCGAGGGAGACAGTAGTTTTGTTATGTTTAAGTTTTCTCCTCATGGTTCTCATCTAAATCACACGAGAAACAAGAAATATAAGGAGGTAGGGAGGTAGAGTGACAATATGACAAACCTACTCTTTGTCTGTATTTCAGAGTGCTTAATTTTTACCCACACATTCCTCTAACATCAGATAAAGCCATAAAACCAGAATGCTTTGGTATTGCTGTCCACAGTGAAGTATTGATACATGCTTGAAGTCGCACAGCTACAAGAGTAGGTTGGACTTAGAAATTCCAGCAGAGACACTTTCTTTGATAAAACTGCAATTACCTACTTCTTGCATTTTTATTCATCTCTGTCATGTGCGATTATTCAAAAATCTGAAAGATTTTGAAAGCTCTAGCCCACATGTACGTTGTAACTGCAGGATATATTTCTTCTCAGGAAGTTAAAAAAGCAGGCACACACTGTGTGTTGCATAAATACCTCTTAAACCTAGGCACGCTCCAGGTCACTATTTCTGGCCCAGTAAATTCCATGACCCCAGATAGCCACACAAAGCCTCTGCCAACAAATTGAAGGGTGGCCATTGCAACCACAGAAATTGGCCAAAGCAGTACAAGCAGGAATGAAACAGATTTATATATTGATTCAACAACTTTCCTTGGCAGCTGCCGACGGCAGGCTTTCCTGTGAACCCCAAATGGATTTTGAAAGCATCCTCCACAGTTGAATGTAAATGTTTCCTCCAGTGTGGCAACACTTGTCAACACAGAATGGTGCCAGTTCTACTTTTTCGTAGATAAAGAATAAATCGCATTCAGTGTGTTTGTCTTAAATCTCCGTGGCTCTGGTGCAGAGGGCAGCACCAAGGCCACACTAGGAAACACTCTTCAGATGTTTGATTTCAAGTCCATCTAACATTTCCCCTAATTTCTGGAAAATATCTAACTGAATAACCTAGACACAGTTGAAACTCCCAGTCAATGAATATGCCCTTTCAGTGACTGAGGGAAAGAAAAGTGCAACTTAATTATTTTTCCAGATGCCTGAGAAAAAGAAACATGTTGCTCTATGTTTGGTTTATCTTCAAGCTAGCCTTTCCTTGATTAAACTTTGAAAAATACTAAGCAGGATTACAGAGAAGAAGAAGTTTTCTATCTGAGGAGAAATATCACATGTTGATATGCCCTGAGAGCCTTTGGAAGTCAATATCCTTTACATAAAGTACTGTATAGATCAAGAAAAATAATTTCTAGCAATTTATCAGCTGTGTAAATGGCCGAATGTGGAAGTTTTTGTGTGCTGGCCTAGGGTAAATTAGATTCTCCTTTTTTCATGCAGTGAAACACTGCCCATTCCCTGCTACTGAGAGCGAAGTGTGATAGTGATGGAGGAGGAGGGCTCTACTGCTGTATGCAGGAGGAGGAATCCTGCCTTTGTCGAGCTGGTGCCCTTGCTGCTCTGCACACGCTTCGCTCCACTGCCATTCAGCGGCTGCAGGAAGAGATAGATCATCTGAAGAAGCAGAGACAAATATTTGATTTGGATGATTATCCTGCAGGTGTCTCATCATCACTGTGATGCTTAGAATTACTAATTATTTTCCTTCCATTTATGCGTATCATGCCATGAATGCATGTCATGGCATAGGTAATTAAGATTCCAATCAACATGACCCTTGACCACTTTTTCAAGGAGAGGCCACTAATGAGGAATACTCTTTGCTGGAGGAGAGAAGAAAGGCCAGTGGTGATGCCAACAGAAGGCTTAGTACATCTCCTTTCTCGTCTCTTTATTTCTAATGGAATACTACTTAGGTAATGAGAATGAGGCATCTATCAGGTTTCCTTAGTCCATTTCAGTGAGGCTTACGACTGCACGTGGCGAGTCTTACTGGCTCCTGAAGTTGCACACCAACATAAACAAATAAATTGGGTGCCAGCACAGGTATTATTATTTTTTAAAGCTGTTAACAGTATTTGATATGACCTCCTAAGTGTGAAATATTGTTTAATTGTCTGCACTCCTTGTCTGGACTAGATGGTATCCCTCAGATCCTAGCCTGTCCCTTCATAAAGGTCAAAGAAGATGCAATTTTGTGTACACATAATGAAAATCATTTTTCCTCACAATACTCTCCACCACAGCCTACTTCTCTGCTAGGTGACACTAAAGGAGGGAAAGGTACCTTAAAAAATAATAACGTAATGGTATTCAAACAGCTTACTATGTTCAATTGGATTGATTTTTACACTACAAAAACACGAACACAGGTTTTTTTATTTATCAAATGTCTGAGTACAAGTAGAGACAGCAAAGCAAGCTGTTAACATTTCAGTTTTTAAAATGAAGTTACTTTCAAATGACAAAACCAACTTGTGCCAGATCAGTCTTTTTTCATTAGAAAACATGCAATTTTTTCCTGACAGTTTTGGCTATTCCATTGAACAGTGGTGCGGAAGATTATATTTCCCATTGATCAAAATTAAGACATCTTATTACATTAATTTCTGGTATTTCCTAGGTAATATTCTGTTGTAGGAAGGTTCTTCATGTTCTGCTTCCTTTAGCTCAGCTCAGAACAGAGCGAGTTTTGAGATACAAGGTAGTTCCCACTGGCAGGAAGCTATGATTTTTCATCCACTTCTGCAAATTACATTTGGAAGAATGATGTACTGTTCATATTTCTGTGGGTTTTTCTGTACAAGTTTCACAGTCAGAAATTTTTTTACAGAATAGTGACACATTATGTAATTACATATATATATATGTATATATATATGTATATAATATTATATATATATAATTAAGTGGTTACATTATAGATATATTACTGCTTTCTAATGTCAGCAGCAGAAGCCTCTCTACCAGGAACTGAAAAAGCTTCACTCTAGCAATTAGAAAATGTACCATACATGACTCTATATTCAGACTTTAGTCATGCTCCAATCAGGTTGTTTGAGAGGTATCAGTTACAAGATAACCTGTGGTTTCCCAGCAGCACATCTAATATCCAAAATTAGTTGCTTACACAATCAGTACATGAAAGTCTGTGTTCATTTTGTCACATAGATACATGAATACACATCACTTAGGAGACCTAAGCAGAGGAAAAGCAGGAGGCTTCTTGTTTTCTAAGTAGGCACCAAGTGTCTAGCTTGGTGCTAGAGGTTGTCATGAGGGTGTTTGGGGCATGCCCTCTCCTATTTACAGGCTGTGCTAGATGTTTGCAACTACTGCTCCCACTGCTGTGAACCTGCAGCTCTTCCTTTGTTATATTAGCTGGCACTGCTGACAGAGGGATTTCGGAAACGCTGCCTGCTTTGCTTCTCTTGCACTATGGTTCTCACCAAGACAGCCAGAATACGGCCAGGTGCAAGTGGAGGAACCAGAGTAGCAACAAGTCTGAATTGAAGTGGGGGAGGCAAACAAGAAAGACATTTCTTCCTGCAACAAATGAGAGGGAAAAGCCTAGTTAGCTACACAAAACTGCCCCAGGAAAAGGGACTAAGAACACATGTTACTGAGCATCCCTGGGACTCAGCCTCCAGCCTCCCTTTCTCAGCCTGGATCTCTGATCAAAGATACTGGGGCCTGGAGGGAAGTGGCAACTTCATAGCTAGGAAATACAGACTTAATGAGATAACTTGAAGGCACTCTGCTGTTAAAAAAAAAAAAAAAAGGAACAGTTTCACTTTCTATCCAAACTAGAGTAGGATGTGTAGCTGCTCCTGAAGCTTTGCAAATCTAGCAGCAGCTGCTGGAAACAGTTTAGTTTGATGCTAAACAGAAATAATAAGGCTTGTCAGTTGCATAGTTAAAAGGCAATCAATTCTTTCCTTAAGAATATGTCATGGTATAACCCCAGCAAGCAACTAAGCACCACGCAGCCACTTATTCACTCCCCCCACGTCAGGATGGGGGACAGAATCAGAGGGCAAAAAGTGAGAAAACTTGGGGGTTGTGATAAAGACAATTTAATAGGTAAAGCAAAAGCCACACACAAGAAAAGCAAAACAAAGAGTTCCTTCACCACTTCACATTGGCAGGAAGGTGTGCAACCATCTCCGGGAAAGCAAGGCTCCATCGTGCATAATGGTTATTTGGAAAGACAAACACCATCACTCTGAACATCTCCCACTTCCTTTTCCCCCCAGGTTTATATGCTGAGCACGATGTCATATGGTATGGAATATCCCCTTGGTCACTTGGGGTCAGCTGTCCCCACTGTTACCTTTCCCAGCTTCTTGTGCACACCCAGACTACTTGCTGATGGGGTGGTGTGAGAGTCAGAAAAGGCCTTGACTCTGTGGAAGCACTGCTCAGATACAACTAAAAGATCCCTGTGTTATCAACACTGTTTTCAGCACAAGTCCAAAACGCAGCACCATGCTAGCTACCATAAACAAAACTAACTCTGTGCCAGACAAAACCAGCATAACCTAGGTCCATCAGACCTCACTTGAAAGGTAACCCAGGATGAAAGAATATATGTTGACTGAGTCGCCAAAGGCTATCAGTAATAGAAATCTGTAGCAGAAAAGTGTTAAAGTGCACAAATACATTCCAATACTCTTGCCCACTGTATAAGTAGCAAGCACATCCGGAGCACAATAGGGGATACCCAATCAAGTCCTCATTTTTGGCAAGAACAGGTTTCTGGCAGCTGGACCCCTTCCTACTGCCAGACCTCAGGGCAAGCAGTGCTAAATAACAATGCAAACAGCAGAAATGCTAGAGGCATGGTCACTTCTGAGCAACCCTAACTTCCTTACCAGGAGAGGTAAAACAATATTTTCCTGTCTGTTGTAGGAATAAATAACCCACAGCTTCTTCTGCTTACCTCCAACACAGCTGCAGCTGCTTAATTTCCTCTGAAACACACCTGGCTGGCCCTAGCTACACAGAGCCCTTTGGGGCCTGCTCCGTCACAGCAATCAGACCTTGACCAAATATGGTCTCTGTTAAGGATCAACTCATATATCAAGGGGATGAGGGGGAAAGAATCTCAGGCCTTGATTAGTCAGGGTTTACAGTAGGGTTGGTTTCTTCTTCTGTGTTCTTGGTCTAGGAAGGCAGCTTGTGTTTCTCAAGTACAATCTAAGCAATCAATCTTCTGTTTCATTTCCCCCAGCCTAGTCCAGAAATCTCTTGGAATTGCTTTTCTCAAGTCTCTAACTAATAAGGTGGCAATATATACTTATACATAAAAAAAAAACCAAACCCTAAACATATTCTGTATATGTATTACACATATCTCTTGCACCTGGAGGTAAAACATGGGTAGCAAGACATTGAAGATACCAGTGCCTTACAGTGTCTTTTCAGAGCAAGCTGTTGTGCTCACACAGCTTTAATTATCATAACTGCAACTCTTCTTTCTCTAAGAAATGTCTGAATGTTTCAATTAAATATAAAATAATTAATTTTATTTCTAACTCAGAGTCTCCAACTGGAAATGTCATCTTACTTCATATCAAACTTAGGAATGAAGAGTGAGAAATACTAAAAATAGAGGTCAGGAATTAAATCAAATATATTGGCATGCAACACAAAAGAAGTCAGTCAGAATGCAGAACTAAACAGAAAGCCCATATCTATGCACACAAAGAGAGAAATATTTAAAATTAGGGTTTGTTGAGAAGTGAAAATTTATTTGAGATATATCACAGAAAATAAAATGTGTATTTTAAATGTTTTCAATGTTTAATGCCCAAAACCTGATGCTTTTTACTACATTCTACATTAAGAACTGTATGAAAGTTTAAATATATAGAAGTTTTGCTAGTAAATAATTTTTATAGGTAATTTGTAGGTATAATTTTTACGGCGTAGGAGAACTCATGTATGACAATCATACCAAGAAGTCCATACTACAAAAGAAACTGATTCAAAAGCATTTTCAGAGCCTGCAAGTTGGTCCAACTATATTTTTTTATGAAAGAAAAATTTAAAGTAGAAGAGGACAAAAAACAAAATAGAATCAGGGAGAGACCTCTATATAAATGCAGATTGAGATTATTTAGTTCATGGAAGATGAAGTCAGAGGCACATACAATGATTTAGAGAAGGTAAATCATCAGCACTGATTTTGTTCTTCCAAATATCATGAGAGCAGGTGGAAATTGAAAGCAACCAAATTTCAGAAAGACCTTCAGTCTATAATTAATTTGTGGAATATATCACTACAATAGCTCACAGAGGTCTTGAGCCTGGCCACTTACATAGTTAATAAGAATAGCCAGATGTTGTATGGTGTATGAATGTATTCTTATAAAGATGCATGTAAATTTCTGGACAAATAATTTTTTTTTTTTTTATATGGGTTATTGCCAAAGACAGTACAGGTTTTCTTGCAAAAAGGGAAACAGCAGTATGCTGAGCTTCAATGAAAATGCCATTTTTTTTTTTCCTTTTATATGTTTTGTTTGCTTGAGATCTAAATAAAATTATCTGCTGACTTGAAGCAAGACATTTCACATGTCTTTTCAACCATTTTTAATAAAGCAATGCAATATAAATTAAAAGAAGGAGTCAGTCACTGTTCCTGTGAAACCGTGGAGAGGAGGAGAAAATGGTGATGGTGGTTTTGCTGAACAAGTTATTCTGGCTGCCATCTGAAGAGATCAAAGTTGAGAAGGACCCACAGGTTAAACACCGCATGGTACTTCCGTCTGTGCAGCTCCCATCTCACAAAACAAGAAGCCATATTGCCTTCATAGGGGAGGTCTAATTAGGAGATACCAGTCCCTCCCGCCTCCTCTAAATCTGTTACTTCTGGACACACACACAGCTGCTGTATCTGTGTACCTGTTAATTTTACTGTTGCAGCCTAAGCTGTTCTCTAAATGGCGGCTTTATTTGAGGGTCATGCTGGGAGTAAAAAGACCAGGGCAGTGGAATTGATGGCCAATGAATGCACACCCATGGGCAGTGGGAACAGGCAGAGCTATCACTTTCCGCTTCTTCCCTGTACTTGAATGTAGGATCAATGGTGTGTTCTCAGACTCCAGCAAAGGACTTGTGAATGGCCCACATTGGCAGGAGAGGGTGAATGTCCCGAACCAACGTGAGTGGAGAGAAGAAATAAACCTGCAAGATTTTCCAATTCCATTAGTGTAGATTTAAGGTGAGAAACAAAAATATTTGGGGCCTAATTTTTCAATTTAATCCAGAGATGAGACTGGCAGGTCTGCCCAACTTCGTCTCTCTTTTCTGGACACATTTGGAGGGATGGTTAACATTTCCAGAGTGTCACCACCAGTAACACCCAGCGACTGCTTGGCTGGTAGAAGGCAACTGATATCTCCAGCCGAGGTATCTTCCCTCTGTGCCATGCATATGCTGGACAAAGTGGTGCTGTGATGGAGAGGAGGAGGGAGGTGGCCTTCGCTGATGCCAGTGGGCCTGCCCTGGGAGGTTTCAGAGGCCGTGGTTTCCTTCCCTCCTGCAGTACAACAGCAGCCAGGCAGAGTCACCCGGCACAGCGTCTTCAAGCACGCCGTTGAGGGACAACATTGACTGCAAGCGCAGCACTTGGCAAAAAGCTGAAACCAAAGGGAAAAAAAAAAAAAAAAAACCACCACAAAAAAGCCCCATACAAAGCAACAAGCAGAAGATCTAATTATAGTTTTCTAATATAAAAGTGGCAGTAAGGGTCAGGTCACACAGAGCCTCAAGAGCCTCTGCTCATGCTTTCAGTGGCAGGCACTGCTGTTTTCCCGGGTTTGTGCTCCCTATATTCCCATTGTTTTAACAGCAGATGGGAAGGGCAACATAAGAGCGCCAGCCTTCCTTCGCTCTCACTTAATCACCTCCATTCCTCTCTGCCTGCTGACGAAGAGAACTGCAAGAGTTAAAGCGGGGGGGATTAAAATGAAAAGGGGAAAAAGGGGGACTGGCACAGCACACAAATCAAAAGCAACTTGTATCACCAAAGGACTGTGTGCAAGGTCCAGCATGCCGACAATAGCCTTCCTTCAAGTTCACCTTGTAGCAGGGGAGAAAATAGGCACCCTGCAGTCCCCAGGGAGGGTGAGCGATGGAGGGGTGGGGAAGGAGGATAGGGGCAGAAGAGAGAGAGGCAGAGAGGCAGGCAGAAGGGAGGGAAGGAGGAAGAGCAAAGGGGGAGGAAAAAAGAGAGTGCAAATCCAAATGTCGATTTGTAGACACAGTGAGGAGAGCCTGCTGGCTGACAGGCTGATTTATTGGATTCTTCCAGTTAATCACTGCCGGCCTGTGGCCAAACGGATCTCCAGCAAAGCTGAAAGGCAGCCGAGGGAAACAGGCTTATAAGCATAAAGCCGCATAATGGTGTTCAATGAAGTGTGAGACTTTTAGTTCAGTCTCAGTGAGCCGGCCGCATCGCCGGAATGTCAAAGAGGGATTGTGGGTGGAAAAATTATGGATTTAAACTGCTAGCTGTAAATGAGGTCAATATGTCTGGTTCATAAACAGTCCGAGCCTATTCCAAGAATGCAGTGAGGGGGAAAATTAGCGTGAAGCCAACACTGTAGACAAACCTCATTGAGATATAATTGCAGCTATAAATACAAGCGAAAAGCTTACCGAGTGCAATAAAATACAGACACGGTTTTTTATCTCCCCCCCCCCCCATATTTCCTTCTTTCAATCTATGCATTTGTTAAGTGTTGTGCATCTATAATGTTCCCCCCCCCTCCTCCTCCCTCTTTTTCTCCCTCTGACACCCAGTGTTGAAATTAATTGAGTGTTCTTGATCTCCCATTCCATTTTATTCAGGCAAGATTGGAAAAAATCAAAAGAGCACATCTAAAGCATTTTCTTCCCTTTTGCTTTTCTATTTGAATCAGGTTGAAATGTGTTAAAAAAAAAAAGAAAAATGAAAAGAGGCATTGCGACTTTTTTATATCTTAAAAAAATGCAGTAAAATGTCTTTTTAAACTAATACATCTGTTAGATCATTTGAATCTCAATTTAATGAGGTGACATCAAAGGCAAGTATTGGATCCTATGGAGAGTCTCTTTCACAAGATACCTGGTCTTTGCTCATGAAACATTGACTTTAAATTAATGTGATGTTTCAGGTTTTCTTTTCTTTCTTTTTTTTTTTTTTTTTCCTGTGGGTCTTTTATTACTGGGGCGGGGGGGCGGAGAGGGGAAGCAGCACCAAAGGACAGGAGGACAGACACTGAGCAATATGCCTTACCCAGTTTATAAACTGATACAGTAATAAATTGAAGTCTAATGGCTATGGTCAGGCTGTTTTTTCCCCTAAGCCAATTGATTTAAATGGCAGTAATTTGGCTAGCAAGGCTAGTCCTGTTTAAATTAAACCCATTAATATAATAGCACCAGTCTTGAATGAAAGCCATCTGTAGCAGAGCCTCCACTGGTCAGTGGTTTAATAACTGTCCAGGGATGTCCTGAAAACACTCACATCCGTACAAACAGGAATAATAGATTAAAATCAGGATCCAGAAAACCTCTTGTTTCACTAGGGAAAAGGAAGAAGAAGAAATACTGTCAAAGAAAGATGGAAAACAATTTTTTTTTTTTTTTTCAGCAGGACAGGCATGCAATTTTTCCCTCCCTATCTCTTATAATCAGGGAGGTAAAAATCACAAACCCTTATTCTTTCTCTAGAAGCAAAATATGCAACTTCCTTTTAGTTTTTTTATCTATATGTTTTTGCAAACTCCTGCCCCTCCCACTCCCTTTCCTCACTTTGGCAATTACACTTAAATAAATTTGTTGACCTGATGATCTTTACACACATTGAGCAATGTAAAAGTCTGTTTCAGAAAACATTATATGGAGCATCAGACCCAAAAAAGACATTGAAATGTATCTGAGGATTAGCATCCAATGCAGAAAGCTTATTCTTGGCAGAGGCCTTCACAATGTGGTTAGGACTGATCTTTTAACTCCCTCCCACATTGTTCTTGAATCCTGTTGTGGCAGCCTGCATTCTATTGCGAGGCAATTTCTTTTCCTCCTTGAAGGACTATGCAGGATTTTCTTCGGACCTATTTAATGTTGAGCCTTGCCTGTGGGAACTTGAGAGTGCCTCCCATTTTGAAGAAAGTATCTTCATGCTGCAGTCTCACCTTCCTCAGATCAATAGTACCCTCAAAGTAATTCTTCTTTTGAAAACCGCCTTATAGTTTCTCTCTTTAGTTGACAATTCCACTGTATTAAAAAGGCTGAGTTAATTTTTTATTTTGCTTGCTTGTGTCCCACTGACTTACATATGGCTCTTTTAAGTTGCGATTCATCATGCTGGACATCAGTCATCTTCCGGTGAAGTTATTTGCTTCACCAGACAGGTGATTAGTATTGAGACTTGTGTGTAATAAATATTATATTTTTGTTTTAATTTAGTTTTGCACTTTGCAGGAGAGGGAATGAATGCTGTTTAGAATGAAATAGCATCTGTATCTGTATCCTGTATCCTTTTATGTATATAACTGAAGAATCCAGATCTTAGAATAGGCTTTTGAGTTTTTAATAATTTGTCACAATCCCCTGCTTCAGCACCTCTGGCCAGACTGCAAAAAAAGAAAAGACTGTTTCACTGCTGTCTGTGCCAAATAATCCTCCAGTAATTCTGCTGCATGACCACATGCTCCTCTGCACTAAACAGAATGAATAGCACATCCTCAGCTTTTTTCCTAGACAGCACTCATAAAGCTGCATCAAGTTAAGGTTGCCTGACATTTTCCATTATGAGTCCCTGCTTTCAGTCACTTACCACTTTTCTTTATTTCACTGAACAGAAAATTTCTAAGTGTCTATGGACAATGCAGTAGAAGATGGTGAGGTCTAGAGGTTTTACTATTCAAACTTCACTGTATATTTGGGAGCATAGAGCTGTGCCCTCTTACTTTGTCCAAACTTACCAAAAGCTATGGGAACAGTTATGCCTAGAACAGACTTTGTATATGTAAAATGTTTATAAACACAGCATCTGAAAACCACTGACCAAGAGGGCCAGAGTTTGGAGTGTTTAGCAGGCTGCGTCTGCCCATGCTCTTCTTGACCACACATAAAACAAGTGTGAAGGGAAACCCTCAATAATACATCAGCATTGCAAATAGCCCAGACTAACATGCAGGAATCAGAGGCAGGCTTTATTAGTTTGAGTTCAGTCCTGAGCTAACCTATGCACAAAATTTCCAGTCAGTTCAGAAGCCCATATCTTCCAGAAACAGACCATGCAGACATAGCCTTGGACTGTTACATTAAAGGAACAAACATGATGAATAAGATCAAGCAAAAATAAAGTTATATTTAACATATAACCTTGTCCCAGAACGGTCACTCATATAAAAGCTTTCACAGCGTTTTAAGACCTATACATCAGCTTCACCATTCAGCACTCTCCAGTCAGCTCAGAAGTTCTTCCATCCCACAGCAAAACAGTTCTTAAATTACCTCAGTCACCAACAGAGTAGATATTTCCAGTCACATTTCAGCTGAAAAGTCAATATGACAAATCAAATTTATTTCCAGATTCTTGAGAAAGAGCGTTGTATCTGGGTGTGAGTTCAGAACCAAGAGCTACTACAACTGGCTGTAGCTCATATGCTTTGGCTGATTATTTTTGTGTCATCTGTTCATAAGCTTCAGTAGCTAAAGCCTAAGAGACTGAGGATTTAGTAGACACTTTGAACACCATCAGGAAGTCACATATGTATACATAACCCAGGTAGCTGCCTAGTAATAATTTATGGCAAAAAAGGTGGATGGCTTTTAGATGGAAATACATCTGGTCCATAGGTTCTTGTTGTGGTCCACTGTTTCATTTCAGTGACCATAGAAGTTTTGAAAGTGATCAAATTATAGTATTTACCTCTCCTGTTTTCATTTCATGTGCAACTGGTAAATAATTTGCTAAGAATATTCACTCCCTTAATTTTTGGAAATGCCTTCTTTCTTAAATGATGAATATTTTTGTAGTTGATGGTAGCCTATGAAAGGCTTGAGACTAAAATCTATGACAAAAAACCAGGGCTTGCTAAAGTGTGTGTAAGACACCATCACATTTACAGAAAACTACACTACAGCATTTGCATCCTGTAAGAGAATCCTGAAGACTATCCCATCAAATATCTGATGTGTTTGAGTGTCCTGAATGGGCTCACTATTTCGTAGAAAAATTAAAAAACAAGCACAGCAACTTAGCTCAAGAACTCAATTGTAAATCCTATGGACTCTTCTCTTTAAAATTAATTAAGTACACATGAGAAGTACTGGATTGACAGGGAACAAGCACCTTGCAGAGAACAATTTTATTTCTATTCAAACAGTCTGTTTTTGGTATTAGAAAATCTCCTGTCACACAGTGTTTTAATTCACAAGAAATTACCAAATGAGGAAATGATGAATTCTTTCAAATGTTAGCCAGGATTCTATTTACCAAAAAATTTAGAGAGAGAGAAGGAAAAAAGAGAGATTCACAATGCTATTGTCATTTTACTTTCAATTTATCAGTGATTGTGTCATGAAATGAAGTAATATAAATGATAATAATGTGTTGTTGTGACTCTGTGTGTCATTTGCATTATGTGACATTCTGAATTTTTTCAATTCGAGTGTTTAGAACAGAAAGTGTTGTCTTTGTTCATGTATTGGCAAGTACCTGCTGGCAGAGTTCCCTGTAAAAACACATATTTGGCATATTTTCAGTTAAAACTATTCATTCGTTTACGAGAAAAGGTGCCCCCAAACCTCCATAATTATGGGTATGTAGCCAGATATTAAGACATATTCATGAACTTACTATAGAGGTTCATATGTACCTGAAGGCCCACAGATGAGCCAGTACTATACACATTAATATATTCTGTATTGTGTGTGTTCATAAATATAGGGTTTGTGATGGCGGGAAGGACAGCATACTTCATTTTCATGAGTTAGGAATGACTGCATAACTCACAGGTGGCAGAGCAAAGCAAAGCTACTAATGGATTCTGTACAGTCATCCCTACTGGATGAAAATAAAATTCCATTACACTGTCCACCATCACATATAATATCTATACCATGTCAGAGACTTATGTCTACAGAGTAACTAAACTTTTTGTTAACCTTTGCTGAAGGAATTAATACCATTGAAGAAATAAAGTTATATTGCTGGGTTTTATTTCCCACTGGCAGGGTCTAAATATGTATTTCATACAAGTAAACACACACATACACACACATTAATAATGTGGTGTTTTTCCTAGTCCATTTCTGAGAGCTACTGGAATGAGTTCATCTGTCCCCTGGATATGATGGAATTTTTGTTCCTTAGATTTATACATCTGGGGTTTTACATCTTTTCACTTTCTGAATTTGATTTTGGACTTGCTGTGGTATAAGAATAACTCCCTGAAAAAACAACACATGCATCATCTTGCAATGAAACAGAATTAGGCCTTTTTCCCTGATTTAGGTGTAGAGGCATAGTTACCACCTTTCCCACTTAAAGTACAGCGAAGGTAACAGCAATAATTAAGCCAAGTCTGAGACAGATACATCCACTGGAAATAGGTCTGTGTGTTATTGTTGACAAAAAGTGATCATGAATACAGTAGCTATAAAAACAGGTGAGAAAAAAAATATCTCGCTGCAATATTGTTGAATAGCGGTATGCAATAAATTGCATAAAGAGATCCAGCAAAAAATTAAACTGCATGACTATAAAGCTCTAATGTGTGTTCTCTTTTGCTGTTGTCCTTTAAAACTGACTGTTGTACTAGCCACATCAGCAACAATGCATAACAGAAGCTTCTTTTCCGTTTCTAAAACCTACAGATCTATCTGATCTTATTGTGAAAAAAACAGGTTTTCTTCATTTAAACAGAGTGCTTAATTTCCTTTAGAAGCTAGTAACTATTCCAAGAAGTGCCATAAAGTGTCATTAGCTTGGCTAAGTACATTTTGTAGGATGTGGGTAGTATCTTAACCAAGCTTTTGTGCCAATTTTTACATTTGAAAAGGAGCCTAATGATAAATAATCAGGTGGGACAGAAGACCCAGTGCAATTCAAAGAAGTGAAATTGAAAGTTTTACCATGTTACTTTTTAATTTTGAAACCCGAGCAGAACAAGACAGAAGAAACGTCCTCTCAGAAACATCCTTCCATGCTGTCTTCAAAAATTTTTTCCCAAGTTTAAGGATCCTGCTAAATTTGGAGATTTAAACACTAATAGCCAAAAGGTGCATATGCAGTCTTGAAAGACGTGTAGGTGGACAAGATTGCACAGTAGGAGGTACATCCAGGATTTCCAAAATTACCAGGAAAGGATATCTCACAGTAACTAATGCATCATCACTGACTCTCTCAAATTAAACAATTGCTTTGATGAAACCACTTCTAATTTCCTGTCTGCTTGTACTGGATGGATGCTCTCCAACTCTCTGAAACATTGGCTAGAAAACTTTCAGTTAGTCACCTGATTTCTCTCCTGCTCATATGATATAGTGCCCACAACTATACTCAACATAAAAGAGAAGAGAACGTGTTTATGTCTAGATAAAATTTTTGGACAATATGACGGAAACCTTTTTAGCTTCCACAGGGGAGTAAGACAGTATATAACTTGGGTACTAATTGGCTCACCAGCACGTGACAACACAGAATAGTATTGTGAATTTTTCTTTTGTATTTTTTTTTCACGAAAGAGTCAATACATATAACCCCATATGCCACTCAATTAGGAAGCTTCCTTTGCAATTTTGCCACCTTTTATATATTTAAAAAAAAAAAAAAAAGGCATAAAAGCATGCTGCACAGAAGTAGGCAAAATTATTTTACACAGCTCTGGTATCATAGAATGCAAACCAAATACTCTAGAAGCTGATGTCATACTTTATAGCAAAGAACTCTGAGGCAGTATTGAAGTAATGTTGCAACTACCGAAGTTCTAGTGACAGCATTTGCCTTGATGCTGCAGAGGTTCAATGACGTTGACAGGTTGGTTCTCTGTCTTCTTGTTTAATGAAGACAGAAAGTAACATTCAGGATTCCAGAATATTCAAGTGAGTGAATGAAGTTTGGCATAAAAATTTATCCTTTCTCTTTCTCCTTTTTGACCTTCTTTTTTTTTTTTTTTTTTTTTTTTTTTTCCAAAGGAACGATTTGGTTTGCAGAAATAGACTGGTTTAATAAAACTGGTTTTCTTCCTTCCGCTAAAAGTTTACCTGCGAGAGCCCCGAACATAATAAAATCAGATTATGAAGGCAATCATATTTACTTGTAATAAATCAAATCTTGCAGACATCAGTTAAGTCTCTCTTACTGCACTGGGACAATATAGTGCATGCATACATCAATACCTGAGGTGTCAGAAATATATTTCATAACTTCAGAAAAATTGCATACACACTTGCAGCACCATTATGAGCAGTGAATTTGTAATGTGAACATTATGATGTATAAAGTGGCTTTGTTCCTACATTTAATAAGCACCACATGTCAAGCCCACAAACATAATGGAATTTGCTGGTGATTTCTTACCATTAGATGTAGGTTATTGTTTTCAGGAAGGGAACTTTTCCAACACTTTATCAACAGTATCCAATTTTAAGAAGCCATCTTCTTTCTCTCCTCTGAATGCAGCAGATTCTTTAGATCAGTGAAATAAAATAAAATCTCAGCCAGTAGAATACTCAATTAAGTTCAACTGAAGTAAGAGTAAGACAATTCCAGTTACAGGGAAAATGTTTTCTTTGGACTACCCTGAAGAATGTATGTCTTTATTATTCTAATTCTGGTACAGGTTGGGATGCTGGAGAATTTTAAAAAATCTTTACATAACCTTAAAAGATTGGCATGCACAGAGAGTTTTTTCTTACAGGACTCTAGGTTTCACCTAAGGTACACTGTGTCAGCCCAGCATAAGATCAGTGTAACATTCATGCCCCCACGTAGAAGTGTATTCAGATGTTTTCTCACACAGTAAGGTCCATTGACACATCACAGATATTTTCATCTCAAATAATAGAAAAGCAGAACCTTTTGGGTTTTTAATTATTTTAGAAATTGATGAAATGAGAAGACTTAGACTCTAAGTCTCTGTAGATAGTGAGCCATGGCTGGAACGCCTGCAAAGCTCCTGTGGCCTTATGGCAGCACAGAGATTTTCAAAACCTCTAGGGTCACAACAAGAAAAGTAAAGCCAGGAATGTTAGAAAGGGGTGGGACTATCAAAATCATCGTGAGAGATGGTTGATCCAGCAAATCAGTTTAGCATTTTCTATCAGTGAAGGATTCTATAGAAGGAAATCTACAGAAGTAATGTGTGAGATGTTCTATGTTTTCTGTACAGATTTATCTTTCCTGAGGCTCAGGAAGTTTTCCTGGCTCAATTAAGTGTAATTTCTGGCCCTGTGCTGCTGGATCTAGCCTAGTCCATGAAATAAAGAAAAGGACTTTGTGTCTGCATTGATAGGAATTCTACCTTCCCACAAGTTACTGTTCACACATTCATTAAAAGTTTATCTGTTGACCTTTAGAATAAATACACTAGGAGTCCAGATCAGAAATTCAGCTGAAGAAACACTCAGAATTTTAATTTCTCTCTGACGATTTGTATTAAATGTTATTTCTTTGGGTCAGGATAATCTCTGACTGTGCTTGCCTGTTGTCTTGCAATGAGTGTCATCAAATAGAGCAGGTCACCAGCTGCCTTTCAGAGGGGCTTTTTGAAATTCTATCAATAAACAGTAGAAAGAGAATACAGGAATTGTGTTATGCTTAGGAGAGGCAATGAAACACTATACTTCCCAGTGATTTTACACTATCTTGTGTAATTCTAATCCGTGAAAACTCAGGATCTCAAAAGTACATTATCAAATTAAGTAACTTTTGCCACATGTTTCTCAGACAATTCACTGAAACTTTTCAGCTTACAGGTAGATCAAGGTTAAGTGACTTCCTGATTATCCCAGAAGGATTCAACATCAGAACAAAAAATTAAGTATTCTAATCATTTTTTGTGGATATGTCTCTGCGAAGAGATGTGGAAATCTGGAAAATGTATTTTTCACTATTGTTACTTTCATGTCTTAAATTACTAAATAAAATTAAAGCACTCTAATTACCCATATGTATTTTTCTCAGCCGTATAAATGAGCAGGAGACCTGACTTTTCCCTGTTCAAGCTATCAGACACTCCCTTGAATGTCTTATGAGCTTCCTATGTGCTCACATTACACAAGTGTAGACAGTGGAAGATCAAACTGCCTGAGCAGCAATAAATGAAGGCTAGCAACATTATGTTTTTAAAAAACATTCACAACTTATCTTGGTCTCACCATGGTCTTTTTCCTTACCCATGCATCTTCCTACTGGTTCTGCCAGCAAATACCCACAGTCCAGCTGATACAGTATGGTGCACTAAATCCAAATGTTCCTCATTCCAGTTGAAGCTTGTCTAGGCTGTAGTTGGAAAGCATGCCTGTAGTTTATTCAGAGATAAAGTTACTATGGCTAGTTTAATACAGCTAATTTGTATGGCAGTAGCAACATTTAAGATTGGCTTCCAGTGCAGGCTGCACTAACTTGCCTGGAAACCAGACTGACTCTTCAGGCACATAATGCACCACCAAGATCCAATTTTATCCTAAGAACAGAGAACAGTTACATTAAAGCTAGGACTATAGCTACAACTTTTATTGTAATTCTGTGGAATGCACTAAAGACTAATCATTTGAGAATAGCCCCTTTTGTGGGCAAACGGATCATGGAATTAACTGTAATAGAGGCTGAATAATTGCATGGAAAGAAAGGAACCAATTGAAGAGTGGGGAACTGATGTCTGAAAAGGACCATACTCCAGAAGTTTGATACCTCAGACCCAAAATTAATTGCTAGTGCATTCTAGTATCTAGAAAGGGACTATTCCACAGAAAAATTATGAATCCACATGAAATAAAATATTCTTGAAATTATTTTCTTTTCTTAATTATTGGTACATTTAGAGGAAGAGTGATTGTCTGCTTGTTGTTCATTTCATTAGAAATATTTTACTGGGGACAAGGTAAATTACAATATTTGAATATCAAGCTGATGGACATCTTGACTATTGAACTGCGGAAACAACTTTCCTTGAACTGTGAGGTAAAAGGTCTTTAACATGTACATATAAAAAAAATCTCTGTAGACTCTAATCCTATCAGGTGACATGAGCCATTAATATTTACTAAGACCAAAGGAGACTGCAGGCAGTGAGGCCTAAATTTTTGTTGGTTTTATAATGGGAATCAAGACAGTAAAGTGTTCTATTTTCATTCCTTGAAGTGCTGTTTTACATTCTCTTAATAAGACCATTCATAGTGTTGTAAACTTTATTCAATGTTGTGACTTATTTTCAGGCAAGTTTACTCTGTAATGTTTGTGTGTTTCCCAGCAGAGCTCATAAGATCAAATTTAATCAGTTGAGGTTCATATTGCCAATGACTTCTCATTTTGTTTCTGTTTCCTTTCTCCATATGAAATTGCCTGAAGGTATTTGCAGCTCTGTTCTCTAACAATATCTTTTTATATTATTATTATTTTTATTTTTTTCCCCTGAATAACATTAAAGCAATCCATTATTTAAAAGAATTGGTAAACTTTATTCCTAGAAAGAAACAATCTCTACACCCCACTTGCTCTGGTTTAAGCCAGGCCCAGGTTTCACAGGCATTTGTTTATGATAACATTTGTCACTCCACATTCTCTGTCCACTGCCCATCTCTTTTTTCCATCCACCAGGACAACACTGAGAGTTGTGGTGATCCTTTCCTTCTGGGTAGTGGCTACAGGAAAAACACGTTAACATTAGAATTAGAATCATATCAGAATTTATATCTGTGGTGGTTTTTGCTGGGATACAGTTAATTTTCCTCATAGTAGCTGGTATGGGACTACGTTTTGGATCTGTGCTGAAATAGTTTTGATAACACTGTTTCAGTTCTTCATAATAATGTTTCAGTTCCTGCTGAGCAGTGCTTACACAGAGTCAAGACCTTTTCTGCTCCTCACGCCACCCCACCACTGAGTGGTCTGGGGTTGTGCAAGAAGTTGGGAGGGGAAACTGCCAAGACAGCTGACCCCAACAGATCAAAGGGACATTCCAGACCATTTGACATCATGACATCATGCTCAGCAATAAAAGCTGAGGAAAGAAGAAAGAAAGGGGAGGACACATTCAGAGTGATGGTGTTTGTCTTCCCAAGGAACCACTACATGTAATGAAGCCCTGATTTCCTGGAGGTGGCTGAATGATGGGAGATGGTGAATGACTTTCTTGTTTTGCTTTGCTTGTGCGCATGACTTTTGCTTTACCTATTAAAATGTTTTTGTCTCAGCACACGAGTTTTCTCACTTTTACTCTTCCGATTCTCTTCGCCATCTCACCATGGGGGGAGTGATCGAGCAGCTGTGTGGCATTAGTTGACATCTGGGGTTAAAGCATGACAATACCCATGTAATTGTTCCCTGAAAGTTCTTTTTGGTGCTCAAAGTGGAGATAGAATTGTTCAAAGTAACAACAGGTTTGATTGGAATGTGCTGGTTGGAACTTGTAGATGTTATTGCTGTTTAGCTATTGACAGGCTGTTGTGCTCGCCATGGGGCTTGCTTGCCTCACTGAATACACTAGAGTCTAATACTCGTTAGTGGCTGCTTTTTGCTTTTGCTGCTTACTGTACTGCTTATTGTCTTCCTCTGCCCTGACTGGGAATATTTTCATAACAGGAATAGTGATGCACCTGGACTGGCAGATGGCTGGGGCAGTGCTGCTGTTTCTGCACTGCTGTACTGGACAGGCTGGAACTTCAGTGTGAACTCAGGTCAAAAGGACTGTGACCTGTGGATGAGTCCGTGCAAGATCGGGACACCCCAAAGCCTCTGTGGCCATGGATAAGCCCACGCCAGGGATGGTACATCTGGAAGCATATTTGACTGTAGATAAACTCATGCCAGAGCAGGTACATCTGGAAGCATCTGTCTGTGACTGTCTGTGCTGCTGTAGGTATACATATGAAGGGATTGTGGACCAAGGATAAGCCCACACTGGAGAAGGTACATCTGGAAGCATTTGTGGCTATGCACGAGGTCATGCTGCAACAGGTACACCTTGAAGCACCAGTGTCTGTGCATGAGACCATGTAGGAGCAGGTTTACTTCTGAAGGACTGTGGCTGTGAGTAAGGCCACACTGGAGCAGGTGTATCTCTGAAGACATTGTTGCCCATGGAGAAGGTCATGCTGGAACAAATGCACCTCAGAGTGACTGTGGATAAGTCTACGCTGCAGCAAGTATAGCCCAGGAGAAACTATGACTAATAAATGAGGTTCCACTTGGAGCAGGTATACCCCTGAGGGACTGCAGGCTGTGGATAAACCTAAGCCACAGCAGGGGCAAGGAGGAATTCATTGCAAATGTTAAACCCAATGGTCTGGTCCAAATAGAACAGGGGTGGACACTGTAATAGAAATACCTTTAAATTGTTGTAATCCATGATCTGAGATGCATGTTATAGCAAATACTCTACCAGGAACCACCTGAACCAATGGGGGACAAACCTTACAAGAAGCAATGCCAGTGCAGCAGTGACCCAATCTGAGCTGGCTTTGATGCCCAGTAACTCCACAAAACATACTACCTCTCATGTCCTGAGTGACCTTCATAACAGATGGAGCCCAAAGTTATAGACTAAATGAACTCAGAGGACCTCTGTGGACATTTTAAGACATTTTATAGGGGTGGTCCATGACTAAGGGAATGATATCTGTGTATTGTAGCAAAGGATGGGAATGTGTATGGTGGGTACTGAGAATGTATTGGATATTGTAAGACCTGAGCATGACATAAATGCTATGGACAATGTGCTAGTTTTGGTTGGTATACAATTAATTTTCTTCATAGTAGGACTATGTTTTGAATTTGTGCTGAATACAGTCATGATAATACTGGGACATTTAGTTACTGCTAATACAGAGATGTTTTAGTTACTGCTGGGTAGTGCTTACACAGAGTGAAGGCCTTTCCTGCTCCTCACACCACCCCCACAAGTGAGTAGGCTGGGAGTGCACAAGGAGTTGGGAGGGAACACAGCCGGGACAGCTGACCCCAACTGACCAAAGGGATATTCCATTCCAGGTGACATCATTCTCAGCATATATACCTGAAGGAAGAAGAAGGAAGGGGAGGACACATTCAGAGTGTTGGAATTTGATTTCCTGAGTCACCGTTAATGTGTGATGGAGCCCTGATTTCCTGGAGATGGCTAAACACCTGCCTGCTGATGGGAGGTGGTGAATTAATTCCTTGTTTTTCTTTGCTTATTAAACCTACTATTTACATATTAAACTGTCTTTATCTGAACCCACAAGTTTTCTCACTTTTACTCTTCTGATTCTCCTCAACATCCCATCACCGGGGGAGTGAGTGACTGGCTATGTGGTGCTTACTAACTGCCTGGGGTCAAACGATGACAATACCCGTGCAATTATTTCAGAAACAATAAATTTTATCTTCATTTTCCACCCTTTGAGAACTTAATTTTCAAATGCATTGTAATGTTAATTTTAAAAAAAATTTCCTGAATAAAAAGAAACCAAAACAATTATACGTGAATTCTTAATATGAAACTGCTCTGATCTCTCACATAAAACATTTAGATACTCAGCATGGTTTTCTGCTACTTAAAATAATCAGATGAATCTGATTATGGAGGGTTAGTTGGTTATTGGAGTTCAGGATACAAAGGTTGATCCTGTGATTAAACAATACAGGCAGACAGGACATGCAAAAGAAATTAAGTGACAGCAAAGATGACCATAGCAATTTCATTTTGATTATCCAAGAGGTGTCCAGAGAGAAGCAGTCTGTAAGAGAAGTTAAGGCAAGAAATACAAAAAGATTGGATGAAAGTCATCTGAATATTTAAATGTTAAATCTTGCATTGTAATGGGTGGGCTTTTGATGATTTTTTGTTTGGTTGGTTGGTTTATTTTATCTTATTTTTTTTATTTTTATTTTTATTTTTATTTTTATTTTTATTTTTATTTTTATTTTTATTTTTATTTTTATTTTTATTTTTATTTTTATTTTTATTTTTATTTTTATTTTTATTTTTATTTTTATTTTTATTTTTATTTATTATTAGGAAGAATTGAATGTTTGCAGCCCTTGTCTGGAAAAAGCTCTTTGTCATTTTAACAGAACAGACTCCTGCTCCTTCTGAGTCATATTACCTCTGCATATGGGCTGAATTCAGTAAAGAAGTTGGGAAAATCCTGACATAGTATGTTGTGAAAAAGCTAGGAGAGTTCCTTGCCTACCTCATTTTCTTGAGATCTGTGTTTCCACATGAACTAGGTTTTGAAGCCTTACGATAGTGCTGGTAGGATGATATCCCTATAGACTGCTTCTGCATCCAAAGTAGTTCAGTTATGTCACATTCACATATCACATATATGAAACTCTGTCCTCAATGTTGGTGTCATTGAAATATGCTATTTTACCCAATCTCTCCTACATACAACACTCATAGTTTAAAATGACCCAAATCCCCAAAGGTACTTCAAAAATTTTCCAAAAGCTCTACTGATTCCTCTGGCAATGTATATTTATATGTATTGGGAGCTGTTTTCTTCTTTGTCTCATAATTCAAAGGGAATCTCAAAATATTAAGGTTATATGCTTGCAAAGCCCTGTCTCCATCCACAGACAGTTTATCACTTTGAACAGCAGTCCATCATTCACTCCTACTGTATGTCGTGTAAACCTAACCAGAAAAAGTAAAAACATTGTCCAAAATGTCTTAATGTGACTTCTGGAAACAACCTAACTTTTCCAAACTAAATGCATCGTGGTCTCCAAGAATGCAAAGAAATTACACCTAGCCAAAATCAGTTCAAACAAACAAGTAAAAGCACAATTGGGCATATTATAAAAAGAAGGGTCAGGCCTGGCAGCATTGCACACCAGCACAGACTAAAAACTCCTCCAAGCTAACTGCTTGAAAAAGTTAGGAAAGCTGACCAAGACTGCCTAGGCACACCAAAATACTAGTAGAAAATTAAAAATAAACTATTGTGGGTATCCTGAAGTTGGAAAATATCATGGAATGGATGCATATAAACCCTGCTTAAAAACTGAAAAGCTGTTTCACATGTCTGTGTATCCATAGTTCCTCTGATTATCAGATACAATCTTGTTCTTTGGCGGATGGATTTACACTGACAGGTGTTACACTGGGGTTAGATATGTCAGTAGCTTGACTAACTTTGAGATTATTTTATCTGAGACGGAGTCGAGCATTTCTACCTCCACTGCTATCTCACAGAGCAACCCAAATGTTCTCATGACCTAGCTTGCTCTAGCTCTTTACCTCTGTAATAGTAAAACAACATAATCTGGCTGTTCAATTTAAGAACATATTTTGTACATTCCTCTCGACAGTGTCCTAATATTCAGCCAAGTCATTGCCACAAATTACTTCTGCAGAGCAGATAAAAAAATGAAATGAGCATAAATAGTACTCATGTAAACATAACAACATTCCTTCTTGCCTGACATCCAGCATGCTTAGATCTACAATACTGGGTTAAGAAGACACTGATCCCTGTGTCATAGTGCTTTCATTATTCCTGGCATTCTTTTGATTCTTGGTGTAGTGAAGAACCCTGTGGGTCGGGTTTTTTTTTCCTTTTTCTTCCAAAGAATGGGTCTTTCAGCACAGAATGTTGTGTTCACCACAGCGCATTAGCTGCTTCAGTATTCTGAAATAAGAGAGCACAGAGATGCTCTATAAAGTGAACATTACCATCTAACTTCAAACCTCTCCAAAATTCTCTCTGGTCAAAATTGTTCACATTTTCATTAAATGGCAAGGCATTTTGCCCTGTTTACAGTAAAATGAGGTGCAGAGAGAATAAGAAATGAAAGCCAGGCAGCAAGGCAGAAAATAAGTAGAAAAATGTCCACTGGGACATTACATTACACACGAAGCCAAAAGCTGTGGATTACTTTTCTGAAAGCAGCCTAATACTGAACCAGATGTCATTTCTATATGTACAATCACTATACAAATTAAGAACAAACTAAGTTCATGAAGAAGTATGCATGCCTACTGAGCAGTGTTGTGTGTCAAAACCACTTGAAATTAATCTAACCACAGCAAAAATGATTCAGCTGTGGTTATGTGGCTTGAGGTCACCAAGACATTTTCACCGACATCAGCACTGACAGGCTGGAAAATGCTTGATGAGGAACAACAGAAGCTTTAGGAATACACCAGCACACTTCTCCGAAAGAAAACAACACATGACCTTCCACAATACCACCTCATGCTAGAGAAATGAAGAGCAGGTTCCTGTTTCTACCCTGAACCTTTGGTACCCAGGGTAATCAAACCATCCTGTAACTGCTCCAACAGGAACAAGTGAAGTTTCTCCCTTTCTCTGGCCAAGAACGAAGGGGAGGTGGAGCATCACATGGGCAGACAAAGAGGGTAGTAGAGATTTCATTTTTCTGTCTGTCAATAAACATTAAGGACTTTGCAAATGAATGTAACTTCATTTCAACAGCCTGAGAAACCTTTTGTGAAAGGAGATGCCTGTGTAGCACAATATACCAGAAAAGACACCTGGTAGTATGGGGACAACGTTGTGGCAGGAACTGAGGAAATAATCAGAACTACACAGAGATTGAAGTATTTAAAATCTCTCACAGTCTGTCACAATTCACATATGGGTTTTTTTTCAGTAGAGACAAAAGGGAAAAATAGTAAATTCCAAATAATTTTCATTTATCCTGCATTAATAAATGCATTGAACAATTAGTACTCCATTTTATATTTTTGATGATGATTGGAATCAACGGCATTAGGGTTCTCTACTTAAATTTTTCAGCAGTTTCTTTTCATTTTACATTCTTGTCAATAGAAAACAAAATCAAATTTCTGACTGAAAGCTGCCATTCATAGTTTCACCCTGGAATCACCATAAGAAGTTATAGCCTCAGCACCTTAAAATTCTTCCTGTCTAGCCGGACAAATTCTGTTGCATAACGTCATCTTCTAAAATCTTTCTAAAACAAGAAAATCAGTTAAACATTTCCTTCCTTCAAGCAGTATGAATTTTAGTGTAAAATGTGTAAGCTTACAAAATCAAGTTTTAATTTAACAGAACTCATACCTGTCTTCCATTAATATAAATTAATACTGTACAGAGTTGGAATACATAAAGCTGTGTGAACCAGTGGTCTGTGTCATTAAGGCAATCAGGATGAAAATATTCCAAGGAAGGAGGCCTGATCTATGAACTTACAGTTTAGACAGCCTTTGCAAGGGGCTTTGTATCCAAGGTGGAGTTGCTTTGAGCTACTGTGACTGTTGAATCAAAATGCTGAAACTAAAAGGAGTTATTGGTTTGGACAGAGGGAATTTCAGGAAAAATGCTCAGACATGTTTGCATGGCCACAATATCCCAGCAAGCTGAAATTTAAGGTTTACTACTCTAAGCATCCACATAGCAAATGCTCTTGAAACTAAAATGATAACCGGGAGCTTGAGCACAGGGTAATTACAGTCATCAATGAAGTACACTAGCACTCAGACCTCAAGACTTAAATCAGCTTTCTTGGGAATGGCCCAGGCCTTTTACCCACAAGACTTGCATATGGAAATGATTTGGGAAGCTGATCCTTGCTTCCTCTCAGCTGTTACCTAGTAACTAACTGTGCAAGTGCTTCCAGTCCATTTCACAGCAGTCACAAAGGTTAGTTCAAATGGCTCTGCCAGGCAGCCAGAAAATCCGGGCAAATCAATGCTGTTGGTGTGTTTCCGAGATATTCAGAAGGTGCTCAGGAAGGAGAATGCATCCAGAAAGTGTTGAGCTCCAGGATATTTCAGGCAGAAATATTTTATTCTTACCATCAGGTGCAAATTTCTGTTGGTGGGATCAGTGTTGTTTATCTCAAGGGAGTGAGTATTTGCTACTTGTAGCAAGCTGTCACTATCTGTCCGCTGTGAGGATGTAGGAGCAGTTTATACCTTCTGATCAGTGGTCCTCTTCATCAGCAGTGATTTCTTGTTTATGGAGATAAGCTGCCATTACTGACCAGCTGCTTCACTTTATGGCTACCTCTGGGGATAAGTCATCACCATGAAGCAACAGATTATTACTGAGACTTCATAGGCGAAGTTATTTCCAGCAATGAATTTACCATATAGCAAGCAGTACCTAATTACGATCAGTCAGTACAACTGCCACACCCACATTCCTCTTCAAACTTTGTTCCCTACTCCTTGATCCCTCTATCCCCCTTGTTCCAGCAGCACCATCTACCATTCTCTCTCTCAAACCGCAGTCTTATCCATCCTTTCCAGGCATCCTCCTGCCCATATCTGTGCTGCCACCTCCCTGTGTCCTGCCCAGCACACCAAGGGCCAGGTCCCTAGGCAAGCTGCTGTCAGTACTTAGTCCAGGGGAGTCAGATGGATAGCTGGGGGCAGACAGCCTTCGCTGAGGGCATGTGCAGGCTGCTGTGTCCTGGAGGAGGTGATGATATCAAAGACCTTGTGCAGGTGCAGTATGTCAATCAGGGCCCATGTGTCATGGCTTATATGGGATAAGTATTCAAACAGCACACTGGAAAAACACAGTGTAGTTACAGCTGCCAAACCGGGTGGTGTGGTGGTAACTGTCTAAGCTGGAGGCGACAAGGAGTTTGGGAGCCAAAAGATGTCAACTAGGTTGAACGTGTTTGTCAACAGTGGTGAACGTCTCTCTTTTGTTGTACTTCTGCTGAGTTTAGATTTAGTCTTTGATGCATAGTCTTTATTAATTCGCAAGCTGAACAGAACACTTTTTGAATAAATTGTGTTTTATAGTTAAGATTCTTTTATCTATAGACGTGACACTTCTAGGAAATGTCCAGAAGAGTTAAAACTTTATTCCCAAAACTAGTTGGAATAATAACTTACATGAAATCCTGTTAAAAAGTCACTGAAGTGCTCATGACCATTATTTTTTCAATTTGTTATTGCTGTGCTCTCATTCCTAGCTGTCTGTACTTTAAAGAAATGAATAAGTTTGGTCTCCCAAAACCCTAAAGAGCATTGCCTTGGTCATGGTAATGCATTCTGCCTATGCGGTCCTCACATTCATCTCAGAGCTCTTTTGGTTGGACTTGGGCTCTCCAAAACTTAACAGGAAAATGAGTTTTTGAGACTGTTGGGTAAATTTTATGCTGAACTTCCTTCAGACAGACACATTTGCTGTTCCCTCTGAGTTTTTTGAAGTTTTGCCATTGTTTTGATTCAGTGCAGAACAAATCTGCTATCTTCTGTTCGTCTGAGAGGTGTCATGAACAATTATGATATTTAATAAATAATTGTCTAATTATATGTATGTTATATAATCAAATCCGGCTCAGTTTCTACCATTTGCCCTCTACCTTCTTAGAATATTTTATTTTGTCCCTTTCTGTCTTCATTTCTTATTTCTTACTCTAGAATTCACAAGTCTTTTTTCCATAAGTAGGTTTCTTACAGATTTTGTTTCCTTATTGCTCATATTTTGAATTAACTTGTTTATTCAATCCAGTTCTGGCAATTAACAGTGCTTCCCTGTATATCTTCTCTGTTCTGAACATGGTTACAGTGATTCAAATGGAGACAGAGAGACTTTAATGGGATTCCAACACAGTTTTCTTAATCAGGAGGTAACAAACCAGGCTTCCCTATTTGATTTTGCTTCTCTATATATGTAGAGTATAACATCTGCATAATGTTTTCAAACATAAGCAATAAAAGTGAGTAAGCATATAGTGAAACATATATTGCTTTCGAAATATTCATACTGAACCAATATGAAAGAATGGATGGGTTAACTATGGCTGAAGCTGTAGTGAAGGAAAAAAGAAAGAAGTGACTGAGCAAAGGTTATGCATTGCTTTTCACACAGGGCTTGAATTTTAACAGGAGACAGTCAATCACATATTACCACAGAGGAAGATCACTGACGTATTCCAAACTGCTACAGTGGAGAGGTGTCACACATTTTCATGTTCATTAGCTTGTGAAACCCAGACTCTTTGGAGTATGAGAGGAGGTGAATCCACACATCAGGACATAGCTCACTGCTGAGACTGGGACCTCAGGTCTTGCTTTGCCTCTGACCATCCAAGGTCTTTAATATCAGCTACTCAAATTCAGCTGCATAACCTGAACATGAGTCTCTTGGTATTATGGATATGTCATGAAAGGGAAAAGAGGGTCCTGGGTTTTCTCTACTGAAACTATTTTAATCTGCAATAATGAAAACCATAGGACCAAAAGGAGAGGGTTGGGGCGTGCAGGAAGTTTGACTGTAAAGCCCATTGATGGAGAAATTACAAAAGAAGCATGTCCTTTCTTCTTTCAATCTTTAGTTAAGCAAGCGGAATGGCTCCATTATAAGAAGCTGAGAGAAACATGGCACAGAAGAAATGGCTTAAAGTACCTGTCTAGGATGTGGGGACTGACTGGTACCAGAATTTTACGTGTTTTATATGATGCCATTACTCGACATCCTGTGGTATGGTCTTGAAGTATTATCCTGCCAAAGTCTATTTCTTGCATTTCAGACAGGGTTTGGATAAAAAAGAATGAAAAGTGATGAATTTTTTGTCTGATTCTTTGTTTTCAATTAAAAATATTTGAGTGAAACATCCATACGCAGCTTTATTTGCTATGAACAGATTAGACCAGACAGTGCCACCGCCAATCTCCTCGGCTCTCCATTTTGTGTTCAAATTATACCATGATAAGTTAAAAAGGATATATGATCTTGTACTCTGTAGAGCGCCTGAAATGCGTCTAGTATCCCTATCAAAAGAATATGAATTGTTTGCAGACTATGAATATTTTTATTTCAGCATGATTTTTAGCCAACTAGAATATTCAAAGAATTTGTTCTGAAACTGGGCCCCAGGAACTCATTCTACATGATAGCATTATCAAACACCTTTCCTTTCAAATATATTTCCAAAAGACATAATGACTCTAATAAAATTTTTATTTGCCATCCCTTTCGTTTTTGCAGACAATCATCCGCTACTTTCAAAAAATGTGAAGAGTGAATCATGTTTTTCTATCTGAAAACATTTAGAATCCAAGATTCCCTGTAGAACACAAAATTTCATGCTGAGAATACAGTCATTGTTAAAAAAATTAGAAGAGAGAAAAATCCATTACTGGGGGTTTTACATTTAAAACAGAAATATCTGATTATTAAATCCAACTTTTAGAATAATGTCTAGCAGTACAGATATACTTGTATTGTTTCAGTCATGTTGTGAGAGGTTGTCCTTTTTATACTGATTGAAAATTCATACAAATCTACTTACACTGAACTCTTACAACACTGTTTTAACCAAATGTAGAGACACTGAATATTATTCTAATATATAGATTTGGGGGGAAAATTACTTCCTTCACTGATAAGAATTCCAGCTGCAAAGAACAGCAATCTCATTCAGTAAGATTTTTTTTAAAATTAAACGTTTAAATACTGATTTCTTTATGAATCAATTTCTTTAAAATTCAGTTTGCAGTACTGGTTTTTAAAGTCTCTGAGAGACAGAAGATTTATCAAAGCTTAAAGAAGGGTAGTTTTTTACTGTTCGTCATAAAGCCAGCAGAGAACATTCCTGTTGTTATTAGAGACAAGCAGGAAATAGAATATGAGCTTTGAAGAACCCTCTATTCCTTTCCTTTCTCTTCCCCTTCCCCTTTCCCTTTTCCCCTTCACATTCCCATTTCTTTTCCTATTCCCCCTTGGTTCTCTCTCCCCATTTCTCCTGCCCACCTTCATCCTCCCTTTCCTCCTCTTCTTTCCTTTTTTCTCTTTCTATATCCCTTGCCCCTAACATTGTTTGCCTCCTCCCCTTCCTCCTGCCTCTAGCTCTGCAAAAGTTTTGACCAAGTCTGGATATCACTGTTACCATCTAAGGAGAATTGAAAACAGATTTTCTAATCCAATTATCCCTAATCTTTGGAAGATGTTTGAATTTTGTCCAAACCCATACATGGACAGTCCTATACAACATCACAGACACTTTGGCAGTGGCTCAAGATGTGCATTCTTCCTACAGAAGTTGGACAAATCATTTCCAGCAGTTACTGTGCAACATACGTTTAACTCCCAACTTTCCAGCTAGTGAGTGATTTCTGAATGACTATTTGCTGTGTAATCTGAACAAACAAGATTAAAACTATGGGACATTTTCATACTGTTTAATTTTTACATGTTCTTTATTAGTGTCACTGGGTATATCCCTTAAGTTTAAAGTATTTTTCTCTTCCCTGGCCAAACTATGTGCTTTTTCTGCATAATAAATTGCAATAGCAGACCTTGTGCACATGTGAATGGATAAATAGTTACAAGCAACAGCCATTCTCTGAATATCTGGGAGAACAAAACATTTATTTGCATAGCAAGCAAAGATAATAATGATCTTTTGATGCTTTCTAGAGTTCAGCCCAAGAAAGCACAGTGGATTCATGCTATGAGTAAAACAGTTCTGCAGAGACTGTCTTGTCAGTCTTATCAAACCCCAAGTTGATGCTTATTCAGCTGCTCATGATAGTCCAGACTAATAAAAACCGGTAACTTGAACAGTTTCTGCAGTATCTTTCTGACCTTTTACTGAAGTCATGAAGGGTCACATTGACAATTGCTGGACAGATTTCTTGTATTCGAGAGATTTTTCTAGAAATTATTCTTCCTGGCACCTGTATGGGGTGAAGTGGCATAAAAAGGTGGTGGGGGTGGAATTTTTATCTTTAAACTTACTAATTCTGCAAAGTGCCTTCATATTTCCACAGCTTGAAAATATCCTTAAGCAGTAGTAATTTATAGACTCTTGTCCTTATATCAGATGAATCTCTTTGCACTACTATTCACATGATTCTGCTCAGAGTAATGAATTTAAAAGTATTAGCAATTAAAATCACATGTGCCATCAAGATTCTGGTAAAGCAACTAGAAGTAAATTACGCAAACTCTACCTTAATTTGATAATAGCTACACAAGCCAAAGGTCTTTTTTTTTTTTTTTTTCTGCCTAAAATTCAAAATCAGAATGATAAAAAGAGGACGTGTAGATAGCTGCATTATGTTTTCTAAAAGATCCCTAAATAAGCATGAGAATTTTTTTCAAAATCTGATGATGCACCAACTCCTACTTTAAGATTTTCAAAAGGGTGTGTTATCTAACACGTTTGGAAACATGGCAACTTCACTCAATGCATAAATGAGGAAGAGCAGGCAGGCAAGGAGGGCCTTTTTTTCCCAGATCTCTGAGAGTCCCACTCATTAGACTACCTCCACTGACTTCCAATTACTATAGTTAGCAAAGCACTGGCAATTCTAGTTAAATTTTCTGACATTCCCCACTCTCTGGTTTTGCAGTTTCCCTTTGGGAGCAACTGCAGATGAATGACGTTTGGTTTCCCAAACCACATCCCCTTTGAGCAGTGAGTCTCATCACCTTTATCCCTCTCAAACCCTGAGATTGAATTACTTTCTCAGCACTGGGTAGGACAGAGCTGGACTCTCCAAATGACTCCCTGATCCATCAGTTTTATTGTCTCATCTGCTTCTCTGTATATCGCTCTTTCCATCACAGTTTCCCAGCTACCAAGTAGAGAGGCAATATTTCCCATTCCTCTCTCTCAGCTCAGCTCCGATTGCAGGGCCAATTACCTCTGCACAATTGTTATTTCAGCTCTCCACTGGTTACCTGGTCCAGCAATTTCTTGAGCCACATTAGTGATTCCTTTCGAGTTCAGGCTGCACTCTGTATACTGTGCTCTCTCACACTGAACTCAGGTGTTGTGTATGGGAACTCATAATCCTGAGATGCTCAAAAATACAGCAAGTGCCTATGTAGTTGTCCCCTGCTCTGTGTGAGGACCATGAGCACAGTGTTACACTGGAAACCCTATTAGCCCAATTAGCAAATCTGATTTGGGATGCTGTATACAGATTACAGATTACTTAGTGTCTACTTAAAGTTGATGCAGTAAAAAACAGTCACTCCAGGGAGATGAAACCCTGAATATTGAAACAAATATACCTCCATATTGTTTTAGATTTGGAAGAGTGTGCCTTTCCAAAAAATGGAGAAAGAGCTAGCACAAAAATATATGACTAGAATTTATTCTGGGAAAAAATAGGATGAAGACAGTTCTATGGAACATATTTGCTCTCCTCTCTGCCAAAGCAAATTTTTCTCTGTGGCCAAATTTTTACATGCTGAGCCCCCAGCAGCCTCTTGTGGGTCACTTGTTAGTAGATTTTCAAACAATTAATAACCTATTAAATTGAGAGCTTGCTATAGTCCCCTTCAGCCTTACCTCTGTATACACCTACCTGTGCATTCTGCTATGTAAGTACTGTTTCAAAAAAGGCTAGTAAAGGTGGCTAAAAAAATTCTGCCTTTTCTGGGTCAAGCTGTGCAGGAACCGTATGATTATGACTGTACTTCCTCTCTTTTACATAGCCACTGAAGACTCTGAAATTTCATGGTTTCTCTCACTAAGAATCTTCTTCAGACAACATGACAAATACAGAGGTCTACCTCCTTCAGCAAATGGATGAGAATATACTTCCTTAATAAGAACTAAAAAATGGAGTGTAGATACTCAAGGTAGCTGAATCCCCCTCACAGTATGCCCCCTTCCATACTCAATAATTGCCATTTTTTTATTTCTGTTTTCACAGGGCCTTTGAAAGAGAAGTGAAACTTCTGTAGCAGGAGGATGCTATCAGTTGCTGTACAAGCA